>CM069909.1:65511933-66170146 GCA_036172215.1 Camellia granthamiana
TTAGTCATGGCCTCAAAGAAGTTGAACCATTACTTCCAAGCACACAAGATTGTGATACTAACAGAGCATCCATTGAAGTCCCTGTTACAACAAGGAGACTTGACAGGAAGAATTGCAAGATGGGCAGTGGCCTTGGGCCAATATGACCTGGAATTCAGGCCAAGGACAGCAATCAAGGGCCAAGTTCTGGCCGACTTTGTGGCAGAATTCACGCCGGAGTCCATCGAACGTCGGCCTCCCTTGAGCCGAGATGAACCAGGTCCCAGCAAGCAAGAAGCATCCCGGCCAACAAGAGAAGACCAAAGAAAGGAAAAGCTTAGACCATGCAGTATCTACATCGGCGATTCCTTCAGACTCTTTGTTGACGGAAGTTCAAACCGACGAGGAGCGGGGGCAGGAGTACTGCTGATATCCCCAGATGGAGAGATCATAGAGCAATCCATCCGTTTGGGGTTCAAGGCCTCAAACAATGAAGCTGAATACGAAGCATTGATTGCCGGACTAAAACTGGCAGCAGCGGCAGAAGCCGATGAGGTAATAGTTTTTTGTGATTCACAATTAATTGTTAACCAATCAACAGGAGAATTTGCAGCCAGGAACGAGAGGATGTCGGCATATGCAAAGGAAGTTATCAGACTAGCCGAGCTATTTCATAACTGCCGACTTCTTCAAGTTAGCCGAGATGATAACAACCACGCCGACGCGTTGGCCAACCTGGTAAGTTCAATGCAGACTGGAAAGATGAGAACAATTATGATCGACTACATGTCGGGTCCGAGCATAGAACCACAGAACGCAAAGCAGGAAGCAATGTGCGTGGACATGGGGCCGAGCTGGATGGATGCAATTGTTGCATTCCTTAAAGAAGGAAAACTGCCAGAAGATCGCAAGGAGGCACACAAAGTCAGACTGAAGTCGGCAAGATTCAGCTTGACCTCGGACGGACATCTCTACAGAAGGTCCTTCACTGGACCCCTTTTTAAGGTGCGTACACCCTTTTCAAGTTGAAGATTTTTTATATGAAATTCATGAAGGGATTTGTGGAAGCCACACTGGGGGCAGATCATTAGCCCATAGAGCCATTACCCAAGGGTATTGGTGGCCATATATGCAAAAAGATGCCGAAGCGTATGTGAAGAAGTGTGAACCATGCCAGAGGTTTGCACCTTTGATTCATCAGCCAGCTGCCGACCTGAACCCAGTATCCAGCCCTTGGCCGTTTGCCCAGTGGGGCATGGATCTAGTCGGCCAACTTCCCCAAGCAACTGGGCAGAGAAAATACTTGTTGGTGGCAACAGATTACTTCACAAAGTGGATAGAGGCAGAACCACTTGCCAAAATCCGAGATGTGGACGTCAAGAATTTCATATGGAAGAACATTATCACCAGATTTGGCATTCCCAAAGCCATTGTTGCCGACAACGGAACGCAGTTCGACAGCAAGCTCATCAAAAATTTCTGTGCAAAATTCAAGATCAAGAACTACTTCTCAACACCAAGTTTCCCTCAAAGTAATGGGCAGGCAGAAGCTTCCAACAAAGTAATTCTGGATGGAATCAAGAAAAGGTTGCAAGCAGCAAAAGGAAAGTGGGTAGATGAATTACCCAATGTGCTTTGGGCATATCGGACTACGCCGAGAAGATCAACAGGGGAATCTCCCTTTGCCATGGCCTATGGCACAGAAGCAGTCATTCCACTGGAGGTCGGCATCCCAGGGATCCGAACCCAGGGCGTTGAAAATGGGACTAATGACATACTCTTAGCCCGAGATTTGGATCTTTTGGAAGAACGAAGAGAGAAGGCTGCAATTCAGCTTGCAATGTACCAGCAACAACTTGCCAGAGCATACAACAAGAAGGTCAACCCAAGAGATTTTCACGTCGGCGACCTGGTCTTGAGGAAAGTGGTCGGCAACAAGAAAGATCCCAGGGATGGCAAGCTTGGCCCAAACTGGGAAGGGCCTTACAGGATTACCTCGGTGCTAGGTAATGGAGCATATCGGCTTGAGGACAATGATGGCAAAGCATTGCCAAGACCTTGGAACACTTGCAATTTGAAGTTTTTCTACCATTGAGATGATTATTACTCTTGGCCGACATCATCGATAAATAGATACTGGAAGACATGAACAATGAGAACCCAAGTGGAACTCAGGTTCACATTGGGGGCAGAGGAGCAGAGAAGATACAAAGCCTACCACTTGTTGAAATTTGTAGCAATTTACAAGTTGGTTTGGCCGAATAGCAAAGCCTACCACATGTTAGTTGGTTTGGCCGAATAACAAAGCCTACCACTTGTTGAAATTTGTAGCGATTTACAAGTTGGTCTGGCCGAATAGCAAAGCCTACCACTTGTTGAAATTTGTAGCGATTTACAAGTTGGTCTGGCCGAATAACAAAGTCTACCACTTGTTGAAATTTGTCGCAATTTACAAGCTGGTTTGACCGAATACAAAGCTTGACTTCGCTTGTTGAAATTTGTCGCAATTTACAAGTTGAGGTTAAGCCGAGAAGATTCCTTGACTTCGCTTGTTGGAATTTGTAGCAATTTACAAGTTGAAGTTAAGCCGAGATAATGCCTTAGCTTCGCTTGTTAAAATTTGTAGCAATTTACAAGTTGAGGTTAAGCCGAGAAGATTCCTTGGCTTCACTTGTTGAAATTTGTCGCAATTTACAAGTTGGAGTCAAGCCGATATGCTGTCATCTTGGAAATTCGCGCCAAAACCAGCCGACATCAATTTACAGGTTCATGTATATTGTTTAATTCTTGTTGAAATTTATGGCAATTTACAAGTATATCATTGTTTATAACTTCAGTAAAGTTTATTGGTTGTATTAATCCTTGTTGAAATTTGTAGCAATTTACAAGCCGAAATGAGATCATATGTTTACAAGTTGGTCAGGCCGATTACAAAGCCTAGCTTCAGTTGTTGAAATTTGTAGCAATTTACAAGTTGAAGTTAAGCCGAGATGGTTCCTTGGCTTCACTTGTTGAAATTTGTAGCAATTTACAAGTTGGAGTCAAGCCGAGATATTTGTTTCTCTTCGCTTGTTGAAATTTGTAGCAATTTACAAGTCGAAGGGAAGCTGATGTTATGGCATACAGAATTATAGCAGTCTGCTGGTTAGATAAACCAAGGAAGATGTTCAAACACTTGTTGAAATTTGCAGCAATTTACAAGCTGAAGTTAAGCCGACATGTTACCATCTGTTGAAATTTGCAGCAATTTACAGGTTGAGGTAAAGGTTAAGATTATTGTTTAACACTTGTTAAAACTTGAGTAAAGTTTATTGTTTATTTTAATCCTTGTTGAAATTTGTAGCAATTTACAAGTAGGGCAGACTGAGATCGTTGTTTAACCACTCGTTGAAACTTAAGAAAAGTTTGCAAAGGTTAACATTGAATAGTATATGTTTTATACTTGTTGAAGTTTATGACAAGATTGCAGGACAATTACTTGCCGAAGTAAAATTTGCAGGTGTTATACCCGAGGTATGTTACCCCGAGAAGATTACACAAAGAAGGAAGAGTATGTAAAGTATGCAAAATATTCTAAGTATAAAGCTACACAGAAGCAGTAAAGAAAAGTCAGAGACTGAAGCATAAAGATAACAGGAGTCAATTGTTCAAAAACAACAAGGGGGCACATCGGCCACAAAAGACAGCTTACATTGTTTAAAGAAAAGAAACAAAGTACAAAAAAGAAAAAGAGAAGATGTTCAAGTTTCTTCAGCCTCAGGAGCAGGTTGGGCTGGGACCTCAGAGGGCTCTTGAAAAGCGACTTCGGCATCCTTTTGACTCGCAACCTCTGCACCTTCTTGTACCACGACCTCAGCCTCCTTGTCTGCTGCTACCTCGGCCTCCTTTTCCGCTGCAACCTCAGCATCGATCTCGGCCAAAGTCTTCTCCACATTCCTATCAGCCAGAAGAAGGTCTGAAGATAAATAAGCTGGGCCAGTTTCCTTGGGCACCTTCTCAACCTCCTCATCCTCCTGGGTTAAGTCCATTATTTGATCGCCCTGCGGAGGTGACTTGGTTTCAAAGGCTTCCTTGGATTTCCTGACCAAGGCTTCATCTTCAGCTTCATCTTCGTCTTCAGCCTCGGTTTCAGAATCAGCTTCTTCTTCAACCTGAGTTGAAGGAGGAGGAAGAGGACAGGGAAGACGCATGGCCTTGGTCTTGCGCCAAGGGGAGTCGGCTGGAAGATCAAGCTGTCTGGCCAAAGCATTCCAACCTAGGGAATATCCCTTGTTGCATGCTTGCTTGACCTGAAACTTATAGTCTTCAGCAACGTCGGCCATGCCTTGATTGTAGGCAGCATCAACTTCAGCTTTTTTGGTGGCCAGAGCATCCCTTAGTTCTTTCTCGGCTTCAGCCTTCTTAGCCTCGGCCTCTTTTTTCTCGGCTTCGGCGACTTTCTTGACGTTTATAGCAGCCTCAGCTTTCTGTTGAGCTAACTGATGGGCCTTTGTGGCCGCCTCGGCCTAATCCTCCAGCTTTTTCATCTTTAACTGATCCCTTTTGTGGATCTTCTGCAGGGCAACAAACTCATTCTTTAAATTATCCAGCTCCTCCCCTGTTGCAAAAGCCTGCATGGAAAAGGTGTGGGCGTGTTGGATGGCCTGAAAGAATACAAGGCAAAAGTTAGTACAAAAAATTTCAGAATTTTACAAGTATGGAAGACAGGTTTTCAAAAACAAAAAGACTTACTTGAACGGAGCGCTGCAGCATGAGGGCATAATTCTCATACCCGCTCATTTTTTCGTTACGCTCCATATCACCCTCAAGGAGGACAGCAGTGCTGAGTGCCACGCCGATGTGGACATCGGCTGCACTTTCATTGGTGTAGACTGGCCTGTTTTCAAGAGTAACTTTGGGTTCCCAGGGAACTTTGGGAACCCTGGACCCTGAAGTCGTGGCAGATGAAGACCTCGGCTTCTTCTGCTGAGTGGCCCCTGATGGCTGGGCTTCAGCAGGTCTTTTTGCGGGTGCCGAAGTGGTCTTCTCGGCCAATTTGGAGATCGGCAGGGCATCTTCAGCCTCTGCGTCAACCTCAGTAGCCTTGGCCTTTGGCTGGGCCTTCTTTACTCTTTTGGGCTTTGGCGGAGGCGCAGTTTGGGATGGCGCATCATCCATGTCATCTGGAAGATCGGCCAAGAGGTCCAGCACCATTTTCTTTGGTCGTTCCATCTCGGCTGTTTTAACAAGTCTTCGTCGGCGTTTCTTCTTTGTCACTGGAGCCGAGGTTGAAGGCTGATCGGCTGGCTCAGATGTGGAGGCAGCCTGTTCAGTAGAAGCAGTTGATGGAGGGGCGCTCTTCTTCTTTTTCTTCGGAACGTCGGCCAATTTGGATGTGTATGTTGGGATGAAATTCAGCAACAATGGAGCTTTTCGTTGCTGAAGAGGAAGGTCCAAGAGTTTCTTCAAACCTTTCCCAGGAAAGTAGGACTGGCGGAAGTCCTTGGGAGGCTTGCGAACATCTACAAAGAAAAACAGAACATCAGAAACAGATAAAATTTTGGAAAAATTGAAGAAAGCAACTGTAACGACCCTTGTACTGCTTACCGAATAACCACTGAATTAAGTACTGATTTCTGCTAATTGGAACTGATAATGATTGATAAGTGAACTGGATAAACTACCGAACTGACTGATTGAATCGAAACTGAAATTGAATGAGTTTATTTGTTATATTGTATATCGTATCTGTTTCATGGATTTATTATCTGTTTGAATTATATGTTTAAACTGCTAATTGAAGGCCTTATCGGCGGCCGATTGAGAAACCGTTTAGTGTTTTGAAATCAGTAGAATTTTCCAGATTTAATGGTATATTTATCTGAAAAATTGATTAGGAATGATTAAATTGAATTAAATTGAGTTAATTACGAACTTAGGCTTATTTACCATATTGCCACCTTAGTGGACCTTTTGTTTAAACAATTATAATGAGCCTTGCATGTTGAGCATCATTTCATCAGCCCCTATCCTTGCTCATAACCGACCATAGGAGTGAGAGAGAGGGAGAATTAAGAGAGTTTAAGCTCACCTTGAAGAATTGTTAAAGAACTTGTTGAAATTGCTTGAGACTTGGCATAATTGAGCTTGTTCATCTTGAATACAAGACTTAGGTAAGGATTATAACCTTTCTAATGTTGATTTTATGTTGTCTCTTGCATCATCCATGCCTATTGTTGAGTTAGAGTGCTAAGAGGTTGGATTATGTTGGAATTGTTGCATGCATGTTGCATTAGTTGGTTCTTGAGGTTGAATTCATGGTCAATTGGTACATGCAAGCTCATATTCATATTAAGTCCATGATTTCATTTCATTTGCCAACTATTGAGCTCTTTGGAGCAAGATTTGAACATTGAAATTGGTTTAAAACCCATGCATTACATGTTTACATATTATTCTGAAAAATGGGTTTGAAATTGTATTTAATTGACTCACCTTTGGGGCTTGAATTCTCAAATTGGCTTTTGAAACTTGTTATATATTGAGTTGGGATGTATTCCCCAGAATTTGGGCCCAAGAGGTTGAGTTTTGGATGATTGAATGCTTGGTTCGAACTTGGGAGACAAATCTGGAAATTCCAGATTTGGCTTCCTCGCTCGAGCGAAGGATTCCTCGCTCGAGCGAGCCCTTTTGTTTTGCAATCTCGCTCGAGCGAGCATCGAGCGACCATCGCGCGTAAAAATTGAGCAACCAGTACTTTCACTGTTCATGCAGATCGCTCGAGCGAAGGATTTCTCGCTCGAGCGAAGCCTTTGATTTTGGAATCTCGCTCGAGCGAAGGAAGGCTCGCTCGAGCGAAGCTCTTATTTTCAGCAACTTTTGAAAAATGTCTTCCAAGTGTATTTTTGCATCCTCATCCCATCCTAGGCATTCTTAGGCCTAGTTTAAGACATCTTAATGAGGATTTAGACATAGAACCACACCGAGGAAATTTAGGGATTTAATTATCATCCTTCTAACTGTAAACTTAGTGTGTGTTCTATTCTGTTAATTGTTTAGGGTTGGCTCTCGGGGACGCGCTCTAGCTGCTATAAGCCTAATCTCTGTGAGTAACAGATGTGTAAAGATATGTTCAAAATGGTTATATTTTGAATACTGAACCGAATTGTTTATTGAACTGATATTGTTTATCGAATGAATGTATGTCCTGTATTCTGAACTGTATTGTGGCATCCTTAGCACCCACTGTTATTGACTGTTACAGAGCTCTGTCGGTTTCCTTGTGAAACCATACTGTTTACTGAATGATTGGCCATCATTACTGTTGGGTCTGTTAAGACTCGGTCCTTTTGGACCTACTGTTATAGGCTATTGGATGTACCACATATGACTGTTTGACTGAAATACTGAAAGACTGAAATACTGTTTAATGAATTGTTTTCATTACTGTAAGGACATTCATTCATAACCTCTTTACGCATTATGTTATTCACTGGGCTTTAGCTCACTGTTTATATATATATGTAGGTTCTCAGCAACCAGACCGGAGCTAGGAGCGTGGGTTAGTCCCCAGTTTTGTCAAGCCAGCCATTGTGCCTCACTGTGAGGTTCCGTGACGCCATGCCATGGCTTGGGGTGTTTTTGTCTTCCCCACTTGTCTCCTACTGTTGTATAGACTGTCTACTGTTTTACTGCACTGTTATCGGGGAATTGAGTTCCCGTACTGAATGTCTGTAAATGATTGTATAGTCTGTACTGTGTTGAATGCATGAATGTATGAAAAATGTTTTTGGCATACAGATTATCACAGCTCAATGGACACTAGTTATTGACTGTATTGGCTTCCGCCAGGCCCTGAACTCTGTTCTATTGTATTACTGTACAGCAGGCCTTTGGTAATCTCGGATTACTGGCCAGTTACGGTGCTAAACCCATAGGGCCGGGTTTGGGTCGTGACAGAGTGGTATCAGAGCGATACTTAACCACGAGTTATACCGCACACACGTGTTCAAATGAGCTATAGGGTGTCCTAGAAAAGTGATTAGGACATTGCATTAACATGAAAAATGTGTGCTTATGATTGACTGGATATATGTGGAAATGTTAAACTGTCTAATTGTACAACTGTTTATAATGATAACTGTTATAACTGCTTTATAGTGAAATGGATAATGCAAATGAAACTGAAGCATCATCTTCTGAGGCCAGAATGGCCAGACTTGAACAAATGATGGGACTGGTAATTGAAAGACTGGATCGACAACAGAACCAACAGCCCCCACCTCCTCCTCCTCCGGTACAGCCGGAACAGAATGTACAGAATGTAAATGCTAATGAGGTGGACATCATTGCACTGACCCATAAGTTCAGTAAACTGAAACCGCCGTCCTTTCAGGGAGGCCTTGAGCCGTTAAAGGCTGAAGCTTGGGTCTTGGAGACTGAAAAGTTATTTGAAATGTTTCCGTGCTCTGAAGCTAATAAAGTACTGTTAGCAACCTTCACCCTTCAGGAAGAAGCCAGAAGGTGGTGGATGTTGACCCGTGAAGCAAATGCTATTATGACTTGGGCTCAGTTCAAGGAGTCCTTCTTTGAAAAGTATTTCCCTCAGTGCATCAGGGATAGAAAAGTAACCGAGTTTGAACAGTTGAGACAGGGCAAAACGTCTGTTGCCGAGTATGAGAAGCAATTTACCGAACTTGCTAGGTATGCACCACAAATGGTGGACACCGATTATAAGAAGGCCAGGAGATTTGAAGGTGGCCTTAGTGTTGCTATACAGGACCGCATAAATGTTTTGAAAATGCCAACTTATGTGGGTGTTCTCGACCGGGCATTGATGGCCGAGTCAAATATTGCAGCAGTGAAGCAATCTGAAACACCAACCACTGAATGGCAAGGTAAAAGGCAAGGTTTTAAATTTAAGAAAGGCAAGCACAACTCTGCAAACAAGAAACAGAATACGGGGTCAACAACTAGCCCCAGCCAAGGGAGTGGGTTTACTCCACCCTGCTCCATATGTGGCAATAAGCACAAAGGGGTTTGCTACCAGATTTCAGGAGCTTGTTTCAGATGTGGCAAGATGGGCCACAGGATTAAAGACTGTCCCTCCGCCCCGCAAGCCAGTAGTAAAGCTGCACCAAGCGCAGCAGCATCAAATGTAGCACCAAAGCTTAACCCCAAAGCTACCGGGAAAGAGCCTATGAGGCAGGGCCGAGTGTTCGCCCTAGTACCGGGAGACGTGCAAAACACTGAGACTGTTGTGTCAGGTATCCTCTCTATCTGTGCTCAGAATGCATATGTATTGATTGATTCGGGGTCTACACATTCTTGTGTGTCGCATGCTTTTTCGCGTAAATTGAATAGACCCTTAGAACCTATGAATTACTTGCTAGCTGTATCATCACCTGTTGGGGGATCCATGACATGTGCTTATATGTATCCTGCTTGTGAAATTATTGTTGGGGATATGCATCTGTTTATTGATTTGCTACCGTTGAACATAGATCATTTTGACGTAATATTGGGGATGGATTGGTTACAAAAATATCATGCCACTATCGATTGTGTGACCAAACAAGTTGTTTTCCGACCACCTGGTTTACCTGAATTTGTATTTAGTGGAGTCGGAGTAGTACCTCCCACATATCTGATTTCTTCTGTAAAGGCTGTCAAACTGATTAGAAAGGGGTGTAAAGGATATCTGTGTTCTGTACTGACTGTATCTGCTACTGATAATGTTAAAACTGATGTGAATTGCATTCCTATAGTTAGAGAATTCCCAGATGTATTTCCAGATGATCTACCAAGGGATTTGATTGACAGGGAGATTGAGTTTACTGTTGATGTAGTACCGGGTACACAGCCGTTATCTAAAGCTCCCTACATAATGGCTCCAACTGAACTGAAGAATTGAAAGTACAATTGCAGGAACTGCTGGACAAGAAGTTTATCAGACCTAATACTTCACCGTGGGGTGCGCCTGTTTTATTTGTGAAGAAGAAAGATGGCTCATTGAGACTGTGCATTGATTACCGCGAACTGAACAAGGTAACTGTAAAGAATAAATATCCATTACCGCGTATTGATGATTTATTTGACCAGTTACAGGGTGCACAAGTGTTTTCTAAGATTGATCTTAGATCGGGGTATCACCAACTGAAAGTAAAACCGGAAGACATTGATAAAACTGCTTTTAGAACGAGGTATGGCCATTATGAATTTTTAGTTATGCCGTTTGGAGTCACGAATGCCCCAGCTGCATTTATGGACCTTATGAACAGAATTTTTAAACCATACCTTGACGATTTCATTGTGGTATTTATTGATGACATATTGATTTATTCTAAGACTGTAGAAGAACATGAACAGCATCTGAGACTTGCCCTACAAACTTTAAGAGAACAGAAACTATATGCTAAACTGTCTAAATGTGAATTTTGGCTTGATCATGTGATGTTTTTGGGGCATGTTGTTAGCAAAGATGGAATTTCTGTTGACCCGCAGAAAATTGAAGCTGTAGTAAACTGGCCTAGACCAACAAATGTGACTGAGGTCCGAAGCTTTTTGGGACTAGCCGGGTATTACAGAAGGTTTGTCAAAGATTTCTCCAAAATTGCCTTACCACTGACTCAGTTGACACAGAAGGGGGTATCATTTGACTGGACTGACCAAAGGGAATCAGCATTCCAGGAGTTGAAAACTAGACTTGTGACTGCACCAATCCTGACTCTACCTACAGGTACGGATGGTTATACTATTTTTAGTGATGCTTCTCATAAGGGTTTGGGATGTGTTTTTAATGCAAAATGGGAGAGTTATTGCTTATGCTTCCCGACAGTTGAGACCTCATGAAAAGAATTACCCAACCCATGATCTTGAACTTGCCGCAGTAGTATTTGCATTGAAAATCTGGCGTCACTATTTGTATGGAGCAACATGTGAAGTCTACACCGACCATAAGAGCCTAAAGTACTTTTTCACTCAGAAAGAACTGAATATGAGACAGCGGAGATGGCTAGAACTGATCAAAGATTATGACTTACAGATTTTATACCATCCGGGAAAAGCCAACACCGTTGCCGATGCATTGAGCCGAAAGTCAATTGTCAACTTAGCCTGTTTGCTCACCGGGCAGAAAGAATTGCTTCATGATCTGGAAAAGTCTGAAATTGAAATTGTTTTGAAAGAACAAGGTGGAACCTTAGCTGCTATTTCTGCTCAACCAGCCTTGATTGAAGAAATTAAGGAGAAACAGCAACTGGATGATTACTTGAAGAAAATCATTGAAGAAAGGGATTCAAAACCGAAACCGGGATTTAAATTTGACAACAATGTACTGAAATTCCAAGACAGACTGTGTGTACCAAATGATTCTGAATTGAAAAGAAGAATTCTGCAAGAAGGCCACAGTTCGAAGTTTTCGATTCACCCGGGGAATACGAAAATGTATCAAGACTTGAAACAGAATTTTTGGTGGCCAGGAATGAAGAAGGAAATTGCCAACTTTGTGTCCAAATGTCTTCATTGCCAACAAGTCAAAGTTGAACATCAACGACCTGCTGGATTACTGCAACCTTTATCCATACCAGAGTGGAAATGGGAGCATATCACGATGGATTTCATTGTTGGATTACCTCGCTCCAGGAAAGGTATGGACTCTATTTGGGTTATTGTTGATAGACTGACTAAATCTGCACACTTCCTACCTGTCAAGACAATTTATAATGCGGATAGATTGGCTATTATCTATATTGATGAGATTGTTAGACTGCATGGAGTGCCCTGTATCTATTGTTTCTGACAGGGATTCGAAGTTTACATCGAGGTTCTGGCAGAGCCTACAGACTGCATTGGGTACTGAATTGAGGCTGAGTAGTGCCTATCATCCTCAGACAGATGGACAGTCAGAAAGGACCATCCAGACTTTAGAGATCTACTGCGAATGTGTGTCCTTGATTTTCAGGGAAATTGGGAAAGTCATTTGCCATTGGCTGAATTCACCTACAACAACAGCTATCATTCGAGTATTGGAATGGCGCCTTTCGAGGCATTGTATGGCAGAAAGTGTAGATCTCCAATTTGCTGGGCAGAAGTTGGAGATGGGCCGTTACTTGGGCCCGAGATTGTGTATGAAACAACTGAAAAGATAAAACTGATACAGCAAAGACTGAAAACTGCACAGAGTAGACAGAAAAGCTATGCTGATGTCAGAAGACGAGACAGAGAGTATGAAGTAGGTGATCACGTGTTTGGTGAAAGTAACACCAATGAAAGGCCAGACTCGTTTTGGAGTCAAAGGCAAGTTAGCGCCGCGGTATGTCGGACCGTATCAGATTATTGAGAAAATCAATCCGGTGGCGTATCAAGTTGCGCTTCCTCCTGAAATGGAGCATATGCATAACGTCTTCCACATTTCGATGTTGAGAGACTATCTTCGGGATCCGTTTCATGTGATTGAGCCTACTCGGGTGTAGTGTTGAGTGATGACTACACTTACGAGGAACGGCCTATACAGATTGTAAACCGACGGATCAAGAAACTGAGGAACAAGGAGATTCCACTAGTGAAAGTTGACTGGCAGAACCATGGTGGCGTGTATGCCACTTGGGAAAGGGAAGATGACATGGCGAGAAGGTATCCTGATTTGTTTCCACTGGATCCTGTTTTCTTCCAAACTGAAGGGTAACTCGAGTTTGAGGACTAAACTCCTTATAAGGAGGGGAGACTGTAACGACCCTCGTACTGCTTACCGAATAACCACTGAATTAAGTACTGATTTCTGCTAATTGGAACTGATAATGATTGATAAGTGAACTGGATAAACTACCGAACTGACTGATTGAATCGAACTGAAATTGAATGAGTTTATTTGTTATATTGTATATCGTATCTGTTTCATGGATTTATTATCTGTTTGAATTATATGTTTAAACTGCTAATTGAAGGCCTTATCGGCGGCCGATTGAGAAACCGTTTAGTGTTTTGAAATCAGTAGAATTTTCCGGATTTAATGGTATATTTATCTGAAAAATTGATTAGGAATGATTAAATTGAATTAAATTGAGTTAATTACGAACTTAGGCTTATTTACCATATTGCCACCTTAGTGGACCTTTTGTTTAAACAATTATAATGAGCCTTGCATGTTGAGCATCATTTCATCAGCCCCTATCCTTGCTTATAACCGACCATAGGAGTGAGAAAGAGGGAGAATTAAGAGAGTTTAAGCTCACCTTGAAGAATTGTTAAAGAACTTGTTGAAATTGCTTGAGACTTGGCATAATTGAGCTTGTTCAATCTTGAATACAAGACTTAGGTAAGGATTATAACCTTTCTAATGTTGATTTTATGTTGTCTCTTGCATCATCCATGCCTATTGTTGAGTTAGAGTGCTAAGAGGTTGGATTATGTTGGAATTGTTGCATGCATGTTGCATTAGTTGGTTCTTGAGGTTGAATTCATGGTCAATTGGTACATGCAAGCTCATATTCATATTAAGTCCATGATTTCATTTCATTTGCCAACTATTGAGCTCTTTGGAGCAAGATTTGAACATTGAAATTGGTTAAAACCCATGGCATTACATGTTTACATATTGTTCTTAAAAATGGGTTTGAAATTGTATTTAATTGACTCACCTTTGGGGCTTGAATTCTCAAATTGGCTTTTGAAACTTGTTATATATTGAGTTGGGATGTATTCCCCAGAATTTGGGCCCAAGAGGTTGAGTTTTGGATGATTGAATGCTTGGTTCGAACTTGGGAGACAAATCTGGAAATTCCAGATTTGGCTTCCCTCGCTCGAGCGAAGGATTCCTCGCTCGAGCGAGCCCTTTTGTTTTGCAATCTCGCTCGAGCGAGCATCGAGCGACCATCGCGCGTAAAAATTGAGCAACCAGTACTTTCACTGTTCATGCAGATCGCTCGAGCGAAGGATTTCTCGCTCGAGCGAAGCCTTTGATTTTGGAATCTCGCTCGAGCGAAGGAAGGCTCGCTCGAGCGAAGCTCTTATTTTCAGCAACTTTTGAAAAATGTCTTCCAAGTGTATTTTTGCATCCTCATCCCATCCTAGGCATTCTTAGGCCTAGTTTAAGACATCTTAATGAGGATTTAGACATAGAACCACACCGAGGAAATTTAGGGATTTAATTATCATCCTTCTAACTGTAAACTTAGTGTGTGTTCTATTCTGTTAATTGTTTAGGGTTGGCTCTCGGGGACGCGCTCTAGCTGCTATAAGCCTAATCTCTGTGAGTAACAGATGTGTAAAGATATGTTCAAAATGGTTATATTTTGAATACTGAACCGAATTGTTTATTGAACTGATATTGTTTATCGAATGAATGTATGTCCTGTATTCTGAACTGTATTGTGGCATCCTTAGCACCCACTGTTATTGACTGTTACAGAGCTCTGTCGGTTTCCTTGTGAAACCATACTGTTTACTGAATGATTGGCCATCATTACTGTTGGGTCTGTTAAGACTCGGTCCTTTTGGACCTACTGTTATAGGCTATTGGATGTACCACATATGACTGTTTGACTGAAATACTGAAAGACTGAAATACTGTTTAATGAATTGTTTTCATTACTGTAAGGACATTCATTCATAACCTCTTTACGCATTATGTTATTCACTGGGCTTTAGCTCACTGTTTATATATATATGTAGGTTCTCAGCAACCAGACCGGAGCTAGGAGCGTGGGTTAGTCCCCAGTTTTGTCAAGCCAGCCATTGTGCCTCACTGTGAGGTTCCGTGACGCCATGCCATGGCTTGGGGTGTTTTTGTCTTCCCCACTTGTCTCCTACTGTTGTATAGACTGTCTACTGTTTTACTGCACTGTTATCGGGGAATTGAGTTCCCGTACTGAATGTCTGTAAATGATTGTATAGTCTGTACTGTGTTGAATGCATGAATGTATGAAAAATGTTTTTGGCATACAGATTATCACAGCTCAATGGACACTAGTTATTGACTGTATTGGCTTCCGCCAGGCCCTGAACTCTGTTCTATTGTATTACTGTACAGCAGGCCTTTGGTAATCTCGGATTACTGGCCAGTTACGGTGCTAAACCCATAGGGCCGGGTTTGGGTCGTGACAGCAACAGTTAAGCAGATTGACACAGGGATCTTACCCTTGCCCTCCTTGACCGTTCGAGGAAGAGGGAAGAGATGAACTTCTTCATCTGGGCCAAATTCCCAGTTTCCAGAAGCAATCAGATAATCGTCTCCAGCCCCTTTGTTGGAGTCTGGAAGGTCGGCTACTATTTTATAGGCAGTGGACCTCGGCTTAAGGTAATAGACAAAACCCTTTTCTTTGAGGTCAAGGGCGCACATAGTGTAACAATACTGGATATCGGCAAGAGTGATTCTAACACCCTCCTGCCGAGCTAAGGCTATTATCCCATTAAGTGTCCTAAAGGCGTTTATGGTGAGTTGCATGGGGTTGAAGGTGTAGTAATGAAGGACTTCGCGGAAGAGGGGATCAAGAGGGAACCTAAGTCCACACTGGACAAAGGCTACTACAGGGAAAGGCATCTTATCCTCATCGGGCATAATGGAGTCCTTCTCCTCAGCTAGTCTGAGATGGACATCGTCTGGGATGGAGAACTCTTGCCTAAAGTTTTGTAGTTTGGTGAGGGTATTAACCCTATCTCTCCACACATCCATGGTATTGATGTAAATAAGTGTTTGGCTACAGAAACAGAATATTCCTAAAGGGTTCTAAGGACCTCGGCTTAAACCTAGGGACAAATTATTTCAATTTTTCCTAAGGATTGATGGTTCTACAGCAAATCCCAAACCTAAATCTACGAAGAATGAGTATGAAAGGCAGAAATCTGGAAAACAAAAAAGCAAAAATGAAGTCTCAGAGTCATGAACAGAAAGGGCGAAAGGCCAAGAACAAGAAATGAAACGGTGCAAAGGTTCACGTGCAAAGTCAAGAAATGATTCACAAATTAAAAGACAAGCAGAACAGTAGAAGCAAGAAATACTAGAAACAATCAAAGAACTGAGAAGAGAAGGGAATGGTGGCTTACCAGAAAAGATGAGGCCGGAATGAGCTTCGCCGAGGTCAGACGATGGACGCAATAGCGGCAAGAGCTTCACAGAAATGGCAGATGAAGGCAGTTGCAGAACTTCGAGCAAGATTCAGAGAAGAAAGAGCTTTAGAGAGAGAGAAAGCAAAGGAGATTTGAAATGCAAAAGTGAAAGAGAAAGAGGAGGCAATCGTTTTTGCCAAAAATTCAAACGGCGGCAAAACAGCAATAATTGCGCCTTGGTTAACGCACGCGTCGGACGGCGCAAACAGTGAAACGACAGCCTGCAGGCGCGTCACGGGCACGGACCAATAAGAATAAAACGCGTCGATGAAACAGTTGTAGAATGGTGCATGACAGCTCATGCGCGTAAGGGAATTGATTTGAATCTGAAGAGGACATGTCGGCCTGAAATGAATGATCTCGGCTAGAAGTTCTTAAGCCGAGGTACGAGAAAGAAGTTCAATGTAAGTTCCATCACCTCAGTATGCCGAGGTAATAGAACTTAGGGGGCAGTTGTGGGGTTATATTTCTGAGCATCAACACGTGGCAAGATGACGCCGACGTGTCATCAGAAGAGCTACGTGTCACAGTAGAGTTTTGCCAGGGTATTCTAGTATTTGCCGAGGTAATTTCTGAAGGCATCTTAATTCGGGACAATGGCCTCCAACCTCGGCTAGACAGACAAAGGCCGAGCTAACCGCAGAAGAATAATGCCGAGGTTGATGTTATAAAATATTATCTTGGTTAGGTGGATGTCCAGCCTGGTGGAGAAAGCCATGAGACCATTATCTCACCAATAAGCTTGCCTTGAGGCCATGTGAAATAGCCACGAGGCCATTAGCAGTCGTGTGAAGGAATCAACAGCTTTTACCTGGAAAGCTGCCAAAAGTGCTTTAGTGGGCTGGCGAGACAGCTCAAAAGCTGTGAGCTTCTCCATCTCTATTCCGGTGTATATATAAAGATGGAGGACGACATTCAAAGGGGCATTGGAAGGGGATTCGGACTAGACTGAACTCAACTAGATAAAGAGAGACAACAAGCTAATTGTAACACTTACAATTACGAGCTTAGAGAGAGTTACTGAGAGTAAATTGTAATTCTTGTCATTATTCATAGTGAATTACCTCGGCTTCACCTGTGGACGTAGGCATTCTTTGCCGAACCACGTTAAATCCCTCTTGTCTTTGTGTTATTACTTGTGTCATCTATTCTGCCTGTGTTTTTACCGCTGAAATCACTAAGATAGGCAGTGTGGTCAGAAAAACACCCACACAATACAATATGAACAACTTAAGTTAGTATGAAAAGTTTGTAAAACTTGTTAATTTTATGTTGAGCACATTTAGCAAAATATTAATACAAGATTAGTCACATGTCAAGGTAGGTGAATGGTTACCATAATCTGTCAATTTTCAAGTCATATATTAAGACACCATAAGTGAGATTAGTCATTGACTTGCAACATTGACAGTGATTAGTCAAGCCAATATTACTTTTCCACCACGTTCATCTTCATTGACTAGACCAAAATGTATTGGATTGGACACTCTGAGATTTCAAAACAAGAAGATCATCACACCACTGTCCGAACCGCCCTGGAAAACTTTTTCTTCAACTACGGCCAAGGTTGGCATACCTCAAATAATTCATCTTTTTATCTTTTTATTTTATTTTTATCACATCACCTTTCTACTTTTCTGCACATCTTTTCGTAAAAAGACAAAAAATACACTTATTTAGGTCATCCCAAACAAATTTTTGTCCAAGTAATGACTTGCCTTGTGACATCTTTTCCAAATGATATTTTCTAATAATTTTCGTATGGTCATTAACAAATTAAAAAATGATTGTACATGTTTTATAGGACAAATTATACCAATAGTCTTTATAATTTGCAAATATCAAAATTTTCATATTATATCAATGTTCAATTCATAACGCTCTTTTAGAAATTAGACTGAAATCAATATATAAAATAATTCATTCACTCTCTTTAAATTGATTGAGTGGTTGATGTCTAATTTGAAATAGTCAATAACTTTTAGAATGAAATATTTTGCCTTTTATTTCTGTCTAATTTAATAGATTTTATTGATTGGACTAAATTGATACAATCTAAAAAAGTAAAGGGAAAATTGATATATTAAAACTACGGACCAAATTGACAAAAGAGGTAAATTACAAGACCTCCTAGATAAATTTTCCTTCTTTATAAAAATGTGCATCTTAAAATAATGAACATCATCTTAAGTTTTAGTAACCAATACTCTTATGACACCATTTAACACAACCCATTATTTAATATTGTATTATAATTAACATTTTCCAAAGACACTTTTTTCTTTTTCTTTTTTTTTTTTTTTTGGTTGGATTGACCTTTAGGACACTCGTTATGAAGACACTTGTAAAAATGTGCCCTAAAAAATTTCATCTTTTTGTAAATTTGCTCAATCAATGCTTTAAGAAATACCCCTTAATGTTATTCGTGAAAGGCATAGATACTCAAATTAAATTGAATATGTATATGAAAAACAATTAGATTAACCTGCAAAATTAAATGAATGTGAAATTATTGAGAGCATGCTTGATGAAACATATTGGCCCCATAAGATTAAAAAAAAACATGTTAGGATTGCCGTTTAAACTAACACTAGGGCTCCACACAAACCATCCATCAATAAAGAGAAATTTTGATCACATGAAAAATCAAAATATGTTGCAAAGAGAGTGGTCCAGAGTTCCATGTTAAATTTCAAATTCAACTTTGTACTAGAGATCCCAACCAACTCAATCTTGAATTTGGGATGTGCAAAATAATCCAAAAAGCCAAAAAGTTACTCAAAAAGTTAAAAAGTTAACACTATTCACCAAAAGTCAACAATTACGGCTGCACAACTCCCAATTCAAATTTTCCTCTACAAACCAATTTTTACAATTTTTTATCACACATTTTTCCATAAAAAGTCAAAAAGTTAACCCAAACATCCATATTTTCAACCTCAATTTTTTAGTTCAAAAAGACAAAAAGTGCACTTATTTAGTCTTTCCAAACTTGGCCTAAATTCACAAACATTGAATTGTGTGATATATTTGACTTCTGTTAACTAATAACAGTGTCATCCAAGATTGAGAGCTAGCAACTCTTGTCTTTGACAATCTCAGTTTATTTGTTTCTTCTAAAAGATTGTTGTGTCAAGTCTCCACTCTGAAAGCATTGATTCATAGTTTCTGTTTTTGGAAAACAAATTATGGAGTCAAGAAAAGCAGCTCGAAAAGTTATTAGAAAATACCACAAAACAAAGCGATCTCGTCTTGCTTTCTTTTGGCCAAGCTTTTAGCATTAGCTAATAGGCATTTAGCATAACACAAATACTTTAAAGTGTATAATACAGATTTAAATTTAATGTGTTGTGAGTTACATCTATAATGAATTTGGTCCACTCATTTAATTTTTAAATCATTTTTCAAATTATTTTTTTGACTATATGCAGCATTACAGTTCATTTTTACCTAAATTTTCGCTTGATGTTGAACAAAATGAATACATAGTGACATTACTAATTTTCTTTTCTCATATAGTTGCCCAAAAATCACTACATATGCAAAAATAAAGTAAAAATTAAGATCGTTTCCATTACATGGTTAGCATAGAGATCTCAATTTCAATGCATGAATTATTACATGTCATTAAAATTTAAAAACAACGGTTTGCAATTATTTTATTAATTAAAAATTAAAAATTAAAAATTTCTCTTCGCAATTATTACTTATGTATTGAAGTCCTCCATTCTAATTATATAATGCAGAAGATCTTAATCCAGAAAGTAAATTATGCCATGTTAGAACCCCTAAAAATGTGAAAACATCAGCATTCAACAGTCTCTATTCATTATATGGGCTGCAATGACTATTGATCTTCAACCATGGTGTCATTTTCTTGCTTAAATGAGTTTCTAAGAAAAGAATTAAAGGCAAGTCTTTTTCTCTGTTTTTTTTTTTTTTTTGGTATATGTCTCACTCTTAAGCTCTATATAATTTGATTAATGTTAAAAACACAAAAATCAATAACGGAATCAAACACAGAATACATAAATTGATAGGATTTTTTAAAAGTGATATCTTATTATAAATGGTGTAAAATCTTATTTATTCATATATATTATATTTGTATAAAATTCAAATTTTTTCTAGATTTAAACCATTTTCCTTGACATGAGTGAAGATAGAGGTAGACCAGTATACCACTATAAAAGCAACCGACAATTTCTCAGAATGTGGTGTATCCTTGTGAATGCATTAAATGTTTGCCATGGAATATGTGAGAATTTAATGACTTGGAATGAAAGAAAGTTTGTCACGTTTGCAGTCTTCTTTTGCCACCGAAATTGATGCTACAGACACCAAAAATTTTACTAAAAGTTTTATCAAATGTCTCATATGAGTGTGGGACCCACACAATGTGGGTGTCATGTGGGTCCCACACCCATGTGAGACATTTGGTAAAATTTTTGGGATCTGTAGCATTTTTGAAATTGAAAATCCAAAGTTGGGCTGCATTATGAAATCAAATAAGTGTACGGATGGTGAGTCAATCAAATAAAATATAAATACAATAATTTGATAAAATTATATTTTTTATGATAATTTTCATCATATGATATATATATATATATATGAGGGTTTCATTATATCCCCCGAAATTGGGGCCCCTAATGTCCCTAATTTCCATATCAAGTAAAAAAAAAAAAAAAAAAAAAAAGGAAACAGTTGCCCAAATTGAAAATTAGGGGCAGCAGGATTAGGGCCACAAACCATTTTTGTATATATGATTATGGTTGTTAGTTATTCAAAAATCTAAAAATTTTCAAGATATTTATTTGTGATTATATTTTAATTTTTAAATAATAAATAATAATCCCAATCAAATAATCAAAAACAAACCGACATAACGATTTCACGTAAAAAAATCACAATTGAAGCACCTCTAATTGTGATAAAAAATCATGGGTCAAAGGCACAAAACAATTCACTAAAAAGACAAAAAGAATTATATAAGTATACTCTCAATTACCTAACAAATCCACACCTGAAATGAATCGACCCCAAAGTGCCTCTTCCACCGCCGTCTTCACCTCGGAATTGTCTTATCTAACGTTGAATCTATAACACTGATATCGAATCCACGACGATGAGATACTCTAGAATTCACCAAAATTTCAGGCCCAAGTTTTTCGGAATCTATCGAAGAACAACTCTCTCTTTTATACATAGAATAAAATAAATAAATCCCTTGATAATGTTGATATAAAGCTCATACATCCGTTAATCACTCTTAAATCATTAATAAAACACTCATAAAGAAGTACCCTTCAATATAAAACATTTTATTTTTTTCTTCCTCTTTGAAAATCTAGACGACCCAAACCCTAAAACGAGCAAGTAGTGCACTTTGTAGTAACTTGGATCGCAAAGACCGCTCGAGCGCACATTTCATCGCTTCAACGGTGTGATTAAAGGCGGTGCAAAACATGTAGGCTGACCACTCGAGTGCAACTTTCACCACTCGAGCAGTAAAAGTTTCTTTCTAGAAATTCAAATGCTCTACAAAAGTATAGGATGATCCTTTTTTTCGCTCGAGCGCACACATGACCGCTTGAGCGGTCAAACAATTTCGATTGCATTTTTGTTTTTGCTTAGTCAGCAAAGTGACAAATATGAAAAGATTAGGATTACAAACTCTGCTGCATAGATATAATTCAGGTTAGATTTGCATATAAATACTCATAACTTCACTGAAATAAGAATGATCGAATAAAATTATAACTGAAAAAAATTTTGTCAAACAAACTTGTCAATAACAAAAACTTAACAATTATGTGACCTTATTCTTATTGTTGTTAATTAGGGGTAGCTTCTCTCCTTCCCTCCTCCACTCTTGTGAGATTGGATCCAGTCCAATTTGTTAGCCCATAACATGACGTATTAAAATAATTTGAGTCATTTATATTTTATCCCCTTTTATGTATATTATTTATGAAAGTTTTATCTTGATCTAACATCTTAATTATATTTATATTTTAAAAATATAGACGATATATCTTTAAAACCTCTTTCGCCGTCTTTTTTAATGCAAATAATGTGATTATGATTATTGAAATAGGCATAAAAAAAAAATTTGAGAACTCTAAATTAAGAGCTTTAATAGTTTTAATCAGTGTGTGGGTCTCATGTGATGTAATGTTTTCACACTGATTTTTTTTTTTTTTTTAAATTTTTCACATTATTAATACTCTTTTAGAACTCTCAAATTAAAGGAATGTATGATTCTGTGGGCATAAAATAAACCATCAGCAACTCATATCAACCTAACAAACCTTGTTGTGAGTCCAAAAAATTGTACTAGACTAGTCTAATCACAAGATTGGATCGGATATAAGTTAATTCATCATAGAGCCATTGCCTTTTCAATAAAAATTAACGGGAGTAATTGAGATCCTCTCCAATCACCACCCCCATCACCCTCACACACACGTGGGGACTGATGATTGGAGGATAAGAAAAAAAAAAAATTGGCCAATTACAACCAGAGAGGATCGTGGGAGTGTCTCCCCAGTAGGATCCAAGTCATTTTCTAAAAATTAAACCTCCTAAGATGAATCTTACCTTTCTTTATGAAAGCTGCATTATTTTGTTGCCTTTAAACAAACATTGAGCCTGTAAAAGTGACATACCCAAAAAAATATGATTAATGTCATACAAATTAGCCAATTAATAACTTTCTTATTTACTGATGTGTCATGTAATAATAAAAATTTGAAAACTGAAACAGGATTCATTTTAAATAATAAAATTTAGAAATTAAAACATGGATAGAATTTGTTAGATTATATAACATTTAAAATATTTAAAAATATATATATATATTTGCCTCTAAAATTGACATTTACCTCTTCTATTAGAAGCCATTTGGAAGTAATCTTCAAGGGTTGAATCACTGAGCAAAAAATTACATAAACATGAGTGTAATATCATGCTCTTGAATTAAATTTGAAATGAGACCACACAATCTAGCTCTATATAATTTTGCAACAAGATTGACATTGCAGTAGTATGTACATGTAAGTTCAAATATTTTCTACATTTAATTTAAGCAATTTCCCTGAACTTTAGTGAAGGCAGAGCCAGAAATGCAACAGACAATTTCTCAGAAATGTGGACTATCCTTGTGAATACATTCAATGTTTACAACGGAATATATGGGAATTTTTATGAATAGAAATGAACGTTTGACACCTTTTTCAGCTTTTTTTTGTCACTGAAATTCAAAACCCAAAAAAAAAAAATTTAAAATTAACAATGGGTAGGAAGGAGAAGAATCAGGGAATGAGAAACTACGTAAGGTAACAATAAGACTCAAACTTAGACATCATACTTGATAAGGAATCGTCATCCACTAAGCCAATCTCTTGATTTTAACTTTGTATTATTAATTTAGGTAAATTACACCGACTTCTTGTAAAAAATACCATAAATCCCATAAGTTTGATGTAATCACACTAGACTCTTTTAAGGTTTCAATTCATATAATGTTCGTCCCAATTTTTATTAAAAATTCGTTAATTATATAAATGAAAAAATGACATTGTCATCTCTTTTATATTGAAATATATATTTTACTTTACATATCTTTGTATTTTCATATCATCTGCACTAATTTTTTAACCTTACTAAAAAGAAAGTCAATATAATTATATCAAAACTATAAGGCTAGTTTTAATTTTTCCAAACTTCAAGTCGATGTAATTCACCCAATTGATTTAGAGTATGTTCTCACCCTCCAATCATGTGACTGGACTGTTGTTCCGGACCAATTTTGGGCCCATAAAAAAGCCCACTAAATTGATTTGAATAATTTATCTTTTGTTTTCATGTGCATGAAAATTATTCATTCAATAAATTAAATTGGTTTGAAAACTCGAATTTATCTGTTCAATTTAATTCTTTTTATGAATGAACTATACCCATGAAGATAAAAAAAAATAAATGGTTCAAATTATTTTAACGGACCCTATTGTGGACTAAAAAATTAGACTAAGTAAAGAGACTCTGATCTCTTATTAATTTGTTGCAACTTGCATTCCAACAAAAATTGTATGTCTAAAAATGACTCTTATCTTCTAGAATTTGAAAATTTGGGCTGCATTGTTTGTTGCCTTTGTATAAACATCTAAAAATGACTTCCCAAAAGAAATACTTTAAAAATATATATAAATAAATAATTATTAAAAAAAACAGAGCCTCTAAATTTGACTTTTACCTCTTCTACTAGAAACCCATTTGGAAGTAATCTTTAAGAAATTGAAATGAGCCCACACAATCTAACTAGCAGAATTTTAGCACTACATTTATTGAAGGTTTTTTGTTTCCAATTTCAGCATCAAAATTTTTTGAATTGAAAAAAAAAAAAAAAAAAAAAACACGAAGAAAGCACATTGGATATGTTAAGTTTTAGACTTTTTATCATGTTATCAATTTTGCATACAAAAATAAAGTTACACCTTATGATTTATGTTTCTTGTTCGATGCATTTTGCATCTACATTCAATTTGTTCCAAATACACGAAAAGCTAACAAGAGAGAGGTTGCAAGTTCAACGTTCTGAATAACAAAGAAAATGAAAATGTATGAGAAGGTGATATGAATTTGATTTCATATTGTTGAAATTCAATCTTTTATTAATATCTTTTAGAAGAGCTTCTACCGACATAAAAAATAATTACGATTTTTTGTCACTAAAACTTGAAGGATGGCTAGGTTTAGTGGGGCTCACATCACTATTTTAATAAAAAAAAATATAAAAATAATGAGTAAATGCATTTTCATTACAAATTTGGAGATCACATTTTCGTAATCTCTAAATTTACTCGTTTTTAAGTGACATAGTTTAATTTTCCTATCCTACGCTAAGGTTATTTTTAGTTGATCCAAAAGCTTGAATATTTAAACATTTAAACATTACATCTTACTTGTAAACTTAAACTAGTTAGGTATAATGTTTCCTTACGTTATGTTTGATTGGGAGATTTGAGAAGGAATTTGGAAAGAGAAAGAGAAAAAGAGATGAAATGTAAATAAAATATACTTATATTTCATCTAGTTTCACACACCTTTTCCTTTTTTCTTTCCAAATCTATTTTCAAATTTCTTAACCAAACACAGCGTGAAAGTGCAATTTTTTTTATTAAAAGAAATAAAACTAAGTAAACTATACCTAGATATATACATATATGTACATAACATTACATATAATTTATATAAGGTATAATCGGGCTGGGCCAAGCTGCTAATAACATTCCCAAACCCAGCCCATTTAGTCATCCTAGCCCAATCTCATGGACTTAATTATCAATTTCAAAACTCACTACAATATATTATCTACAACATGTCTTGGAAAATGCGTTCAAAAAACATGTTTTGCAACATAGTTTGGGAAGTTGGTTTTGGTGGGTTAGGGGCTAAAATAGCCACAAAAAACAAAATAGGCTATTTTAGCCACAAAAAATAAAACATCAAATCCAACCCATAATCATTACACTCCTCTATCATAAAAAAAAAGTCAAAAAAATCAAAAAGCCAAAACGCCCTTCCCAAACCAGGCTTTTTAGCCCCAGGCTAAAATAGCCAAAAAGTCAAAAAGCCAACTCACTTCCCAAACGGAGGCACAATGGAAAGAGAGAGCACGTCGCCAGATCTTTTTTTTTTATGAAATGTCAAATTTTAACTTTTGAGCTATTTTAAGTCATATCATCATTTTATTTTTTTATATGTTTTTAAAAAAAAAAAAGTCAAAAAATTAATTTTTAACCAATTTTCTAAAACAATTTAGTAGTAACAATTGGGATTTGGGGTTGTTGACTGGACATATTTTGATGATCTCAACTGTTTGTATTATAGGGTCCTTAAATATATTATTTATAAAAAATCAAATCGTAATACTATGATCGGACCCTAATTATTTTTAAAAAAAATTATCAAAATCACTCTATTTGTTTTTTTGTTTTTTTTTAAACAAAGTCTTATTACAAAGTCTTATTTTAAGACTACAAATGCCTAATTAATTTTATTTTTTTTTATAGATAATCTACTCGACGACTATAAGTTCAGTCCCATGTTAGGCTCTCTATTCCTCCCACAAGCCACACGTTGACAACTGCTACATTGGCTCTATTTGGTAGAGCTGTGAAAAAGTGATTATAACTTAACAGATTATGACTTATAACTGTGAACATAAGTTGTTAATCTTTTTGGTGCAGCTGTGAGATTATGAATTTAAGCAGCAAAGTAGTGTTTGGTTAATAAGCTGTAAAATAACTTTTTACTGTATAATTGTCCTTTCTGCCCTTATATGATATAAAAATGATTATTTTGTCATTTTTTTTAGTTTTAATTTTAAAAAAATTATTTCATTAATAAAAGTTAATACAATTAGTATCAATTAATATAAAAATTGATACATTTGATAAAAATGTAATGGAAGTATTATAGTTACAATTTTTTTCCATTATAAATTAATTAGTATCAATTAATGACTTAATTAGTCTCAATTAATACTAAAATTATTAATTAGTATAAATTAATATTAAGAATTAATTTTTATTAGTATCAATTAATAATTAATTCAAGTTATAAACTGATTAATTTAAATTACACCAAATATAATATTTTAACTTAAATTAAGTTAAAAATTAAAATAAATAACTTATAAACTCTACTAAACAAACCTACTGACGAAGTAAAATTATACAGTAGCATTGGGCCTGCCCGACATGGATGGGCTGCCCTAATCTATTTAGAAATTCTGCAATTTCTTGGGTTGAGTCATCAGCTCATATTAATAGGGATTAACCATCACAATAATGGATATGTCTACTTTTTCAGCACGGTCTGTTAATATCTTTTCGGTAATGGAGGACTGACTTGGGTGTCAGAATATTGTAGCTTTTCTTCCTCAACAGTAAAGTATTTTTTTTTCTCACATGTGTTTTTTGAACAATTTTCTTACAGTAATGCTACATCTCACTAAAAATGGTGTTTTAAAACATTATTAATGAGTTGGCATTTAATTAAAAAAAAAAAAGCAAGGCACAAAAATTCTGTGGCAGTAGGTGAGACCTACTGCCACATCATTAGTGGTAACACTAATTAATGCTCCTACTCATTTTTCATTTTCTTACATGTATGATAATGTCTTTTACAAAATGTTATTTTTCATGTTTTCCATGGAAATTGCCTCCTTTAACCAACTTTAACATTTTAAGGGGTGTTTTGAGAAATAGATTAAAATTTAATTTTTTAATTTTTAAATTTTTTTAACTTTTTTATATATAAAAAAGTGACCTAAAATAAATTAAAAATTAATTTATAATTTTTTTAACTTGTTCGCAAAATAACCCCTAAGTTGAGAGTATGCATTTTTGGAAAGAAAATAAAAAGTTAACTTTTAACTTTTTACCTATTTTGTATCACATCACCTCTCACAATTTTTTATTTATAAAAAGATAAAATAGACGAAAATAAATCAAAAAAATTAATTTTTTACCAATTTTTCAAAACACTCCTTTACATCCTATGGAAAATTTGTGGTCTTTTCAATCAGTAAGCAAGGAAATAATAGAATATATATATATATATAAATATTGACTTTGAAAAACAAGCACACGACTTGATAAAAGGTGAAAGAAAAAGGGCTTCAATGATGCTAAAAGTTCACCTTTTGAAAGCTCAAAAAGTTTACTTTGAAAATGCCATTGTAGTTAGTCCATGTGTGTCTATCCAATCTTATCATCATCTTTTATTCCATAGTTTTGAAATATCAAGCCACGTTATCTGGTATTTTTAATAAATAAAAAATTATAATATATATTATATAAAATATTTTTTATTTTTCAATCAAAAATAGTCACCATCCACTTACAAAATTTCCCGCTATGCCATTAATATAAAAATATATAAATAATATTACGTAATATTCTTAAAATATCTAATAATTATTACCCTCTTATCATGTGGCTCTGGAAGGATCTTCCAATCTTGATTCTACCCCACATTCAATCATCATGTTTGGATAGGGTTTTGGAACTAGTTTTTCACAATAAACACAAAACTCTTCATAAAACTTTCTGTAAAGCGCGATTTTTGATTTTTGATTTTTTTTTTAAATTTGGCCTAATTAGTCATCCCACCGGATGTCTTACCGGACATTCCACTGGTTGACCGGCCGGTTGATCGGAACAGTATAATTATTCTTTTTTTTTTTGCAATTGATATGTTAATTTTATATATTAAAAAAAAATATTTTCAGAATTTTTAAAAAAAATTTATGTGCTTTAATAGAATTTTGAGTTGTATGTTTGGTTATAAGTTGTAAGTTTTTATATCAAATATCAATGTCACATCAGAAATTTCCCACTCAATTCAAAATTCTTTTCAAAACTATTTTCGAAACTTTTTCACCAAAAAAATTTTTCACACTCAAATCATAATTCTAAAACTCACAAACTCAAAATATAACTCATACTCTCAAATCATGGTTAGAAAACTCAACAAACGCAAGCTAAGATTTGTGTAGTTAAATACTTTCTCTGTCTTTATCCAATCAAATGATTGGATTAGTTTTGAACTTGCATTCAATCAATGGAATGAGACTTTGCAAGGTGAATTATGTTAAATTTTTTTAGGCTATATTTAAATTATAAATTTAGATAAAAATTTTAAAAAACGAGAGAGAGAAAAGGTAAATGAAATGTCAGTGAATTTTGTTTTCCTTTTCACATCTATATTCAAATACAATTTATTCCTTTCTATTGTTGAAGAGATAGTGAAACATAATTTCCTTATTTGAAGGCTTTTGATTCCATAATTTTCACTTGATGGAAGCCACTTTTATCCACAATCTTAGAAAAATAATTTTGTGAATGTGAAAAGCCTTAAACAAATTCTAAAATTTATAAATACAATTTCAGAATCTGAAATACAAAAAATAAAACTTCTTACACCAGTTTTGCTAAAGTCGGAAAATAAAATTAAACCAAGTTGAGTATTGAACACTCTCTTTAAAACATATTCATCCCTCCCACAGTGCTCTAGAGAGGTTATTTCCTTTCTTCTTCTTTTTTTGGACTGCTTGCTTCATTGTTTTGAAAGAAAAAAAAAATTCACATTTTTAGTATTTGAGGGCAGGAAAAATGAAAGTCAACTGAAACTGTTTTAAGTAGTCAACGGGAAAAAACTTATTTTGGTGAAAAATATTTTTATCTTTAAAAGTAAGGGTGTCTGCGGTTCGGATTGGGATGGTTTGCGGCTCGGGTTGGACCTGCCCACATCTATGCGGTTTAGGAAAAAGTCAACCCGCAACTACCCGCAGTGCGGTTTGCAGTTTGTGTGGATAAGGTTCGCGGATGTGCGGGCGGTTGCGAATTGGACTTTTTTTCAAAATTTTATTTTTGAGTCTTTTTTTTTTCTTCTTATTTTGTCAATATTTATTTTGGGCCCTTTTCTCATCATTTTCTAAAATGCTCCAACATTAATAATTAATTTAAAACTTATAAAATAAAAAACACAACAAAATCAATTCCTAACCCAAAATCAAATTATAAACTAACGCAAGCACATTTTTTCCACTTTTACATTGATCCAAAATGCAATAAATAAAAAAAAACTAATTCTTCATTAATTTACATTCATCCAAAATGCAATTAAAAAAAAAATTTGTTTTCAAATTTCATTCAATTCAAACCCATGAAATAAAATAAAAACATTTGCAAGATATCAAACTTCATCATGATCACATCTAATCCAACTTTCAAAAATTTCAATTCCATGCAATTTGGTTGATGAACCTATACAAAAACAAACTGAAAAAAAAAATTACAGATTTAATAACATAATAGATTGATTGCGAGAGATTTAACACTATCCTCCATTTAAATTGGATTACAAAAATTACAAATTCAATTTCAATAACATAACAAATTACAATTTCAATTTCAATAACATAATTACAGATCTAATAACATAACAGATTCAATAACATAACAGATCAATTAAATTCAATAACATAATAAATTTAATAACATAACAAATCAATTCAATTCAATTTCAATAACATAACAGATTTAATAGCAAATTTAATAACATATTCAATTTAATAACAAGTTCAATCACTCTCTAACAGATTCAATAACACCGATTCGATAATAGATTTAATTCCAATAACACAGATTCAATTCCAACTCTCAGATTTAACACAGATTGAATAACAGATTTAATTCCAATAACAAATTCAATTAATGTCCAATATATTCAATAAACAGAATCTGATTGCATAAAACAAAAAATTCAGATTGCTTAAAAAAAAAAAGTCAAAATAGAATCTGATTGAAACCAAAAAAAAAAATTACAAAAAAAAAAAAAATCATCATTGAAATAGAATCCTAGTCACACAAATAGAAATAAACAAATAAACTCAGAGATCTATTGCTACACATCTGATTGCATAAAAAAAAAATTCAAAAACCAAGGAGACAGAGAGACAAATAGACAGATCTGATTGCTTAAAAAAAGATCAAAGATCGGAGAGAGAGACAGAGACAGTAAGGCTTACTTGTGAGTTGTAGAGCAGAGTCGATCTTGCGAAGGTCAATCGGTCTCTTCGCTGGTCGACACAGAGAGAGAGAGAGATGGCAAAACACAAAAAGACACAGAGGCTGCACATAGAACAGAGACACAAAACTGAATGCCCACAAAAAAAAAAATCAGAGATTGGAGAGAGAGATAGAGACAGAAAGACGCTTACCTGAGAGTTGTCGGAGAGAGAGTCGATCTTGCGAGGTCGATCGGTGCGATGAGAAGAGAGTTGTGAGTAGATGAAAAACGAAAGAGAGAGAGAGACTGATGAGATGAGAGAAAGAATGTAGCTGTGCAAATGTTTTTGTGAGAGATTAGGGTTTTTTTTTTTTTTACTTTTGTTTGTTTGGGTATAGATGAAGATGAACGGTCCAGATTTTATATATATAAATAAAATAAAATAAAAATAAAAAAATTGTTAATGCGGGCGGGTTGGACAGGTGCGATTCAAACTCGTAACCCGCCCGTAACCCGAAAATCAAACAGAATCCAAACCGTACCTGACCCTAATGTGTTTGCGAAACCGCCCATAGGTGTACGGATCGGATGGGGTCGGGTAGAGGGGTAGACTGGGCCGGATAACCCTATTTCCATTCCTATTTAAAAGGTTCAAATGGTCTCTTTTGAAACAAATAGAGTGTTAATAAGTTTCATCAATCTAATATATAAATTTACAAAACACCAAACATGTCACGCCCCCGAAATAATACCATAAATACATCCACAAACATATATAAATGATAGTATAAATCAGAGTCTTAGTCCTTTCATTACATAAAGTTAATGAATACAAAGAGTTTAACGTAAATAAATGCCCTATTGGCTTACACCTTCCCAAGCCTTGACTTGGTTACAACAAAATGAGTTTCGCTCAATACAACTTTAGCCCTAGGCAATACAAAATAAAACAAAATGAGAAGCTCTTGCTTTCCAAGGGTCCCTCCAATGCTATTGCCTTGGTGAAGATATGCCATCATTACCTGAAAATGTTATTCCCAAATAGGGTGAGCCACAACCCAGTAGAAATCATCTAACACGGTATATGAAATTTAGCAGAGATATAAGTACGAGTGCATAAACAATGTTTATGGTAAAACTTTTCACAACTTTATATACTCATAAGATATCAATTTCAAGTTTTAATCTATTTACTTTTAATTCATATTCCATTCACTTATTTGTCTCAATTCATGAGTCAATTTCGTTATTCTCAACAACCGAATTGAGGCTACAACTCAATTATTTTCAAATCATACAACACATATGCATAAACACTTCAAACTTCCATTTCACGAATATTTCGTCCGCGGGTAGTCGTCAAATGGGACCCATGTAAACGTAGGCTATACAACCACTACAATTGTTATTTTACGGATATTTCGTCTGCGACCTAGGCACTCATATATAATTTCGGGATTTTCACCGAGGATACTCCGGCCAACTTAATTATAATGGAGTTTATCCCCTTTCTCCTCCCAAACAATGGAGTCCATCCCATTTCTCCTCCTAAACAAACATACATATATAATGTATTTAAACACATAATCACAAAATGGAGTACATCCCCTTTCTACGCCCACATAATCATACATGTACAATGTATATAAACATAATCATATTCAATGACAAACAATAAGAAATTGGTTTCAATTCACCTAATCCTCATGTAGTTTCTACAACAATCATAGCTATTCTCCACTAATAGCCCAATACGGTTATTTCTAAATAGATATTCAATCTTATGACAGATAATTTATTCAAACTTCCAAAGAATGAGTCAATACATAACCAATCTGTAACGACCCTCGTACTGCTTACCGAATAACCACTGAATTATATACTGATTTCTGCTAATTGAGACCGATAATGACTGATAAGTGAACTGGATAAACTACCGAACTGACTGAATGAAATTGAAACTGAAACTGAATAAGTTTGTCTATTGAATTGTGTGTTGTATCTGCGTGATGGATTTATTATCTGTTTGAATTATATGTTTAAACTGCTAATTGAAGGCCTTATCGGCGGCCGAATTAGGAACCGTTTAATGTTTTGTAATCAATAGAATATTTGTGATTTAATGGTATTTTTATCTGAAAATTTATTATGAATGGCTAAATTAGATTTAAACGAGTTAATTGTCAAGTTTGAGTTAATTACCAAACTACCACCTTAGTGGCCCCTTTGTTTATTGATTGCCAAGAGCTTTATTACACTTAACAAACATATTGATCAGCTCCTTTCTTGCAATTTCAACCGACCAAACTAGAGAGAGGGAGAGATAAGAGAGAATTGAACTCACCTTGAGGAATTGAGCTTGAATCTTGAAGAATTGGTGCATAAATTGGCATAATTGAGCTTGCTAGATTTGAAATCAACACTCTAGGTAAGGAATTCATTGTCCTCTTGTCATCTTTAAGCTTCATCTTGCATGTATCATGGTTATAGAGAGGTTAAGACATGAAATTGTTCAAATATGTTGAATTAAAGATTGATTGTTACATGCATGGCCATATTGTTGCATTATGTAGTTGAATTCTTGAAGAATGATACATGCATGTCCATGTTTTTATCATAGTCCATGTTTTCAAGATGTTTTGAAAGATTGGAGCTCTTTGGAGCAAGATTTGAAGATTGAAATTTGTTTAAAACCCATGCATTACATGTTTACATAATGTTCTTGAAAATGGGTTTGAAATTGTATTTATTTGACTCACCTTTGGGGCTTGAATTCTCAAATTGGCTTTTGAAACTTGTTGTATATTAAGTTGGGATGTATTCCCCAGAATTTGGGCCCAAGAGGTTGAGTTTTGGATGATTGAATGCTTGGTTCGAACTTGGGAGACAAATCTGGAAATTCCAGATTTGGCTTCATCGCTCGAGCGAGCCCTTTTGTTTTGCAATCTCGCTCGAGCGAGCATCGAGCGACCATCGCGCGTAAAAATTGAGCAACCAGTACTTTCACTGTTCATGCAGATCGCTCGAGCGAAGGATTTCTCGCTCGAGCGAAGCCTTTGATTTTGGAAGCTCGCTCGAGCGAAGGAAGGCTCGCTCGAGCGAAGCTCTTATTTTCAGCAACTTTTGAAAAATGCCTTCCAAGTGTATTTTTGCATCCTCATCCCATCCTAGGCATTCTTAGGCCTAGTTTAAGACACCTTAATGAGGATTTAGACATAGAACCACACCGAGGAAATTTAGGGATTTAATTATCATCCTTCCAACTGTAAACTTAGTGTGTGTTCTATTCTGTTTACTGTTTAGGGTTGGCTATCGGGGACGCGCTCTAGCTGCTATAAGCCTAATCTCTGTGAGTAACAGATTGTGTAAAGATATGTTCAAAATGGTTATATTTTGAATACTGAACCGAATTGTTTATTGAACTGATATTGTTTATCGAATGAATGTATGTCCTGTATTCTGAACTGTATTGTGGCATCCTTAGCACCCACTGTTATTGACTGTTACAGAGCTCTGTCGGTTTCCTTGTGAAACCATACTGTTTACTGAATGATTGGCCATCATTACTGTTGGGTCTGTTAAGACTCGGTCCTTTTGGACCTACTGTTATAGGCTATTGGATGTACCACATATGACTGTTTGACTGAAATACTGAAAGACTGAAATACTGTTTAATGAATTGTTTTCATTACTGTAAGGACATTCATTCATAACCTCTTTATGCTTTATATTATTCACTGGGCTTTAGCTCACTGTTTATATATATATGTAGGTTCTCAGCAACCAGACCGGAGCTAGGAGCGTGGGTTAGTCCCCAGTTTTGTCAAGCCAGCCATTGTGCCTCACTGTGAGGTTCCGAGACGCCATGCCATGGCTTGGGGTGTTTTTGTCTTCCCCACTTGTCTCCTACTGTTTTGTACTGTTGTATAGACTGTCTACTGTTTTACTGCATTGTTATCGGGGGATTGAGTTCCCGTACTGAATGTCTGTAAATGATTGTATAGTCTGTACTGTATGGAATGCATGAATGTATGAAAAATGTTTTTTTGGCATACAGATTATCACAGCTCAATGGACACTAGTTATTGACTGTATTGGCTTCCGCCAGGCCCTGAACTCTGTTCTATTGTATTACTGTACAGCAGGCCTTTGGTAATCTCGGATTACTGGCCAGTTACGGTGCTAAACCCATAGGGCCGGGTTTGGGTCGTGACACAATCCCACCATTCATATCAATACCTTTTTTATTTCACATTTTCAATGTCAATTTTAGTTATTTATATCAAATAATTAAGATAGTCATTTTAGGGCAAAACTCCATTTTTTACTAAATATCAACCCAAACATCATGCTCAACCATTTTGACCCATCATAATATCATTTTCACAACCCCACTCACTTATTTTATATTCAACAACAAATCCTTCTTTCCATATCATACCCAAACCCTAGGTTTACTTACAACACCCTCAAATCACATCATTGTTACACAAGATACAAATAACTAAGCTAAATATCATATGAAGGTGTAGAAAAGATCACTACCTCAAAGGAAGAAGATGAGCCAACAAGAGGGAAACTCCAAGAACACCGAAACCTACTTCTATTCGGATCCAAATGTAGATCTTGAGATGCTCTATCTTTTTCTCAAAGGCACAAGGTGAAAAGATCGACGGATCTAGATGAAATCTAAGAGAGAAGGTAAGTTTTAGGGGTCTTTTGGGAAGTGGGTTATAATCCATTTCCCAGATTATAACCCACTTCCCTCTCTCACAAAAAGCTTATTATAATCATCTTTTAACCAACAAGTTGATTATAACTATCTTCCCAAAATAGCCCTTAGAGAGAGAAACTCAAGAACTTGGTTTTTGGGAAGTTTTAGAGAGAGAGAATGATGAAAAAGTGAATCAAAACATTATCTTCACGGAATGTTATACACGCAATCCGCTCAAGTGTGGAAAGCGACGCTCGAGCGTCAGACACAAGGTTCCACTCGAGCGTGAAAAGTGGCGCTCAAGCGTGGAATGCGCACTTCCAAAATATTTGTAGACGAAGGACCTCGCTTGAACGTGAGACTGGACGCTCGAGCGTCCGATGCACTCTCCCAGTATTTGCAGACCTGCAAAAGTATTGAGATTTGACAAATCCCGCTCGAGCGCAAGAATGGTCGCTCAAATGGAGAAGCAAAAATTGTGATGCCCGCTCGAGTACAAGAATGCCCGTTCAAGCAGAAGACCCAAAATCTGGGCAATAAAGGTTTGGAAAAATAAGCAACCAACTTATTCCAAACGCACGATTACAACTTAAAAACCAATTCTAAAGGAATACAAGGGGAACAAAAGGTAAACAACAATATGAAAGTATTAAACTCGAGTCCAGGATACTACGAAGTCGGGTCAAAACCGAAATCGCTATGAAACATAAACAAAAAATAATTAGAATAGAATAAGTGATCGTTGTAGGATCTAAATTTTCTAATGAATACATTAAAGGTGAGGCCCATATGTTGTTGGGTTCCCAAACTATTTTTTGCGTTTGGGCTTCAAATATCCAGTACACATATGATTGCATATAGAAGCTATTCCCTAAGCAAGGAATGTGCACATGAATGAGGAGCGGTTTTGCATTACATGACACAAAAAAGAATTCAAAGTACATTCATACACTCTCTCAAACACTTTAAAAAGGATAAGTTAGGCTTTACTTTGCAAATTGCTTATCGTGAATTCCATTAAGCCCTTCTTTTACATTCTTATCGTTTGTGCATAAAGAAAAAGATTGCCACGGTGTTTGGCAGAGTACAGTGGCCAATTTCATTTCACCAAAAAAGCAACATTTTTAAAATTGAAATTATTATTGGCAGAGCACAGTGGCCAGTTTATGCACACTAGAGTGAATGAAACTTTGGTACATCCAAAGAGAAGGCAAGGCATAACCTTTTAGTTGTGTTATTAGCTAATAAAAATTGTATATAAAAATAGATGAATGTACTTTTCTCCCACTAATTCAATAATATAATCTCCATTATGACAAAGTGAGACATTGTTTATTGGTTGATGATATTGTTATATAGTATTATCGTTATATTCAATATTTACTCTCAATTTGTAAAAGGTATCTAGAATAAGTGGACCATTTGTTATTGCGATGCCCTGGGCATGCAGAGAAAGGAAATGCACAACTTTAACATCACTAACAATTAATCCTTGTGATATAGGAGAAATTTTTATTTTACCTTAGCGGTGTGGATTCAAAGCAGTTTATTTTTAAAAATAGTTAATCTCACATGCTACTATTATAATTTTTGACAAAATGTGTCTCTCACACACTTGTTTTGAGAGTTAGAAAAGAAAAAATCAAGTTAAAGTCAAGTTTTAATGTGAAAAAATAAAATTGCCCATTTCTTCTTCTACTTTAGAAAACTCTAACCTTAAATCACGTTCCACCTCCCAACCGCCACTCGCTACCTTCCTTACCACCCCATTTCCCCACCCTCCTCCCCCACCTCTTCCAACTACCGCCCCTCCCACTTCATTGTGTTACTTGTGATTAATCTCTGGTCTGTGTAATCCAAGCCCATAAGTACATATTTACAAACAAGTATTATGTTGGGTTTGATTATTTAAACCTTTTACGAGTTATGAAATAAAAAGTGATAAAAACAACGTTAGATGCAAAGTGAAAACTATGTTATAAAAAATGGTGAACACTATTCTAAATTTTTAGAGATCATTTTCAAAGTGAGCCTGTTCAAAATAACAGACTACATGCCTCCTAAAATATGGGCAATCCTTTTTCAATGTGGACTATTTAAAGAAATGGAATGCATGCCTTTGACAAACATATATCAAATCAGTGGAGGCCGTCTCCAAATATGTAAAAAAAATTATATTTAGGTCTTGTTTGGAGATTACAAATTTCAGTCAAAACATAAAAAATCATTATAAATTGTTATATCATATTTCTATTTTTTATATATCTTTTTATAAAAAGTCAAAATATTAATTAAAATAATCAATTCTCAAACGAAACTTTATAGGTAGTTTTTTCTGCAATTTTTTTTTCCTGATGGTGTGTAGGCATTTTTCAAAGTAAGCCTTTTGCCTACAAAAAGAAGGTCCCGTTTGGTAGAGGTGTGGAAAAGTGATTATAGATTACAGCTTAACAGATTATGGCTTATAGCTATGAACATAAGCTGTTAACCTGTTTGATGCAGCTATGAGATTATGAATTTAAGCAGCAGAGTAGTGTTTGGTTAATAAGCTGTAAAATAGCTTTTTACTGTATAATTATCCTTTCTGCCCTTACATGATATAAAAATGATTATTTTGTAATTTTTTTCAGTTTTAATTTTAAAAAATTATTTCATTAATAAAAGTTAATATAATTAGTATTAATTAATATCAATTAATATAAAAATTGATACATTTGATAAAAATGTAATGGAAGTATTATTGTTACAATTTTTTTTCATTATAAATTAATTAGTATCAATTAATACTAAAATTATTAATTAGTATTGATAATACTGTGCGTCCCGGTGAATGGGCTGGACCGATCCAAGCTCCTCTAAGCCCACTGGATGACCTGCAAGCAAGTCCAACCGGGGAACGGGGTAGTCCCCCGGAGAACCCTCCGGCGTGTGAATTAGTAAGGGTGGTAGACAATACGTAGGAAGAGTAAGAGAGATAGAAAACTTAACTTTCTTCCTCCCTTTCAACTTTGCTTATATCCTTTGGCAATCATTTCGTTGTCTCTGCCGTTCTGACCTTTCCCGCCGAAAGCTTGTGTCGTGATTTGCCTTGTTCAGGGTGAGGAGGTGCCATGCCGGCTGGGAGGTGTTGTCGCAATAAATGCTGTGATGGGCTGCATTAATGGTGATGTGCTGTGGCAATAACTCTGCAGATCTTTGTCTGCCGACGTGGCCTGTACTGCACTGCATCTGCCGCGTGTCCGAATATCATTGGTCTTCCCTGTCCAGTTGGCTTCCAGTGATGCTGGGTTTTACCAACCGGGTTGTGCAATGGGGTTTAAATGGTGGGCTTGGGTTTACTCATGGTGGGTCCGTGGTCCTTGTGGGCCTATCCCTGTCAGTAGTCCCCCATTCCCGAGTGCAGCTTTAGTCCAACGAAGGGAATAATAATAGTGGAGATGAATCCGACCTGTAGGGGGAGACCGACCGTGAGAGGCCGAGCGTAAGGGAGGCCGAGCGGGTGAGGCCGACAGTGAGGGTGACCGAGCGGACGAGGCCGAGCGCCAGGGTGACCGAGCGGACGAGGCCGAGCGCAAGGGCGACCGAGCGGACGAGGCCGAGCGCAAGGGCGACCGAGCGGACGAGGCCAAGCGCAAGGGTGACCGAGCGGACGAGGCCGACCGCAAAGGGGGACAGAGCGCGAGGGAGGAAGAGTAAGAGGTGCCGACCGGGGAGGTGGCCGAGTGGAAGGGCACGAGGCTCAAGAGGCGGCGTGTCACGTGGCGATTTGAAGTGGAAAGGACAAGGTGAGGGCAGAAGTCAGTGCATCTGGGCCATACACGTGGCAGGATTTCGGGGGAAGGGGAAACGCCAAGCGTTGGATTAGGAGTGAAGCGTCAGGGGCATTATTATGGGTATTGATGGTACAGTTTTGGCGGATGATTTGAAAAGTTTTCAAACTGGCGAAAATTAATTTAGATCCTTGGAATACGGGCAAACCGTGGGCGTTTGGTATCATACGATTCACCTACTTCTTTACAAAAACTCAAAATATTCGAAGTATCAGTTCCTTCGTTTCTGACGACACCCCTTTGCAACATTTCTGCAACTTTCTTGCACCTGCATCAGAAGCAATACGCAGACACGCCATAGACATGGCTCAAGAAGGAGCTGAGGATGTGAGGGTGGATCCTCTTGGAGAGGACGACGCTGTGGAGTTGGCGCAGCAGTACAGGTCAGGTAGGGTGGAGGGACCAGTGGTGCGATCCCATGGTTCTACCGTGATAGCAGCGCCGCAACCAATCAGCCAGGTGGAACCAGATCACTGGCACTCAAGGGCTGACAGGTCCGTTATTACAGCGGCGGAATTGGGGGCTATCCGCGAGAAGTACCAGATTCCGGTGGAGGTGGAATTATGGGTGCCAAAATCGACGGAGAGACCGTCTGACGTCATGGCGGGAGCGTTTTCCCTCTACGAGGAAGCGCTAAAAGGTGGGCTGAGGTTGCCTCTGCCGCAAATCGTGGTGGATGTGCTTAACCATTTGGAGGTAGCACCAGGGCAGATAATGCCCAACGCATGGAAGATTTTGCTATCGTACGCAAGCGTCTGGCCAAAGGCGACTGAAGGGCAGGCCATGACAGTGGATGAGTTCTTTTGCTGCTACAAAGCTTCGGGGCAGCAGGAGACTTGGGTAACCCTGCAGGCCGTGGCGGGGAAGGGCCTGGTGGCTGGGTTACCAACTTCGATCAAAGGTTGGAGGCCCAGGTGGTTCTTCGTGTCCAACTCTGGCGGGGCTGGAGTGCGTACGACGTGGAAGGTGCCGACCAAGTTTGTAGAGGCGAAGGCGGGTGCGGCGGTGAAGGAGAGAGTAAAGAAGGTGAAGGAGTGGAGGGAGAGGGAAAAAGTTAAGTGGGACGAGCTTGTTCAGCCGTCCGCACTGTTTCAGGCGGGGCTGGGTCCACAACCGATCGGGGGGGACCTAGACCGATCGGAGTTGGAGGCCAGAAGAAAAGCGCAGGAGGCGGAGGATCAGGCCGTTATGGTAAAGGCTCAGAAGTTCAAAGAGGCTCAAGATGACCGACCGCTGCAACCGCTTGCGGGGGAGAGGATTCGACCTCGTCCCAAGCCCCTGGGAGGGAAGGACCTAAGCACCTTTGAGCCGTGGAAGTTCCCTGCGGATCCTGTGAAGGAGAAGGCCAGGAAGGAGGGGAAGGGTCTGAAGAAGAAGAAGAGGAGAAGTGCCCCAGAGGGGGCTGCAGGGGAGTCTAGGCCGAAAAAGATGAAGGAGACCCCGGTTGCGGAGGAGACTGCAGAAGGGGAGGTCGTCCCAGAGGTGGTGGACGTGTCCTCACAAGTTAGGGATGTTGTGCCAGTGAGGGCTGCGATCAGCATAGGGGTGGGGAGCAGGGATCCTGAGCAAAGGGTGGAGGGACGACCCCAGGGGGTCCTGAACAAAGGGGGGAAGAGCGACCCCAGGAAGGTCCTGCGCCCCAGGAAGGGTGTGTTAGCCTGGGTGCCACGATTTACCACACGCGGGCTGTGGCTGGGAGGCTGGAGGGAGACGGAGGCCCAGCTAAGGCGGTGGCAGACCGCTTAGTGAAGATGGTGGAGGAGTCGGCTCTGCGCTCGGCCTCTGGATTCAATGAGGCGGACCTGTTCAGGGGGTTGTGCTCCGCCCAAATGGAGATAACCACCCTGGCAGGGGCCCTGTTGAGGAAAACTGCGGCGGCCAAGATCAGAGCAGAAGAGGCCAAGGCAGACCTGACCAAGCTGAAGAAGGAGAGCGCTACATGGAAAACTGCCCACGCCGAACTGTCATCAGTCAAGTCGGAATTGGAGGACACACGTCGCAGGGTTGTGTCGCTCGAGTTCCAGTTGACTGGTGAGTAGAAGAAGCTGGAGGAGTCCCAAAAGGCCTGTGCTACTGCGATCGAGCGGCATGAGGAGGCCATGACCAATAATGAAGACCTCGTCAGGCAGAGAGATGAGGCGGATGCTAAAGTAGAGGTTCTTCAAAAAGAGATGGAAGACGAGCGTGCTAGAGCGGCGGAGCAGAGGGAGAGCCTGCGTAAGGAATGGGAGGAAGAGCGCAGCAAGTTGACCGTGGAGAGGGAGACGCTGCAGCAGCAATTTGAGGCAGAGAGGGCGAAGTTGATCGCTGAAGGAGAGGCCTGGAGGAGGGAGCTGGAGGCTGAAAGGGGCAGGGCTGCAGCTGAAAAGGAGACCCTTCAAAAAGAGCTGAACGAAGAGAAGGCGAAGGCAGCCTCGGAAAGGGCAGCCTATCCCGATCTTTGTGTTGCAGCAGTTGCTCAATTCAAAGGGTCTGCCGAATTTCAGATGGCAATTGATGCGGCGATAGTCAGCAGCTTAGCAAGGGGGGAATCTGAGGGGGCTGGCACATCAAGGACGGCTGCTGGAGGGAGGTCTGAGTCTGAAGTGATTGCCAGCTTCCAGCAGTCGGACTATTACAAGCATGAAATGTCGGAGTACTGGGACAGTGGGTGGAAAATGTTTAAAAAGAGGGCAGAGGAGCTGTTCCCAGAACTTGACTTCAGTGGCGTAACAATTGGAGAAGATGATGTAGCCCAGACCCCTCTGGATGAAGGCGTGTAAGAGGAGGATCTGATCTCCAGTGAAGAGGGAGAGTGAACTGAAAACATGGACTTGAGAATTTTGTGTGTTTTTTGTATACACATTTTTTTGTTTGTTTGTTTGTTTTTTTTTTTTTTTTTTTTTTTGGAAGGGATGTAAGTAATTTGTACACACATTTTTGAATGAATAAAATGGCACTTATGGTTCTAATTGATGATTCCAGTGTATTTCCCCTTGTGTTGGTTTGGTTTTTGTGTGTTTTTCTTGTGATTATTTTGTGCACTGATGTTGTCAGCAAATGCTTGTGCCAAGCAGTAGGGCAAGGTGAAACTAAAGTCATGCCAAAATCCAAGCCAGAATAGGATGAGGAATTTTCTAATACGGAGTGAAATAGCAAATTTGTGTAAGTGTGGGGGGAATCTGGAAAGTAATGTTTCAAGTTGAATGAGCGTGGAAGTAGACTGAAACGTAATGTTGAAGATGTGATGTGCAAATGAAATATGGGAGAACATCTTTAAAATATGACTAAGTGTCAAATTATTTTGAAATTGTGGTTAAACGTCAGATCATGACTGAGTGTTTTGCTTTTCGAGCTTGTGAGGCTTTGAAAATGCTCAGGTCTGACTGGGGCTTGTGAAAGTGCTCAGGTCTGGCTGAGGCTTTTGAAGGTGCTCAGGTCGGACTGAGGCTTTTGAAAGTGCTCAGGTCGGACTGAGGCTTTTGAAGGTGCTCAGGTCGGACTGAGGCTTTTGAAAGTGCTCAGGTCGGACTGAGGCTTTTGAAGGTGCTCAGGTCGGACTGAGGCTTTTGAAAGTGCTCAGGTCGGACTGAGGCTTTTGAAGGTGCTCAGGTCGGACTGAGGCTTTTGAAAGTGCTCAGGTCGGACTGAGGCTTTTGAAGGTGCTCAGGTCGGACTGAGGCTTTTGAAAGTGCTCAGGTCGGACTGAGGCTTTTGAAAGTGCTCAGGTCGGACTGAGGCTTTTGAAGGTGCTCAGGTCTGGCTGAGGCTTTTGAAAGTGCTCAGGTCGGACTGGGGCTTTTGAAGGTGCTCAGGTCGGACTGAGGCTTTTGAAGGTGCTCAGGTCGGACTGAGGCTTTTGAAAGTGCTCAGGTCGGACTGAGGCTTTTGAAAGTGCTCAGGTCGGACTGAGGCTTTTGAAAGTGCTCAGGTCGGACTGAGGCTTTTGAAGGTGCTCAGGTCTGGCTGAGGCTTTTGAAAGTGCTCAGGTCGGACTGGGGCTTTCAAAAGCCTCAGTCCGACCTGAGGGACGTCAAGTCCTTCAATGATCATTGCCTCCTTCAGTTTGACCTCTTTAAGTGAGGCCACATAACATTCTCTAGCGACGGTCTGTTCCCCTCTCACCGTTCCGACCCCGAAATCGGTAGGGAACTTGAGGGCAAGGTGGTAGGTGGATGTGATGGCTTGGAAGGCATTGAGGGCGGTGCGGCCGAGGATGATGTTGTAAGCAGAGGGGCAGTCAACAACAAGGAAAGTAAGCAACTTCGTGGTCTGCCGTGGGTACTCTCCAATGGTGATGGGGAGATCAATGGAGCCAACAGAGGTCACCCGGTCGCCGGTGAAACCGACCAGAGGAGTTTGGAGTGGGGACAGGCTTTCTTCCCCGATCTTCAGTTGGCGGAAGCAGTTGAGAAAAATGATGTCCGACGAGCTGCCATTATCAATGAGGACTCGTCTGACCTTATAATTGGAGAGGACAGTGGAGATGACAAGGGGATCATCGTGAGGATAACGGATGCCTACACAGTCGGCGTCCGTGAAGGTAATGGGCTCTGTCCACTGTTTGGGTTGCTTGGGGGGTCGGTCGACCGTGGCAACTGTCTTGTCTGAGCCTTGTCGTATCTTTCTAAGCTCCGCCCTCTGAGCTGAGCGAGATGGTCCACCACAAGCAAGACCACCTGAAATAACTCTGATTTCACCAACTGGCGGAGGCGGATTACCTTGAGGCCAAGGTTGTTGGTGGGGTCGATCATGCCCCTGGTCTGGTTGAGCTGGTCGCCGTGGAGGGGTATGCCTGTGATTGTCTCTGCGGGGCTCGGTCCTTTGCCTCTGCTGAGGGCGGGTATCTGTGAATCGGCTCAGGCGCCCCTGGCGAATGAGGGTCTTCACTTGGTCTTTGAGGCTGATGCAGTCGTCGGTGTTATGGCCATGATCCTGGTGGAAACGGCAATATTTGGACTGGTCTTTACGGTTGGAAGGGTTCCGTGGAGGAAGAGGCCATTTGAGGGGGTAGTCCCGTTGGATCTGGTTAAGCACTTGTTCCATGGGAGTATTGAGGGGGGTATATTGCTCGAACCGACCGGGGGGTCTGGTTGGGGCTGACCGGTCGGCGCGAGGGGGTCGGTCGGCATAGCGGGATGTTTGGTTATAATGCCGGGCGTTACTGGGTGCTTGGTCTTTCCTCTTTTCTCTGGGGGCCAGATATTTAGTCGTGGAGTCTTGTCAAGCGGCTAAAGAATCCTCGGCGTTCATGTACTTTTGGGCTTTGGAGAGCAAGGCTGCCATGGATGTCGGGGGGTTCTTGGAGAGGGAGAAAAGGAAATCGGATGACCGCAGACCAGCCATGAAGGCTGTGAGGATGACTTTATCGTCATTTTCAGCAACTTGCAAGGCTTCGGTGTTGAAGCGAGTGACAAAGCTGCGCAGTGACTCCTCCTCGGTCTGACGGATGTTGAGGAGTTGGGTCGCCGGACGTCACTGGCGTTGGGCCCCAATAAAGTGGCTCAGGAAGGAGTCACTGAGGTGTTGGAATGTGGAGACCGAATCCGGTGGCAATTGGCTGAACCATAGCCGAGCCGACCCCTTCAGCGTCACGAGAAAAGCTCGGCACATGATTTCGTCAGGGAAAGCATGGAGGATCATGAGGGTACGGTAGGTCTCCAGGTGGTCGACGGGGTCGGTTGTTCCGTCAAAGGGGTCGATGGTAGGCATTTTGAACTTGGGGGGTAGGGGTTTGTCTCGGATGGAGGCGACAAACGGGGAGTTTGCTGTGGTGGAGGGCTTATGTTGGATGTTCTGCATGACCCCTTGGAGTTGGAGTTTCATGGCTCGGAGTTCAGCGTCCCAAAGGGGAATGTTGTCGCCGCCAGAGGGAGACAGATGTTGGACGCTGCTAGCTTCACCCTCGGGAGCTGGAGCTATGATTGACGGGCGTGGGGGTGGAGGAGGCGGATGTATATGTGGGTGAAAGGGTTGCAAGCCCCCCGAGTTGGGAGGATTGGGTTGCGGGACAGCATGGCCTGGCACTTGTTCTGGGTGAGGGGGAATATCTAGAGGTGGTGGGGGAATAGGGAGGTTCCGTTGGAGCAGAGCGTTGATTAAGGCCTGGTTTTGTTCGGCCATACGGTTGATGCTGTGGGTGAGCTCGATGAAGTACTGTGGTGGGTTGTTCGGATTGGGAGGGTCGGTCTGGTGATCGGTGGCATTATGGTGGGAAGCCATGGATCTGGTCGTTACCATGCACTTGACGGGTGAGGTGAGAAAGTTGCTGGAAAAGGGTCTCCGACGGCAATGAACACAACTGGCGCGCGGACAAACCGTTTCCCACAGACGGCGCCAACTGATAATACTGTGCGTCCCGGTGAATGGGCTGGACCGATCCAAGCTCCTCTAAGCCCACTGGATGACCTGCAAGCAAGTCCAACCGGGGAACGGGGTAGTCCCCCGGAGAACCCTCCGGCGTGTGAATTAGTAAGGGTGGTAGACAATACGTAGGAAGAGTAAGAGAGATAGAAAACTTAACTTTCTTCCTCCTTTTCAACTTTGCTTATATCCTTTGGCAATCATTTCGTTGTCTCTGCCGTTCTGACCTTTCCCGCCGAAAGCTTGTGTCGTGATTTGCCTTGTTCAGGGTGAGGAGGTGCCATGCCGGCTGGGAGGTGTTGTCGCAATAAATGCTGTGATGGGCTGCATTAATGGTGATGTGCTGTGGCAATAACTCTGCAGATCTTTGTCTGCCGACGTGGCCTGTACTGCATCTGCCGCGTGTCCGAATATCATTGGTCTTCCCTGTCCAGTTGGCTTCCAGTGATGCTGGGTTTTACCAACCGGGTTGTGCAATGGGGTTTAAATGGTGGGCTTGGGTTTACTCATGGTGGGCCGTGGTCCTTGTGGGCTTATCCCTGTCAAGTATCAATTAATGGCTTAATTAGTTTCAATTAATACTAAAATTATTAATTAGTATAAATTAATATTAATAATCAACAATTGTTATTAATTAGCATCAATTAATAATTAATTCATTACAAAAGTATACAATATTAATTTATTAATAATTAATACCAATTAATATTGATTTTTTAATTAATATTGATTTTTTTCATTTTCTTCAGAAATATACAATTTTTTATTTTTTAATTAATATAAAAATATACAATATGAATTTATTAATAATTAATACCAATTAATATTTATTTTTTAATTAATATTGATTTTTTTATTTTTCTTCAGAAATATACAATTTTTTATTTTTTAATTAATATAAAAATATGCAATATGAATTTATTGATAATTAATACCAATTAATATTTATTTTTTAATTAATATTGATTTTTTTCTTTTTCTTCAGAAATATACAATTTTTTATTTTTTAATTAATATAAAAATATGCAATATGAATTTATTAATAATTAATACCAATTAATATTTATTTTTTAATTAATATTGATTTTTTCTTTTTTAATTAATATTAATATTTGGGTATTGATGAGGGCATTTAAGTAATTTTAGCCCCCACACCAACTGTGTGCTTAAGTCGAAAATTTAAGCACTCCCTGACCAGCTTTTGAGATAAGCTGAGAAATAGCTTGATTTAAGTTATAAGCTGGTTAACTTAAACTGTATCAAATACAATATTTTAACTTAAATTAAGTTAAAAACTGAAATAAATAGCTTATAAATCCTACTAAATAGGCCTGAAATAATAAATAGTATAGAATTATATAATGCCTTTTAGGTAGTGAGCTTGTGCCTTCTTGAAAATGGGCCTAAAGCCATTACTAAGCTAGTCATGGTTACATCTCAAAAATCTTCAACAAACGTGCATCTTAGTAAAATTATGATTACCTAATTTTAGGTAGTATTTGACTCATTAAAATAATTATTTTTTTATTTTTTAATAAAATGGCCATCATTCTCTTAAATTGATAAATGATAATTTCATTCGTAATATATATATATTGTCAAATTAAAAATAATAATTTCTTGTGAATTTCTTAGTCCTGGCATGGATGGTTAGCCTTTGACTAAACTGGAGAGGGTATTAGTCAAGGTGCTTGTAAATTGATCTGACTCTGAACAAAAAAAATCAATTAAACATGAGAATGGGTATAATGTCAAAATTATAATACGCCATTAATTCAATAGTGGTAATTGTATCAATACATTAATAATAAAAAAATCAGATGAAATTCAAAACTTCATATTAAAATTTAGTCACTACAGTTTTCTAAATTTTCAATTCTTATTTTAATAATTTTAAAAAAAATTAAAAATTTTAATCAACTTTTTTTAAAAAAAAAATTTAGATCCACATAATCAAATATACTTAAAAAGTAAAATAAAAAATTGTATAAAAATCTTTAAAAAAATTATTGAATGTAACAAAATACAAAAATATATTGATTTTCATATATTTTTATTTTTTGTATTTAGTGAATTTTTTTAATTTTTTATGTGTATTTAAATTAGGTATATCTAAAAAAAATTAAAAAAAATTATTAAGAATATTAAAAAAGTTACTAAAAATATAAAAAATTAAAAATTAATTATTTTTAAAAAATAGATTCAATTTTCTGAAACCATCGTGATTAATGTTTTTTTTTAGGGTGCAAAAACTTAGGTAAGGACGATCAATGAGTCAAAGAAAGACACCCACTACACACGTTTTGAATACTCTGGATTCCTATGTTTATTTATTTATGTTTTTTGACACTTTAATTTACATATTTGTCCCCCACCACTTCATACCCAATTGTGCAATAAAACAAAAGCACAAGGGCTAAAAAGTCATTTCACACGAGTCCAGTTGCACCCGGTATTTAAATTAATACGCACCCCACCAAACGAGGACACCACCAACTATACCCCCAAAGATAAATTACAACAGTCCAACCACACTGTGCCACGTAAGCAAAATGACGTCACCGATGACGACTTTGAATTCGTATTACCCAATTTAGCTAAATTACACTTTCCCACATTTATATTTGATTATTTTTTTCAATTTAGTCTTTTAAAATTTATTTGTTCACTTGAGTCCTATATATTTTAAGTTTTTTTTTTTTTTAATTTATTGTTACGTTTAAAATTAGACAGAAAATAAATAGAAAAGTATTTTATTATATATAATTCACACTTTTAATATAAATTCAAACTCTAATATAATAATATTTTTTTTTATATTATAAGCCAGTGATTTTTTTGGTCAAATTTTTAACAAAAGTTAAATTTAAGAGTAAATTTTAAAAAATTTAAAAGCGAACATGAAATTGTTCTTTTTAAAAATCAAAATGAAAAAATAACCAAACATAAGGGGCATAGTATAATTATTTTTTTGAACGAGGCATAGTGTAATTGACTCCACCCAATTTCGCTCCTTATCCGTTAAAACTTTGTGTGCCACGTGGAGACACGCCGACGTGGTCCCCACCGAAGAGTTGGCGAAGGGTATATTCCTGTACGCTGCGGACCACAAGATAGGCGTGTCGCTTTCGCCTCATTTATTCCCAAGCGTCTCATCTATCTAATGTTGTCGACGTGTCACAACTCTACCGGCTAATGTAACAGCTTTTAGCGCTGAATAAAGCACTCGATGTGTCGGTCTAGTGGATAAATATATATCTATTGATTGGTGGGGCCCTCAAGCGGGCCCCAAAAGCCGTACGGTAGGGACCGTGGTGCAGTAAGGTACTGGATTAAACGGTGCGATCAACCGACACGTGGATTTGTTGGTCAAACGACACGTGTCCCACGCCCCAGAAAATTAACGCGTGACTAAAAACCACATCTGTGCCAGCTGGCACCACTGGATGTGTCTGCTGTCCGACCTTATCCTCTTTTCTTTATTTTCTTTTTCCATTTTTTTTTAAAAAAAAATTTGCATTTTTTTCTCAAAAGTATAAGCAAATTGTAGAGAGAGAGAGAGAGAGAGAGAGAGAAGAGAAGAGAAGAGCAGAGAAGGCAGATATAGAAATTCTAGAGAGAGAGAGAGCAAACCCTAGATTAGTTCTGACTGAAAACAAAGAAATATTCTTTTTATTTGTTGGATTTAAAACTTTCAGATCCTGAAAAAACTCAGTTTTTTGAATCATTACACACCCAGGTGAGTTTCAATTTTCCCATTTTTCTCACTTTGTTTAATCTCTATTTGATGATTATACATATTTTATTTTTGCTTTGATATCTAGTATTTGTGTATATAAATTGTGTTGTATTGGTGGTGGACTTTATTTATAAAAACATTGATCATTTTACTGCACTTACATATGCGTTTCTGTTTGATTACATGGATCTATTCATTTCTTTGATCTTAAGCTTCTAGTCAATGTGATGATCTTATTGTTTTCGATATACCCATTTCAGATCGTGCACAATTATATACTTGGTTTTAACTCAAAACGCAATCTGGGGTTTGGGTTTGTGATTTGAAGACATTGTGAAGGAATTTGATCATAAAAAGTTGTAAAAATGATGTCCAGATCGTATACCAATCTATTAGATCTAGCATCGGGGAATTTTCCCGTGATGGGGCGCGAAAAGAAGCGCCTTCCCCGGGTAATGACTGTACCGGGGGTTATATCTGAGCTTGATGATGATCAGGCGAATAGTGTGACGTCGGATGTCCAATCGTCGTTGGTTGTGGATCGAGTAATTATTGTGGCTAATCAGCTTCCGGTGAAAGCTAAGCGTAGACCGGATAATAAAGGGTGGAGTTTTAGTTGGGACGAGGATTCCTTGTTATTACACATTAAGGATGGTTTGCCAGATGATATGGAGGTTATTTATGTCGGGTCTTTGAGAGTTGAGGTAGACCCGAACGAGCAAGATGATGTGTCGCAGCTATTATTGGACAGGTTTAAGTGTGTCCCGGCTTTTTTGCCTCCGGACATTTTGGCGAGATATTATCATGGCTTTTGCAAGCAGCATTTGTGGCCGCTCTTCCATTATATGCTCCCTTTCTCTGCGAGTCATGGGGGTCGATTTGATCGGTCCTTATGGGAGGCCTACGTGGCTGCAAATAAGATTTTCTCACAGAGAGTGATTGAGGTGATAAACCCGGATGATGACTATGTTTGGATTCATGATTATCATTTGATGGTTCTGCCGACTTTCCTAAGGAGGCGTTTCAATCGGTTGCGAATGGGGTTCTTTCTCCATAGTCCATTTCCTTCATCAGAAATCTATAGGACTCTACCTGTAAGAGAGGAGATTCTCAAGGCACTATTAAATTCAGACCTTATAGGTTTTCACACCTTTGACTATGCTCGCCATTTCCTTTCTTGTTGTAGTCGGATGCTTGGTTTGGAGTACCAGTCGAAGAGGGGTTACATTGGGTTGGAGTATTATGGAAGAACAGTTGGAATTAAGATCATGCCAGTTGGGATCCACATGGGGCAGATTGAGTCTGTTTTGAGACATGCAGATAAGGAATGGAGGGTTGGGGAGCTCAGGCAGCAATTCGAAGGAAAGACCGTGTTGCTCGGGGTTGATGATATGGACATCTTCAAAGGTGTCAATCTGAAACTTATGGCAATGGAACAGATGCTCAAGCAGCACCCGAAGTGGCAGGGGAGGGCAGTACTGGTACAGATTGCAAATCCTGCTCGGGGAAGAGGGAAAGATCTGGAGGAAATACAAGCTGAAATACAGGCAAGTTGCAAGAGAATTAATGAGACTTTTGGGCGGCCTGGTTACGAACCAATTGTCTTCATTGATAGGCCAGTTTCTCTCGCTGAACGAGTTGCATATTATACCATTGCTGAGTGTGTTGTTGTCACAGCTGTGAGGGATGGCATGAACCTTACTCCGTATGAGTATATTGTGTGCCGGCAAGGAATCTCTGGAGCTGATTCTAGTTCAGAATCAAATGGGCCCAAAAAGAGCATGCTAGTAGTATCAGAGTTCATTGGATGTTCTCCTTCATTGAGTGGTGCTGTACGGGTCAACCCATGGAATGTTGAAGCAACAGCTGAAGCAATGAACGAGGCAATTTCAATGACCGATGCTGAAAAATCGTTGCGTCATGAGAAGCATTATAGGTATGTTAGCACACATGATGTAGCATATTGGTCACAAAGTTTTTTCCAAGATATGGAGAGAACTTGCAAGGACCATTTCAGGCGACGGTGTTGGGGGATTGGTTTGAGCTTTGGTTTCAGAGTTGTAGCACTTGATCCTAATTTCAGAAAATTGTCTATAGATGCTATTGTAACTGCTTATTCAAAAGCTCAAAACAGGGCCATATTGTTGGATTATGATGGCACTGTGATGCCTCAAACATCCATCATCAAGACCCCCAGTCAGGAGGTTATTTCGATTATAAACACACTCAGTGGTGATGTTAAAAATACGGTTTTTGTTGTAAGTGGACGTGGAAGGGAAAGTTTAGGCAAGTGGTTTACTCCATGCAAGGAACTTGGTATTGCAGCTGAACACGGATACTTCATGAGGTATGCTATTTCTTTACTTGTTTTGTTCTTGTTCTCACCCATTTCCCTCATCTGTCTCTTAATTGCATTATATTTCAGGTGGTCTGAGGGCAAGGCATGGGAAATTTGTGGGCAGAGCAGCGATTTTGGGTGGATGCAGATAGCTGAGCCTGTCATGAAGTTATATACAGAAGCTACTGATGGTTCTTCCATTGAAACAAAGGAGAGCGCATTGGTTTGGCACCATCAGGATGCAGATCCAGGTTTTGGATCCAGCCAGGCCAAGGAGATGTTAGACCATCTTGAAAGCGTGCTCGCAAATGAACCTGTAGTAGTGAAAAGTGGCCAGTTCATTGTTGAAGTGAAACCTCAGGTATGTAATTTTCTTGTGCTCGCAATTCATATGTAGAATTTCTGCTCGTTAATTCATCTCCAATAATCTTGTTTCTTTTTCAAGGCTTCTTTGTTTTTATTTTTTTTTTTGGAACCATGTGAACAGTTTCTTGGTTTTCTTGGCTACACAACCTTTTATTATTCTTTGCACCAACTATTGATGGCACTACCCTTCAGGGGATGAAAAAGTCTAGGAACATAGAAACTAATCACAAAATTGGACACAATCCTCTCACATGAGGTGATTGTGTCCAGTTTTGTCTTCGGTTTCTATCTTCCTAGAAGAACTGTTAAGGTATTCATGGCTATGACCCTGCTTTGTTTTGAAATACATGGGCCCGTTTAGATGAAGGGTAATTAAAAGTAAATATCTGAAAAAATGGTTGCCAAGTTTACTTCCGTTACCTAGCATGACATTGGTGGAAAGAATATTGTTGATAATTGGAGTAGTTTACATTTAATACGTGATCATAATTAATATAATTAGTTCCCCTAATTTGATATAGAATAATGCTATATGTACCAATTAATGTACTAACTAGTATATTGACAGATGATGTGGCATAATTTTAAAAGTTTTGGGTATTTGTAATTTGTATAATAGGTGGGGTCAATAATAATGGCATACTACTAGTTGGTATACTAGTGTGTACATTAATTGGTGCATGTAGCACCACCGTTTGATATAACAATTATTTCTAATCATTTCACCTAATGTGAGACCATGACACAGAAAAGGAAGAAATTGAAGGTTCTTGGAGGATATTTATTAGCTCTCAAACTTTGTTTTCTTCTATTCCTGACAACTGACGACATCTGTGGAAATGATATCATTTGAGAAATGATATCATTTGAGCATTTATTCTGATACTCATCCCCAACTTGCGTGGACACCCAAGAACTTCCAAGTTGTCAAAAAGTGGTTTGATGTTCATATGTCTTTCATCGATGAATGATGCTTCATATTTCATTATAGTTGTTTTTAGAACAAAAATTTTACTTTGGACAAATAACAGTCCTGCAATGAGCCAAAAATACAACCTTATTTTGTAACCTGCTGATGATTTTCTTCTTCAATCTTCAGTGCTAAATAGAAATGGTCCATTTTGGGCCAACAAAGGGGTCGCCTCAGCAGATCTATTATTGGGCCCCAAAACTTCAAACCTTCATGCCATTTGATGTAATCCAGTAGCATGTGCCAACAGTTGCATGTTTTGTTTTTAGGTTTTTTATTTATTGAGACTTTCTTCTTATAAACAGTACGTAAGCAAAGATTTTAGGCAGTCTTTAGGATTATCATTTCAATTTAATCAATGCCTATTTATCTTACAGATTGACAGTACCTTTATCTAGTGTTATATAAACATGAAAATCATGTAAATAGTAAGAAACATAGTGAGAATCACAATCTACTCAAATATCCTGATAAATCGCTCTAATTTTGTGTTATGGCAAAACCAAGATGACAATTTATCTATTTATTTTTTATTTTAAACAACAATTTACCAATTTGTTGTATAGTTGGCCTTCCTTTTATGAATAGATACTATTCACCCATTGGCTCTGCCTTTATTTTTATCTTGACCATCCATCATAGTCTCCTTACAAATGGTGTGCTTGCGTCACAAGATAAGGATCCTATGATGTTACATGTAGCAATGACCATTAGTCTTCCCATGGCCCGCTTACTACTAATTTTATATTCTTCATTTCTAACCAAGTATGGATGAGAATAAGAGATGTCTGATTTGATTGTGTCATTTCAGTAGATGATCACAATCTAATAAATGCAATTTCTGCCAAGACATTGCTACTGTAGTCTGCCTGTCTTTGTATTTGAAGTTTGAATATATGCTTAGCTGTTGTTATACTTTTGTCAATTTGTTGTTTGAATCATTGATCATTGGCTATGGTTTTAGGGAGTGAGTAAAGGCCTAGTTGCAGAGAAGATCTTCACATCAATGGCCGAGAGTGGAAGGCAAGCTGATTTTGTACTGTGTATTGGTGACGATAGATCCGATGAGGATATGTTTGAGATCATTGGCAATGCAATGAACAGCGGTGTCCTCTCCTCTAATACATCAGTGTTTGCTTGCACGGTTGGACAGAAACCAAGTAAGGCCAAGTACTATTTGGATGATCCAAATGAGGTCATAACAATGCTCGAAGCTCTAGCCAAAGAGTCGGGCCCTCCACCATCAACAGAAGTTGGGACTCGAAGCACGCCTTGAAGGTTGTTACTATTTGTGGCTTTCCCGTGTTGAAAAACTTCAGTTTGCCTCTTCGATCAATCCATTCGGGATAAATATCGTGCACGCCAAGGTAGCGATTCCATTTCTGTTTTTTGTTTGTTTGGAAAGAAATTCATGGAAGAAAACACTGTATAGCCTTTTGTTTGATGTTCTGCTCGGAACATCAGCAGATTGGATTTCCTGTGATTAAGAGGGGAAGGAAATCGGAGTTCTGATAGTGACATAGGAAAATGGAAGTTTCTGATAGTGACATAGGCCATACTTCAGCTTGTTGAATTGCCTTATTGGATTAGAACTGACTGTACACAGTTGCGTTTTTTGTTTTTTTCTTTTTTTCCCTTTTGAGTGGAATTTTTGTTAATGTCGTTGCTCAGCCCGATTCATTAAATTATTTAAATTCTGTAAATCTTATAGAATTTACGCCTTGAATTCTTTATTTGCTGATCGGTCCAATTTATTGCTTGATGAATGACAAACCTTTGCAGAAAGGGGCATGTGCAATGTTTTATGAAATTTGAGATGATGTGATGGTGATGACCCAGATGCAGGTCCACTGAATGCTCTAGAGAAGAGGTAAGAGTGGTAATGACATAACGTAACATCAACCAGGGGAGCTATGTTGGGTATCGGTTGATATTTAAAACTTTGATGCAAGTGCAGTGGATAAACTAGTTGCAAAATGGTTTGCAGGTGTAGGAGTCGTCAAGTTGGCCTATTAAAATTAATTAGCCCAATCAAAAAGTTCAAAATTGGTGGGCTTGGATTTATCATCATCAAGCGGGTCAGATGGCTCTAAGCCTTAAAAGGGTTCGGATTCATGAACTTAGAGGCTTACTTAGATCTGAACTCAAAAAGGTATTGAGCAAACTTAGAGATTCGAGGCACTCGGATTTTGAACGGATTTGATTGCAATCTAGAAGTTGCTCCATTGGTGAGTCCCAAAACATTTGTGGACTTGGAGCATTCCGGAATCAACCCACAAGAATCACGAGTGAGGTTAGAGCCCAAACAAAGGGCTCGAATCCCGAGTACGGTGGGTGAAGATAAATTCACCCATTGGTCGATTTTGCCTATTCCCGAGTCGAGATGGCACGATCCCGGGGGGTTCACAAAACTCGGCAATATCAGTGGCGGGGGTCCTCTAGGATTACCTCGGCCCTTTGGAATAATTAGGGATCATTGGTTAGGTGTGGCTAAGAAGAAGGGTTCGTCGAAGGGTTTGATCTCCTCTTCGGAGTTTTTTTCTTATCCTCGGAGAGGTCACCTCTTCAGACAAAGTTGTCAGAGGGATTATTCCCCATGTGCCTTGCACATGAGCTCCATCTTACATCATGAGGTGTCTATAAATAGTATCCACCTATAGTTTTACAAGGAATGAATTTTGGAGGGACAACTCTTGAAAAAGAACTAATTGCCCTTATCCATTATCTACCTTAAAATGGGAGCCTTGTCATTATTCTCTCTCTAATTACTTTGCCTTCTTCTTCACCCAATCTCTTATCTCCATCATCTCTTTGTTATTTTGTTCCTAGTTGGGACCGTTAAAGAATCTAAGTCTCTCATCATTTCTAAAGAATTCGAATTTTCCTACGATCTTCGAAGATTTTTGAATTTTTCGACAGCATTCTTAAACCCTCTCATACAACAAGTGATGATAACACGAGGAATGATAATTGAAAAAAGGGGAGTCGCAACCAGGGGAGGGGAGTAGGTGTTGGGGCGAAGCTGGAAATGCTGAAGGGGAGAGGCACCAAAGTTAATCTCCCCTGCACATTGGGTTGGGGACGACCTGGCTGGATGATGAATGGTAAAATTTTCTCCATATCTTCCTCCCTTGCCAGAAACGAAATTGAACCTTTTTTCCTTCTATTTGATTACGAAAGTTAGTACATTAATCAAGTTTGCAAGGTTTGATAATAAAAAAAACTTAAAAATTTTATAAAAAGTACCAAGTAAAATAGCATCAACCGTTCACTGGAGTTCCCACCGGAAATAGATATACCTGACTTTGGAACACTGTTTTTCCGATCTTAAACCCCGGAACTACCGTAAACACCACCCTCAAATTGCCGTCGCCACCGTCCTCCTCCGCCGAGGCAAACACCTCGTCGGTCACACTTTCCATGTACGTCTCCGAAAATCTACAATTCTTTCCAACTTGAAAGATGTTCACTTCTTGATCAAACGAGAAAGCCAAGCAATGCAAAAGCCAAACCCGCTTTGCCATCTCGGCAAATGCTGCGAAGAATGAAGATTCTGGGTACTGATCCCCGGAATTGATCAGCTTTCTCTGTCTCAAATTCCCTGAAAATGAGGTCTCCATTTTCGGGTGAACCAAACGGAGGTACTTGCTCCTCGTGAACTTCCCAAATGCTGAATTTGGGTTGTCTTTTAGATAATGAATTGGATTCACTGCCTTCAATTTCTCAAACCGATCAACAAAGACAAATCTACGTATTGACTGATCATTTGGAAGAGAAAAGTTGTGAGAATCGAAACCATCGAACATTTCTCTGCAAACAAACGATTCGAAAGCGAAACATCTGTGATTTGCTTTCGAAAACACTGCTTCGGGCACAATCGCATTCGCAGCAACCTCTAAATCCCAATTCGCAGACTCCATTTCTCGAAGCATCAGCTTCACAAAAGATCGAACACATCTCAAACAGTACTGTAAAACCATGTTGAAACAATTGGGATTTGGATTCGAATTATTTTCACACAATTTTATACCATCAAGCACCGAAAATTGCCCACTCGAGCGCAGTCTCTTCTCGATCGCCTTGTTATTGGAAATTACTTCATTAAGCGCTTCTTCAAGAGCACAAATACTATTCTCTTTTGTTTCCAATTCAGATTGCAATTTTTTCATAGTAATATCATACATCTTCATCAAGCTCTGCTGCTCTTGAATCTCAGCTAGTAACATCGTCACATGAGGCGGCGAAGAATCGATCTGTTTCCTCAAAAAGCTCTGTTTCAGCTCCGAAAGCGTTTTCAATTCAACCACTACAGCTTCATCAGCTGAGTGAACAGCTTCACTGTTGTAAGGAAACTGAGCCATTTGTAACTCAGCATAGGCAGCTTTGAAGGCTGAAACGGTGGCAAAAAGCTTGGCGATGAAAGCTTCCATGGCCGCTCTGTTTCGAGACATTGTTGATTCATTGTTGTGGGAATTGTTGAAAGATTGAGAATTGTGGGTTGGGTCGATTTTGGGTTTGTGTTCTTGAGGTATGGGGAGACAGAAGGCATTGGTTGAGAGAGTTCTACATCTACATTTTGGGGGTGTTGTAAGGTGGATAACTTTGTGGAGTGTCTTGGATAACTTGTTCTTTGTTGGAGCTGAATTGGGTTTCAATGAATCCATCTGGGTTTTGGGAAATCAGAGTATGAGAATGGGTTTGAGAGAGAGAGAGAGAGAGAGAGAGAGAGGGAGCTATGAATCTGAGGTTGAAGCAGGAGATGGAAGTGGGCAAAGCAAGATTTGAAGCGCGGAAAAAGAAGATCAAAGATGTTAACTGTTTGTTATGGCTTCGTTTGGAAAGAATGGGTTGGGTGGGTTTGGCGCAATTTTAGTCACAAAAAGACAAAATAGGCTTTTTAGTCAATAAGACAAAACGTCATTACATTCTTTCTCTCACAAAAAGTCAAAAAAATCAAAAAAAACTTCCCAAACGGGACTTTTTAGTCCGAGACTAAAAAAAGTCAAAAAGTCAACCCACTTTCCAAACGAAGCGCTATTCATGATTTCAAATTATGTATATATGTGCACTCTATTTTTTTAAGAAAAATAATATATATATAAATGATTTTTTTACTTAATTTTTTTTATCACTCGACACAAATACATGGAATTGAAACATTCAAAAAAAACGAAAGAAAAAAAGAATGGGCTTCTTTCAAAAACAGGGGCCACGTACCAAGGATCTTGTTTCAATAATTTGAATTATTTATTTTATGAGATATTCCATGTTAATTATTTATAAAAGAAATTTAGATTAATTTAATAATCATAACATTTTTCATTTTATTTGTTTGTCTCTAAACAATGAAGGGAAATTCCATAACACACATCCTTTTTGGGGTCCAATTATGATCTTTGTGGTTCATGGTTACGATTCATTGTGATGTTGATTATGACTTATTGTAATATTAATTATGACTTAATTATAATCTCTTGTAATTTTTATTTTGATTATAACTCATTATAGTGTTGGTCATAACTTAATTATGTTCATTCTAGTGTTCATCTTTTAAAATTTTTGGGGATTTGATGAATTTTTCTTTTTCGGTTTTTAGGAATTCTAGAATAGTATATTAACAAATTTGTACAAAATTTAAAAACAATATCATCGGAAGTGTCATTAGTAGACTCAAAATATTTGATTTAGAGGTATAGTGGAGATTCAATAATAAGAGTATTTAGTACTAACCTCAAGAGGGTCACACCAACATGGCTAAGGATTTTTTTTTAATCAAAATCTATGACTTTTTTGTTTCAAAACAAACACAAATGTTAGATTACGTTATAATTTTGAAATACGAAAATCTTGAAATATGCTCCATTTACTATATAAGTATTTTGAGACAAAAAGACACCAATTTAGTACGAAACATTGATTGCACATTTGCTTAGTTTAGAAGATCAAATTTAAGAGTTAGGCTTCAATGATGGTATAGTATTAACTTGGGATTGAAGTATACTATAGTGCAACAAGTATTGATATCGAACTTTTATCGAGATAATTATTAGGTATTTTTGAAATATTACGTGGTATTTTATGTTTTAAAACAATCACATAGCGAAAAATTTTACAGAGGGGAGATGGTGACTCACCTGTTAAGTAATTGAGAGATAATAAATAATTCACTTATGTGTTGCGATTTTTAACTGACTGAAAATATCATCAATAACGTCACAACTCAAATAATATCCGCAGTTGATGCATTGCTCCACAAGACAGAGAAACATAATGCTATATTCGAACACAAAGCAATTAAACAAATGTGTAATCCATGCCATAATTATGTTCTTATACATGCTTTGTACACTTTACTCTATTTCCCAAGGCTTACAAGAGAAAGTTGTCTTCAATTTCAATTATGAGCAAAAGACCAATGTTTAGATCTTCAAGGAGAAGAAGAAGATGATAGATATAAAAATTGAAGTGAAATCATCTTGGCAACAATTTATCCATCCTTTGGGGCCACAATTACATCTATTTAATTGTACTCTCTAACACAAACAAGAGGACGAGAACAATATTTTCATAATTGCATTGTTGCTTGTGTCTTGAATACGTATAATTGAAGTAGCTAGCTACTCAAGTATGAATACCTTTACTTTTCTAGCATGTTGTTTCCAAGTGAGAGCCTATTTATGTATTTTGATTTTGCAATATTATTATACAGTAATATAGTTACTTTTCTCCCACAGTTGTTTTCAAATTAGGGCTTAAGTTTTTTTTATCATTGTTCAAAATATTATTTTAACACAAATAAAAAATGATGAGTGTAACATTAACTGTTTATGTCTATTTGATTAGGGTATATAAAAGGAATAAACTCCTTTGACCAGATATAAGAGAAAAAGAAAAGCATGTGATTTTCACTTTTTTTATATTATTTATTTGATTAGTGGGTGGATATGAAATCCGGTAATATATTATATACCACTCTCCATATTATTGCATATCACCTATTATAAGATATGAGTTATCATTCATTCAGAAGTAAAAAATAATATCTCTTTTATCTCATATTATATCTTATTCTAATCAAACATAATATAAATTATTCGACAATATACATATATATAATCCATTTCATATATAATCAAACTTGGGGAATATTTTTCCACACTCTTTTTCAACAAGGAGGGAGCTTCAAGTGCTGGAGGATTGACAAGTTGGCCCATAAAGGAGCGGAGTTTCAAATGATTTTGACCCCAAAAAAAAATGCTCATTTAAAAAGAACGGTAAGCTCCTCTCTGATTCACACGGTTGACTAGACCCACACCCTTGATTTGAGTCATTTATTTTAAAAGCTATTATATGTGATCATTCATTAAAATAAATTGATCTGATGCACGTATTCATAATTTCTTTACATTTTAATATTTGTATTCAAAATAATTTCTTCATTTTTGTATTCAAAATGATAAAATTATTATCAATCTAATTTGATCTTGCAAAAGTAGAAAAAGAAGAAAAATGTTTGTGCGCGCGCGTGTGAGAGAGAGAGAAAGCAGTATACCACTAAGTCAAAAAAAGAAGAAAATTGTTTTTTGCCGAACAGCTGTTGGTTTTGTTCGATATCAACCCATTGCCACTATGGGAAGATAATGGTGGGGGTAGCTCACTAACTCCAATCCACTAAGATGGCGGGGGTGGCTCCTACCCACAAGCTAATGGAAGGGGGTAGGTGATGACCAATCACATCCTCCCTCAATTGTGTATAAATTGAGGTGAGGAGGAGGGGTTGAATTGAGAAAAAGAGGGAGAGAACAAACCCAGAGAGTGGGAGATGTGAGGCATAGAGACTATCTCTCTCGGTGTGAGCGAGGGAGACGGGTGAGTGGCTGAGTGAGGATAGTGGGAGCTCCTCCTCTATTGTAATCGTTCTGTAATCTCTTAATTGTTATAATGATAACCAGTTACTCTCTCGTGGATGTAGACATTGAGGTCGAACCACGTTAAATATGGTGCCTCCTTGAGTGTGGGTGTGTTTTTCTGCTTGGTATAATTTCTGCAAGGTCTTGGGCGGGATCCCCGATCCCCAACAAGTGGCATCAGAGGCTCGTCGGTCGTTTTCGAAACAAAAACAGAGTGTTTTCCGAAACTGTCCAGAAATCAAATTGCTCGAAATCAGGTTTTGAGCATACCAAGAGCAAGGACTCAACGAGATGAGTCTAGAACGGCAAAGCAGAACCCCAAAGGAGGCAGGATGCACCCTCACGTGCCACTTGAATATGGCGCGTGAGTCCCAGTCGCAGCACACGCCGGCACGTGCCGTTACCTGCACCGGTGCGTCATCCCAGTCTCCCATACGCACTACACACGTGGCGCAAGAAAGAAGAAGAGTGTGGTGCGCATGCGACTGACGTCAGCGCCACGCCAATACGCCACGTCATCAACACGTGGCACCACGTCAGTCAGGGATTGGCACATGGCTGCCACGTCATCAGTCCAGTCAGCGCTTCATGGCCGTCCAGTCAGTGCCACATAGCAGACCAGTCATCTACCACGTCAACGCATGGAAAAGTGATCAAGTGCTACGCGGCTAAGGTACAGTCGCAAAAGTAGGGATCCAATGCAACGTGGCTAAGGTGCAGCCGCAATCTAAGGCGTCCAAACTATTTTGGCTTGATTTGAGCCATTCGGAGTTTGTTTCCGACGATCTAATAGTGTTTTCAAACTATTTAGAGTATTCCGGACATATCTGTACAGTCAAATTTTTGAATCAGAGTTTTCTGTAAAAAGAAGATCAAAGTGGCAGACAACGTCAAGTGTAGTGGATGGAATATTTTGTTGGAACGCGGAATATTCCCTGACCTTATGAAAATTACAATTTGGCCCAAAATTTTTAAAAAATTATGGTGTGGCCCAACTTTTGAGGAAAGTTTTCAATGAGGTCCCCAAAAGTGCAGCCAAGGTTGGTCCTAGCTAAACGGACCATTCCGGACACAACCGCAAGGTCAGAATAGTGAAATTTTGAACGATTTTTAAAGATTGTCAAAACATAGGAGTTTGTCATCTTCAATAGTCAAAGGAAGGTTGCCGGATATTGTGGAATGCTGCGAATTCACTGAAGAGGTTAGAATGGGCAGATTCTGACCAGACTGGACAACCAGATACAAATTGAGATAGATCATTGGAGACTAAAAGAGATCAGGCTTGATCAAATAGCGGATCGAGGAAAATCAAGATTGGTTAGGGGCGATCAGAGGATTACATAGATGATTATCTCCGAAGTTCATCAGAAGATCTAGTTCAATTAGAAAAGAAGACCATTCATCGACGTACAGATGATTTGGCAACAAGTACAGGCTCAGGGAAATACTGTGGTTGTTGGAGCTACTGTATGCGAGTAGGTACTGGTGGTATGTGGACGTATAGAACAATAGTTGCAGAGGAGCATACTAAGCACAGAAGCACAAATGCAGACGTGCAACAGTGCAATAGTACACTAGAGTGTCGTACAGAGGCACGAGAAGAGTGTGTAGCAACGGGTTGTTGACAGTTCACAGGAACTTCCAGACAGAGAAATTAAGACAGGTAAAATGCAAGAGTGCACGCCAATGAGTGGCAAGTCTCTTTTCTCTATGGTAGTTTCTTTAGTTCCATAGCAGTGGAGGATAGAGTTGATGCGGATCTCTCAGGCGAGCTTGACACAGGGAGACCAGAAGCCATGGGTGCGAGCACTATGCAAGGAATTGCATAGCTGATAATGCTCGGACAGATGGAGCTACTGTCAACCATCAATCTACTAGACAGCAAATCAGGGATTGCAAAGGCACAGACAACGAGCGTATATGGAAACGCTAGAAGGTTGTTCAGAAATGTAGGGCAAAGGCTGATAGTTCAGAGAAAAAACTCCGAGCAAAGAAAACCGAGGACGTCGATGGGACAAACAACGAGTTTTCTGTTGCTCCAATGACTAGTCGTGCGAGGTGATGCATATCAATCAAGGGCATCTCAAGCAGGGGGTGCAGGACATCCAATCAGGGGGTGCAGGATATCTTGGTTACGCAAGTTCAAGGATAGCAAGTGAAGACATCCGAGACATGAAGTGTGGAAGAGATCTGTTGGAGATAGGTGTAGAGGCTCTCTCCAAATTAGAGAGTGGTGTGAGTTGAGTTGAGGATGTAGGATTCCCTCATCCTTTTGTATCTCTGGTGTATTATTTCTAGCTTCAAGAGATGCAAACGTCTCAGTGAGAAGATACAGACTATACTGAAATTTAGGCGTGACAAGATTAGCAACAGTGGGTGCTATTATGGATCACCTTACATGGGTTGAGGGGGTGATTTGTTGGATATCAACCCATTGCCACTATGGGAAGATAATGGTAGGGGTGGCTCACCAACTCCAACCCACTAAGATAGTGGAGGTGGCTCCTACCCACAAGCTAATAGAAGGGGATAGGTGGTGACCAATCACATCCTCCCTCAATTATGTATAAATTGAGGTGAGGAGGAGGGGTTGAATTGAGAAAAAGAGAGAGAGAACAAACCAAGAGAGTAAGAGATGTGAGGCAGAGATACTGTCTCTCTCGGTGTGAGCGAGGCAGACGGGTGAGTGGCTGAGTGAGGATAGTGTGAGCTCCTCCTCTATTGTAATCTTTCTGTAATCTCTCCATTGTTATAATGATAACCGGTTACTCTCACGTAGACGTAGGCATTGAGGCCGAACCATGTTAAATATGGTGTATCCTTGAGTGTGGGTGTGTTTTTCTGCTTGGTATAATTTCTGCAACGTCTTGGGCGGGATCCCCGATCCCCAACAAGTTTGCCAACAAGTTTGCCTCCATGTATTTCCTAACATTTTGAAATGTCACAAGTAAACTAGTCAAGTTGCTTAACATTTGCAACAAAGTTCAAACACTACGTTGATCTCTCAGCTTGATCTAAGCTGCAATCGAACTCATTGTCACTATCGTCGTCATCCAAGAATAAAACCAGCAGATCTTAAAAGCCAAAGATACCCAGCTCACTGGCCTTCTCCTTCTCGAATGTCTCAAAGTACTGATACATGATTGTAACCGCAAGTAGAATTCCTGTCCCCGAACCAATAGCTCCCATGAAATCGGCCAACATGGTTAAGGCACCAATGCACATTCCCCCAAACGCTGCTGCAGTAGGGATGTACAGATTCAATTCCTTCTGTAAATTTGAATCCCGATGTCCAGGCATCACCATTTGTTGCTCCTGCAAAAGTAACCACAAAAAGATAACTCATTTCAAAGTTTAATTGTTCATAATAAAGAGCTTGATTCACCAACACAAGGCTATTAATAAGTTCAGTGATTTGTTTTTAAAGTTGCTAACAGTGTCTGCTTAATAATATATTGAGCACAAATTCATTCGCTCAATCACTACCAGATCAATCATATGTTTCCAATTAGGCATGCAGAACCATATACAAGAATGCATCAGATTACTATCAATTTAACAGTATAGAAATCATAACTTGCCATGACTTATTTTTAATGCTACATGGCTATGATCAGAACTCGTCGTGACTTTGTTTTTTTAAATGCTACATGACTTGTTACAAAATCCACTACCATGCCTAAATTTCAAATCCAGGTTGATTGATTTGAAAGAGGGTGGAAAAGAGAAGTGCTCGAAGATTCAAGTTGGGTCACTCCCTCTTTTAAGTCTCCTCCATCCTCTCTCTCTCTCTCTCTCTCTCTCTCTCTCTCTCTCTCTCATCAACATTCTACTAATTGTTTTCAGACCAATACCTCTAAGTTCCAATCTTCTTCTTCACATCAGCTTGCAGAATCAATTATAACATACAGCAAATTATAACAAAATGCGTAAGATGAGAAATCTAAACATTCATCTAATGTCACCCTAAGTTGCTTGGCCACATCTCTAGCAGAAGATCCAGAAACCTCAATCCAAGTTTTTGAGAACAGTGCACAGGCTGACAGCATGAACACTAAATAGAAGAGAGCATGAAAGGGATTGGCTCCGTGTCTGCCAAGCTGAAATTTTACCACATTGGTTAAAGAGAAACCAGGCATCAGTGAAACCAAGAGGAAACAAAAGATTAAGGAATATATATGTGTGTGTGTGTGTGTATTCTGGAAGATTATCATGCCCATTTAATATGGAAATGATGGATGGAGAGAAATCAAATGGTCAAAAAATTTGGGGGAAAGGCATTAATACCTTGATGGTGCAGTGACATAGTAAGCAAGACCACCAACTGGGATAGACTGGCCTGAATATTCAGATTCCTTCCACTTACCCAAATAGATTTACCAAGAAATTTCCACTGTACTTCCTATCTAGCAACTGTACATAGAGAGAATGGTATTTATATTTTCACAACAGTAAGGGAAAAAAAATAAGATCCTACAATTCCACTCGCACATATAAAGCTCCAAACCTGAGGGATGAAATAAAGATTGGATACAAGTGCAGATTGAAGAATGATGGGCATGTTCGATGTGTGAAATAGCTTAATCAGTAGATGGAACAAAGCAATAACAGCACCTTCAAATTCAGCATCACGACCACTGTTGATAGTTGTGGGGCTAAATGCTTTCCAGATTATATTCTCACTGCAAATAAACCAAAAAATTAGGACACTATCCATTATCCAGAAGTATCAAACACCAAGGCTTAAAATGGAAGAGGCGGCGGCAGCTTACCAGATATTGGTAGCTATGAAAGGGGAAATCCCAAATCGAAGACCATATCCCTTCTGGAGTAGTTCATCTAAGCATATAACAATGATTCCAGCAAATCAAAGCTGAATAATAATGAGAATAGCATTCCCAACACCAAGTTGGCCGACACTTCCATACATTCTTGACAGAACATAGGCAACAGCCTCACCAACAGCAATCAGGATTCCCAGCAACTTCTGTGCACCATTTCTGGAAAGGACAGCAGAGATAAGTCAAGTATATTTACAAGAAGATTCACTAAGTCAAGTATATTTACAACATGATTCACTAACTAGTAGGCACTCAAGTAAAGTTGAATCAACCTTAATCATCTAACGCAACATGGGATAAGCAGCAAGCTAGCAATTTACAAACAAAGGTGAAAAACACAGATGTATACAACATAATCAAATATAAAATATGGACAACAGGGGAGGAAAATCAGGGGGCAGAGGGCAACCAATTTTGGCAATAAAATCTTTCTACTAATTGCTACAACCAGTGACAGACAATCACAAAAAATAACTAGGAGTTAAGATACCCACAGGAGTGCACAATCTTCACGGACACTGTTGTCCACTTCAATGATCTTTGACCCAGCTAAGAGTTGCATCACCCGTCCAGAAGTCACGATAGGAGTGATCCCCAGTTCCATGACAGTTCCACGGTTTGAAGCAAGAATAACACGTATCCAATAGAAAGGTCTGCACCTGTTGTAGAGTGTATGCCATATAGAGGGAGCTGACTGCAAACTAGAAAGATGAAAAGAGAAATGACGGTGTATATGACCTTCTCTCTAAAGGGAATCTTCCTGTCAGCACTCTGAACTTCCGGTAGAAATGATAAAAATGGTCTGACCAGATGCAGCACTCTAAATCCTCCTCCCATTTTTTAGCCAGAAAAACAGTTACTCCAACCTGCTTCCGGCCATTTGTAAATATGTAACTAATAATTTAGATGCAAATGCCAACTCAACAAGAAATGCAATTGATAATTATCTAGTAACATTGAAAACCAAAGTTCCACTTATAACTAGAGTTGATTAAACATAGAATTCCCAGCAAGCACCCTTATAAAATAGCAACAAAATTTCTCAAGGGGAAAAAAAAGGCTGAATAAACTAACCCAACATAGCAAGAAAAGCCCCTGAATTGAACTTTAGCAAGTGCATTAAACATAATGGTAAATAATTTCAAACTTCCATATTCTGAGATTTCACTTAACATTGTGCATTCCATGTAGAACATATACAAATACAATAATTATTTTCACATTATTAATACCCTAGGTTTACTTCAGCTTCAGGATAAACACAGAAAGAGACCAATATGAGCCTCAACAAAGTCTTTCTGAAACTCAACAGATGGGCCGTGGTGATGAATTTCTATCGACGCATCATCATGCCTGGGACTTCATATTCGAATTCCAACGCCAATTGTCAAGGTAAAGGCTGAGCATCTCTTTGCCAAGATGTGTAAGCCACAATCATAATTCAAATTAATAATAAACGGCTAAAAGTAATACATACTAGCAATGTCACTATCCAAGACATGAACTTATTCAGGTTGAAAGCAATGAGGAGGCTCTCAAGTATCAAACAAGGCCACATTTTTCCAATAACCATGCACGCCAATAGGGATACAAGAAAGTCCAATGCGTACAAAACTGAAACATTTCCTTACCAAACGGGATAAACAACATTTGGCTTCCTTGTGCCAACAACAACAGGCCCCATACAGAACGTTTAGCATGCTCATAATCACATTATCAAGAGTAGCACACTCCAATATACAATTCCAGTTCAATTCTCATTACACAAATTGCATATCAAACATACAACAAATATTAGGGGTGCAACTCGGGCGGGTTCGGTCGGGTTGGGGGTCTGCCCAAGCCCGACCCGAATTGCCCAGAGCAGTGCCCAAGCCCGCCCAAGCCCGAACATGAACCCGAGCTTTGCTGCCCAAGCCCGGCCCGAGTTAGCCCGAGTTGCCCGAATTGCCCGAATTGCCCGAATTGCCCAGAAACTTGTAGGTAGATTTGTTTTGAAACCTGTAGGTAGAATTGATAATTAACAAAGAATTGAGAATTATTCAAAGTTATTTTCTGGTCACCAAAAAATAAAAAATAAAAATTAAGAACTCTTTTACTTAATTTATATATATTATATAATTTATTAAATTATATATATATTATATATTATATATTATATAATATATTAAATTCAATTCGGGTTCGGGTTGCTCGGGTTGGCCATTGGTTCTGCCCAAGCCCGGCCCGAATTACAATTCGGGCATCAAAAATCTGCCCAGGCCCGTCCAGATTACAAGATATAGTTGCCCAAGCCCTAAAAAAACTCGGGCTAGGCTTGGGTTGCTCGGGTTGAGCCCGCCCGAGTTGCACCCCTAACAAATATTAGTCTAAAATTGCCATAAAACATATAAGCAAAGATGCAAAACATATTGCAGCTGGACGCATTTGAAGAATTATCAGTTCTTCACAAGCCAAAAAAAAAACGAATTGCTAGCCAGAAGCCCATATAATATCAAAATAAGACAAAACTAAGGCTTGCCAAAAAGAACTAGTCCACAGTTGGAGGGTACCACGAATTTCTCACCGAAAACATGTTAGAAATGGTTTTGGAAAAATCAGATTTTTCCTCAACTTTGGTCTAATTTTTAAGTGGGACCCATGCGCCAAAGTTGGTGGGTCTAAGTGGTAACACGTTCTATGTCGTGTTGTGATTCACGTAGTATATTTAGTTGCTCAAAACCATTATCGGGTGAATGGGAAATTGAAGCCAAAGTTCGTTCCATTGAAATGGTGTTCTTGGTGAAATTTCCATAAAAGTTGAATTAAAGCTTGTCCCACATTGGTTTGGTGGGCAAACTTTGTGTGGATTTATAAGGCTTAGGTTTGGAACTTTGGATAGTTCCTAAAGGGCACTCAAGTTTTGTAGAGGGAGAGGTTATGGGCAAAGTAGGTTAGATCCATTAGACCCAAAATAAATACGCACGCCGTCACCGCAGTCCGGGCGGGTTAGGCGCTGGTGTGAGGTTGGATTGGGCTTGTCCAGCCCAATACTAATTCTTTTTGGGCCAAAAACATTTGAATTTTTTATTTTTCATTTTTGAAAAATAAATTATGACTGTTTGAATTCAAATTTCAATTGGAAAAATTCAAATTTGGCTTGCACCTTTCTGTTCATTTCACACCCAAACAGTTTCTTATCTGTTCAAAATTCAAACCGAGCAAGTTTGTATCTGTTCATTCAAAACCGAACAGGTCTTGTACCTGTTCAAATAGGTCTGTTACCTGTTGGATTCAAACCGAACAACCACTATTCCATCTATAAATAGGCAGTCCCTCATTTGGATTTTTCATTTAATTTTCGTCCTCAATTCTACTATTGCTCTCTCTGCATTTTGTTGCATTATTTTCCTGTGAGAAAGAGTGTAAACACAAAGTATGTTCGTTGTGCGAATAGTTTGTAGTGCTTCTACTATTCGTTGTTGATCATTTTATCCTGAGAGATAGACGTCCGCAGTCTGAAAACACCGTGAAGAAGACGAATTTGTCTTAAGGACACAATGTTAAACACTGGACTTGATCAAAATTTGTTCCAGAAAATAATAAGGTAAGTAATTAATGTACTTTCTGTTTTATTATCTTTTCTTTTTCAGATTCTGATTTTGTTTTTGTATCAAAACAAGAATCTGTTATTTTATTTTATTTTATTTACTGTTTTGATTTTTGTAATCGAACAGTTTCTTTCCTTTCTTTAATTCTTTCATTTAATACATTGAAGATTTTCCAACAATCTTAAGACAGAATATTTTTGGTGTCTTCATTGTATTTATTTTTTGTGCTTTTGCAAAATGATATTCTAGTTGGAAAATACAAATAGTAGTGATGTACTCTTTGATAAATAGTAGTAATATATTGTTTGTCATTAATAATTTCATAATATTAATTTGTGTAGCAGTGTTACAGAAAATTATTGTGCAGTATTTTATTTTTCTAGTTTTAGTAACTAGAAAATTAATTTATGTTTTAGTTTTTCTGAAATCTGTAATAAGATATTATGGCTACTGCAACTGAAAGTGGTACGCCAATTGTTACAACGACTCTGGTCCCTATCCAGAATCATGTTCAAGTTCCAATAAACCATGGAGAAAAATTGAAAAAATTTAATGGCACCGAGTTAAAGAGATGACAGCAGAAAATATTGTTCTATTTTACAACTCTTAATCTTGCCCAATTTTTCGGTGAAGAGGCTCCAGTGCTTAAAAAGGATAAAAGTGATCGGCAAGTTGTTGCCGCTGTAGACGCCTAAAAACATTCAGATTTTCTGTGCAAAAACTACATCCTAAATGGCCTAGACAACATGCTATATAACGTTTACAATCCTCTGAAAACAACAAAAGAATTGTGGAATTCTTTGGAGAAAAAATACAAGACAAAGAATGCCAGCACAAAGAAATTTGTTGTTGGTAAATTTTTGGATTTTGTAATGGTAGACTCCCAAATGATAATTTTTCAAGTTCAAAGTTTTTAATTAATTTTACATGACATTCATGCTGAAGGTATGTCTCTTAGCGAGTCTTTTCAAGTCATTGCATTAGTGAAAAAATTACCACCGTCTTGGAAAGATTTCAAAAATTATTTGAAACATAAACGCAAAGAGATGACCATGAATGAACTTATTGTAAGACTGAATTAAGGAAGATAACCGTAAGGCTGAAAAAAGGAATGGTAAAAATCTCATTGAGTCTAAAGCTAATGTGGTTGAACATATGCCCAAACCACATAACAAAAAGAGAAAGTTTGCTGGAGATGGTCCTAAACAAGGCGACAACAATGGCAATAAAAAGTTCAAAGGTAAATGCTATAACTGTGGCAAAACTGGACATCGTGCCTCTGATTGCCGCAGCCCAAAGAAGGATCGCAGAAGTAAAAGCAAGAAGACCACCAATCAAGCCAATGTAACAGAGTTAGATTACATCTCTGACGGGGTAAACGACATCAATCTCTTTGCTGTGGTGTCTAAGACTAATTTGGTTGGAAATCCCAATAAATGGTGGGTTGACACTATTACTATATCATTTTACTGTTATAAAATTTTAAAGTGATATGATAATATATTTTATATTAATTAGCGTTGAGTTGGTGAGCATCCGTAGGAAGCAAACCCACATGGGAACCCCTTCCACTTTTTCTCCTATCTCCATCAATGGGCAGAGATTTTCCATCCCCTGCCTCTCTGTCTGTCTCTCAAATTTCACCATTATTGCTCAAGATTGGAGCTTAGAATGGGAAGGGATTTTGCAAAACTTTTTTTCTCAGAAAGAAAACTCATAAAAAGAAAGGTATCAACACGATGTAAATAATATTAGGATCAAAATTTGGTTTTAATTTAAAAATATTATTTTTTTAAAAGAATTTTTAACAATTTTACTTGTACCACACACTATACAAAATTCAATTAAAAATAACAACTATGCCCAGGCTTAATGTAAATTAAAAAATAAACCTATAAAATTTATAATGTTGATCGATAAAAAAATAGTCCTCTATTTTATTTCACCAATAAAATAGTGAAATAAAAAAAAAAAAAACATATAACAAAAATATTGTTCTACAATTATAAGAAAAAGCTTTGCCTACTACCCTCCAGTCTTCTATTCTTTTACACCCACAAAGACCAGACCAAGAAAAGCCATATTCAGCCGAGAGAACCAGTTAAAAAAATTAAAAAAAAAAAAAAAAACTAAGAGATCTCACAAAGGCAAGTCATATTTCCACTTCTCTCTCTCAGATCATGACACAGTAATATGCAACAAAACATATACTATCTTTATAGCTTTTCCACTACCAAAGAAGATTGCAGATTCTTTGCTTCTCTTGTTTTAGGATTGTTAAAGATCCAAAAAAAAAAAAAAAAGATTCAAGAGAAAAATCTCCATTACCGGTGTTCTAAAGGGTTCCTCCCCTTCTTCCTATCTTTCTTCCTGAGAGATCGAAGATGATTGAACAGATGAAACAACACCATCAATTTCTTTCAAACAATCTGCAATTCTTTCCTTGCAAAACCCATCTTTCCACATCAGCATCCTGCACACACAAAAAAAACACAATCAACCCATAAACCACTTCAATTACTTGCTCATCCAAACAGTACTTAACTTCAGAACAACATAAAACAACAGTAAAACAAAACAATTAGCATAACCCATCTCTTATTTTCCTCCATTTTCGCAAGAAAATTAAGGAAACACGACTTCCTCTGCCGCCGCCACCACTCCGGCAAGCTCTTCAGTCCCGGTGGAGAACCAAAACCTTCGGTGTCTGCGTTGCGACATCAAGATGGAGATCAACAGTTAAAGAACCGAAACCAAAACCAAAGAGCTGAAATCAGAACTCTACAGATAAGGTTTGTGTGACAGTGTATGAGGAAAAGAGTTTAAAGTCAAGATGAAGGAGAAAGAGAGGGAGAGAGAGAGAGAGAGAGAGAGAGAGAGAGTGGGGTAGGTGGGGGGCCTTTATGAGACGTGGGGGAGAGAGTGAGAGAGAGGAGAGTTTGGACGGGAACCACATGGTTGGTACATTTGAAATGATTGATCTGAACCATTGATATAAATTTAGGATTCATCTCAGAATCTATATAACTTAATGTACGGTTCAAGTCGTGTTATCATGTCGTGTTGCAAATTTCCACCCTTATGAGTGGTACAACTATAGAAGTTAAATTGAAACAACTGATGCTGAGCTCTTTGTATTTAAGACTTTCAAGTCAAATTTCTTTTTTCTTGATTCTCAAAGTGACATTAGGTTTAGTTAGGGTTCTTATAGCTTTCTACTTTTCCATGTAACCTTCATGTGGACTTGAATGCACCCTTGTGCTTTTGGTGAAATATTTTTCTTATCTGAAGAAGGCTCAAACACCTCTCATATTCACACATGCTTTCCAAGTTCAAAACATACCTAAGTTTTGGAAGAATTTATGGGGTGAATAAATGTCAATCTATAGAGGCAACCATAAAGGCTAGGCTGGGCGAACATTATGCTCGCCTGAACTTGAGCAGTTTAATCCATGAATATTTAGATTGGCATGGGACCATTTTGCAGGCTCAGATGCGTTGGCATAGCCTAAAGGGCCTATCAATGCACACCAAGCTATAGATACTTAAATAGATTCCTAACTCGTAATTGTAATCGACAGTAAAAATAAATAAATTGCATGATCACAGAGGTTATTCTCAAAACAAAGTTCTTGCCCCTGAAGCTTAAATTTTGAAATGCATTAAACTACACATGATATTTAATGACTAATAAACCTTGGCCAACCTACACTAACTAAAAGTTCATATATACAAAACTTTGAACCTGAATCCTGTACTACACACACCCTGACCATGATGCAGTTTAAGGGAGTGGGCACCAAAGAAAAATGAAAATGTTAAGTGCCGCCAAAGCTATGTATTCAAGAACAAATGTCCAGCAAACATTCCACACTATAACAATTATAGCAGATCACATATTTCCACAAGAATTTATTAAGGTTGTGTTGCGTTCGCTGGAATGATTTTAGGCAAGAATGGAATGGCTATTCTCCTAAATTGGTGAATGGTGATTTCATTTCCCATGTAAATTCCTTTTTTTTTTACTTAACCAAACAAGAGAACGGATATTCTGATGGAATAAACCAAACTAAACAGGTACACAAAAGACCATCTAGGACTTTCATGCCGTGTGCCAATTGAACCGTTACATCAATTGAACCATATCCTTATTCAGGCCATAACCAAGAGTTGAATAGGTCAATAAAATCACAATAACTCAAAAAATCACAAACTTTAATACACCAAAATAATAATAATAAAAATAAAATCTTGCATCCAACAAATAAGTACTGCATACAATTACATAAAATAATATTCATGCCTTTACCTTCTGTTTGAGTCTTAGATTTCTCTTTGCAAGAACTGAATGCTCCAAAACAACTTATCTCTTTCACTCACAAACACTTTTGATAGGGACTGAAAAAGCTTAGCTTGCAATCACATCTTCTCTTCAATCCAACACCTACCCAATTTCCCAACCACACAAACACTTATCTAATTAGTCACCAAAAGACACATCATTGACAATAACACCAAAACCCACATTGATAAAATCAAATCAAGACCAAACCTGTGTTTTTCGGAGTGATTTTAATCGAACCGCATTACGCAAATAACAAAACCCAGATGGGTTTGGTCGATTAAGAATTCGAGAGCGATTGCACGAATAGAAGAATTGGGAAAGACCCATTGGGTGGCTCATCACCATCTTCGGAACATCCTCCCTCTTGATTGGGTTTCTAACCCACCTCCTGGGCTTGTGGCATGTATGATTTGGTTTTAGTTTTTTCTGTTGTGCTGTTTTTGTATTGACCTTTGTTCAAAAAAAAAAAAAAAGAGTTGAAAAAGCTTTATTTTTTTTTAATTTTATCATCTGATCTAAAACCAAATAAAGAAAAAAATAACTAAAAACTTGAGCTTTATTGAAGAAAGATTTTCATTTTATGTATGGCAAAGGATCAAAGATTTTCATTTTATGTATTTTTTAATTGAATTTTTTTATAGCTTTGTTGCAATTATTGGTAGGGAGAATAGGAGAGTTTCAGACAGTTTGAGAGAGGTGGTCAATGATGGTGGGATGGAAGATGAGTTCCTCTTGGCATGTAATAATGAGGAGGAGAATAGGAGAAACGCTTATTTACACCGTGCCTTTATACACTTCAAACAGCAAAATCGTGAGATTGAACAAAGAAAATCATCAATTACTCAAAGGGAGAAAGGGAGAGAAAGAGAAATCAAATTACCTTTGAACGGCAATACAGCGATGATGTGGTTGTGGCTGGAACAAAGAAATCTGGGAAAGAAGAGCCATGAAAATCAGGAAATAAAAACACAGGAAAAGTAAAAGAGAAATCAGTTTCGATGTTTGTTTTGTACTGCCTTTGTGCAATAAGTGAGGGAAGATGCTTGAAAATGGCTTAATTTGTTTAGCATTTTCTGCGCATTTTTTTCTATTTTCCAACAAAAAGTCAAGAATCCAAAAGGACATAGCGTACTAAAACTAGGGGGAAAAAAAAAAGTAAATTTACTTTTATTATTGTGTTTCTCTCCCTAAGTTTTCTTGGCAGGCAAACAAAGCATTAACAAACTAAGAAACTCTAGAGACTTTGTTAAGGTTCACACGATAAAAACTGGTAAGAACTTTTATTTCATAAAAGTGTTGGTTGATTGATAAAAGCACAAATCCAATTGCCTCAATAGTTTACACAGATTGAAAACCCCAAATTCAATTGTCTCATATCTATTTTAAACCCAGATAAACAATCAAACCTTGATGATAATGATGATAAACAAACAGATTTATTATAACCATTATAGACCTCAATTCCACCAACAAACAACACACCCAAATGTATATAATTCCTCTTCCCAATCCTGAATTCACCTCCAAATTCAGACCCAGCTCACCAAATTAGCTCCAAACGTAGAAGCACTCCTAAATTTCCATCAAACAAATCCAATGACACCAACCCACCAACAAAACTACTTCTATTAAGTCTTAAAACTCAAAACCCAATAAAAATTCTCTTTTTTCTGGCAATAACAAACACAATTTGGTATAAACAAATCAACATAATTTGAAATACATCAACTATACATAAACACAATTACAAACTAATCGAAACCCACAAATTGAAGTCACTATCAAAAAAGAAAACACAAAAACACTCACAGATCAATGCGAAACGGTGTATACAGAGAGCTCTGAAACCGAAATGGTGTTTTTCGGAGAATTGTTTTAGAGCAATCCAAATACCTAAAAATGATATCCAGAAAATACCTACTTAACAAATCAATTTAAGGTTTAGAAAAACAAAAATCAAAATCAAAATGAGTACTCTATTACTCTGTTATATGATCAAAGCCCCAACTCTTCTAGATATATGATCAAAGCCACAAAACAATATTGAAATCGAAAAGGGTTGTAAGGGAATCTTACCTTGCGATGAAGAAGAGTGTGACGAAGGAGGAGGATGAGGAAGAGCGTCGGTAGCGAAAAGGGTGGGTGTCGATAAAGAGAAGTGAAATCGAACAGTTGATGAAGAGGGACATGACGAAGGAGGAGGAGGAGGAGGAGGAGCGTCGGTTGTGATAGAGAGAGTGGGCTTCTATTCAAGAAGAAGAACAGAGAGAGAGAGAGAGAGAGAGAGAGAGAGAGAGAAGAGATAGAGATAGAAATAGAGATAAAGATAGAGAGGGAAGGTGGGGGGTTGAGACGTGCATGAGGGTTGGGTGGGTTTTTTTGCTTCTATTGAAGAAGAAGAACAAAGAGTGAGAGAGATAGAGAGAGGGCAGGTAAGGGAGATGGGGTCAGACGTGGGTATATTTAGGCGGCAATCATCATTCATCTGAACCAATCTGAACCATCAATATAAACCTAAGATTCATCTCAGCCGTTAATATCAAATGTATCTCTAATACATTTTATATATTTTCAAAAACCTTTCTCCCTTATTATATAGATTATTTACTGTTTTAATTTTTGTAATCAAACAGTTTCTCTTATTTCTTTAATTCTTTCATTTAATACATTGAAAATTCTCTAACAAAACACACTTACACATGCACATATACATATATATATATATACACACACTATCTTAAGATCTCAGAATCCATTTTTGATCCTCAAATTTGGTATAAACAATTCAATTCCATATCGGTTTATTCAACAATTAACTAGGAAACCTCCACTCAACTATGCCCCCTCAAAAGCAACCACCTAGCTCATTAGAAGTCAATTTTTTTTCATTTTCATAAAAACCCAACCCAAAACCGCAAATTCCATGACAGTACTTTCTACTTGCCAAAATTTCTCAGCAACCAAACAGATCCCAAAATTATAAAACAGTATTTATTTATAGATATATATATTCAAAACAAAGATTATCATCTGTATTACTCTTTCTGCAGCCACAGCAACAACATCACATCTTCTATTCGCCCTTCAACCTCGAGTGAGTCTCAAGGACCACAATCGTTGTTTTGGATATTGATGTCGAACATGGCGGAGATTTTGATTCGAAAATTGTACGAAAAAATTCTCTCATCTGTCATGGCCAAGAGACCATAGATTGTCACTAGACGCCAACAATAGCTATATCTCCGATTCTGTTGGGAATTTTGGTTTCTGGGTCTTGCGGTTTGAGTTGGTTTTTGAGACTAGGTTTGTAGCGACTGACTTAATCCAGATAACCACTACAAGAAAAAACACTTTCCGTGACCAATATTTTGGTTGCGAAAAGTACCATATTTGGTCGCTAAAACCTTTTCGCGACCAAAATATGTTGGTCGCGAGTTGGTTGCTAAAGCCTCGTCACAGATAGTTTTCTGCGACTAAAAAAGCCTTTGGTCGCTAAAAGTGACCATTCGCGACCAACTTTTTTGGTCGCGGAAAGTCCAATTTATATTAGCCAAAAGTAAACTTTTAGCGACCAAAAATTAGTTGGTCGCCAAAAGTTAGCGCCTTGACCCAAAAAGAATAATTCTTTTGTGCTGCCTAGGACTTGAACTCTTGACCAAGGAGTCACCATGCACCCAATCCACTCTGCCAATAACATGCTTCTTGTTCATATTTGGCAAAAAATATATATAACCCATAAACATTGGGTTATATATTATTTTATAAAACTTTCAATGCCTAAACAGAAAAATAACATGTAATTATAATAGTATCATTTTTTTTAAAATTTATCCCGCCATAACTTTCCGCGACCAAAAAAGCCTTTGGTCGCCAATAGTATACTTTCCGCGACCAACTTTTTTTTTGGTCGCCAAAAGGTGATCTTTTGCTACCAAAAAAGCCTTTGGTCGCCAATAGTATACTTTCCACGACCAATTTTTTTTTTTGGTCGCCAAAAGGTAATCTTCCGCGACCAAAAAAACCTTTGGTCCCCAATAGTATACTTTCCGCGACCAACTTTTTTTTTTGGTCGCCAAAGGGTATACTTTCTGTGACCAACTTTTTTTTTGGTCGCCAAAAGGTGATCTTCCGCGACCAAAAAAGCCTTTGGTCGCCAATAGGTATACTTTTTGCTACCAACTTTTTTTTTAGTCGCCAAAAGGTGATTTTCCGCGACCAAAAAATTGAGGCCGCCAAAAGTAAAATTTTAGTCGCAGAAAGTGGACTATTTGCGACAAAAAAAACAGGTAGTCGCCAAAAGTGTTTTTTCTTGTAGTGAACAATGGTGAAGATGGAGATGATGAGAATGGATTTGAGGCAATCGCAGTGATGTCGCCGTGGATGGTGGCTGTGATCGCCAAGGCAATGCCATTGCAATGGTGCCAGTATGGTTGTCATGGATTATGTGATGAGTGATGAAGAATTGTAGAGAGAGAATGGGAGGAGAGAGAGAAATTCTCTTCAAATAAAAAAAAAATTAATTTCAAGTTTTGAGAGGGAATTTGGAAAGTTAAAAAAACAACTTTCAGTTTGAAATATAAATAAATATATTTTTTATTTTTTATAAAAAAAATTATTAAAAAATAAATAAATGATGTGATTTAAAAAACAGATAAAAAAATACATTTTTATAGATTATGCCAAACAGTCTCAGGGTTGGTTTGGAATGTTCTAAAAAAATACACTTTTTGACTTATTGACTTATATGAATTGAGTTTGATGTGATGTGTTAAAAAGGTAATGTGATTTAAATAAGATGATATGACTTAAATAGAATAATAACTTTTTAAATTTTTATATTATTTAATAGATGTCAAACTTAACCACAATGTTAATGTTTTGTTTTTCGGAACAGAATGTTAACGCTTAACATTGGGTTCTTTTGGGTGACTTCCCAGCTTTTATCTCATTAGTACATCACCCATGTTACGGACGAGGTTGAATTTAAAAAATATATATTTATCACTCGACTGGATAAGTTTTTAAAGAAACACGAAGATTGTCACAATTCAAATAATTTTTTTTCTCACCATGTGATTGAAATAAAATGTAAACAAACAAAATCAGTTAAAAATAAAATCACGGTGTGATCAAAATGGAATGTAAAAAAATTCAATCACAAATTAAGTCAATTACTAATTAAAAAATACAATTATTTTTTTTCCAAAAAACACAATGAGTTAAAGACCCATTTACAAAAAAAAATTCGCAAGACAAAATACAATCTAATCATCATCAACAGTAGATACTCTATGTGAACCTAATTAATACAATTCATTTATTTTTTTTCAAAAAACGCAGAGATTGTCACAACCCAAACAATTTTTTTTGCTCATCATGTGATCGAAATGGAGTGTAAAAAAACACAATCAATTAAAAAATGAAATCATCGTATTATCAAAACAGAGTGTAAAAAAACATAATCACATTTTTTGCTCATAATAATTAATAAATAAATAAATAAACAATGAAGTCAATTGGTAGTTAAAAAATACAATCAATTTTTTTTTTCAAAAAAAACACAGTGAGTTAAAAACCCAATCATAAATTAAGTCAATTGATAATTAAAAAATACAATCTTTCTCAATCATAAATTAACTCAATTGATAATTAAAAAATACGGTGAGTTAAAAAAACCCAATTACAATTTTTTTTAGACAAAATACAATCTAATCATCAGCAATAGTGAGTACTTTATGTAAATCTAATGAATATAATCATTTTTTTCTCAAAAAACACAGAGATTGTCACAACTTAAATAATTTTTTTTTCTCATTATGTGATCAAAATAGAGTGTAAAAAAACATAATCAATTAAAAAATTAAATTACCATGTGATGAAAACGGAGTGTAAAAAAATACAATCATATTTTTGCTCATAATAAAAAAAGGGGGATGCACCAATAAATCCCAAATTAATAACTTATACACTGTTTAGTCCTAAAAGTTTTCTTATAGACTGAAAGGTCCCATTACAATGTTTCAAACGTCAGATTAATGTTTTAAATATTAGATTTCAAACATCTAATGTTCATCAGATTTCAATAATGTTTGAAATTATAGGATGAATGTTTCAAACATTAGATTTCAAACATCTAATGTTCATCAGATTTTAATAAATTTTGAAATTATAGAATGAAACATCAGATTCATTTACATCATAAACATCATGGTGATGTATAAATGGGACTAAATGGAGCATAAGAAAACTTTTAAGACTAAATAGTTCAACTTTTCAGAAACTAAGATTTATGGGTAAATTTTCCATAAAAGGCAATGAAGTCAATTAGTACTTAAAAAATACAATCATTTTTTTTTCCCCAAAACCAACAATAAGTTAAAAAAACACAATTATAATTTTTTTTTTTTGCTTGACAAAATACAATCTAAAAATTATGAATAGTGGGTACTTTATGTGAACCTAATGAATAAAATTTTTTTTTGGGTCAAAAAGCACAAAGATTGTCACAACCCAAACAAATTTTTTTTCTCAACACGTGATCAAAATAGAGTATAAAAAAACACAATCAGTTAAAAAATAAAATCACCTTGTGATCAAAACGGAGTGTAAAAAGATAGAATCACATTTTAGCTCATAATAAAAACAAAAGCAATGAATCATTTTTTTTTTTCAAACAACACAGTGATTTAAAAACCCAATCACAAATTAATTACAAAAATTTTTTAATTTAAAAAACACAATAATTTTTTTTTAAATACATAGTGAGTTAAAAAATCCAATTACATTTTTTTTCTCATCTTGTGATTAAAATGGAGTGTAAAAAAACACAATGTTAAAAACCCAATCATTTTTTTTTTCAAAAAATGCAGTAAGTTAAAAACTCAATCACAAATAAATTATAAATTTTTTTAATTGATGTTTAAAATACACAATAATTTTTTTTTTCGAAAAACACAGTGAGTTAAAAAATATAATTACAATTTTTTTTTCTCACCATGTGATTTAAATGGAGTATAAAAAAACACAATTAGTTGAAAAATACAATCATGGTATCGTTAAAACAGAGTGTAAAAACCCCCCAATAATATTTGGGGCATTTACACACAAGTCCTGATTTATGAACTTATACTTCATTAAATCTTAACTAAGATATTTTGGACCCTTAAGTCCCATTAAATTTTTAATAGCCGGAATTACCTTTCAAATAATGATTGTTCATCATTTATGATTATCTATAATGGAACATGATAATTTGACATTTATTTTGATTTTCAAAAGTTTTAAACATCAACTTTCAAATTAAAAAAACTAAAACAAAAAATATGTGGAAAGAAAAAAACTAATTTGTTTTTAAAAAATTGAATTATTTTTTTGTGCACAAGTGAAAATTTTGTATCTATAAAAGAGACTGATGATGAAACATTGATGTGCAAAAAAAATTAAAAATGAAAAAAATAATAATATTCTCAATTTTAAAACTAATTTTTTTTATAAATATTTTTGGTTTTATTCGATAGTTGAATCAAACCAATAAGTAGAAGGGTAAAAATGTTTAATTTATATTCTTTTTTTATTAATTAGTGAAACAATTATCTGGAATATTACTATGCAAAATCGATAATGTTCTTAGTTTTAAAAATTAAAAAAAAAATTGATAATATTCTTAATTTTACTAAATAGGGCTAATTGATTCAAAAAATGTTAAATAAGACCTGAGCTACCATAATATTTGTAAATATGACTTTTAAGTAATTAACTCATAATATTTTTGCTCATAATAAAAATAAATAAATGTAAGAAAAGTAATCATTAAAAAATAAATGAAAAGATTACTTACCGCCTTTGAATTGAAGATTGTGAAAATTGTGTTGAAATAAAAATTGTGATTGTGGAGGTGTCTTCCTTTTTCCCCAAATTCCCTCTTTCTCTCTCTCTTCTTCTCTAAAACTTTATCTCCATCATGGTTTGTTCTGGCCATGGTTTGTCCTCCGAATAGAAAAAATATGTGAATTTGTGCTCATAATAAAAAGAAAAGTAATGAAGTTAATTGATAGTTAAAAAATACAATGAATATAATCTAATTTTTCTTTTTTTTTCAAAAAATACAAAGATTGTCACAACCCAAACAAATTCTTTTCTTATAACGTGATTGAAATTGAGTGTAAAAAAACACAATCGGTAAAAAACTAAAATCAGCGCGTGATCAAAACAGAGTGTAAAAAAATACAATCACATTTTTGCTCATAATTAAAAAAAATCTATAAATATATAAGGAAAATGGTCTTTTTAAGAACAATGATTGTGGAAGCTTCAAACTCCCAAACTAATTTTTTTACTTTTTTAATTTTTAAAAAAAATATAAAAAAATCTATTGGCTAGTTCCTTAAGTCAAAAATCCAAAATCAAAAAAAAAATTCTAATTATCTACAATTTTAAATTTTAAATTTTAAAATTCAAAACAATATGATAAGTCACCCTCACTCTTTCCAAAAATAATGTTGATCAAAACAATTCAAATAAAAAAAATAAAGACACTAATTATCTATGATTTTGATTTTTTAAATTCAAAATAATATGGTAAGTCACTTTCATCCCACTCTCACTTTTTCCGAAAATAATATATATCTAAAATTATAAAAACCCAATCAAATTAAAAATTCAATACATTTCTCTCTTAAAAATACTCAATATTTAATCTTTTTTCCAGCCCGCCCAACTCCTTCCCAAATGTAATGATGCAATGATTATTCTCTCTCTTTACCAATAGTCCAAACTTATTTCAAGTTTGTTTGTTTGTGATTTTTTTTTTTTTTTTTTGTAAATTTGTATTTTCATGCGAGTATTTTTTTTTTCTCTATATGAATTTTGAAAATCAAAATCATATATCTGTTAACTATTTTTGTTTTGGGAGTTGAGTTGAATTTTTTTTTTTTGTGGATGTTTGTGTATTTTTTATATTGTTGTTATTATTTCTTTTGATATATGTGAATTGATAATATAGTTATGCGTTATATATATATAGAATAAGGCATTTTATATTGTTCTTTATGATTTGGCCATTTTTTAAATTTCTTAAACAAAATTTTCAATTTTTTTATTTTAAAAAATTAACAACATTTAATTGACTTGCCCATCAATAAATAAAATTTTAAATAATGAACACTATTCCATAATTTATGGATTTAAAAAAAAATTTAACACCCATATATAGAATAAGAAAACCTAAAATCACACATTTTTTTATTTTTCATTTTTAACTCTTTAGAACTTTAACGGTACCTTTTTATTTCCATAACATTGTCTTTTCATATTTAGAAAGATAAAAAAAATAGACAGGAGTTGCATAATGGTTAGTGGAGGTGATGAGCATATGGCAACAATAAAGATGATGATAAACTCGGCCAGAGCATTGTTTTGGTGGATTTTGAAAATGTGAATATTAAAAAAATAGTAGATAGTTTGGGTGATGAATTGATTTAGAAAACTAATGTATGGTTGAGATTAAGCGTGAATTTTACTATATAAATATTGAATATGGATCATATATTGTTTTTTATATATAATTTTGGATACTTTCATAATGAATTTTATTATTAATGTCTATAATCAATGCAGTGGTGAGACGTCACATAATAAATAAAAATATTTTTTTTTATTATTATTATTGATAATATATTTCTTTATTTACCTTTTACAATGTTCAAAAAATTAATTTATGTTTATTATTAGTTTTTGTAGATGAAAAGTTAAAAATAAATTTTAACCAAATTCAAGTTATAACTAATTTGAGAATGAAAAGGAAATTTCAAAAGAAATTATAATTATATATAATTTTAAAATATTTTTAAAAACATACAAAGAAAAATTGGAACTATAAATTAAAATTATCAAGCAACCTAATTCTCTGAAACAATTTAAATAAAAAATTGATCAAATTTGAATTTATAATTATTAAATATTTTTAATAAGTCATTAATTTTTTATTCAGCTTCTAGCCTGATCTAGTCTTAAATAGTTTTTCAGATATAAATATATCTTAATATTGTCACAATCAATATTAGACATATTTTAAGAAGGGTAAATTATATCGATAGTCCCCGCATTTTGTCTCTTGTGTCAATTTGGTTGCAATTTCAATTAGTTTGATTTTTACCCATAATTTTAGATTTTGTATTAATTTAGTCCAATTGATAATGTCGACTAAGATTTTTGAAAGAAAATAGTTATTGAGTTGGTTGAGATTAACTTGTTGAGTTGAACAAGTTTATAATTTTGTCTATAAAAGTATAACAGATGCCAGTCATGTGTGTATTTTCGATATAAAAAAAAAAAAAACACTAGCAATTATAACAATTGGACCAAATTGAGACAAAATTATAAATTTAGGGTCAAAATTGAGCAAATTAAAATTGCAAGGACAAAAATAACATAAGATTTAAAATATAGGGATTACCAATGTAATTTATCCTTTTAAGAATAAGTACATAATTTCTTAATTAATTTTGAAATTGTTAATAAATATACCAAACAAATATGTACATATTTCCTATTTTTGTTATATATATTTTTTTAAATATATTTACTAACTAAAAATTAAATAAATTGGTAGGTCTACTAACTCATGGACTAGACATGAATTGGACGATTCTGTAAGGACTACTTTTAAATTAAGAATTATTGGCCAAAAAAATCGACTTGAACTAAATTTCTTAGCTACATTTTAGTGTTTAATCCAATATTAGAACCTCCAAATTAGCTCATGTCAGTCACAAACTAATAAATTATGATATAATTTAAATATAAAATTCAAATTTATTAGGATTAGAATATGACCTACAATTTAAGCTGGTTTTATCTTAAATAATTTTTTTATACATAAATATATATAACTATCCATTTAATTATTTTAAACATAAATATATAGTTTTTTTTTTTAAACTATAGTTCAAACTTTTTAATAAGTAGGCATAAAATAAGTCCATATTTCTTATTTTTATTATAAAAAAATATTTACAAATATTTATTTACTTATTTAATAAATAGATAGGTCAAATGATTCATATAAGTTGGGAACGGAATAAGACAATTTTTAATGATTAAGTGAAAGACAAGTTGGCGTAAATCTAATGTTAAGCACAAATTTAATATCACAAGTGAATCCTAATTTATTTTTACGTAAATCTTATGACATAAGACAAATTATAATTTTTAGATTTCACAAAATATGAAAAAATTACTATATTGACAAATGTAATGTACCACTATCATATGATAAATTAAATTTACGAAACTCATAAGACGAAATGTGTTTATATTTTATCATAAATGTAATTTTTGTGATTTATATTTTAATTTTTACCACTTAAATTATGACATATATTTGTTATTAAGAACTTAGAGCACACAATTAATGACATAAGAATAAAAAAAAAATTCTCTTATATGTAACTGTGATAAAAATGAATAAAATTTAATTGATTCTAACTCATTTTTGCTAAATATTGTAGATAAATTTTTTAGATTATTAGTTAATTTTAAAATTTAATTTTTGATTATTTATTTATACATGTGCATAGCATGGGTAATTATGCTAGTAAACAATTAAGTCAATTGGTAGTTAATGTTGGAAATAATGGTTTTATAGGCTTGTTTTAGGCCAACTTTGAGCCCAAAATTGAGTGGGTCCCACACGTCTTTTGGAGTGGGTCTAAGGAGGTGACGTGTTCCTTGTCGCATGGCAAGTCACATGGTGAAAACGGTTCGTCAAAACCATTTATGAGTGAATAGGAAATTAACGTCATTTTTCGAGTTCGTGGAATAGGCAATTAAAGAAATAAAATGTAGGTTTCCTTGAATTGGTTATCCCACATTGGAAACTTAAGAGAACTTATGTGTGTATATAAGTTCTAGGTAGCAACACTTGAGTCGAGCCCCAATGAGCACCCCAAGTTTGTAGAAGAAAAGAGTTATGGACAATGTGAACCTTAGCCCAAACCATCACACAAGCATGCGCGCGTCGCCGTCCGACCAGCTGACCCGTGTCCGGCGTGGTTGTGGGTCGGGTTAATTCTAACTTTAATTTTTTGGACAAATTTATTTAAATTTTTTCCAAAAATACTTGTGGGAAAATTAATTTTCTGAATGAAATTAATTCAAATTCTGTATCAAATTTAAATTCAATTTCTGTCCTAAATTCTTTCCTCCTTCGGTCCAATTCCAGCAAGTCTAGCAAGTTCAAAAAGACTAAACAAATTCAGTTTTTTTCCAAGATAGATTCAAACTGCCCAGCAGTTTCTGAACATATATGAAACTGCTGCAGTTATCTATTCGAAATTTGAATTGTATTTGTTGCACCAGTTCATTCAAAAACCTACCTATTCGATTTTAATTTCAAACCTGTTCAGGTCTATATATAACAGGCCTTCCGAAAAATTCATTTTCTTTCCTTTGTTTTGCTCTCTTGCATTATTATTCTTCATACTAGTTATAGAGAAAAATTCAGAGAGTATAGAACACAGGTTTTGTTCACCGTACAAATTGTTTGGAGTGCTACTATAATTTGTGTAAAGATCATTATATCCTAGGAGATAGACGCCATTTATTCGTAAGCACCGGAGCGGGGCGAATCTGTCTTAAGGACAGAGTGTCACACGCTCGACTTGATCTAAAAGTTGTACCGGTAATAAATTCTGTAAGTAATTTATTTTTATTTTTATTTTTTGATTTGTTTCAAGTTATTTATTTTACATAGAAGATTGTTCCTACAATCTTAAGACAAATTCAAATTATTCTGTTTATACAGAATTTTTCGTTTGTTTCCTTTTCTCTTCATTCTTCTTACAGAGATTATTTTCTGTGATTTTACAAAATAATATTCTGGTTGGAAAAACAAATAGTAGTAATATACTGTTTGAAAAATAGTAGTAATATACTGTTTATTTTCTTTGACAACTAGTAGTAATATATTGGTAGTCATTAACAATTCATAATATTTATTTGTGAAATTGGTCAGAAATTAATTTTGGTCTTTAGAAATAATTTCTAAGTATTCATTAATTCAAATTCTGTTTTCAGTATTTTAATTTTTGAAGTGTTATAGAAATATTTTTCTATGTGGAATTAATTTGTTTAAATAAAATTTTATTTTATTTTCAAATTAATTAGAAATAAAAGTTACAATTCTTGTTTCTTTTATTTTTTACAGAATGTAATTATGTGATTTTGGATTAATTTTCTGTGTAGTATAAAATTCTAATTATAATTTTGTTTTATAATTTAGAATTCATGGCTACTGAAACTAATACTCAAACAAGTATTGGTATAGTGGCTGCAATTGCACCAACCCCTCATCCTATTGTGACAGTGCCAGTAAATCACGGTGAGGAGTCAGAGAAGTTCTTAGGAACTGATTTTAAAAGATGGCAACAGAAAATGCTGTTTTATTTTTCTACTCTGAACCTGGCTTGTTTTCTCCGTGAAAATGCTCTTACTCTAAAAGAAGATGAAACTGACCGGCAAGTGGTTGTTGCGGTCGATGCCTGGAAAAATGCTGATTTCCTTTGCCAGAATTACATTTTGAACGGACTTAACAATACATTATACAACGTCTACAGCCCTAACAAGCTGGCAAAGGAACTATGGAAGTCTTTGGAGAAAAAGTACAAAACATAAGATATTGACTCAAAGAAATTTGTGGTTGACAAATTCTTGGATTTTGTGATGGTTGATTCTAAGACTGTGACCAGCCAAATTCAAGATCTCTAACTCATTTTGCATGACATTCATACAAAAGGCATGTCTCTCAGTGAATCCTTCCAAGAAGTCGCCTTAATTGAAAAATAACCATAAGGCTGGAAGGAATTCAAGAACTACCTCAAACACAAGCGCAAAGAAATGACTTTAGAGGAATTGATTGTGCGTTTGAGGATTGAGGAGGACAATTGCAATTCTGAGAAACGAGCTGGTAAGCATCCAATGGAGTCTAAGGCAAATGTGGTGGAACATGCTCCAAAAGCAAAGAAACGAAAGTTTTCTGGAGAAAGTTCCTTACAAGGCTCGAAAAGATGAAAAACTAAAAAGTATAAGCTTAATGGCAAATGTTACATCTGTGACAAAGAGTGACATCAGGCTAAAGATTGTCATAGCAAACGCAAAGGCAAAGGAAGATCAAGCAAAAAGCCTGCTCAACCGAATATGATCAAAGTGACAAAATTTCCAATGGTGTTGATGACACAAATCTTTCTGCAGTTATTTCTAAGGCAAATCTTGTCAGAAATACTAAAGAAGAGTGGGTGGACACTGGTGCGACTCGTCATATTTGTGCCAACAAAAAGATGTTAACATCTTATTTTATAGTGGACAACGGTGAACAACTTTTTATGGGCAACTCCTCGACTTCTAAAGTTGAAGGACAAGGAAAGATTATTCTGAAGTTGACATCTGGAAATAAACTCACTCTCAACAATGTGCTACGTGTATCTGACATTCGAAAGAATCTAGTCTCCGGATCTCTGTTGAGGAAAAATGGGTTTAGGCTAATGTTTGAAAGTGATAAATTTGTACTTACTAAGAATGTGATGTATGTAAGGAAATGCTACATGTTTGATGGCCTTTTCAAGATGAATGTAATGACCGTTGTATCCTCTGTTACTAATAAAAATACGTCTTCTTTTTACTTGCTTGAGTCTTCAAATTTATGGTATGGTAGACTTGGACATGTTAATTATGAATCTTTGCATAGATTAATTAATATGGAGTGTTTACCTAAATTTGACATTGATTTAAATCACAAATGTGAAATTTGCGTTATGGCAAAATTAACTAAAACTCATTTCTATTCAATTGAAAAAAGTACAGAACCACTTGAATTAATTCATAGTAACATTTGTGATTTTAAATCAATTCAAACTAGAGGCGGGAAAAAATATTTTATCACTTTAATATATGACTATACTAGATATAGTTACGTTTATTTAATTCGAACCATGGATAAAGCTTTAGAAACTTTCATTCAATATAAGAATAAAGTTGAAAATCAACTTGGTAAGAAAATTAAAAAACTTAGAAGTGATAGAGGTGGTGAATATGAATCACCTTTTTGGTGAATTTTGTAAAGAACATGAAATAATTCATCAAACCATCGCTTCTTACTCACCTCAGCAAAATGGAATTGCTGAAAGGAAAAATAGGACTTTAAAAGAAATGATGAATGCCATGTTAATAAGTTCTGGATTACCTTAGAACTTGTGGGGGGAAGCAATACTTTCTACTAATTATATTTTAAATAAAGTACCCCGAAAGAAAGTGAATCAAACACCTTATGAATTATGGCATGGGAGAGTACCATCCTACAAATACTTAAATTTGTGGGGGTGCTTGGCTAAAGTGGCCATTTCTAGTCTTAAAAAGACTAAGATAGGTCATAAAACCGTTGATTACATGTTTATTGGTTATGCCATGAATAGTAGTGCATATCGATTTTTGATTCATAAGTCAGAATATTCTGAAATACATGTAAATACTATTATTGAATCTTGGAATGTGTCTTTCTTTGAACATGTGTTTCCAAATAAAATTGGACAAGAGGCTAGTACTAATAAAAGATCTTATGATGTTATTACTAGTCATGATCAAGAACAAGAGCAAGAGATATATCAAAATGAGGAAAAGGAACTTAGGCGTAATAAACGTGCTAGAATCTCAAAATATTTTGGTCCAGATTTTCTAACATTTTTGTTAGAAAATGAGCCCTTAACTTTTAAATGAGTTATGTCCAGTCCTGAGGCTCCTTTATGAAAAGAAGTTGTCAATAGTGAAGTTGAATCCATCCTACAAATCACACTTGGGAATTGGTGGATTTTCCACCAGGTTGTAAACCTCTTGAGTACAAGTGGATTTTCAAAAGAAAAATGAAAGCGGATGGATCAATAGACAAATATAAGGCTAGACTTGTGGTCAAAGGATATAGACAAAAAGAAGGTCTTGACTACTTTGACACATACTCACCAGTTACTAGAATAACATCCATTAGAATGCTAATTGCCATTGCATCTTTGTACAATCTAGAAATTCATCAAATGGATGTGAAAACCGCTTTCTTAAATGGTGAGTTAGATGAAGAAATTTATATGGAACAACCAGAAGGATTTTCTGTTCCAGGAAAAGAAAAGAAAGTGTGTAAATTGGTTGAATCATTATATGGTTTAAAATAAGCACCAAAACAATGACATGAAAAATTTGACAAGGCAATGATGTCAAATGGATTTAAAATTAATGAATATGACTAATGTGTTTACATTAAAAACACAAACAAAGGTTATGTTATAATATGTCTTTATGTAGATGATATGCTCATCATAGGTAGTAATAATGACATGATTAAAACTACCAAGAAAATATTAAATAAACATTTTGACATGGAGGACATGGGCAATGCTGATGTAATTCTTGGTATGAAAATTACCAAAACATCATAAGGTTATGCTTTATCACAATCTCATTACATTGAGAAAATACTTGACAAATTCAGTAAAGATGATGATCATCTTGTTAGAACATCTGTGGATGTTAATTTGTTCCTTTTTAAAAATGTGCAGGAAAGTATTTCTCAATTAGAGTATGGCCAAATTATTGGAAGCTTAATGTACTTTATGAACTGCACTCGCCCAGATATAGCTTATGCAATAAGTAAATTAAGTAGATATATGATTAAGGCCGAATTATGCAACATTGAGGCTGTTAATTAGGATCTCTTAACTTTACTTGCTTGTCAAACTATATATTTTATGTCTATTTAATGTCAATCAGGTTGTACATAGTCAGAGCATAAAATGGACAAAAATACAGAATTTGGAGAGAAAAGAGCTTCCCGTACGTGTGTTGACTTTCCCACATGTGCGTTGACTTTTCCCGCACGTGCGGTCGTACCTCGGAAAATACAAGAAAGAGGCTAGATTAGGGTTCGAAATTTATTCTAAGGAAAGGGAGGCTAGGGTTTAGAGAAGGTGATTTTCCCTCAAGCTTCAAGGACAACTTCCATGGGGGCTTCCATCTCTTCTCACTCCTCCATGAGTGGCTAGGTTCTTCTTTTTCTAGGATTTTGATGAAACCTTAGCCATGTAAAAGGGATTTTTCTTAGGCTTTAATTGTGAAACGGTTTGAACACATGTCTGGATGTTTTAGAAGTTTATAATAATTGTTCTTTTCATCTCTTCAAGTATTTTACTCTCTGTGCTTATTTAATGCTTTCCATACATTAGTTTTCTTTGTGTTTGTATTCAAAATATGAGACGAGTCATGCTACGAGAGACAGGTCGTGTCGCTACCGTAGTTTAGAGCAAACGCCTCGTGCTACTCGGGATAATTCGTGCCTGTACGTTGAATGCAACAACCCTCTTGATTAATATTTCAAACTTGTAGTTGTGAAATATTAGGTATTTCAAATTGGATTGCAATTATTGGCCGATGATTAATCTCGTTTATATGGTTAGTGGTGATTCTTTGCCCTAGGATTTTTCCCAAAAATCAATCTCTCAAACCCTACGTTTAATTGTCAATTTAATTTCTCAATTTCATTTAATTCTTGTTTAGTCATAAAATCTCTCAATCTTTTTAATCAAAATTAATTTAGAAATTTAGCGATTAAATTAGTCTAATTTCACAATTATCCATGTGGATCGATACATGGACTTGCCATTATTCTAAAAGAATTTGGTTTAGTTTAGTGTTTATATTTGATATGTGTAACGACCCATCAAATGTTGGCGCCGTTGCCGAGGACTTCTAGCGAAATTGAGTAATTTAGAGTTATATTCCTATTTTAATTTGTAGTTTAGGGTTTTATATTTTAGTGTTGCTAAGCATGCAAAGTATTTGCAATTGGAACCATCACTGAAGTGCAAGCGAAGCGCAGCCAAATAAAAATGCACCAAAGAAAATACTCTTATCCCCGAACTTGAATATGACATTGTCCTCAATGGAAGCAAAAGCCAAGTAAATAGAAATGAGAGAATATTACCAGAGATTGTAGGTGCACATCTAGGTAGGCAAACACACACACTTTACTCTTTTTGTTTTTTTTTTTGTTTTTTTTTTCTTTTTTATCTTACGAAAGAAGAAATAACTAAAAAAAATATATAAATAAAAGAGACAAAGCAAAATATAGGCCGATACTACTGACGCCGAGGCATGGCAATTGTTTGAGAACCCAAGTGATAATTCCCTTCACCATGCCTCCACAACCCGGCTAGTTCGGCAACCAATAGTTAGAGCCCCAAAGAGAGGGGGCATTTATGAGGTCGGGCAAAACCTAGAGTTAGCCCAACAAGTAGAGGCATTGTCCCATAAAATGGACCAATTATTAGCTGCATGAAATGCCCCTACATAGCAAGATCAATCTCAATTTCATGAGGCGTGTGCTCATGACTTGAGTGAGTGCCCTTCGACATCACAATTTCTGGAGTTAGTTCAAGAGCATGTGAATGCAGCTCAAGGATTCTCCAACCTGGGTAATGACCCATATTCCAATACATATAATCCGGGATGGAAAAATCACCCTAATTTTTCAAGGAGACCTCATTCACAAGGCACTTCTTACAATCCTCCACCATCAAGGCAGAATTTTAATAATTTTGCCAACCAATCTTCATACCGACCACCACAACCTTATCGACCTTACCGACAACCACAACCCCTGCCTGTTCCTCAAGGCAACTCGGCCTTTGAAACTCAGGTGTTGGAAGTTCTCTCAGAACTTAAGGGGTTAGCACCAGTAGTTCACTCCCATACTCACTCCATAGCCAAGCTAGAGGCCCAATTGGGTCAAACGACTAATAACATAAATAGGAGAGGTAAGGGAAAATTACCGAGTCAGACTGTGGCCAACCCTAAGGGTCAATATGGGGCAGAAGGGTCAGGTGGGAATGGAAAGCACCATGAGCAGGTGCAAGCGGTGATTACCTTGAGAAGTAGGAGGAAATTAGAGCCTCAGCCAGTTGCATCTGATACAACTAGGGCTAAGAAAGGTGACCACGGTGGTACATCCAATGAGAGAAAGGGTGAGGGAGAAACACCTAAGAGGGATGACTTAGTCCCTAGCACTTCACATAAGCCTAAGGCACCATATATGCCTAAGGCACCCTTTCTCTAATGCCTTGATACACTGTCCCCTTTTAATAAGAAGGTGGCATCCGTGGAAACAATGATGGAGGTTTTAAACAAGTTAAAATCAACCTCCCCCTATTGGAGGCGATTAAGAAAGTACCCTCCTATGCTAAATTTTTGAAGGACCTTTGTACGCAAAAGCATAAATCTATGACACATGTGTCCCAAAAGGTTGTACTCACGGAGCAAGTAAGCTCCATCTTGTTGAATGACACACCCTCTAAGCTTAAAGACCTGGGTGCCCCAACCATTGCATGTATCATAGGGGATCATTTCATTGATAGGGCCTTGTTAGATTTAGGGGCTAGTGTCAATTTGTTGTCGTACTCTGTGTGCGAAGAATTTGGGCTTGGCAAGTTAAAGCCCACTATTGTTACTCTCCAGTTGGCTTACTGGTCCCTCAAAGTGCCATATGGCATGATTGAGGATGTGCTAGTGAATGTCGATAGGTTTTACTTTCCTGTTGACTTTTTGGTTTTAGATATGGAACCGGTAGCCAATTCTAATAAACAAATCCTGGTGATCTTAGGACGACCTTTCTTGGCTACGGCCAATGCATGCATAAATTGTCGAACCGGGGTTACGGAAGTTTTATTTAGGAATATGCAAGTGAAACTTAATGTTTTCCAAGCATTCCAACAACCCCATGAGAGAGAGGAGTGCTTATTTGTGGATGTTGTGGACGAGATTGTGGAGGAAGCTTTACCCTCCATTCTTGTAGAGGACCCTCTAGAGGCTTGTCTGGCTGATTTTGGGTTTGAGAATTTTGATATTGACGGGTCAGTTGAGGATGTGAACGCTTTACTTAATGCTTCTTCTACATCGGATTTTCCTCCATGGAAAGCCCGGTTTGAGTCACTTCCTTCTCTGTCGACAGAGCCCACCATACCATATTTAGTCACACCACCTACACTTGAGTTGAAGCCACTCTCGGCCACACTCAAGTATGCATTTTTAGGGCCCCAGAATACTTTACCAGTCATCATTGCATCTGACTTGATTGCAAAGCAAGAGAGTCAGTTAATGAGTGTTCTCGTGGCACATCGGAGTGCTATAGGGTGGTCAATGGCTGATTTGAGAGGAATAGATCCCTCCGTGTGCATGCATTATATACATCTAAAGGAGGACCCTAAACCTTCTCATGAAATGCAACGGAGGCTTAATCCTAATATGAAAGAGGTGGTGAAAAAGGAGGTGTTAAAACTGTTAGATGCGGGTATTATATACCCCATCTCGGATAGCAAGTGGGTGAATCCCATACAAGTGGTGCGCAAGAAATCGGGCATCACTGTTGTTGAGTATGAGCGAAAAGAGTTGGTCCCCACACGAACCATTACTAAATGCGAGTGTGCATTGATTATAGAAGACTGAATTCCATGACTAGGAAGGATCATTTTCCCTTACCTTTTATTAATTAGATCCTAGAGCGGTTAGCAGGGCAGAGCCACTATTGTTTCCTGGATGGTTATTCTGGTTACAATCAAGTTCCTGTGTATCTGGATGACCAGGAAAAGACCACCTTCACATGTCCTTTTGGCACTTTTGCTTATCGCCGAATGCCTTTTAGGCTTTGCAATGCACCAGCGACCTTTCAACGGTGCATGATGGCTATCTTCTTTGACATGGTGGAGAATTCTTAGAGTTCTTCATGGATGACTTCTCTGTGTTTGGGTGGTCTTTTGAGGAATGTCTCCAAAACTTAACTAAAGTCCTTATTCGTTCGAGGGTATAGTGTTGGGACACATTGTGTCCCCTCGAGGTATAGAGGCTGACAAAGCTAAGGTTGACCTCATTGCAGGCCTTCCTCCACCCAATTCTGTGCGTCAAGTTAGGTCATTCCTAGGGCACGCAGGTTTTTACCGCCAATTCATCAAGCATTTTAGTAAAATATCTCGTCCTTTGTGTAGTTTACTTGCTAAGGACACACCTTTTGTCTTTGATGAGGCATGTCTTAAAGCCTTTGAAACACTGCGAGCGGTCCTTTCTACTACCTCTATCATGCAATCTCCTGAGTGGTCCTTTCCCTTCAAAATCATGTGCGATGTATCTGATTATGCCCTCGGCGCCGTCTTGGGCCAAAGGGTGAATAAAGTGCCCCATGTCATATCCTATGCTAGTCGTACTCTTTCTAATGTTCAATTAAACTACACTACTACTGAGAAAGAGTTACTAGTTGTTGTCTTTGCACTTGATAAGTTCCGATCCTACCTCCTAAGGTGTTCACTGACCATGCCACTTTGCGGTACTTATTGTCTAAAAAAGAGACTAAACCTAGGTTAATTAGGTGGATTCTACTCCTTCAGGAGTTTGACCTAGAAATTTGGGACAAGAAGGGATCCAAAAATGTAATTGCGGATTATCTATCTCGCATCTTTATTAAGCATACGAGTGATCCCTTAGCTTTGCACGACTCGTTTCCTGACGAGCAACTTCTTGCGGTATCACACGTGACCCTCCCGTGGTTTGCCCATATGGTGAATTACTTGGCGGTTGGTCAAATTCCGAAAACTTGGTCTAAACAAGACAAAGACCGATTTTTCTCACAAGTCAAGCACTATTTCTGGGAAGACCCGGAATTATTCAAGTATTGTCTGGATCAAGTGATTCGGCGTTGTGTGCCTGAGAGTGAAACCCATAGCATTCTCACATTTTGTCACTCTCATGCATGTGGCAGCTATTTCAGTGGGCAGAAAACGGCCGCCAAAGTTTTACAATGTGGGTTCTAATGGCCCTCTATCTTCAAAGATGCCCATAACTTCTGTAGAGCTTGTGAGTGTTGTCAATGCGTGGGCTCTATGTCACGGCGAGATATGATGCTGATGACCCCTATTTTAATTGTGGAGATTTTTTATGTTTGGGGCATCGACTTTATAGGCCCGTTTTCACCATCTTTTGGCTTTGAATACATTTTGATGGCTGTGGACTATGTCTCCAAGTGGGTGGAGGCAATGGCAACCAGAACGAATGACCATAGGGTTGTGGTTAAATTCTTCTATGAGACCATTTTTTGTCATTTTGGGTTCCTACGTGCCATAATTAGTGATGGTGGCAAACATTTTTGCAATCAATTCTTCGAGGCATTGGTGTGCAAATACATGATCACTCACAAAGTTGGCACTCCCTACCATCCCCAGACTAGTGGTCAAGTAGAGGTTTCTAATAGAGAGGTTAAACATATCCTCGAGAAAACTGTGAGGCCCGATAGGAAAGATTGTCCACTAGGTTAGTTAATGCACTTTGGGCCTATCGCACTGCATATAAGACACCCATCAGGATGTCTCCATATAGGATTGTGTTTGGAAAATTGTGCCATCTCCCTGTTGAGTTAGAACACCGGGCTATGTGGGCCATTAGGAAGTTCAATTTTGTTATAGCCAAAGTCGGTGACCATCGAAAACTCCAACTCAATGAGTTAGAGGAGCTCCGCAATGATGCGTATGAGAGCTCTAAAATTTACAAGGCTAGGACTAAAGCATTTCATGATAAACATATTTCTCGTAAGTCCTTCGAGCCTCACCAAAAAGTGTGGCTGTTCAATGCCAAATTGCGGTTATTCCCGGGTAAACTCCAGTCTCGATAGGATGGCCCATATGAGGTTATAGAAATCTTTCCGCATGGGGCGGTTGAGATTAAAAATCCACGATATGGCACGACCTTCAAGGTCAATGGCCAAAGATTGAAACATTATGTGGATGGTATTGAGAAAGGGGAGATGATTGAGGTTGTCCATTTGACAAACCAAATATATCTTCCATAATGATTACTTTGAGTCTAGAAGACTTTAATTCCACTAAAGGTGTAATTCCTTTGGTGTTAGCCATGCCTGAACGGCATCTGATGGTCTGGTATTGCCACCTAACTATTTTTGTAGTGAGTTCCTAGGAGACCAACTGAGACAGTGGAAACTAGAGTTCGAATGGCAAAGCCTAGAACACTAAGGTTTGGAATTTGCGAGACTATAGTCTGGTTTAAATACCCAAGGGTGCGAAGATTGCTTCAAAACCACCTCGGCTTGAACTCAGTATGGCAGCCCCATAGGTCGAATTAGTTTTATGCGCCTCGATTCTAGATATCGAATCAACCTAGTCTGTCATTCTATTAGAGAATAGGGAAAGTTACAAACACTGTTAGGGAGAAAAGTAGTACCCGTGGTTTTCGCGTGAAGATTATTATTTGTTTTCAAAGAGCTATTATTATTTTGATTGTGAAATAAAGGTACAAGTTGGGCCAGAAAGTAAATGGCTTTAAAAAAATAAAAATAAAAAATTCCTGTACGTGCGGCCAAATCCACCGCACGTGTGGCTACAACTTCAATCCACAAGTTGCATTCTGCTTTAAATGCAGGTGCGCAGGGGTGGTGCAGCTTGCACGCCGCACGTACGGCCTGGGCCTCGCACATGCGGGAAATTTTCTGATTCCAATTCGACGCCTGCTTTATATGTAGGTGCGTGCCATGGTGCGAAAAATAAAAATTAAAAAAAAATAAAATAAAATAAAATAATAATAATAATAATTCGGATTACTTTGTTCAATTTATTTTATTTTATTTTCGTTTTTGCAAAAAAAAATTCCTTTTCCTTTTATTTATTTACTTGTTTATTTATTTATTTCTTATTTATCTATTAAAAAAAAAAGGAGGAAATTTTGAATATCTAACCTAGACCCACTTTTCTCACAATCACTCTCACAGATTTTGTCTCTCTCTCTCTCTCTCTCTCTCTCTCTCTCTACCTTATCATCTTTTTCCTGCCTTCCTCTTTCATTCAAGCCCCACCACCACTAACATTCTTCATTCTTCTTTCCACCATCACCAACCTTCACCCTCCTTCCTCACCACCATCTCACCGCCGGCATCCTATTTCCCTCCGTCCGTCGAATCTCCGGCGAACACCATTTTTTCCGACGAATCTCCCTTCTTTCTCTCTCTTTCTTCAATATTTAAAGGTAAATCCTTCCTTTTTATTTAAAACTTTATATTTCTTTTTTCAATCTTCCATTGTAGTGAGATTTAGAGATAGTTTTACAGTGATCTATTGTTCTTCCTTAAAAAAAATAAAAAAATAAAATATAAAATAATTCTGGGCAAGAAGACGACCACCGCACATGCGGCCATATCCGACGCACGTGCGGCCCAAACTATTAAAAAACAAATTAAAAAAAAATCACATGCTTTGCGTTTCTAATTCATTTTATTTCCTAAGTTGTCTATTTATTTATTTAGTTGTTTAGTGTTTATTTTTTTATTTATTTAGTTTTTTATTTTTTTAATTCTTTGCTAGTTTAATTCATTATTTGTTAGTGTGGTTCATTTTTATTTGTTTCATCATTCAATATTTACATAAAATGTTACTGTGTTTAGTTTATTTTATCGTATTTAATTTTATTTCAGGTTTCATTTATTACACACCCAAAAAAAATTATTATTATTATTTATTTAGTTGTTTATTATTTTTTATTATTTTATTATTTTATTTTGATTATTATTCATTCTATTTATTTCATTATTTTATTATTACTTGTTAGTTTAATTCATTAATTGTTAGTGTAGTTCGTTTTTATTATTTAGTCATTAGTTTTTAAATCAAATGTTAATGTATCTAGTTTATTTCATTTAATTTTATTTTAAGTTTCATTTATTACAAAAAAAAATTTTTGAAGAGAATTGCATGTGGTACATTAATGGGCAGACTTGTGCTTTAATATCTTATTCTTATTCTCATACTGGTTCCACGGGTATGTGTGTATTTGCTTTTGGTGTGTGCAGGATTGTAGACACCCTATTTTTGACCGACTTTAAGACTCAGATGTCATCGATTGAGCGCTTGGTGATGACGCATGCTGTGCTCGTTTTGAAGCTTCAGAGTTTCGACTAAGAGCCTTGCCTCCGGGCCTCGGAACTTTTTGTGCTTTGCCTCGATTTACGAACCAGGTTCTATTTTCTCTTCCCAAAGGGAGGAGAGGTCTCGTAGACCATCTCTCAGTGGCCGTAGGCTACTTTTCGTGGTCGTAGACCACTGTTCCAGTTTGGAGACCAGTTTTCAGTTTTAGGAGCCATCGGCCGTGCACCTCGGTTTGGGACCGCTTAACTCTCTCTGTTTGCTCCCGTTTTTGGTACACACCTTGTTTCCTCTCTTTAGAGGGACACTGTGGCCCGGGAGACCACCTTCGTGGTGGCACGCCACTTTCGATGCTTAATAGTCAGTTTTTGAGGCACCCGGCTGCGCGTTTTAGCCCCCGAACCCTCGTTTTGCATCGGTGTGGGTTTATTTTTGGCATGGACCCTATTTTCATTGTTAGGAAGGTGGTACAAGGGTGGGAGACCACCTTTTCTTCTTGGAGGCCACCTTTCTCTTCGCCGCCCAGTTTTCTTGTCGGGAAACTGGTCTCCCTCACTTTTGAGCCACATTTACTGGTCTCCCACCATACCACTGGCTTTGTTTCAGTGTGGAGATCACCAATTACCCTTGGAGACCAGCTTTCTCTTTGGAGACCACTTTTCTCTCTCCTCCAGCCAATTTTCTTGTCGGGAAACTGGTCTCCCTCACTTTTGGGCCACATTTTTTGGTCTCCCATACCACCACTGAGTTGTATTCACCTGGGAGGCCACCAATCTTGGTAGGCCGACCACCTTTGATGATTGACCCTTTTGAACCTTGTTAGAAAGCTGGTCTCCCTCACTTTTGGGCCATATTTTCTGGTCTTCCATACCACCACTGAGTTGCATTCACCTGGGAGACCACCAATATGGGTAGGCCGACCACCTTTTTTGCTTGAACCTTTTGATCCCTGGTCGGCCAGCCTTCTACTTTTTTGTCTCTTTGAGTGCTATCCTGCTATGCCAGCTAGGAGGCATTTGCCCCATCCCCCGAGGATTGACCCTTTTGTTTTGGCTTCTTAAAGAAGCTTGGTCCCTTTTGCTTAGCTTCTAAGAGAAGCTTGACCTTTTTGGTTTAGCTTCCTTTAGAAGCTTGGCCTCTTTGCTCCAAGCTTCTTAGAGAAGTCTTGGACCTCTTCTTCTATAACAGAGGCCCTCCTCTCCACTTGCAAGGGTTGAGATTTTTGTGTCTAAAGCTCATAGACTTCCCTCCATATCTCTCTACTTCAAGCTTCAAAAGTCCATTGTTCTTGCACCCATTGCACTACACCTCCAAGCACAACACCTCCACTACCACTCTAAGCTCCTTGGAGCTGACTTTCAGAGGTTGAAAGCTTGCTACATTGGTCCAGAAGCTGCTGGTTCTCTTCTTTACAAGGGTAACACTTCTTTCCCTCTTTTTGTCTTGATTTTGGCTTCATCTCTTAGCCTAGTTTGTAAGCATTTTTGAGCTCGACATAAACTGAAAAAAGTCTTATTTTGATCCCCTCTTGAAGTTTGTTTAAGGACATTTTTCTGTTAGAGGTCATCTACCCCCTTGTATGCTCCATCTCTCTTTTAAGGCTTATTTTGCTTCATATCTTATCCTTACTTGCAAGCATTTTCGAGCTTTGACATAAACTGAAAAAAGTCTTATTTTGAGCTCCTCTTGAAGATTGTTTAAGGTCATTTTTCTGTTGGGGGTCGTCTACCCTCTTGCATGCTTGTTTGCATCTTGTTTTGAGCCATGCATCTAGGCCTTGGTATTGTGCTTTGTTTGGCCTTCTAGCCACTGAAATAAAGTGGATTTTTAGTGGCTAGAATACTATTTTGAGAGCCAAAATCAGAGGGGGGTGACCCCCTCTCTCCTTGTCTTGTTTGTTGGCCTTTTTGGCCTTCCAAAGGAGCTCCTATTTGCATGCTTCCAAGCTTTGTTTCAATCCTTTTTCAGTGACTTTTGGGACCTCCTTAAGTCATTTCTATAGCTGGTTTGGTCATGTTGAGTGTCTTTCTTGCATGTGTAGAGTAACCCCCTTATTGGCCTTTCAAAGGAACACATCATTCTTACATGCGTGGACCATGTTTCCATGGGTTTTTGGTCATATTTTGGCATGCCATGTTTCTGTTTTTGGTTGGTTTGGTGACCTCTCATAGGCTTCATATAGTTGTAGTGCAAATCATGGTTTACTAGCTTACATTGCATGCTTTGTTGACCCTTGATTCTAGCACTTTTTGGCTATGCTCTGAACTAATTTTGTGCATGTTTTAGACTGCCTTAGCTCTATTTTTATGCCTCATGGTCAAATAATGCTTGCTATGCATGGTTATAGTTCAATGCACTTGCCTAGCTTTAAGTTTCGGGGCCTATTGCATGCATTGTGTGAAGCGTTTGCATGATTCGGGACCATTGTGCATCATGTTTCAGAGCTGGAAAATGTGTGTTTGTGTGCCATGTTTCATCCTTTGCCATACTTTGTTAGAGTTGCATGTTGAGCCTTAGGATCGATCCTTTGCATTCGCACATGTTTGCATGTATTTCGGTTGCCTTACTTCCATCATATGGCCACTGACTTGAGTGTGGCTGAGGTCCACTCCTTTTAGTTTAAGTCCATCTTGCATCGTGTATGCCATGTTGCAATGTGTTGTGCATGTTATGTTGTTAGCATTGTGTATGCCATGTCATTCCTCGCATTGTGTATGCTAGGTTGTTAGTTGCATTGAGTATGCCATAGTTCATGAGCGTTGTGCATGTCATGTAGTTCATAGCATTGTACATGCTAGTCACATTTGCATCACTTAGTCGTATCGCATTAGGGTTGCATGATAGATTTGCATTAGTGCATGCCATCCTACTTGTTGCATTGTATTTGGAGTAGGGGTTCAGTCCAAACACGGGAAACGAGGGACGTTTCGTACTCCAAGTGACAAAACGTGCCTCGATTCTCAATCGCCGACACTCCAGATTACCCATGATGGAGTTTAGGCCTTGTTGTGTTTTCATGTACATTCATTTTACATCGAGTCGTGCAATTCGACTCCTCGGTCATCGTGCATCGAGATGTGCGATTGGTGGCACGAGGATCGAGGTCTACACTCCTTAGAGCTTGTGCAATGACGGGGAGAGTGGTCGTGCATACATATGTGAAAATACTTTGCCATGTCCCTTTCTTGCTCTCTGTTGCAGTAAACCGGGAACCGACAGCAAAAATTGGTCAACAACCTTCTGGAGTTCTGTACAGCATTCCGGGATCAATTGCAAACAGAGGCGAATCGGGGTATCGAGAGGAATTTCCCGACGAGGCGACTCGAGCATGCATGCATCTTTCATCATTCGGAACAGAGCTGAGGCAGTCCATCCTATTTAGCTTGCATGCTAATTTATTTGCTTTCCTAGTTAATTTGTTAATTAATTAGGGTTTTGTAATATTTAATTAGCTAGAGTAGTTAATTATTTATTCGGACTGTATTATTTATTCGGACCCTCCGAGCGAGGGCAATTGTGTAATAAGTGTGCGTGTGTGTGATGTATGTCTTCCAACCTCACGTCTTTCTCCCTTTTATTTACCAGCTTATGATGGTTTTTAGGGCATGTTTCAATTAGCATACTTATGCTCGCATGTTTACATCCATTCATCTGTCTTGCATGCACCGGACTCGGCACATCATACTAACTGCATTGTATTTCAATTCCAAGTTGAATACGTGTTAGCTGTAGCATCATCATATGCCATCTTAGAATAGCCGAGCCTATTTTAGTTGCATTCTTGTATGTGTTGCATTAGGCATCTCAGCATAGTTAGGATTCATGCATGATTTCTAATTAGCTTCTTTCTTTGGCTCGGAATACTCGGTAAATGTTTATGTTTTAGCATCCTTGCATGCGTGTGAGTGATTGCCATGATAGCATGCTTAACATGAGGCTATGTGCTTATATGATATAACTGCCTGAATGCCTGTGGGTGAAGGTTGGATTATTTGGATTGGAACAAGTCATCGACTACGAGTTTTAAGCCCACTTGAGAGTGGCAAAATCATGTTTTCTAAGCCCATCCAAGGGTGGCAAATCCACGTCTTAGCCTACTTGCGAGTAGCATCATCAAACCATTTTCAAAATAAACAAACATGAAATGTTTTGTTCCAATTCAGGCGACTCAGTCTATACTTGTATGCTGTGCGCATCACATAGTAAATCTAGGCTAATAACCGGAATAAGAACGTATAATGTTTTCAAAACTCGATATCATGGTTAGTAGAAGCCGATCTTTGATCGGGCGAGCAGGGGTGCTCACGAAGTGACCTTCCCCAATCGTACCCAAGTTCCCGAGCCGAGGCAACTTTGGTGATGACGGACACGTGGCCTTAGGCAACGAGTCAGGGTTTCCTAAATTCCCCCAAAATAAATATTTAGGTGGCAACTCTGTATCTGGCAAAGCAGTCCATGTTTGGCACTTCTTTCAAAAAATCTATTTTCAAAATGATTTGTCGGATTTAGACTCTTTGATGATTCATCGGTCTTGCATTGCACTCTGCGAGATTAGATACAAGACCATGACATTGAGTCTTGAACTGTAGTGAGCCCAAATGAACAAAACGGGGGATTCCTCCCGGGACGTTCGGGGACGTCTACAAGGATATGAGTAGACGGCTATCCACCCGAGCCTCCAAAAAGGCCAGAGGTTCGTCCTCCTCAGCACCACCGACACCATCGTCACCACCATTCTCGCCCCCACCACCGGTTAAGTTGCCACAACCGAAGTGGGCTTCACGCCCGCTTCATAAGCTTACACAATTCAAGCTCAACTATTTTCAGAATGACCCAGTCACCTCTTGGGCCGTTGAGCAACTCCATCTCTGGCAACAGTTGGGCCTGTGCACTATTACGGCGCCTACTTATCCTCATCTAGTACAACTCTTCTACCAGAACATGTATGAGTCACTCACCAAGGTAGGAATGTTGTCCACAATTGATGGCCATTAGGGTTCTTTTCCAAGATGGAACACCAGCCCTTCTTGGAAGTTGAGGACCAACAACCCATATACAGCCTTATCCAAGAGTACTTCCCGGAGGCCCACGGTGACGCAAGTTACACATGCGTGCGTCGGAGCAAGCTGCTTGGCTGCTTGCTATTCATTGATTCCGTGGTATATAAGAATTCCCTTCCACTTGGGCATAAAGTTGAGCACCGCTTGGAGTTTGTTCGGGTCTTACATGGCTATCAGCATGGCTATCAGGTCTCGCTTGTGCACATCATCTAGATGCATATGCACAAATTTCTACGATAGGCAATTCGGCCTCAACCTATGCAGAACCTGACTTGGCCCCTGCCATTTGCCAACTTGCTCACACTTTTCTTCGAACTGAATGGCCTCCCCATTGATTCGATTGAGGAGATTGACAGAGCTTATCCGACTTTCGAGCAACGGGAATGGCAACATAGCATATCTCGCATCTCGCAGCAAGTTGGTGCCCCGGTTGATGGGGTTGCGCACGGATTTTCAGGCACATCGAAGCTATTCTCAGGCAGCTTTCGACCAGCTCAATGCCTGCCAGCTCGACATTCAGCAGTTAGTTGCATTACTACAAACTGAATTTTATACATATCGAGAGTTGAGCCAGCAGCGTTTTGACTAGCTCGACGCCCAGGTTCAGGATGAAGCATTTGAGACGTAATCTTTGATGCACGTCTTGTTTGCCCAGCATTTCCCGCCACCACCGCCACCACCGCCACCGAATTCTCAGTAATACTGGCCTATATTTTGCTTTGTCTCTTTTATTTCTATTTTTCCTTTTAGTTTCTTCTTTCGTAAAAAACAAAAATAAAATAAAATAAAAAAGAGTAAAGTGTGTGTGTGTGTATTACTATTTGCCTACCTAGATGTGTACCTACAATCTCTGGTAATATTCTCTCATTTCTATTTACTTGGCTTTTGCTTCCATTAAGGACAATGTTATATTTAAGTTGGGGGATGAGGGTATTTTCTTTTTTGCATTTCTATTTGGCTCATAATTCATGCTTATACCTACTTCACTTGATTGCATTACTTCACTTGATGTTGACTTGTTGCTAGTAGGGTGATGATATTTGCATATGTTAATTGGGGAGCATAGTAGACTTGTATGAAAAGGGTTTGTTAGGTAGATACTTGCATGTGATGTTTTCACTAGGAGAGTTGTTTGTGCCTGTGGTATTAGTACACTTGTAATGAGTATACCTTGATTCACATGAACACACTTTCATAGTAGTGACCTCTTTATTCTAATCCCTGGTGTACATCATTGATAGGGTTGCAGAAAAGAATAAATGAGTAGCCAAGATTCTTAAAAAAAAAAAAAAACCTTGGCTTGTTTAGGTTCGTAGCCTCTTTAACTCGAGTTATTAAGCCCGTAGGGGTGTCTCTATACTTAGTGCCCTAAAACCGTCTGGTTTGGGAGTCACTGGCCCAATACTTGCTACATAAGTTGATTAGAAAGCTTAAGGGACCTAGATATTGCACAGTTACAGTTAAGAAAAAATAAGAAAAATGACTTGTTCGGATTCGTAGCCTTTTCAACTTGAGTTATTAAGCCCGTAGGGGTGTCTTTACACATAGTGCGCTAAAACCGTCTGGTTTGGGAGTCATTGGCCCAATTCTTGTTACATGGGTTTATTAGAAAGCGTAATGGATCAGAACATTGCACAGTCTTTCAATCAAAAAAAAATTAAGAATCTTGGTTGCAATAGTTTAGTATTTCGATATATGCTGGGTGTTATTATCAGTTACACTGGGCTATTATAGTAGACAGATAACTAGTATGGAGATTGCACTTTACACCGAGGGTACTAATGATGTGTTTGCTTGCATTCACAAGTACATAGGACTTTACTTTTGTATTAACTGAATTGTAATCTTTGCTCAATAGATTCCTTCACGCTTGTCTATTGTGCCGTCAATGACTTATCATGTCTTAATATTGCACTATATTGGTACATAAGTTAATTATTGAGTGATGTAATGTGATTGATTGTTGCTAGATATATGTGAATATGTTAATGTTTGTGGGTATCATTTCTGGAAACCCTCACGAAACTTTACTTGTCTACTTGGGATAACTTTGTGATTTAAAGGCTTGTTGCATATGCTAAATGCAACCGTTTTCCCACGAAAGAGGAAATAGCTAGATTTTGTTTAATTTAATTTATTTTTATTTTTATTGCTTGCTTGAGAACTAGCAAGTTGTAAGTTGTGGGATGTAATTAAGGCTGAATTGTGCAACATTGAGGCTATTAATTAGGATCTCTTAACTTTACTTACATGTCAAACTATATATTTTATGTCTATTTAATGTCAATCAGGTTGTACATAGTTGGAGCATAAAATGGACAAAAATAAAGAATTTGGAGAGAAAAGAGCTTCCCGCACGTGCGTTGACTTTCCACGCACATACGGTCGTACCTCGGAAAATGGGCCCGATGTTTTGAACCTATGTGAAAGACAGCAGAGTTATAAAAAGGCAAGAAAGAGGCTGGATTAGGGTTCGAAATTTATTCTAAGGAAAAGGAGGCTAGGGTTTAGAGAAAGTGATTTTCCCTCAAGCTTCAAGGACAATTTCCATGGGGGCTTCTGTCACGACCCAAACCCGGCCCTATGGGTTTAGCACCGTAACCGGCCAGTAATCCGAGATTACCAAAGGCCTGCTTAACAGTAATACAGTAAAACAGAGTACAGGGCCTGGCGGAAGCCAATACAGTAAATAAATAATGTCCAATGAGCTGTGACAGTCTGTATGCAAAAAGACTTTTCATGCATTCATACATTCAGAACAGTACAGTCTATACAAACATTTACAGTCATTCAGTACAGGGACCTAATCCCTTGATAACAGTACAGTATAGTAGATAACAGTCTAAACAGTGATACAAAACAGTACGGAGACAGACGGGGGAAAATAAAACACCCCAAAGCCATAGCATGGCAAACTCGAAACCTCGCAGTGAGGCACATAGGCTGGCTTGGCTGAACAGTTCAAGACATCATGTTCACTGGTTAACTAGTAAATCTGATAGTGTCTCACAAGGGAAGATTCAAAGCCAAAAACTACCTATCATTTGCAGAATATTTTCAATTTATGTACTCTCTGTAATTAATCATGTTGTTGCATTTTCTCTCCGTCAAATTCCATTCATGTGAGGGATTGTTGTAAATAATGATTTTATGGGCTTGTTTTAGGCCAACTTTGATCCCACAATTGAGTGGGTCCCACACGTCTTTTGGAGTGGGTTCAAGGAGGTGACATGTTCCTTGTCGCGTGGCAAGTCGCACAGTGAAAATGGTTCGTCAAAACTATTTATGAGTGAATGGGAAGTTGACGTCGTTTTCGGGTTCGTGGAATGAACAATTAAAGAAGTAAAATGTGGGTTTCCTTGAATTGGTTATCCCACATTGGAAACTTAAGAGAACTTATGTGTGTGTATAAGTTCTAGGTAGCAACAGTTGGGTTGGGCCCCAAAGGGCACCCCAAGTTTGTAGAAGGAAGGAGTTATGGACAATGTGAACCTTAGCCCAAACCACTACACATGCGTGCACGCCGCTGCCGCCGTCTGACCGGCCGAGCCGAGCCATGCCGGGCGCGGTTGTGGGTCGGGTCGGTTCTAGCTTTAATTTTTTGGACAAAATTTATTTGAATTTTTCCCAAAAATATTTGCAAGAAAATTAATTTTCTGAATGAAATTAATTCAAATTTTGTGTCAAATTTCAATTCAATTTATGTCCTAAATTCTTTCCTCCTTCGGTCCAGTTTTAGCAAGTCCAGCAGGTTCAAAAAGACCAAACAGATTCGGTTTTTTTCCAGGACAGATTCAAACTGCCCAGCAGTTTCTGAACAGATATGAAACGGCTGCAGTTATCTATTCGAAATTTGAATTGTATCTATTGCACCTGTTCATTCAAAAACCTACATGTTCTGTTTGAATTTCAGACCTATTGGGGTCTATATATACCAGGTCATTTCCAGCAGTCAAGTGATTCCGAAAAATTCATTTTCTTGCCTTCGTTTTGCTCTCTTGCATTATTATTCTTCATACTAGTTTTAGAGAAAAATTCAGAGAATATAGAACACAGGTTTTGTTTGCCATACAAATTGTTTGGAATGCTACTACAATTTGTGTAAAGATCATTATATCTTGGGAAATAGACGCCATTTATCCGTAAGCACCGAAGCGGGGTGAATCTGTCTTAAGAACAAAGTGTCACACGCTCGACTTGATCTAAAAGTTGTATTGGTAATAAATTCTGTAAGTAATTTATTTATTTATTTTTGATTTGTTTCAAGTTATTTATTTTACACAGAAGATTATTCCTACAGTTAAAAAATACAATCATTCAATTATTATTTTTTTCAAAAAACAAAGTGAATAAAAACCCAATCACAAATTAAGTCAATTGATAGTGAAAAAATACAATGATTTTTTTCCCCAAAAAACGCAGTGAGTTAAAAAATTAAATTATAATTTTTTTTTGGTAGACAAAATACAATCTAATCAACATCAATAGTAAGTACTTTATGCAAACCTAATAAATATAATCCAATTATTTTTTTCAAAAAACACAGAGATTGTCACAACTAAAACAAATTTTTTTTCATCATGTGATCAAAATGGAGTGTAAAAAATACAATCAATTGAAAAATAAAATCACTGTATGATCAAAACGTGTAAGAAAACACCATCATATTTTTGCTCATAATAAAAAGAAGAGCAATGAAATCAGTTGATAGTTTAAAAACACAATCACAAATACAGTGAGTTAAAAATGCAATCACAAATTAATTACAAATTTTTTTAATTGATATTTAAAAGACACAATCATATTTTTTTCAAAGAACACGGTGAGTTAAAAAACTCAATTAGTTTAAAAATACAATTATCGTGTGATCAAAACAGAGTGTAAAAAACCACAATCACATTTTTTCTCATAATAAAAAAAAACCATTGAAAAATAAATTAAAAGATTACTTACGGACTTTGAAGATTGTGTTGGAGTGAAAATTGTGACTATGAATGTGTCAGCCTTTTTTCCTGTATTCTCTACAACTCTCTCTCTCTCTCTCTAGAACTTTCTCTCTATCTTTGTTTGTCCTTCTCGTAGAAAAAATAATAGAAGATTGTAAAAAAAATGATGTGTAGCGGTATAGGGAGAAGTCAAAAATGCTAAAATTGAATGTTGCAATAGTAGGGTTTATGGTTTTTAAAATTCAAAAAAGCTGAAATTGAATAGTGGGCAGGAGGTTTTTTTTTTTAAATCATAAAATTAGATAATTAAAATTGAGATATTGAAACACCCGCAAGACTTGACTCAAATATTAAGAAAAAATCACTAAAAATGGATGAAAAGAACAACAATCAAATATTAAGAAAAATTCATAAAAAATACATGAAAAGAAAAATCACTGTAAATAAAGAGTTACAAATTAAAGTTTGCTTATTGTTCGAAATATGAGGCAAAGCACAGGGATTGTTGATGATAGTTGAGAAGAGGCAGAAGAGATGATAATTGATAAGGAGAGGTGGCTGTGGTAAAGTCCAAAAAAATAAGGATGTGCGGCTCTGGTAGTTAGCGTTTTTTTTAATTCAAAGCCAAAAATAAGGATGAGTGGGATTTTTTTTATTTTAAAAAACAAAAAAATTAGAAAAAATTAAGAAATTAAGATTGAGATATTGGAACTCCCACAAGGCTTGTGAGTTAGAAACTCCCTTTTTCTTATATAATACTAGTAGTCACCCGTACGATGCACAAGATTTTAAAAAGTCAATAATCACTAAAAAATTTTGCTATTTGATTGTATTTCTTAGTATTTTTATTTAGTTTGTGTATATAAATCTTACTTCACATCATTAAAAATATTTAATATTTCTCATTATTGAAATTTTTTAAAAACTATCATACATTTAGTAAAGCATCGCATATATAATAGCTAATTTATCTAAGAATTACTTCAGAAGACCAAAAGTAGAGTAACAAAGACATATTATAATTAATCAAAATCACTAATATATTAAATAAAAGTAACACTAATATTGTTTAATCAATAGTAGATATTACATTAATCATCCCATATAATATAATAAATTAAAATAAAATTAATTTTAATTCCCATTATATGGTTAAATTTTTTTTACATGCTATTTGGTTTTTGGTTATATTGATTCATTAAACACAAATAGGTTTGGAATGATTAAAATAAAAATTTTATAAAAAAAAAAAGTTTAGAGATGCATTAAACTTGAATTGACAAACATAAAGAATATAAATATTTAAATTATTCAAAAAAATTAACATTTTTAATATGAGATATATTCTTTTTGCTCAAACTCTGAATCTAAATAATAAAAAAAAAATTAAAAAAAGAAGAAATTTGTGGTTTAGTTCTCAAAGGAAATAAATTCCTAAAAATAAATTTAATCATGAGTTATTTCAACAAGATAATCAACAATAAAAAATCAACTGATAAATACATTTAAAGTATAAGCCCATATCCAATAAATTTTGATGTGTTCTTCATTTTCAATCTAACATCTGTACCAAAAATAATCAAACACAAATAATCAATAAGTGAGAGAGTTACAAATTGATAATAGTAGCACTTTTATAAAAATTAAAAAAAAAATCTCAATTAAATAACACATTATTAATAAAAAGAAGGAAAGAAGGAAGGAAAAATACAGATTGTAACAAAAAAAATTTAAAATAAAATAATAATATCCATTTACATAAACTCACTTTCTCACAATTGCAAAAACTCATACAAGTACAAATTTCAAATGTAAAGCAAATATTTAAGAGTTTTAGGCGCACTGAAAAGGGATCAGAAATGACACAATGTTGATTGTTTTCCCTCAAATCTTCTATTCATAGTTTCTTTTGCATGGACTTGTTTTTATATTGAAAAGATTATGCTTAAACAATATATATATATATGGAATTCTATCATATTTAAAATTTGTATGGGTAATTAATAAATGATTTTAAAAAATAAAATATTAAATTCAATTTGAAAATAAACTTTAAAAAGATTAAACTGAAATATATAGAAATTCTATAACAAACTAACAAAAGATAAATATAGATCTTTAAAAAAATTATTATCTTTTTGGGATATTTATCTCAATCTTAATCTTTTTTATTTAAATATTTTGTTATCTTATATTTAAATTTTCACTTTGCAGTTCAAATCTAAATAGTTATATTTTTATTTATATATATTTTTTCATCTCTATTTTTGTTATTCGTATATAAATAATTATCTTTTATTTTAAAAATTATTTGACTCATAATACTTTTTTATTTAAATATTTTGTAATTGTTCATATAGAAATAGTTAACTTTTTTATTTTTAAAATTAATTGACTCGTAATATCTTTTACTTAGTTATTTTTTAATCTTTTATTTGACTCTTTTATATTATTTTGTGGTTGAAATTTGAATAGTTGTCTTTTTATTTTTATTTTTTATATTTTTATTTCTACATCTTGTTGTTCATATCTAAATATTAATCATTTTATTTAAATATATATAATCCTTTTGACTTTTAAGATTTAAATAATTGACAAATAATTAAAAATTAGAAAAAGTGGGAGGGGAGACTTGAGAGATGACACCTAAGAGAGCAAATTTATAAGAATTTAGTATTAAGAATTTGGAGAATTCTTATACTCCATTACATTTGCTTATATATATAGTATAGATATAGATAGATAGATAGATATAGATATAGATATAGATTTTGTGTCACATCATCTTTCATAATTTTTTACACGTTTTTTTTTTTAAAAAAAGTTTAAAATTAACTTTTAAATATCTTTGAATCAAACGTTTGTGAATGTGGCAGACTCTCTGACATTGTATTCACGTGGCGCCTTTTTATTGATAGAGCACCACCTGGCAGTGGTGAGGTGGTCCTCAAGAGTTTGGATCCTCTCCTTACTTTCCTTACTTGACTCTTACTGGAAACGGTCCAAATTGGGCCAAGAGAGATGGGCGGCTCAAATCACTTCAATAAAATATATATATATTAAAATCAATTTTTTATTGAAGTGTGAAGGAGGAGAGAGACTATCACGCCTCACTCTCACACTCACCCTCACCCTCGAATCAAGATCCTCTCCATGAGTTCTCTCTTTTACTCTCTACTTGCAAGGCCATTGGGTCCATTTTTTTGTCCAATTTCAATGATCTGAAATGTTTATATTTTAAGATTTATTTAGTATATCATACCTGTAAAAAATCAAATTGATCGGATATCAAAAAGTATGTGTTCGGAAAACTGCTTATTAAATTTTTTTAAAAAATAATTTTTAGTTTGATGATCCAAACATGTAGTTTCTGATATCCGATCAACTTGATTTTTTACAGATATGATATACTCAATAAATCTTAAAATGTGAACGATTCACATCATCAAAATTAGGCCCAAAGAAAAGAACTCAATGAGAGGATCTTGATTCCTCACCCTCACCCTCACCCTCACCCTCACCCTCACCCTCTTCTCCTCTACCTCACTCAACCCATCTCACCGGCGACCCTGTCGACAGTGACACACTCCCAACGGTGACCCTAATGGCCACTCTATCGCCTGAAACAAGGGCCTCAAGGAGAAGATCTTTCAATTCCTTTCAAAGTTTTCCATAACTAAGTTGCCAATGTGTGTGTGTATATATATACAATATTACAATAAATTGAACAAAGAGACCAAGAATCCATCAAGATTTTGTAACACATTATACACCAAAGCTAGTTTCAACTGCTTGATTTCACATATCTCATAAAGCGGAGAGATCAAGAGAAGGACAAAGATAGATTCATATATATATATGTGTGTGTGTGTGTGTGTGTATTATGTAGAGAGAGAGAGGAGGGGAAGGAAGAAATCAGATTTTGTTAATTTTGTTTTCTTAGATTTTGATGTATTATTTCTTTGAAATTTGAATTATTATTTGGCTTTGATCAAAACTCTAGAAATCTAGGTTTGATGATTTATTTTTTCTTTCCCTTCAATTACTCCAAGCTATGTGTAGATACCCCATTTTTGACCGTCCTTAAGACTTGGACGTCACCGTTTGAACACTCGGTGATCATCCATATTCGTGTTCGTTCTGAGTTCTTGGAGGTCTCGACTACGCACCTTGCCTCAGGATCTCTTAACTTGTCTGTTTTGTGCTTGGTTAGACCAAACACTTGTTGGTTTTTGCATTAGAGGGCAAGGAATGGCTTGTTGGCCATCCCCATAACTCACCGGCCATGGTTTGAGGCCACCGGCCCTATTTTTTTGCCACCGGCCATTGGTGATGGTCGGTCAGCACATTTTGTGGTCGGTCAGCCATATTTGTTGGCCAATTAGCCATATTTTCTGGCCGGGACCCCTTGTTTTAGCTTCTTAAGGAAGCTTGAACCTTTTGAACCCCTCGTTTTAGCTTCTTGAGGAAGCTTGAACCTTTTGGACCCTTATTTTAGCTTCTTGAGGAAGCTTAAACCTTTTGAATCCTTGGTTTTTAGCTTCTTGAGGAAGCTTGAACCTTTTGAACCTTTGGTTTAGCTTCTCCAAGAAGCTTGAACCTTTTGCACCCTTGGTTTAGCTTCTCCAAGAAGCTTGAACCTTTTGTACCTTTGCTCTAGCTTCTCCAACAAGCTTGACCCTTTTGCTTTAACTTCTCCAAGAAGCTTGAACCCTTGTCTAGCTTCTCCAAGAAGCTTGACCCCTTTGCTCTAGCTTCTCCAAGAAGCTTGGCCCTTTTTGCTTTAGCTTCTAAGAGAAGCTTGGCCCCTTTGCTCCAAGCTTTTAAGAGAAGCTTGGACCTTTGTTCTTCTAGAAGAGGGAGGCCTCTCCCTCATTAGAAAAGGTTCCAAAAAAAAAATTGTTCAAGGCTTATACACATATCTCTCTTTGTCTCTATACTTAGGCTTAGAAAGAGTGAAGTTCTTGGCACCTTTGCACACCAACTCTTAACCTAACACCTCCATCATCAACCTAAGGATCTTGGAGGACATTTTTAGAGGTTAAAGGTCTAGTTTTTTGGTCTCAAAGCTGCTGGTTTTGCTGAAGCTACAAGGGTAACACACTTTACCCTCTTTTGGTCTTTATTTTTCTCATCTTTTAGTCATACTTGCAAGCATTTTCGAGTTTTGTCATAAACTGAAAAAAGTCTTATTTTGAGGTCCTTTACATGTTTGTTTAAGGTCACTTTTGTATTTGGGTTTGTTTATCCCCTCTTAGGCCTTGTTTGGCCTCATTTTTGTGCATTTTTTGTGAGCTTCGGGACCACCTTGTATTGGCCTTCTCACCACTGAAATCCCTCTGGATTTCAGTAGTGGGGATGATGTTTTGAGGTCCTAAGAAGGAGAGGGCCATCCCCTCTTCTTATTGTCTTGTTTACTTGCATTTTTGGCCTTACAAAGGAGCCCCTATTTGCACACTTCTTGAGCATGTTTCAAGCTATTTTTAGTGAGTTTTTTTTAAGACCTGCATAGGCTCTGTCCGAAGCCCATTTTTCCATTTTAAGTGTTCATCTTGCATGTGTAGAACAATCCTCTTTATAGCCTATCAAAGGAGCCTATCATTCTTGCATGCATGGACCATGTTTCAGTAGGTTTTTGGGCTTTATTTGACATGTCATACCTCTGACTTTTGTTGGTTTGGTGATCTCTTGATTGCCTCATATACTTGTAGTGTAAACCCCCTTCACTAGCTTGTATTGCATGCCATTTTAGCCTATGATTCTAGCACTTTTTTGGCTATGCTTTGAACTGATTTTGTGCATGTTTTTGGCTGCCTCAGCTCTGTTTTTATGCCTCATGGTCAAATAATGCTTGCTATGCATGGTTGTAGTTCAATACCCTTGCCTAGCTTTGAGTTTTGAAGCATATTGCATGCTTATGTTGAGGTGTTTCCATGTTTTGGAGCCATTATGCATCATATTTCAGAGCTTACATGTATGTCATATTCCCATGTTTTCCACTCTTTAAATGCGTTTGAGAGTTGTGCTTGTATGCCTTGTTTATGGTCCATTGCATGAGCTTCATTTCCATACCTTTCGAGCCATCATTTTAGTCCATATTGGCCACTGATTTGGGCCTATTTGAGAGCTGCCCATATTAGTTTAAGTCCATCTTTTGCATGTTGTTGCATGCTCGCCTTGCATGTTGTCACATACTTGGCCTATTAACATGTTGTTGCATATTTAATTGCATTTGGCATGCTTTTGTTAAGTTGCTTTGCATGTTTGCATATCTTGTCCCTTTATATGTTGTCACATGTTTACCTTGCATGCTTGAATGTCCATGTTGCATCTTGTATGCTTGACTAGGTTGCATTGCATTTGGAACGCTTGTTACCTTAACATGCTCATGTTGCATTAGTCTTGCTTGCATGTTTTCACCCCTTGCCTCTTGATCAACCATGATAGAGGTTGGGGCCCCTTTATGTGTTGTATGCATTTCATTTACATTGATTTGCAAGCTTGGTGCCTTTGGCCATCATGCATCGAAATGCGTGATTGGTGGCCTGAGGACCGAGGGCCACCCTCCCTTGAGTCCATAGCATGATAGGGAGAGTGGCCATGCACATATTGCTTTGAAATCTCCTTGCCATGCACTGTCTGTCCTCTGCTGCAGCAAAAACAGGATTCTGCAGGAAGATTTGGCCGACCAACTACATACAGTGCCAACCGACCAAAAATATCTGGCCGATGGCTTCACAACTGGTTGACGACCATTTATCAATGGCCAGTAGATCTTTACCTTGGCCGGTGGCATCTCACAATGCTCAGGGAGCAACTCAGAGGCATCTCCAGGATTTTCACAGTTCTCAGAGGTGTAGAACAGTGCAAACAGAGGCAATAGTGGCATGGCAAAGGGTTTCCGAGCGAAGCGACCGAGCATGCATTCATCCCTCTTCCCGAGGCTGTTTTACTGCTTTAGTAGCTTAATTAATTTGTTAATTAATTAAATAGAGTTTTGTAATATTTAATTAGCTAGAGTAGTTAATTATTTATTTGGTTTGTATTATTTATTCGGACCCTACGAGAGAGGGCAATGTTGTAATAAGTGTGTGTGCATGTGATGTATGTCTTCCAACCCCACGTCTTTCTCCCTTTTATTTGGTTTGCATCCATACATTTGTCTTGCATGCACCAGGCTCGGCGCATCATACTAAACTGCATTGTATTTCAATTCCAAGTTGAATACGTGTTAGTTGTAGCATCATCATATGCCATCTTAGAATAGCCGAGCCTATCGTAGTTGCATCTTGCATGTGCTACATTAGCCATCTTAACATGAACTGGGATCATGCATATGATTACTAACTAGTTTCTGTTTTAGCTTGGAGTACTCAGTAAGTGTTTATGCTTTAGCATCCTTGCATGTGTGTGAGTGACTGCCATGATAGCATGCTTACCATAATGCTAATTGCTTATGTGATATACCTGCCTGAATGCCTGTGGATGAATATTGGGTTATTTGAATTGGAATAATTCATCGACTGTGAGTTTTTTTTAAGCCCACTTGAAAGTGGCAAATCATCATGTTTTCTAAACCCACTTGAGGGTGGCAAAATCTGCATTTTCGCCTACTTGCGAGTAGCAAACTATTTTCAAAACAAACATGAGATGTTTTGTTCCAATTCAGACGACCTAGTCTATACTTGTATGCTATGCGCATCACATAGTAATTCTAGGCTAATAACCGGAATAAGAGCACATAATGTTTTCAAAACTCGATATCATGGTTAGTAGAGGCCGATCTTTGATCGGGCGAGCGGGGGTGCTCACGAAGTGACCTTCCCCAATCGTACCCAAGTTCCCGAGCTGAGGCAACTTTGGTGATGACGGACACGTGGCCTTAGGCACGAGTCAGGATTTTCTAAATTCCCCAAAAATAAAATATTTAGGTGGCGACTCTGTATCTGGCAAAGTAGTCCATGTTTGGCACTTCTTTCAAAAAAATCTGTTTTCAAAAACGATTTGCCAGATTTGGACTCTTTGATGATTCATCGGTCTTACATTGCACTCCGTGAGATTAGATACAAGACCGTGACATTGAGTCCTGAACTGTAGTAAGCCCAATGAACAGAACGGGATTTCCTCCCAGGACGTTCGGGGACGTCCACACTATGGGGAGGCATAAAAGCAACAACAATGGCCGATGGACAATGGTCGCCGGCGAACAATAATGGTCCCTCTCTCTCTTTTCGATTGCTCAACTCCCTCTCTCTCCTCTTTCACACTTTTAACAAAAATTTGGGTTTAGTTTTTTAATTTTTTAATGAAGTGATTTCAGCGAATTAGGATCCCCTCCTTGAGGTTCCTACTTGACTTCCTACTTGCTGGGTTATTGGGCCCACTTTTAGGCCCAATTTTGATAATCCGAACCGTTCACATTTTAAGATTTGTTGAGTATATCATACTTATAGAAAATCAAGTTGATCAGATATTAGAAAGCATGTTTTTGGAAAACTGTTTATTAAATTTTTTTAAAAAATAGTTTTTAGTTAGTTTTTCGAACACATACTTTCTAATATCCGATCAACTTGATTTTTTATAAATGTAATATATTCAACAAATCTTAAAATGTGAACGATTCAGATTATCAAAATTAAACCTAAAAATAGACTCAATGGCTCATCAAGTAAGAAGTCAAGTAGAAACTTTAAGGAGAATATCTTGATTCGATTTCAGCAGCCCATCTCCCTCGGTTCAACCCGGGCTGTTCCAATGGGAAGCCACGTAGGAAATTAAGGAGAGGATCCAAACTGGGTGCGTTGGAGCCGTCAATAATTTATCGGATTAAACGGTGCGATCGACCGACACGTGGATTTGTTTGTCAAACGACACGTGTCCCACGCCACTGGGGGTGTCTGCTGGCCGCCCTTATCCTCTATTTAGGGTTGGTTTGGGATATTCTAAAAAAGTGTACTTTTTGACTTATTAGCTTATATGGGTTGGGTTTGGGTTGGGTTTGATGTGATGTGTTAGAGAGGTGATGTGATTTAAATAAGATGATGTGACTTAAATGGAATAGTGACTTTTTGACTTTTTGTATTATTTAGGTTATGGCAAACTTGGCCTTATTTTCTTTTTCTTTTTCTTTTTCTTTTTGTATTTTTTTCTCAAAAGTATAAGCAATTCTATAAAGAGAGAAAAAATTATTAGAGAGAGAGAGAGAGAGGAGAGAGAGCAAACCCTAGATTAGTTCTGACTGAAAACAAAGAAATATTCTTTTTATTTGTTGGGATTTAACTTTCAGATCCTGACAAAGCTCAGTATTTTGAATCATTAGAGCATCTCCAATGCAATACTCTCCCTAAGAGGATGAAAATAATGTTTTTTATTCAAAAAGTAAATATAGAGGAAGTCACTATTCATTCAAACTTCAACCACAATCCTTCATTTCCTTCATTCAAACTCTATTTAAAAAGTAATTTTTATTCATTAATAAATATTTAATTTTAAAATTTTTGTAAAATATATTTAATATTATACTCATTTTAAAGGTATGATTTTATACTTTTTAATGATGTCAATTTTATAAAAATTAAATTTACAAATTAAAAGTTATTTGTAATATAATAAGAAATACAAAAGTGAATAGTGTTTTGGAGGAGCCTTCATTTTTTCATCCTCCCTTCAAATATGAAGGATGAACTCATGCTCCTCCCAAATGAAGATGAGTTTAGAGGGTGGGTTGGAGAAGACCATCCTTCATATTTGAAGATATGAAGGATGGGTTGGAGATGCTCTTATACACCCAGGTCAGTTTCAATTTTCCCATTTTTCTCGCTTTGTTTAATCTCTATTTGATTTGATGATATACATATACATATTCTGTTTTTTGCTTTGGAATTTTGCTTTGATATCTAGTATCTGTGTATATAAATTGTATTGGTGGTGGACTTTATTTCAAAAAAAAATTGATCATTTTTACTACACTTAACATGTGGGTTTCTGTCTGATTACATGGATCTATTCATTTCTTTGATCTTAAGCTTCTAGTCAATGTAATGATCTTATTGTTTTCGATTTACCCATTTCAGATTGTGCAGAATTATATACTTGGTTTTAACTCGAAACGCAATCTAGGGTTTGGGCTTGTGATTTGAAGACATTGTGAAGGAATTGCTTTATAAAAAGTTGTAAAAATGATGTCCAGATCGTATACCAATCTATTAGATCTAGCATCGGGGAATTAGAGTATACCAAAACATCATCAATATAAACCATGGTAAATGTGGTGTAAGGATTGAAAATATCGTTCATAATGTTTTGAAATTCAGAAGGATCATTTTTAAGGTCAAAGGGCATGACATTCCATTCATAAAGGCCAAAGTAAAAGCCATTTTATAGCGATCTTTTTCATTGATTTGAACTTGCTAAAATTCAGATTTCATATCAAATTTTGAAAAGATTTGGCCTCATAGAGCCTATTTAATAAATCCTTTTTATTTGGAATTGGGTAATGAATCCGTTGTAACACAGTATTAAGAGGTTTGTAGTTAATAACTAATCTTGGAGTGCCTCTTTCAAGTTCAGAATTTTTGTTCACATGAAAGTCAGGGCAAGATCATGGTGATCTACTTGGTCTTATTAATTTTATTTAAGAGATCATTAATTTCTTGTTTGCAATGTTCCATTAATGCGCGAAAAGAAGTGCCTTCCTCAGGTAATGAATGTACCGGGGTTTATATCTGAGCTTGATGATGATCAGGCAAATAGTGTGACGTCGGATGCCCAATCGTCGTTGGTTGTGGATCGAGTAATTATTGTGGCTAATCAGCTTCCGGTGAAAGCTAATCGTAGACCGGATAATAAAGGGTGGAGTTTTAGTTGGGACGAGGGTTCGTTGTTATTACACTCTAAGGATGGTTTGCCAGATGATATGGAGGTTATTTATGTCGGGCCTTTGAGAGTTGAGGTAGACCCAGGCGAACAAGATGATGTGTCACAGCTACTATTGGACAGGTTTAAGTGTGTCCCGGCTTTTTTGCCTCCAGTCATTTTGGTGAGATACTATCATGGCTTTTGCAAGCAGCATTTGTGGCCGCTCTTCCATTATATGCTCCCTTTCTCTGCGAATCACGGGGGTCGATTTGATTGGTCCTTATGGGAGGCATACGTGGCTGCAAATAAGATTTTCTCACAGAGAGTGATTGAGGTGATAAACCCGGATGATGACTATGTTTGGATTCATGATTATCATTTGATGGTTCTGCCGACTTTCCTAAGGAGGCGTTTCAATCGGTTGCGAATGGGGTTCTTTCTCCATAGTCCGTTTCCTTCGTCAGAAATCTATAGGACTCTACCTGTGAGAAAGGAGATTCTCAAGGCACTATTAAATTCAGACCTTATAGGTTTTCACACCTTTGACCATGCTCACCATTTCCTTTCTTGTTGTAGTCGGATGCTTGGCTTGGAGTACCAGTCGAAGAGGGGTTACATTGGGTTGGAATATTATGGAAGAACAGTTGGAATAAAGATCATGCCAGTTGGGATCGTCATGGGGCAGATTGAATCTGTTTTGAGACATGCAGACAAGGAATGGAGGGTTGGGCAGCTCAGGCAGCAATTTGGAGGAAAGACTGTGTTGCTTGGGGTTGATGATACGAACATCTTCAGAGGTATCAATCTGAAACTTATGGCAATGGAACAGATGCTCAAGCAGCACCCAAAGTGGCAGGGGGAGGGCAGTACTGGTACAGATTGCAAATCCTGCTCGGGGAAGAGGGAAAGATCTCGAGGAAATACAGGCTGAAATACAGGCAAGTTGCAAGAGAATTAATGAGACTTTTGGGCAGCCTGGTTACAAACCAATTGTCTTCATTGATAGGCCAGTTTCTCTCGCTGAACGGGTTGCATATTATACTGTTGCTGAGTGTGTTGTTGTGACAGCTGTGAGGGATGGCATGAACCATACTCCATATATGTATATTGTGTGCCGGCAAGGAATCTCTGGAGCTGATTCTAGTTCGGAATCAAATGGGCCCAAAAAGAGCATGCTAGTAGTATCAAAGTTCAGTGGATGTTCCCCTTCATTCAGTGGTGCTATACAGGTCAACCCATGGAATGTCGAAGCAACAGCTGAAGCAATGAATGAGGCAATTTCAATGACTGATGCTGAAAAGCAGTTGCGTCATGAGAAGCATTATAGGTATGTTAGCACACATGATGTAGCATATTGGTCACAAAGTTTCTTCCAAGATATGGAGAGAACTTGCAAGAACCATTTCAGGGGACGGTGTTTGAGCTTTGGTTTCAGAGTTTTAGCACCCAATCGTAATTTCAGAAAATTGTCTATAGATGCTATTGTAACTGCTTGTTCTAAAGCTCAAAACAGGGCCATATTGTTGGATTATGATGGCATTGTGATGCCTCAAACATCCATCCCCATGACCCCCAGTCAGGAGATTATTTCGATTATAAACACACTCTGTGGTGATGTTAAAAATACTGTTTTCATTGTAAGTGGACGTGGAAGGGAAAGTTTAGGCAATTGGTTTACTCCATGCAAGAAACTTGGTATTGCAGCTGAACACGGATACTTCATGAGGTATGCTATTTCTTTACTTGTTTTTTCTTGTTCTTACCCATTTCCCTCATCTCTGTTTCTTGATTGCATTATATTTCAGGTGGCCTGAGGGCAAGGAATGGGAAATTTGTGGGCAGAGCAGTGATTTTGGGTGGATACAGATAGCTGAGCCTGTTATGAAGTTATATACGGTAGCTACTGATGGCTCTTCCATTGAAACAAAAGAGAGCGCATTGGTTTGGCACCATCGGGATGCAGATCCTGGTTTTGGATCCATCCAGGCCAAGGAGATGTTAGACCATCTTGAAAGCGTGCTCGCAAATGAACCTGTTGTAGTGAAAAGTGGTCAGTTCATTGTTGAAGTGAAACCTCAGGTATGTAATTTTCTTGTACTCGCAATTCATATCTGGAATTTCTGCTTCTATGAAATTTCTGCTTCTTTTCATCAACTATTTATGGCACTACCCTTTAGGAGATGAAAAAGTCTAGGAACACAGAAACTAATCACAAAATCGGATACAATTCTCTCACATGAGGTGAGTCCTATTTTCTTGTGGGTCTCCCACCCATGTGAGAGGATTGTATCCAGTTTTGTGTCCAGTTTCTGTCTTCCTAGAAGAACTGTTAAGGTATTCATGGCTATGCCCCTGCTTTGCTTTGAAATACATGGACACGTTTAGATGAAGGGTAATTAAAAGTAAATATCTGAAAAAACGGTTGCTAAGTTTACTTCCGTTACCGGCATGACATTGGTGGAAAGAATATTGTTGATAATTGGAGTAGTTTACATTTAATACATGATCATAATTAATATAATTAGTTCCCCTTATTTGATATAACAATTATTTCTAATCATTTCACCTAATGTGAGACCATGACACACAGAGAAGGAAGAAATTAGGTTCTTGGAGGATAATTATTAGCTCTCGAACTTTGTTTTCTTCTATTCCTGACAACTGATGACATCTGTGGAAATGATATCATTTCAGCATTTATCCTGTGGCCCCACACCCATGTGAGAGGATTGTATCCGGTTTTGTGTTCGGTTCTGTCTTCCTAGAACTGTGTATGTATTCATGGCTATGCCCTCGCTTTGTTTTGAAATACATGGACACGTTTAGATGAAGGGTAATTAAAAATAAATATCTGAAAAAACGGTTGCTAAGTTTACTTCCGTTATCTGGCATGACATTGGTGGAAAGAATATTGTTGATAATTGGAGTAGTTTACATTTAATACATGATCATAATTAATATAATTAGTTCCCCTTATTTGATATAACAATTATTTCTAATCATTTCACCTAATGTGAGACCATGACACATAGAGAAGGAAGAAATTAGGTTCTTGGAGGATAATTATTAGCTCTCGAACTTTGTTTTCTTCTATTCCTGACAACTGATGACATCTGTGGAAATGATATCATTTCAGCATTTATCCTGTGGCCCCACACCCATGTGAGAGGATTGTGTCTGGTTTGGTGTCGGTTCTGTCTTCCTAGAACTGATAAGGTATTCATGGCTATGCCCTCGCTTTGTTTTGAAATACATGGACACGTTTAGATGAAGGGTAATTAAAAATAAATATCTGAAAAAATGGTTGTCAAGTTTACTTCCGCAGCCTGGCATGACATTGGTGGAAAGAATATTGTTGATAATTGGAGTAGTTTATATTTAATACGTGATCATAATTAATATAATTAGTTCCCCTAATTTGATATAGCAATTATTTCTAATCGTTTCACCTAATGTGAGACCATGACACAGAAAAGGAAGAAATTGAATGTTCTTGGAGGATATTTATTAGTTCTCAAACTTTGTTTTCTTCTATTCCTGACATCTGTGGAAATGATATCATTTGAGCGTCTATTCTCATACTTGTCCCCAACTTGGGTGGACACCCGAGAACTTCCAAGTTGTCAAAAAGTGGTTTGATGTTCTTGCGTCTTTCATCAATGAATGATGCTTCATATTTCATTATAGTTGTTTTTAGTACAAAAATTTTACTTTGGACAAATAACAGTCCTGCAATGAGCCAAAAATACAACCTTATTTTCTAACCTACAGATGATTTTCTTATTCAATCTTCAGTGCTAAATAGAAATGGTCTATTTTGGGCCCACAAAGGGGTCGCCTCAGCAGATCTATTATTGCACTCCAAAACTTCAAACCTCTATGCCATTTGATGTAATACGGTAGCATGTGCCAACAGTGGCATGTTTTTTTATTTTTTATTTTATTTTATTTTATTTTTTATTGAGACTTTTCTTCTTATAAACAGAATGTAAGCAAAGATTTTGGGCAGTCTTTTTAGGATTATCATTTCAATTTAATCAATGCTTATTTATCTTACAGACTGACAGTACCTTTATCTAGTGTTATATAAACATGAAAATCATGTAAATAGTAAGAAACATGGTGAGAATCAATCTACTCAAATATCCTGATAAATCCCTCTAATTTTGTGTTATGGCAAAACCAAGATGACGATTTATTTATTTATTTTTTAAACAACAATTTACCAATTTGTTGTATAGTTGGCCTTCCTTTTATGGATAGATACTATTCACCCATTGGCTCTGCCTTTATTTTTATCTTGACAATCCATCATAGTCTCCGTACAAATGGTGTGTTTGCATCACAAGATAAGGATCCTATGATGTTACACGTAGCAATGACCATTAGTCTTCCCATGTCCTGCTCACTACTAATTTTATATTCTTCATTTCTAATCAAGTATGGATGAGAATAAGAGATGTCTGATTTGATTGTGTCATTTCAGTAGATAATAAATGCAATTTCTGCCAAGACATTGCTACTGTAGTCTGCCTATCTTTGTATTTGAAGTTTGAATATATGCTTAGCTGTTGAGAAGATCATTGGCTATGGTTTGAATCGTAGACATTGCTACTCCAAGTTTGAATCATCGATCATTGGCTATGGTTTTAGGGAGTGAGTAAAGGCCTAGTTGCAGAGAAGATCTTCACATCAATGGCCGAGTGTGGAAGGCAAGCTGATTTCGTACTGTGTATTGGTGACGATAGATCCGATAAGGATATGTTTGAGATCATTGGCAATGCAATGAACAGCGGCGTCCTCTCCTCTAATACATCAGTGTTTGCTTGCACAGTTGGACAGAAACCAAGTAAGGCCAAGTACTATTTGGATGATCCAAATGAGGTCATAACAATGCTCGAAGCTCTAGCCGAAGAGTCAGGCCCTCCACCATCAACAGAAGTTGGGACTTGAAGCACGCCTTGAAGGTTGTTACTAGTTGTGGCTTTCCCGTGTTGAAAAACTTCAGTTCGCCTCTTCCATCAATCCATTCTGGATAAATATTGTGCAAGCCTTTATTCAAGGTAGCGACTCCATTTCTGTTTTTGTTTGTTTGGAAAGAAATTCGTGGAAGAAAACACTGTATAGCCTTTTGTTTGATGTTCTGCTCGGAACATCAGCAGATTGTATTTCCTGTGATTAAGAGGGGAAGGAAATCGGAGTTCTGATAGTGACATAGGAAAATTGAGTTTCTGATAGTGACATAGGCCATACTTTAGCTTGTTGAATTGCCTTATTGGATTAGAACTGACTGTACACAGTTGCGTTTTTTGTTTTTTTTCCCTTTTGAGTGGAATTTTTGTTAATGTTGTTACTCAGCCCAACTCATTAAATTATTTAAATTCTGTAGATCGTATAGAATTTTTGCGTTGAATTCTTTATTTGCTGGTCGGTCCAATTTATTGCTTGATGAATGACAAACCTTTGACAGAAAGGGGCATGTGGATAACAAACCTTTGACAGAAAGGGGCATGATGACACGATGAATCAAAACATAACGTAACATCAACCAGGGGAGCTATGTTGTGTATCGGTTGATATTTAAAACTTTGATTCAGGTACAGTGGATAAACTAGTTGCAAAATGGTTTGCAGAGGAGTGATAATTGAAAAAAGGGGAGTCGCAGCTGGGGAGGGGAGTAGGTGTTGGGACGAAGTTGGAAAAGCCGAAGGGGAGAGGCACCAAAGTTAATCTGCCCCTGCAGATTGGGTTGGGGATGACCTGGCTGGATGATGAATGGTATAATCGATATCTTCCTCCCTTGCCAGAAACCAAATTGGACCTTTTTTCCTTCTATTTGATTACAAAAGATAGTACATTAATCAAGTTTGCAAGGTTTGGTAATAAAAAACTTAAAAATTTTATGAAAAGTACCAAGTAAAATAGCATCAACCGTTCGCTGGAGTTCCCACCGGAAATACATATACCTGACTTTGGAACACTGTTTTTCCAATCTTAAACCCCGGAACCACCGTAAACACCACTCTCAAACTGCCGTCACCACCATCCTCCTCCACCGAGGCAAACACCTCGTCGGTCACTATTCTTTCCAACTTGAAAGATGTTCACTTCTTGATCAAATGAGAAAGCCAAGCAATGCAAAAGCCAAACCCGCTTTGCCATCTCGGCAAATGCTGCGAAGAATGAAGATTCTGGGTACTGATCCCCGGAATTGATCAGCTTTCTCTGTCTCAAATTCCCGGAAAATGAAATCTCCATTTTCGGGTGAACCAAACGGAGGTACTTGCTCCTTGTGAACTTCCCAAATGCTGAATTTGGGTTGTTTTTTAGATAATGAATTGGATTCACTGCCTTCAATTTCTCAAACCGATCAACAAAGACAAATCTACGTATTGACTGATCATTTGGAAGACAAAAGTTGTGAGAATTGAAACCATTGAACATTTCTCTGCAAACAAACGATTCGAAAGCGAAACATCTGTGATTTGCTTCCGAAAACACTGCTTGGGGCTCAATCGCATTCGCAGCAGCCTCTAAATCCCAATTCGCAGACTCCATTTCTCGAAGCATCAGCTTCACAAAAGATCGAACACATCTCAAACAGTAATGTAAAACCATGTTGAAACAATTGGGATTCGGATTCGAATTAGTTTCATACAATTTTATACCATCAAGCACCGAAAATTGCCCGCTCAAGCGCAGTCTCTTCTCGATCGCCTTGTTAATGGAAATTACTTCATTAAGCGCTTCTTCAAGAGCACAAATACTATTCTCGCTTTTTTCCAATTCAGATTGCAATTTTTTCATAGTAATATCATACATCTTCATCAAGCTCTGCTGCTCTTGAATCTCAGCTAGCAACATCGTCACATGAGGCGGCGAAGAATCGATCTGTTTCCTCAAAAAGCTCTGTTTCAGCTCCGAAAGCGTTTTCAATTCAACCACTACAGCTTCATCAGCTGAGTGAACAGCTTCACTGTTGCAAGGGAACTGAGCCATTTGTAACTCGGCATAGGCGGCTTTGATGGCTGAAACGGTGGCAAAAAGCTTGGCGATGAAAGCTTCCATGGCTGCTCTGTGTCGAGACATTGTTGATTCATTGTTGTGGGAATTGTTGAAAGATTGAGAATTGTGGGTTGGGTCGATTTTGGGTTTGTGTTCTTGAGGTATGGGGAGACAGAAGGCATTGGTTGAGAGAGTTCTACATCTACATTTTGGGGGTGTTGTGAGGTGGATTACTTTGTGGAGTGTCATGGATAACTTGTTCTTTGTTGGAGCTGAATTGGGTTTCAATGAATCCATCTGGGTTTTGGGAAATCTGAGTATGAGAATGGGTTTGAGAGAGAGAGAGAGAGGGAGAGAGAGGGAGCTATGAATCTGAGGTTGAAGCAGGAGATGGAAGTGGGCAAAGCAAGATTTGAAGCGCGGAAAAAGAAGATCAAAGATGTCAACTGTTTGTTAAATATGGCTTGATTGGGAAGAATAGGTTGGGTGAGTTTGGCGCTATTTTAGTTACAAATTTTAGTCACAAAAAGATAAAATAGGATTTTTAACTAATAAGATAAAACATCACATTCAATCCATAATTATTACATTTTTTCTCTCACAAAAAATCAAAAAAGCCAAAAAACTTTCCAAACGAAACTTTTTAGCCCAGGCTAAAAAAGTTAAAAAACCAACTCACTTTCCAAACGAAACTTATGATTCATGATTTCGAATTATGTATATATGTGCACTCTGTTTTTAAAAAAAAAATAATATATATATATATATATAAATGATTTTTTTACTTAATTTTTTTTATCACTCAACACAAATACATGGATTTGATACATTCAAATAATACGGTGACTCACCTATGTTAAGTAATTAAGAAACAATAAATAATTCACTTAATATGTGTTGTGATTTTTAATTGACTGAAAATATCATCAATAACGTCACAACTCAAATAATATCCGCAGTTGATGCATTGCTCCACTAGACAGAGAAACATAATGCTATATTCGAACACAAAGCAATTAAACAAATGTGTAATCCATGCCATAATTATGTTCTTATACATGCTTTGTACACTTTACTCTATTTCCCAAGGCTTACAAGAGAAAGTTGTCTTCAATTTCAATTATGAGCAAAAGACCAATGTTTAGATCTTCAAGGAGAAGAAGAAGATGATAGATATAAAAATTGAAGTGAAATCATCTTGGCAACAATTTATCCATCCTTTGGGGCCACAATTACATCTATTTAATTGTACTCTCTAACAGAAACAAGAGGACGAGAACAATATTTTCATAATTGCATTGTTGCTTGTGTCTTGAATACGTATAATTGAAGTAGCTAGCTACTCAAGTATGAATACCTTTACTTTTCTAGCATGTTGTTTCCAAGTGAGAGCCTATTTATGTATTTTGATTTTGCAATATTATTATACAGTAATATAGTTACTTTTCTCCCACAGTTGTTTTCAAATTAGGGCTTAAGTTTTTTTTATCATTGTTCAAAATATTATTTTAACACAAATAAAAAATGATGAGTGTAACATTAACTGTTTATGTCTATTTGATTAGGGTATATAAAAGGAATAAACTCCTTTGACCAGATATAAGAGAAAAAGAAAAGCATGTGATTTTCACTTTTTTTATATTATTTATTTGATTAGTGGGTGGATATGAAATCCGGTAATATATTATATACCACTCTCCATATTATTGCATATCCCCTATTATAAGATATGAGTTATCATTCATTCAGAAGTAAAAAATAATATCTCTTTTATCTCATATTTTATCTTATTCTAATCAAACATAATATAAATTATTCGACAATATACATATATATAATCCATTTCATATACAATCAAACTTGGGGAATATTTTTCCACACTCTTTTTCAACAAGGAGGGAGCTTCAAGTGCTGGAGGATTGACAAGTTGGCCCATAAAGGAGCGGAGTTTCAAATGATTTTGACCCCCAAAAAAAATGCTCATTTAAAAAGAACGGTAAGCTCCTCTCTGATTCACACGGTGGACTAGACCCACACCCTTGATTTGAGTCATTTATTTTAAAAGCTATTATATGTGATCATTCATTAAAATAAATTGATCTGATGCACGTATTCATAATTTCTTTACATTTTAATATTTGTATTCAAAATAATTTCTTCATTTTTGTATTCAAAATGACAAAATTATTATCAATCTAATTTGATCTTGCAAAAGTAGAAAAAGAAGAAAAATTAGAGAAAGCAGTATACCAGTAAGTCAAAAGAAGAAGAAAATTGTTTTTTGCCAAAACAGCTGTCAGTTTGCCACCATGTATTTCCTAACATTTTGAAATTTCACAAGTAAACAAGTAGTCAAGTTGCTAAGTAAAATTTCAACAAAGGTCAAACACTACATCGATCTCTCAGCTCGACCTAAGCTGCAATCGAACTCATTGTCACTGTCATTGTCATCCAAGAATAAACCACTAGATCTTAAAAGCCGAAGATACCCAGCTCACTGGCCTTCTCCTTCTCGAATGTCTCAAAGTACTGATATATGATTGTAACCGCAAGTAGAATTCCTGTCCCCGAACCAATAGCTCCCATGAAATCGGCCAACACAGTTAAGGCACCAATGCACATTCCCCCAAACGCCGCTGCAGTAGGGATGTACCGATTCAATTCCTTCTGCAAATTTGAATCCCGATGTCCAGGCATCACCATTTGTTGCTCCTGCAAAAGTAACCACAAAAAGAATTAAATATCACAAGTAGATAACTCATTTTCAAAGTTTAATTGTTCATAATAAAGAGCTTGATTCACCAACACTAGGCTATTAACAAGTTCAGTGATTTGATTTTAAAGTTGCTAACAGTGTCTGCTTAATAATATATTGAGCACAAATTCATTCGCTCAATCACTACCAGATCAATCATATGTTTCCAATTAGGCATGCAGAACCATATACAAGAATGCATCAGATTACTATCAATTTAACAGTAAATAGAAATCATAACTTGCCATGACTTATTTTTAATGCTACATGGCTACGATCAGAACTCGTGGTGACTTTGTTTTTTCAAATGCTACATGACTTGTTACAAAATCCACTACCGAGCCTAAATTTCAAATCCAGGTTGATTGATTTGAAAGAGGGTGGGAAAGAGAAGTGCTCAAGGATTCAAGTTGGGTCACTCCCTCTTTTAAGTCTCCTCCATCCTCTCTCTCTCTCTCTCTCTCTCTCTCTCTCATCTCTCTTTCCAGAATCAACATTCTACTAATTGTTTTCAGACCAATACATCTAAGTTCCAATCTTCTTCTTCACCTCAGCTTGCAGAATCAATTATAACATACAGCAAACTATAACAAAATGCGTAAGATGAGAAATCTAAACATTCATCTAATGTCACCTTAAGTTGCTTGGCCACATCTTTAGCAGAAGATCCAGAAACCTCAATCCAAGTTTTTGAGAACAGTGCACAGGCTGACAGCATGAACACTAAATAGAAGAGAGCATGAAAGGGATTGGCTGCCATGTCTGCCAAGCTGAAATTTTACCACATTGGTTAAAGGGAAACCAGGCATCAGTGAAACCAAGAGGAAACAAAAGAATGAGGAATATATATGTGTTTATGTGTGTGTGTGTATTCTGGAAGATTATCATGCCCATTTAATATGGAAATGATGGATGGAGAGAAATCAAATGGTCAAAAAATATGGAGGAAAGGCATTAATACCTTGATGGTGCAGTGACATAGTACGCAAGACCACCAACTGGGATAGACTGGCCTGAATATTCAGATTCCTTCCACTTACCCAATAGATTTACCAAGAAATTTCCACTGTACTTCCTATGTAGCAACTGTACATAGAGAGAATGGTATTTATATTTTCACAACCGTAAGGGAAAAAACATAAGATCCTACAATTCCACTCACACATATAAAGCTCCAAACCTGAGAGATGAAATAAAGATTGGATACAAGTGCAGATTGAAGAATGATGGGCATGTTCGATGTGTAAAATAGCTTAATTGGATAAGAACCCTGTTGTCCACGTGCATTTTTGGATCTCACAGGCAAAACAACACGGAAACCTTGGAAGTAGATAACAATAAGGAAGATAAGGACAGTCGCAAGCAGATTTGTCACATTTGGAAGGTTCTGCCGGTAGAAAGCTTCCCGGAGAGCACGAACTTTATCCGTCCTAGTAATCAGTAGATGGAACAAAGCAATAACAGCACCTTCAAATTCAGCACCACGGCCACTGTTGATAGTTGTGGGGCTAAATGCTTTCCAGATTATATTCTCACTGCAAATAAACCAAAAATTAGGACACTATCCATTATCCAGAAGTATCAAACACCAAAGCTTAAAATGGAAGAGGCGGCAGCAGTTTACCAGATATTGGTAGCTATGAAAAGGGAAATCCCAGATCCAAGACCATATCCCTTCTGGAGAAGTTCATCTAAGCATATAACAATGATTCCAGCAAAGCAAAGCTGAATAATAATGAGAATAGCATTCCCAACACCAAGTTGGCCGACACTTCCATACATTCCTGACAGAACATAGGCAACAGCCTCACCAACAGCAATCAGGATTCCCAGCAACTTCTGTGCACCATTTCTGGAAAGGACAGCAGAGATAAGTCAAGTATATTTACAACATGATTCACAAAGTCAAGTATATTTACAACATGATTCACTAACTAGTAGGCACTCGAGTAAAGTTGAATCAAACTTAATCATCTAAAGCGACATGGGAGAAGCAACAAGCTAGCAATTTACAAACAAAAGTGAAAGACCCAGATGTACACAACATAATCAGATATAAATATGGACAATAGGGGAGGAAAATCAGGGGGAGAGGGCAACCAATTTTGGCAATAAAATCTTTCTACTAATTGCTACAACCAGCGACAGACAATCACAAAAAATAACTAGGAGTTAAGATACCCACAGGAGTGCACGATCTTCACGGACACTGTTGTCCACTTCAATGATCTTTGACCCAGCTAAGAGTTGCATCACCAGACCAGAAGTCACGATAGGAGTGATCCCCAGTTCCATGACAGTTCCACGGTTTGAAGCAAGAATAACACGCATCCAATAGAAAGGGTCTGCACCTGTTGTAGAGTGTATGCCATATAGAGGGAGCTGACTGCAAACCAGAAAGATGAAAAGAGAAATGACGGTGTATATGACCTTCTCTCTAAAGGGAATCTTCCTGTCAGCACTCTGAACTTCTGGCAGAAATGATAAAAATGGTCTGACCAGATGCAGCACTCTAAATCCTCCTCCCATTTTTTAGCCAGAAAACAGTTACTCCAACCTGCTTCCAGCCATTTGTAAATATGTAACTAACAATTTAGATGCCAATGCCAACTCAACAAGAAATGCAATAGATAATTATCTAGTAACATTGAAAACCAAAGTTCCACTTATAACTAGGGTTGATTAAACATAAAATTCCCAGCAATCATCCTTATAAAATAGCAACAAAATTTCTCAAGGGGGAAAAAAAGAGGCTAAATAAACTAACCCAACATAGCAAGAAAAGCCCATGACGTAAACTTTAGCAAGTACATTAAACATAATGGTAAATAATTTCAAACTTCCATATTCTGAGATTTCACTTAACATTGTGCATTCCATGTAGAACATATACAAATACAATAATGATTTTCACATGATTGATACCCTAGGTTTACTTCAGCTACTGGCTAAACACAGAAAGAGACCAATATGAGCCTCAACAAAGTCTTTCTGAAACTCAACAGATTATGACAACCTTATGGGCCGTGGTGATGAATTTCTATCGACGCATCATCATGCCTGGGACTTCATATTCAAATTCCAACGCCAATTGTCAAGGTAAAGGCTGAGCATCTCTTTGCCAAGATGTGTAAGCCAAAATCATAATTCAAATTAATAACTAAAAGGCTAAAAGTAATATATACTAGCATTGTCACCATCGAATACATGAACTTATTCAGGTTGAAAGCAATGACAAGGCTCTCAAGTATCAAATAAGGTCACATTTTTCCAATAACCATGCATGCCAATCTACGTTACACGGACTCGGCTATAGGTATCGGGTGCGGGTGCGTATCTAGGGGTCGGATACTTCAAAATTAAAAATTGAGGATACGTAGATATGAATCCAAACTTGGATACGGGTACGGGGATACGTTAAATAGTTAATTTTTTAAAATATATTTATTATATAAAGATGAGTTAAATAATTATTTTTTAAATATATTTATTATTTTTTAACTTATGTATTATTTTTATTGATAATATTTTTAATTAATTTTTTTACTTTTAATTGACATATATATATTATAAATAAAAAATATATAAGGAATAAGGAATAACAAATTATGTTAAAATAAATAAAAAAATAAATAATGTAATTTATAGATTTTATTAGATTTTTTAATTTTTTAATTATATATGATTTAATTAGATATTATTATATAACAAATTATATGATTTATTTATTATATTTGAAACAAGAGACAAGAGACAAGAGGAGAGAGAGAAGAAAGTAATAGATCGACAAAAGGGAGGGAGAGAGAGAGAACATATCGACAACAGAGAGAAAACAGATCGGGGAGAGAGAGAGAGAGAGAAGAAGAAGAGGAGATGGATCGACTGAGAGACGAGGAGATTGACAGAGAAGATCGATCGAAAGACGAGATCTAAGAATCGATTGGCGCGAGACAAAGACGAGGTCGATCGAGAGACGAGATCAAGAGTGAAGGATCGATTGGGGTGAGATCGAAGCCTGCGACTAGAGAGAAGTCGGCGACCAGGTTCTTGCTCTCTCCTCTTTCCTTTCTTCTGTATTTAGGGCTATTTCGTTGCTTCTGTCTGTATTTAGGGCAAAACATAGTCGTATCCATCTGTGATGAGCCGTGTCCCGGCCGTATCCCGCACCCGTACCCGTATCGTGTCGTGTCGTGTCGACACGGGTACCTCCGAAATTTCAAGGAGTCCGTGTAACATAGATGCCAATAGGGATACAAGATAGTCCGATGCGTACAAAACTGAAACATTTCCTTACCAAATGGGATAAACAACATTTGGCTTCCTTGTGTGATCATAATCACATTATCAAGAGTAGCACATTCCAATATACAATTCCAGTTCAATTCTCATTACACAAATTGCATATCAAACATACAACAAATATTAGTCTAAAACTGCCATAAAACATATAAGCAAAGATGCAAAACAAATTGCGGCTGGATGCATTTGAAGAATTATCAGTTCTTCACAAGCAAAAAAAGTGAATAGCTAGCCAGAAGCCCATATAAGATCAAAATAAGACAAAACTAAGGCTCGCCAAAAAGAACTAGTCCATAGTCGGAGGGTACCACGAATTTCTCACCGAAAACACACTTACACATGCACAAACATATATATATACTGTCTTAAGATCTCAGAATCCATTTTTGATCCTCAAATTTGGTATAAGCAATTCAATTCCACATCGGTTTATTCAACAATTAAATCGGAAACCTCCACTCAACTGTGCCCCCCCAAAAGCAACCACCCAGCTCATTAGAAGTCAAATTTTTTTCATTTTCATAAAAACCCAACCCAAAACCGCAAATTCCATGACAGTATTTTGTACTTGCCAAAATTTCTCAGCAACCAAACAGAACCCAAAATTATAAAACAGTAATATTTACAGATAGATACATATATATATTCAAAACAAAGATACAATAATAAATACAAATCTAAGCTCGATCCAATAAAATTCCATGAGATCGAAATTAACCAGACGAATAAAGGCAAGTAATTTAAGAAAAGAAAATTCACCACAAACCATCAGATCAGATCAAAGACTAAAATTCAGATCACAATACATCATATAGGAAGTATCGATTATGAAGTTGAAAAAAAGAGGAAATGAGGATCGGAGATCAAATTTTACTCACGTGTTTAAATACGAAGATCTGAAACCCCAACCCAACAGAGAATTGTGATGGTGACGGTGATGGTGATGGTGGAACAGGGCTTAACAGTGTCTAGGGTTTTTATTGATTTCTCGGGTTGAGCAGATGCAGATCAGGTAGATCCCAAGAGCTTTTTCGCAACGCAATGCCACGAGGCCTTGGCCTATCAGGTTTCACCGCGTGTGATTGGCGGTATGACGTGGAATTTTAGAGGCTTTCATTTCCGTTGATAAAAATGAGAACAATTCTATTTGATCTTTTGATTATGATTTTTTGATTATGATTTTTTTTTTTTTTTTTTTGTAATTATGACTTAAAAAATATGAGGTTATATCATTTTCTTCCGTGATTATAATTTCTCAAAAAAATGAAAAATGATTCAAACGAAAAGGTAGAGGTTTGTTTGGACGTGGCTTTTTAAATAATTTTTTTATTATAATAAGAGTTGAAAATATTTTTTAAAAAATTGGAAATGATTTTTTGATATTTTTATATAAAAAAACGTAAAAAATAAAGAAAAGAAAAAAAATATTATTTAACTTTTTGACATTTAACTAAAATTTCATCCTCCCAAAAATAATAAAATAATTTGTACCACTCGTTCATTTACTACCTTTTTCCATACACAATTTTCATTTGAAATTATGTAAAATTTTTGATAATTTTTTAGAATCTCTAGTATGTTTATTTTTTAAATGGGCTAATTTTGTTTTATTATTCAAAGTACATTTTATACTAACTTATTTATGAGAGTGTGATAAAGAGAGTCACTAAGTTACGAGACAAATAAACTCACAATAAATAACAACTGATACAGTTACAAACTAATTAAACCGTTTCACTACCATCCTCCCTCACTACCAACTCCATCTCCACTACCTCATCATAACCACCACTATCTCACCACTAATACAATCATTAAACATTAATTTTAAGATAACAATTAAATATATAAATAAATAAATAATGTTTTCCATTAAAACAAAACATAGCCTTAATTAGACAGGAAAAAAACTAATGACGACTCTTTTGCCTAAAAACAAGATAAATAGGGGGAAGTATGTAAGGTATGTTTATAATTCTAGTCTAAAACAACAAGTTGCATTTATAATACAGGATTATAAGAATCTCTTTATATGGTAGTGTTTATATGGTAAGGAGATATGAAAGAAATTTAAAGTGAATATTTAAAAATTCTTGTGCTATTAATTACACCTTTTGATTTTGATTTTTACTTTTCGTTTTTATACTTACTGATCAGTCATGGTGTTTTTTATTTTATTTTATTTTTGGTGGGTGTATGCCCCAACTCCCAATTCACAGTAATTGTGGAATTATACAATCTCCAGTTTGGTGGTTGTCTTCAAAGAAGACTTTTTTGCTTTATTTTTCTTATTAAAAAAAATCATTTTATTACGATAAAAAGTAAATGAGCTACCACCAGAGGGTCTTGTGGAGCTTCTCCCATGTGATTTAGTTACAATATATATTATATATATATATATAAATTGCAATAAAAAAATTTAAAAAAATTAAAAATAAAAACTGAGCTAGTAGCTCGGTGATTGTGAGCATACTCCCAAGTGATTTAATTTTTTATATTTTACTTTTTAAAAAATCATTTTATTGCAATAAATAAAAGAGTTACATTATCAGGTGCGAGCCCGTGATTAAGAGTACATGATTCAAGTTTCCAAAGCAAACTTCTAAGGGCGAATTACTAGTGTTTGGTTGCATGATTTGGAAAAAAAATTTAAAAAGAAAAAAGAAAAAAATGTGTAAAAATAAATAAAATATAGATATATTTTATTCACATTTCACTTACCTTTTTCATTTCTCTTTGCAAATCTCTCAACCAAACACACAGTATTGGTGGAGCTAAGATCAACCTATAGCTCAAACCGACCTTTGCAACTCACTTTGGGAGCACATAGGGGGTGTTTGTTTCAGCTTTTCAGAGCCAACTTATGGCTTTTAGCTTTGAAAAAGTTATTTTGGACTGTTTGGTTAAACTTATTTCAAACAGCTTCTGATTCTAACAGCTTATTTTAACTCAAAAAAGCTGATTCTGAGAAGCTGCTCACCCCTTGCTTCTGATTATCAGCTTCTGCTGTGGACATGTTAATTTATGGTTATACTCTTAAATTTTTTTATTTTTTATTTTTTTAAAAATAGAAAAAGACTCAAATGGACTATAGATTATTATTATTATTATTTATGAGAAATGTAGACAAATAAAAAATAAAAATTAATTGAAAAAGCTATTTCACAGCTTATTTAACAAACACTACTCAGCAACTTAAATCTATAATCCAACAGCTACACCAAACAGATTAACAACTTCTGATTAAAGTCATAATCTATAATCTGTTAAGCTATAATCTATAAGCTGTTTTAACAGCTACACCAAACGGGGCCATAAAGGTCCTCCCTTCCTGTGAATGCAAATGTTAAATTGGCATAATCTAAAAAAGTCAAAAAGTCAAAAAGTCACTATTCTATTTAAGTCACATCATCTTATTTAAATCACATCACCTCTCTAACACATCACATCAAACCCAACCCATATAAGCCAATAAGTCAAAAAGTACACTTTTTTAGAACATCCCAAACCAATCCCAAATATTACTACTCAAATTCATAATAATACAGCCTTTAAGAATATCCCTCACTATTCAACAAAATACTCGCGTCTACACTAGAGCATGTATTCGGACTTTCCAACAGCATCTTTACATGTTACAAGAAGATCACAAGGGCTTCAAAACAATCCCCTCGTACAAACTTGGCCTGTTCGATCCACCTAAACACTAAATTTCTTTTTTTACCATTGAAAACATATATCCGATTTTGTTAGTGGAATCCTGATGATAGGTGTAGTGAGTCTCCCATTGCAACAGCAATTCATGTCAGCAAGTATCAACTTAATATCCACATCTTTCCTTACTTCAAGCTGGCAGTTGAAGCTTGGCATTGTTTTTCCAGCTGCAAAACAAATGGCTTCACTCAGTCTGTTTATCGGGAAAAACACACAGAAGAGAAGAATCAGTGTAAAATTGGTGCAAGGATTCATTACCTGATGAAATAATAGTAGAAGAAGTCTGCATAGAGAGCAGTCTGGACAAGACCAGCGATGACAGCTGAGACAAAGAAGATGTGAAGTTAGAAAAGATCAACTATGCATCGTATCAAACCAAAATGGTCTGCTCTCTAATACTAGCAACTTACATATCCATCGACTGAAACGCTGCTCCGTGAAGTAGCGGTAGATCCAGTTAAGAATGTAGAGTGCACGATAGGCCCTGTGTAAAAAAAAAATATGAACCGGAAATTATACCAAACAGACAAAATCAACAAAAAATTAAATAGAATGAGAATGACAATTGAAACTTAGGGTATGTTTGGGGAGTGTGTGTTTTAGCCAAAAAGCCACTACAAATTATCACGTTACTTTCTTTACTTTTTTATACGTCTTTTCGTAACAAGTCAAAAGGCCAATTCCTAGATGAGGCCTTAAAGTGTAGGGACCAAATTGTTCAAATTGAAACAATAGGAAGTAAAGTGAAATTGGGGTCAAATTATATGGGTGAAAAGTGTAATTAACCTTTATGTGTAAAAAAAACTGTATGAAATATGTAAAAAGTTTTTTGAGATATGTGAAATGTGTATTAGAATTAAAAATATTTTGACATTATGTGCTTTTTATTGATCGACCTTAGGGCTGTCATTAGCAGGACTCTTAAAAAATAACATTAAAAATAAATTTTATATCATGTGATGAATCAAGATTTTTTGTGTATCCTATTGACTGAAGAGGTTAGACAAAAAAAATATATTGAAGCCACTTTCAATAGTTGTAGTTAGAATGTTTGACAATAATGTACTCGAGAATTTTCTTGGGTAAGGACAATAGTGAGCAGTGTAAGATTTCAAGAACTAGTTGTTCTTTCTCAAGAAAACTGTTCAGTCAAACATACCCAAGAAAGAAGACATATTGTCCAGTCAAATTGTCCACATTTCCACTTCTTTGCAGTAAAACCAATTGGGGAAGAATTGCAAGTGCCTCCAAGTATATTGAAAAGGCCCAGAGGATCTGCAACATAATTACATCAAATTTAGCAGCACATTTTGCAGCAATGTCAAATTAAATAGAAAGAAGCAACTAACAAGAGGATGTGCTGATATTGAAAACTAAGAATGGATAAAACACTAACTATGTTTGGATTGAGTGATTTGGAGAGAAAAGAAAAGAAATAAAGAGATATGTATTTCTCTTACTTGTTTGAATAACTTAAGTGGAGAGAAATTGAGAGAAACGGAGATAAACCCATTTCTCTTATAACCCTCATTTCAATCTTCCCAAAAATGGAGAGATTGGGAGAGAAAAGAAACCAATAGATTCTTATATTTTCATAATACCAATTTTGTCCTTGTAAAAATAAAAGAAATAAAATGATTGACACCCATGTCCTCAAAGGCTTTTATGTTGTTTTGGTAATATAACATAAAACAGTTTCTGTTCTTTTCTTTTATGAAATCTAACCAAACAAGATGGAGAGAAATCACAATCATTTCTTTTCTTTTCTTTTATTTCTTACTTATCCAAACAAAAATGAGAGAAATCACAATCATTTTTTTTCTTTTCTTTTATCTTATAACTTAAGTAATCATTTCTTTTCTTTTCATTCCTAGGTTCCCAAACATAGTGTAAGAATACATTTATAGAACCACAGTGGACAAGAAACAAATCCTAGAAACAATTTCCACCAAGTGCACATCATCATACTGATCAAACAAGTTCAAGGTTTGGGTAAGGTTTAATAAGCAGCATTATTGTAACAATGTTCATTAGCAACGTTTTGTTTTTCCCTTCCATATTTCCATACACCAAGTTCAACCAAAAAATAAAAAAAGTAAAATGATCTTTGCACAAAACATTGTCGAAGTTCAAAATCAAGCTAAAATATAACTGTTTGCACGTACACTTGACTTGATAGAGGCAAACCCAAAAACTTACAGCTGTTTGGTTTGGTTTTCTAAAACTATTTTCCCATTTATATTTCATGTCCTAGAATAGATAGGAAAAACTTCATAGAGTTGATCTTTTAAACCTACTTCAAGCCATGATGACAAATCAATCAATCTTCGGGTAAATACTCTATACTGTTTAACTTGTTAGTCACAGGGCATATATGATACAACCACACTATGAAGTTCCCACGTTCAAATATAGTATTAATAAATGACTACAACAACCTACAAAACAAATTGAGAATGTCCAAGACAACACAATATCAAAAGGTTGCTTTGCTTCCTGTTACAAAAGAAAGAACAAGATGATTTCCAGTTTACAAGAAAGTTGATGAGATTGGTATTCTTGATAAAACCTTAATTTCAATTAATAACTAATAAACTATTCTTTAGTTCTACAATCAAATAATAGAATCAACAAAGACAATCATCAAAACAAGACAGGATAGAGCAAAACTGGGGAATAATCAAAGAACGAGAAAAGTTGTTTATAGTGAAATGAAAAAACAAAAATCCTACAAATATCTCAATTAGAAAGAAGAATTAATTCAGACTGTAGCATGGACACTATCATTCAATCCAAATTTTGAAACAAAGAATGTCACATTTTGCATAATAGATCAAGCTGTAAAGTATAAATATGCCAAGCAATAATAACAATGTCGTTAAAATTCAGAAAATTTGTTGATATGGTACATTAGTAGGCTACTAAAATACTCACAGCACTTATTTATGCCCTTGCAGTGGATACATAATGAATTAAGTTTGCTAGTAACACCATCAATGTTAACAGTACATGCAGATGGAGATGTGACATGATGTGGTCTACAGGGAAAATAATGAATGGCCTGATTTTTTATTGTATTTTTGTATGAGGGTTATTTTGATGAATTTGTATTTTAGGGTTTTGAAAAGTCTATAAATAGGATTCAATTAGGTCAGTTAAGAAGAGGCCAAGATGTGAGAAACGCTTGAGTTTGTTAGAGCGACGGCTACACGTATCTTTCCCCTTCTCTATTCTTTAGCTTGTGGATTAGAGCTCCGTAGTGGACTTTAGGGTTTTCCCCCATTCCTTTCTCTCTTCTATCACTACTCCTCTTGTTCTATTCTTCTCTGCAGTTGTTATTGATATTGCATTTTCTCTTCCTTCACTGCCATTGCTGCTTGCTTTTCCCTTTCTTCTCTGCTGCTGCTAATTTTTTCCCTCTCCAATCAGTTGTTTCCCTTTTTGCTCGGTGCCACTTAGGTGTTTGATGAAATTACTGTGAGAACCTATTTACTTCTCTGGGAGATTAGTCTGAAAGTTGTCCATTTGAATTTTGAGAAGATAGGGCTTCATTAATTGGAGTATGGAGCAATGATGTGGTCTACTGAAAAAATAACGAATGGCCCGATTTGTTATTGTATTTTTTGTATAATGAATGGTGGCCATGATGAATTTTGACTGATCCACAGCCAGTTCCAATAATCAAACTACAATATCCTAATATCAAGACTAGAATCTAGTAAGGACATCAAACAAAAAATTAGAGTCAAACTCTGAATAACATGGTCAGCAATAATCAATTCTCTCACAATATTAGAGCATTCAAAACAAAACAAAAAAAAAAAGAAGATGAGCAAGATATAGAAAATCAAATCAGGCATATTGTATTCCTATTTGGCAAAACCACAACACTATACCAATCAAAACTAGCAGCTCAAAATTAGGTCAATACAAATCAGAAAAACAGACAAAACCAATATAATGGAATATATTAGAGAAATGAAAATACCTCTTGAAATGTGAACTTCTCGTGAACAAGTAGAGCCAAGACAAAGCTCGCTGCGATTACTAGGTAATGGCGAAAAGTGTCGAGTTCTCGATCGTATGACCGCTTCACGGCTCGGTGCCAGCGCATGCACCACACGATCGCCAACGAGCTTCCGATGAACACCAATTTCATCACAGTGTTGTAAACAGAGATGAAGTCTGTGAATAGATCCAAGTAGCGAGTCACGAACACCAAGGCGTACAGCTCCTGAGTCTTCAGCGAAATCCCTAACTCGGAACAACAACAACAACAACAAACTCAACTTCAATTACAGTTGGGAATACTCAATTCAAGATCTATGAGAGTTTGTGTACCTGAGCATGATTTGGTGGCGTAGATTTTGAGGAGGAGGACTAGAATACTAAGCAAATGAGTCATGTCGCCGGCGAATCTGAAGATGTTCATCTTTGCGAAGGGGGTGGAAGAGGGTTTTGGGTACTGGATTTAGAGAGAGAGTAAATTTTAGAGAGAAAGAGAGAGGGAGAGAGAGCGAGAGGTTGAAGAGGCTGGAAAAAAACGCGACGACGACGTGAAGAGTTGAAGTGGGGTGGGGGAGGACGTTGACGGGGTGACTGGGCGGTCCACTACGGTTGCGGTCTCGTGGGCTAGCTCAGCAGCTCGAGTCTCACTTTCCACAATGTTAATATATTTATTTTCAAGTTCAACATTTATTTGGAGAAGTTCGTTTTTAATTGATTTTTTAATTTTTTTTATTATTTTAATTTGATTAAAAAAATTATGTTTGAAAATATAATTAATTTTTTTTATAGTTAATTTGATCATAATAAAAAAATAATAATTATGATTTGAATGTAATATTTTATATGGAAAATGGTTGAGGCCTCGAATTTGCCTCGAATCCCAATTTTATTTATTTTTTTCTTTCTTTCTTCTTTTTCACAGAACCAGAGGGGAGGGGAGGGGAAGAAGAGAGAGAGGGAGGGGAGGGGAGGGGTCCAGATTCGCCGTCGCAGCTCGTCGAGCTCGCCAGCCGTCCGATCGTCGCCCAATCTAGCTCGTCGCAGCAGCTGCACGGCCGTCGCCTCCGCCTCCGGCCCGCCTCCGCCTCCTCCTCCTCCTCCTCATCCTCCCCCGGTGATTATGGCCCCCTCCAGTCCGGCCCACCGGCGACTCTCTCTTCTTCCCCTCCCCTCCCCCTTCTTCCCCTCCCCTCCCCTCCCCCTCTCTCCCTTCTTCCCCTCCCCTCTGGTTCATTCGAGCCAAATTCGAGGCCTCGAATTCGAGGCCTCTATCACGACTCATTTTATATTATTAATTATTTTAATTTATTTTATCTTTATTAATTATTTTTATTTCTAACCTTCTTCCCAGATCATTGTAAAATAAAATAAATTAAATAAATTAAATTAAATTAAATTAAATTAAGTTATATTTTTATATATTAAAATAATAAAATTATTTTATTAATTTAATTTTTTTAATACACGATTTATCCACTAAACCTTTACAAATTAATGAAAGGCTTATAATATGCCCTATTGACCGACCTGAACCGTCAAGTCCACTAACTAGTTGGTACGGTCATTAGAAGCTTTCGTTAGAGGACTTTTTAATTTTTTAAATATTTTAATCACAAAAATATAAAATAAATTTTTTAATTTAATAAGATAAAATATCATATTTACACTATAATTATTTCAATTTTTTCTTACAAAAGTCAAAAAAAACTTAAAAGTCTATTCTAAACGAGTTTTTTTAATCCCATATTAAAAAAATCAAAAAATTAACCCATATCCCAAACGAACGGCTATTTTAGAAAGTGAGTTAAAAATCACTTTCCAACTTGTAACCCACTTTCCTCCCTCACAAACAAATTAAAAAAAAAAAAAACTAAAAAATAGTTTTAACTATCTTCCTAAAACACCCCTAAAAAGACCTTTTGCCCTTCAAGTGGGTTAGTGAAGTAAGAAATATGAACAACGGTTTAGTTTTTAAAATTTAATTTAATTTTAAATTATGATTTAAATAAAATATGTTAATCAAACATATATTTAAAATATAATTTAAAATTACTTTTAAAATGTCTATCTTTTTTTTTTTCATTATCATTAATCAGTCAATCAATCACTTATTCTCCTTTATCTCTTCTATCTTCTTTCATATTTTCCAACATTCTATACGTTAATTAATCAAACTAAAAATTTAAAAAAAAAATTACAAAATTATTTTTAAAATACCAAATAAATTTTCTCTTTTGCAAATCATGATTCAAAAATTTAAAACTCAAAACACAATTTCACACTCAAATCATTATTTTAAAACTAAACCAAACATATCCATGAACTTTTTTCAACAAAATATATATATATATATATGAACAAGATATAGGTGGAAAATAGAAATAAGATTACTTAGGCCTCGTTTGGGAACCCTCCATTTTAGCTAAAAAGTCAAAAAGTTACTAAATTAGCCAAAAAATCAACAACTACCAAAAAGTCAAAGATTCTCTTTTCTCTCTACTTTTTGCACATTTTTTCGTAAAAAGCCAAAAAATCATCCCAAACATACTAGTTTTTTTTAGCTCATATTTTAGCTAAATAGCTAAAAAGTTACTAAATTAGCCTGTTCTAAACGAGGCCTTAAAAAAATAATCACATAAATTAGTTTTCTCCGACTCCAGGGATGGTAACATGTTAGATCTTTTCAGATTTCATGCATGAATTCTGTACTTTGAACTCAAGTATTTGTTTTTTGAACTCAATTATTTTAACAATACGGTTTGGTATTTTACCCTAATTTTAACAATTTTGACCTATATATATTTATATTTCCAAAATGCTTCCTACCCTCAGTAAACATTACACCCAGTGACCCCCCAATGCCACGTGGCACTGTGGGATTGGAGGAAAGAAAAAAAAAAACAGAAAACTGACCAGTGGGGGCGCCCCACGTCACTGGAGGTCGACCCCCACTGGGTGTATCCAGCGGGGTTGTTTATATTTTACCTTACTTTATCAATGCTCTTTCAATTTTTTTATAAAAATTAAAAGTTAGAACAAATATAATCGAATTGGGTAATTTTACCATTCTTTCCACCCTTCTAGTTTTCCCCTCCAATGTGATTTTTATTGATAAATCTCATTTAGAAGTGTTCTAACTCAAGAAGTCTATGAAGGAATTTTTTAATCCACTTAGTCCTATGTATTTATATTTTTATTTCATAAAGTCATTTTTCTTAATTTACACTATTTTATTAGATTTTTATGCCATTATATTTAATGTTGATATTTAATGTTGAGGGGAAGAGAAAGAAGGGAAAGGTTAAGGCATAAGAAATTTCATTCACAAATTAAATAATATTGACATTATTATTTTATGTTATTATATAATGTGAATATATTTTTAATTGACAACACATTAAAAATAATGTGAACATTCTCTCTCATCTGATGTGAATGTTTACAATACCTTTCAGAAAAATTCTCTCCCATCTAATGTGGTGATGTGAATATTCATAACATGTGAACCTTTTTTATTTTTAATTGACAATGCATTAAAAATAAGGTTCATTATATTTTTAATTGACAACATATTTTTATTCACAACATGTAGTGATGTGAACATTCACAACATGTGAACATTCTCTCTTATCTAATGTAGTGATGTGAACGTTCACATTCGTATATTTTAGTATGAATATTCACCACATGTAAATGACAACACAATGACAAAATTTTATTTCAAATTAATGTGAATATTCATTTTAATTACATGATATATGATGTGAATACTCACATCATGTAATTGACAACACAATGGCAAAAATTTATTTTAAATTAATATGAATATAATGAGGAGTATTTTGAGAAGTTGATAAAAAGCTGACTTTTTAATTTTTTTAGTCTATTTTGTCTTTTTGTGGGTAAAAAATGTAAGAGGTAATATAACCCAAAATGGATAAAAAGTTAAAAGCTGACTTTTTATTTTCTTCCCAAAATACCCCTAATAGTCAACATCCTGATGCATGAAAATTACCAAAACATAATAACAATCAACATTAACTATCAACATTAATAAGAGAAATGAGAGATTGAGGGTGTTTTGATATTCTTATCTCAAATAGGATCTAATGAAATAATCAAAAATGTATATAAATTAAATAGAATAAAACTTTATCAAAAAAACTCCATTTTCCTATTGTTTCAAAATTAGTAATTGCAACCCTTCCCTCGAATAAAATGTTGTTTCTAAATGGACTTCTAAAACAAAATTTCAAGACCATTGCCTGTAAATTAGAGATCGTATTTACCATTAATATATATATATATAAATTAGTAACATATCTCTCTTCAACTTTTGATAGTATGAGAGATTTAATATATTTTTTCTTATTTGTTAAAATTCATTAATAATATTATTAAATAAATTTCAGTTCTCAAAAATATTCTGTGACGAATTTCTTTGTGATGAATTAAAATTTATCTATGTCAAAATTTCTCTATGAAAATGTCGAGGGATTCCAACTACTATAAAAATGTTGCATATTATTTATTTTATAAAATATTAATATCAGAGATCTTAAACTAAAAACCCTTAATAATAATGGTTTAGTTTGGGCTATTTTGAGAATATGGTTATAATCAGTTTTTTGTGAAAGAGGGAAGTAAGTAGTAGGCTATAATCTGGGAAGTGGATTATAACCCACTTCCCAAAAACCCCAAAGGCGATCTCAACTTAAAAAGGTGTTTGGGTTTGATAGGCTCGGACTGGGACTTATTTCAGTAATCCAAACCATTCATTTTTAGAATTCGTTGAGTAAAATATTTATGTAAAAATCAAGATGATCATATATCAGTAAGTATATGTTTGAATCAAATTTGTTACAAAAAGTTGATGGCTATTCTTGAAATTATTCAGTGTGTTTGGTTTGAGTTTTTTTAATTCAGTTTTCTGGAAATTGATTTTTTTATTTTTAGTGAATATTTTTAAAATTTTAAGCAAATTTTTTTATGTTTTTAGATGCAGCTTACTTAAATATATCTAAATAGTAAAATATTTATGAAAAAAATATTTTAAAAAATTAATAAATACACAAAAATAAGAAAAATGTACTAAAATTTTGTATTTTTTATATTTTTGGTATTTAATGATTTTTTTTATAAAAAAATCACAAATATTATGTTTTTGAAATATATTTATGTTAGGTTTGTCTAAAAATTAAAAGAATTGTTTAAAATATTAAAAAAATCAGTGAAAACAAATGAATTCTAAAAATTGAAACTAAACAGGGTGATTTGTATTGTTCATTTTTAAAAAACAAATATGATTCAAACATATAACTACCGATATATAATCATCTTAATTTTTTTGTATGAATATTCTAATCAATGAGTCTTAAAAGTGAACGGTTCGAATCACTAAAGTCAATTTTAAAATGAGCCCACTAAACCCAAACGCTCTGTCAAATAAAGATGATAATTAAGAGAAGCCAAACTCTAATAAGATAGCATTCTATGGCACCGCTTGGGAAGATGAGTTTGTGAATTTTTTTGCTATTTTAACCACAAAAGACAAAATAGGCTATTTTAGTCACAACAAACAAAATATCACATCCAACACATAATCATTACACTCTTCTCTCACAAAAAAAGTCAAAAAGCCAAAAAGCCTGTCCTAAACCAAGCTTTTTAGCCCAGGCTAAAACAGCCAAAAAATTCAAAAAACCAAAAAGACAACCCACTTCCCAAATAGAGGCTTAGTCTATTTGTATAGAAGGTAGCAAAGTTTAAGAGTTGTCTAAACAGGCCTTATTTGGGAATAGGTTTATATGTTTGGCACAGGTTACACTTTGGCTATATTAGCCCAAAAAAAAGTAAAATAGACTAAAAAATCAATAAGATAAAATGTCACATTCAAATCATAATCATTTTATTTTTTATTTCACAAAAAGTCAAAAAATCTAAAAATTCCATCCTAAACGAGGGTTTTTAGCCTTAGGCTAAAAAGCAAAAAGACCAAAAAGTCAGCCCACATCACAAATAAAGGCTTAATATTTTTTTACCTTTTTACAAAAAGATATATAAAAAAGTAGAGAGGATGATATAACAATTTATAATAACTGTTTGACTAAAATATATAATTGACAAACGAGATTTAAATAAATATTTTTTACAATAAGGCTTCCTTTGGGAAGAGACTAATTTAGTAACTTTTTGATTATTTGGCTAAAATATGAGCTAAAAAAAAACTAACATGTTTGGGATATTTTTTGGTTTTTTATGAAAAGATGTGCAAAAAGTAGAGAGAAAAGAGAATATTTGATTTTTTGGTATGGATTGTTGGCTTTTTAATTTTTTTAGTGACTTTTTAACTTTTCGACTAAAAAAGCCACTTGCCAAACGAGGCCTAAGACCAAAATATCATTTTTGCTTTCTCTCTATTTTACTCTTTCATCTTTTATTTTTTTTAATATCTTTTCATTTTCACCTTCAACTTCACCTTTATCTTTTATGTTTATATTACACTATTTGAAATGATTCGCCAAATTTTTTTTATCACTATAAATAACTTAAGCTTTTGTTTGTCGTATCTTATCTTATCAAAATATGTATATTTGGTTGACTTTTTAGAATATTTTTTTAATTTATAAATTTAATTTTATAAACTAGTTTGGTAAAAAATAAAATAAAATAAAATCAAACACTAATTATTTTCATCTAATTTTCTCTTATTTAAAACAAAATATAATTTTCAGAAGTTTAAAAATACATTTTTTATATTTAATTTTGTTAAATTATTTTTTTATTTTTAAAATAAACTCAAAAAAAAAAAAAGTAAAATTCAACCAAACAAAAATATTTTACAATTAGATCAACACCATAAAGGTTGGCAAGGCTCTCACCATCCCATCACCATGAACCGTTAAAAATGAAAGTGACCTACATGATTTATTTATTTATTTATTTTATACTACAAAATAATTTAAGCTTGTTAATTATGTAATTTAATTTTGATGATGTCTGAAATATTATGGGATAAATTCTGTTTTTTTAATATATATATTTTATATTCTTTGACACAAAACATTATCTGTTAAAATATATGTTATATTATGTATTTGTTATAAATATTATTTAAATCGAAATTACTATGCAATATATGATTTTACAAAAATATTTTATAAAATTTACTATTCATGTTTTGAAAAATACAATCGGTCACTATTTATCTTTTGACAAATTTGATATTGATTGGTTGTATTCTTTTGACAAATGTGATATTGGTGAGTTATTTTCTTTTGAAAAAATTTGATATATAAAAATTTGATGGTTGGTTATTTTTATTAGAGTGTATCTAAAATCTCTACAATAATTACAAAGATTTTAAAAATAGTATATATTTTCATATCTGACATAAATGTTATTTAAAGAGATTTTATTATGTATACAAATATTTTAATAGAAATGTTACTGTGCAATTAAATTTTTAATAGAAAAATTACTGTGCACTCTTTGTTTTTTACGAGAAATGATTGGAAAAATTGAATTACTATTTATCGAAAGTGACTGTTGTCTATATTTTCAATCCCTTCACCTGCCATATTTGAAAATGATTGGTGCTCGTACTCCGCGTGTTAGCATGCCCGAGTTGCAGCATCTTTAAAGTCAGAAGAGGAGTGCCTCCCCTCCTCCAATGAATACATGTTTTGGCTATATAAGAAGTATTTTGGTTAGAGAAGAAGTAGTAGTGAGGAAGAGAAAATTTTGTGATATTGTCAAATATTGTATTGTGTTTCATTGAGTTATATTTTTTATGAGAAAATTTGTTGAGACTTTGAGCAAAATTATAAAAAGGATTTTATATCCCTTATTCATATTATTATTGTAAAATGAGAGAGCTTTTATAAGTGATTTTTTGGGATAAAATCACTTGAGTTAGGTGTGACTAGGCACCGGATTCAAAAACTAGTTGAGATATTTTTGTGAATGATTTTTGGGATAAAATCACTTGATGAGATGTGACTAGGCATCGAATTCTAAACTAGTTGGAGTAATCAGGATTGGTCATGTCACGACCTGCTCCCCGTACTCAAGAGTTAAGTATCATGATGATCAATAACTAAAGTTACCTCTAGCCAATTCTTGAATAAATTAATAAACGCGAACGGAAATAATATTTATGTGAGGGTACCAAAATAATTATTGGAGCTTTTATTTTTATTACAAAATTTATTGACCAAAAAGACCGATATTTACATATAAACATATCATAAAAGTATTGTGTGTGTCTATTCTGCAGCCCCGCATCTAAGACTTTCCAAAAGTTATTTTTGAATTGTATTGTTTTTTGAAAATTGGTAAACAACTATAAACATATAGCAGAATGAGAAATATTATGCCAATAGTATAAGGGACACAAAATAACCATGAATAGTTATGTAACTAAAATATTTAAAATAACTTAGTCTGAACAAATAATATTTTAAGTAGCAAAACAGAGATTATAGAAATATATAACCATAACCACGGTATCGAACAGAACGGAACAGAGGTCACAGGAGTGACAGTCAGAACAGAGCTACGGATTCAAGAGTTTGGCTCGTACGGATTATAGAGGTGGCTCCCACAATAGTGTAGCACCTATCTCCACACAACACTTTACTCGCACAGAACATAGGTCAATAGATCCATGACAACAGAGAGTCACAAAGTGGTTAAACAGAGGCTAATGCTTATTTAAGTTCTCCAATGCGTGGGACTTCCGTGGTGGTACTTACAAAATATAATTGCTTATAAAGTCATTGTCAAATATTCTTTAAAATATAAACAAACATATCCATGAGTTTCATTTTAACAAATATATTTCAAAAATTAATCCACGTAACTGAAATATTTATAAAACATAACTTGTATTAATATAATTAATAGTATACAACTTGTATAAAATAAATTATGATAAGTCAAAATATACGTAAAATATATTATAATAAGTCAAGGTATAATATAACTTATCTTAATGTTAATTTTAACAGTTACCTTTCGTTCACTGTGACCCACTAAATATTTCAAACTAAACCTAAACTATCTATACTATATATTAAGCAAAAAGGGGTTTCTAATCCCCAAGGCCTATGGGAGCTCCATTATGTCAATCCTAATTTTCTAATTTTTTGTTTTTAAAAAAAAAAAAAATTAACTTCAACATTTATTAACTTCTCTCAACCCACAAGACTTTTTGACTTCTCTTATAATTACTGCAGTACCTTTTCCAAAATAAATAATTTTGTATATTAAAAAAAATTTAAAACAAATATAAATATCTATATCTATATCTATCTATTTATTTATATCTATCTCTAACCCACAAGTTTTGTGAGAGTTCCAATATTTGAACCTTAATTTCTTAATTTTTTTGATTTTTTTTTTGAAAAAAAAAACTTAACACTTATTAAATTCCTCCAAGTCTTTTTAACTTCTCCAATTCATACACTCTTTTTAACTTTTCACATACTTATTGCAAACAATGAGTCTCCTTTTGTTTTCTCTTGCTTGACTTCTCACTTCTACACTTTCAACTTCAGTGACCACGTATGCAACTAGTAAGTCTTCTTTTTGTTTTCTCCTTCTTAACTTTTCCTTTTGTTTACTGTTTAAATATTGTAGTTAGATAGCGCATAAAAATATTTGTGATTTGTCTAGCGAATAAAAAATTATAATTTGATTTTTTAATATAATTGAAGTTAGATAAATATAAACCCTCACAAAGAGAAAAATGTGATTATAATTAGTTGAATGATTCTTTTTGTTAAAATGTAATTGTAGTTAGTTTAATAGTTTTTTTTTCATTTATTTATTTTTATTATGGGAAAAATGTGATGTGATTGTAATTTGTTCAATGACTCTTTTTTTTAATATGATTATTGTAGTTAGTTCAATGGGGTTTTTTTTTAATCTAATTTAATCTTTTTATTTACTATTTTAATTTTATTTTTAATATGATTGAAATTAAATAAACATAAACACTCACAAAGAAAAAAATGTGATTGTAATGTGATGTGATTGTAGTTTGTTCAATAGCTTTTTTTTTAAATATGATTCTTGTAGTTAGTTCAATGATTTTTTTTTAATATTATTTAATCTTTTTATTTACTATTTTAATTTTATTTTTAATATGATTGAAGTTTTTTTTTTTTTTTGGTAAGTAATATGATTGAAGTTAGATAAACATAAACACTCACAAAGGAAAAAAAATGTGATTGTAGCTAGTTCAATGATTTTTTTTTAATGTGACTGTAGTTAGTCAATGGTTCTTTTTTTATTTATTTTTTTTATTACGGGAAAAATGTGATGTGATTGTAATTTTTTCAATGTTTTTTTTTAATGTGATTTAATCTTTTATTTACTGTTTTAATGGTTTTTCTTTACAATTATTTATGAAAAAAATATGATTATAGTTAGATAGCATAAAAATATTTATGATTTGATTTGATTTTTTTTCTGATTTGATTTTTAAAGTATCAATTATTGATAATGATTAGATTGTATTTTGAAAAAAAAATTGTAATTGATTTTTTTAACTCACTGTGTTTTTTGAAAAAAAATTATTGTGTTTTTTTAACTATCAATTCACTTAATTTGTGATTCGATTTTTAACTCACTGTGTTTTTTGAAAAAAAAAAATGGATTGTACTCATTAGGGTCACATAATGTACCAATTATTGATGATAATTAGATTGTATTTTGACCCAAAAAAATTGTAATTGATCTTTTTAACTCATTATGTTTGTTGAAAAATAAATTATTGTGTTTTTTTAATTATTGATGTTGATTAGATAGCATTAAACAAATTATGACTTGTATGATTGAAATTATCTCATTTTGTTTATAATTTTATTTTTTAATATGATTAAAATTAGATAAACATAAACACTCAAAAAAAAAATGTGATTGTAGTTTGTTCAATAGTTCTAAATAATCTTTTTTTATTTTACTATTTTAATGGTTATTTTTTTCAATTATTTTTTTTATTATGAGAAAAATATCATTGTAGGTAGATAACATTAAAAAAATTGTGATTTGTATGATTGAAGTTATTTTTTTTGTTTATAATTTGATTTTTTAATATGATTGAAGTTAACTCACAAAAGAAAAATGTGATTGTAGTTTGTTCAATGGTTCTAAATAATCTCGATCTGAATTTTTTAAATTTTTTATTAAAAAAAAACACAGCATTTATTTATTTAATCAAAATTCCCTGATCAGCATTTATTAACTTTTTTCAATCCACATGTCTTTCCACATGCCTGCATTTATTGATTTGGTCAAAATCTCTTTATCAGCATTTAAAATCCCCTTATATAAATAATTATAGATACAATCTGTGTATAGTTACTGCAGTACCTTTTTGAACTTCTCTCATACACTATGATTAGTGATAAGATTGTTAAATTATTTTTATAAAAAATCTTAAAAAAACAAAATTTATATGTTAAAAAAATCTAAAACAAATACAAATATCTATGATTATCCCGTGCATAGCACGGGTGATAGGCTAGTTGTATATAAAACAAAAATAATGAGAGAGGGAGAGAGAGAGAGAGAGAGAGAGTTAGTTGATGATGGATAGCGAGATATATACAGGAGTAGTGATTGGTAGCTCGAATATTTGGCTCGAAGGTTTGGCTCGACCCCAAAACGACGTCGTTTTGGGGTCGAAATTTTTTTTTTTTCCTCTTCTCTGGTTTTGTTGCAGGTCGGGAGAGGGGAGAGGGAAGAAAGGAGAAGAAGAGGAGGGGGAGGGGAGGAGGAGGAGGGGAGGGGAGGGGGCCATAAAATCGGCTGGAGGAGGAGGAAGGAGGGGGAAGAGGAGGAGGAGGGAGGGGGAGGAGGAAGAGGCGGGGCGACGGAGCGGCAGGGCTGGGGCGACGAGGACGACGACGGAGCGGCGGCGGGGCTGGGGCGACGATCGGCGACGACGACGATGGCGACGCTCTCCCTCTTCTTCCCCTCTGCTTCCTTCTTCCTCTCCTTCTCCCTCTCCCTCTTCTTCCTCTCTTCTCTCCCTCTTCCCTCTTCAAGCAGATTCGAGCCACATTCGGGCCGAATTTTTCGAGCTACGAGGATTAACTCTATATACAGTGAAGAAAAGGCGTGCCGCGCAAGACGGCTTGGGAGCACGCAAGTTGTTGTATAGAAAATGGTATATTTCAGTATATTTTGATTCAAAAAAATATAAAAAAAATATAATAAAAATATTATAATACGTACAAAATAATATCAAATAATAACATAAAGTTAAAATTACTTTTTTAAAATTATTTATAATTAAATAGTATTAATATAATTAAATAATTTTAATATAAAATTTAAGGGACAACTTAAATTTTTAGATTGTTACAGGTCAATTGTTGTAAAGATTCACTAACACCTGTAAAATAAGTGGTGTAATTACTATTTGAAGAATATTGGAGAAATTTTCGATGAGGATACTTGAGGAGTGAATGTAGGCCCGGTGTGCCGAACTAGTATAAATTGTTGAGTTTGTTTTCTCTTCCCTTTCCTCATTTTATTTCATTAGTCTATTTTATATTGTTGAGCATATTTATTTATTTATTATTTGGGTTAATTTTTAATTTGGCAATTTATTTAAAAACTTAATTCACCCCTTCTGAATTTGCTTACCTAGGATAACAATTGGTGTCAAAATAAGAACTCTTATTTATTTTTTGACTTAACAATCTTAGGGTTGATCAATGGCAACGATTATAGGAACACAAATTATTGATGGTCACTCGCTTTTCATATTTTATTGGTGATAATTACAATTATTAAAAAAATAAAATGATGATATATATTCAAGGGACAGACTGCATAGTATGGAAGATTATTAAAAATTGTTCAATTATTCCTTCCAAAATCGTAGATACAAATAAAATTTATAAAACGAAAGAGGAACGGGATGAGGATGATATAAAAAGTATTCAAATAAATGTTAAAGTAAAACATATTTTGTACTTGATCCTAACGAATATGATAGAATTTGTGCTTGTGATACAGCAAAAGAGATTTAAAAAAAATTAGAAGTCACACACGAAGGGACGACTCAAGAAAATTGAATCACAAAAGAAGTAAAATTTACATGTAAAGATAATGTTGATGATGATATAAATTACTCCAATAGAGAAAGCAATAATAACAAAATGACAAATATTTGTTTCAAGAAAGTCGAAGATGTTAAGGTAAATGCAAATTCTCTTATATATGATAAATTATTAGATTTTATTGAGAAGTTACATGATTATTTTCAAAATATTATTAAAAGGAAAAAGAAAAAGCTTCCAAACACCCTCTAAACTATCTAAGAGCATCTCCAATCCTGAATCAAAATTTTCATCAAATTTGAGTAAAAAAATGACTTTTTCCTCAATTTGATACCGAGTGCTCCAACGGTTGATTTTCATCAAATCTGTGCCGGGACAACCGGTTGGTCGACCTGCGGGTCGACAGGTTAAGCCATTTTTTTTTTTTTTTGAAACTGTTTGAACCTTTTAGTGGTCACCGGCTGGTCGACCGGTAAGGTAAAAAATATATATATATATTTTTTTAACTGGTTGAACCTTTTTTGGAATTGTTTGAACCTTTTGTGGTCAACCGGTTGGTCTCCCCCAAAGGTCATGCACAGTGTTTTGGTGAAATGCGGAGCCTGTCTTCATTTTGGTGAAACGTTTGGTGAATTCTCGATTTGATATCAATTTGGTGAAACCGTTGAAGCTCCAAACAGCGTTTTTTTCACCAAATTTCAATTTGATGCTAAGTTTGGTGAAGGGTTGGAGATAGTCTAACAAAACTTGGAATAATTACTCCTACATAGTATTGCACAAAAAAAAAAAAAATGTTACACATTTTAAATTTTCTATTAAATAAATAACCAAATGTCTCATATGGGTGTAAACTCCACACTCATGTGAGACATTTGATCATTTATTTGGTAATAAATTTAGAGATTGTTTGAGATGTTTTAAATAAGTGCACTTTTTGATTTTTTATAAAAATATATATAAAAAAGTAAAAAAAAAATATTGATTGATGTGATTCAAAAAAAATAAAAAGTGTGAATTTATTTAGTCTTTCCAAACTTGACCTTAGGATTTCTAGCCTGAAGGGTTGGTTTGGAGTGTCCTAAAAAAGTACACTTTTTATCTTTTTATGAAAAGATGGACAGAAAAGTAGAGAGATGATGTGATAGAAAAAAGATAAAAAGATTAAAAGATAGATTATATAGGTTATGCCAAACCTAGCTAAACAAAAAATGCGGACTTTGGTTTAGTGCAAAAATCGACACGTGTCTTCTTTTTTTGAGCTAGATTGCTCAAAAAATTTGTGAGACTGATGGGTAACTTATCATGACCCGCACGGAATCCCTGGTAAAATTTCAACCGAGTTCGAGTACACCGGAAAGAAAGAAAGTGGACTCCCATCTCTCTCTCTCTCTCTCTCTCTCTCTCTCTCTCACTAGTGTTATATACATACAGAATGTGTATGTATATCTATAGCTATCGTTGAGAGAGAGTAGTGGTTCCAATCGGATCGAACTCACCGGAAAGTTCACCGGAGGAATCGCCGGCGCAGAGCTTCTCTCTTCGATCGGCGAATGAGCGAACACCATGGGCTGTATTGGATCGTCGCTTGCTGAAGGAGACGGTCCGATTCTGATCCTTTATTGTCTTCTTTGATTCGTCATTTTATAGTTTAGTTTATATACATGCATATATAGATGTCGATTTGACTTGCACTTTGTATTTTTCATGTTTGTAGCTTCGGTTTCGATTCAGATATTTGATTTGGATAAAAAAAATTTTCTTTTTCTTTTTCTTTTTCCCTCTCTTCTTGAATTTATTTGCTAAGTTTGCATTGATTTTGTTGCCTTAGATACTACTTTCATTGATCTCTAAGGAATTCTTTTAGTTCCTCCATGATGTATCGTTCAATAATAGGAAAGTGATGTACAAACTCATTTTCTAGACCCATTTTCAAACCTAAGATAAAATGATTGATTGATTATTAGAGAACATATGTGAGAGAATTGCTTTAAATATTCTAATTGATTGGCACAGCATTGAATTTAAAAGTGAGTCTAATTTATGGGTTAGAATTGCAACTTAATAATGTTACTCAGATTGTAATGTTGGGGCGGCATTTTGATTTTTTTTCCACTATAAATTCAGTATTAGTTATTTTTTGCACAAGTTCAGAGTTTTCTAAAATTTTGGTAATTTCTAATTCTTTGGGGTCAAAATTATGTTATGACACTGTTGTGTTGTGCTTGTTAATATTGTGTAAATGATGTGAATTTCTTATTCTACTCTCAAGGTGTATATGATCTGCCTGTCTTGTAGGTGAAATGCTTGATTTTGGGTTTTAAATCTATTGAATTTTATGTTTATTTTTTGATTAAAAACCCATATAAAAGCAAGGAACCAAAAAAAATAAAATAAAGAAAACTAAGCCTGCATAGTTTGTGGGTTTACTATTGCATTGGTGTTTGCCTCCCAATGGCATTAATGCTTGACTGTAATTGGTTCACTCCTATAAAGTCTCGTACGATCTTGTCTAACTATTTGTGGTTGTCTTCAGAAATCCATTTCATAATTCTCCAATGCCTAAGGGTATTGTTGCTTATTTCATACACCCATTTATTTTTTCCTCATCCTCATCCTCATCCTCATCCTCCTCATATAATCAAGTTTATTTTTTCTTATCATTGTAGTAATGATGGATGTAGGAGATGGGGAGGTGGTGGGAATGTTGAAAGTCCATCCATTTTAGAAAATGTCATAGATTTGAGTCCTTGTCGTATATATAGGTTGCCCTCCCAAAGTTTTTCTTTGAACCACAGTTTAATTGCCACATGCCCCTCAAGAGTTCCAATTCTCCCTGCCAATTTGTTAATATTTTCTTTTTTAAGAAACAATATATATATATATAAAATGCTCCATTTGTTAGGGAGAAAACATTTTCTACTGAATTTTTTTTCTTACAAATGTTTTCTGTAGAAAATATTTTTCTATGTTTGGTAGTAGTGGTGGTGGACAAAGGTGTTGGTGGCGTGGGGGGTGGCGGTGACAGTGATGGCGATGATGATGGTGGCGGCAGCCATGGTGATGACAGTGGTGGAGATGAGAATGGCAGTGGTGACGAGGGTGGCGGTGGTAATGTAGTGATATTGGTAAGATTTCAGTCCGGAAAACGTTTTCTACCTTTTAAAAGTAGAAAATATTTTTTGTTTAAATAGACTTGTTTTTTTATTGACCATAAAAAATGTTTCTGTTAAATTTCGCTTTTTATTGTACCAAACATCAGAAAATAGGAAAAATATTTTTCAAAAAATGCTTTCCGCCCAAACAAACAGAGCGTAAATTCGTAATCCTAATCCCAAAATGTTTCTTCAACCCAAATAGCTTGTTAGAGATTCCCTTTTAAAAGCCCATAGCTATTGTTGATGGGAGCAAAAAAAAAATCCAATAGCTATAGTAAATTCTTTACATCCTGGTAAGAGTATTAATGTACTTCTCTAAGAATATATTGGATGAAGTAACTCTAGAAAATTACTTTTTAAAATAAATGAATTTAGATATGACCATATGGTTATAGTTGTTTTATATATTTTTGATTTCTTAAAATCTAAAAAAAAGTTAAATTATCTTTTTAGTTTTTATTTTTAGTGAGAGGTCTCTCACAGATATATATCTAATTCTTCTTCTTCTTGATGCACTATATGATTTTTTGTTCACTCATATACTATTTTGGTTGTGCATATTTTCTATCAAATAGGTGTAATTTGGCACCATTTGATCAATTTTGAATCGAATGTAAGCCAGAACATGTATGAAACTCAATTGAATCTAGAAATTCTATCATTGGCCTTGGGAAGTTGGTTATTTTAGTTGTCTATTTGGCTGTTTTAGCGTGGCTAAAATAGTTGTGTTTGGGAAGTTTTTTTTTTTTTTTTGTAGTTGATTTGATGGTTGTGAGAGAAAAAGTGAAATGATTATGGGTTGGTTGTGACATTTTGTCTCATTGATTATTTTAGCTTTTTTTTTTTTTTAGTGGGATATTTTAGCCCAACCCTTATTATTATTATTATTATTATTTATTTATTTTTCTTACGGATTATTATTATTATTATTATTATTTTAAAAAGAGCATGTAATTAGTTAAAAGAGAGATGGATTGAGGAGAACTTTCTAGGTTATAATCTACTCTAGTCATTAAAAAAACAAGAAAAAAGGTCAGGAGCTATTGTTGTTTTGCCAACTGTAAATGCCAAAGATTTATCAACTGTTGGCATTGTGAGAAATTACTGGAACACCCTCTGTATTTGATTTGAATTAAGCATTGAACTGCTGTCCTAACAAGGGGCATACCCCTTAGAATACAAACAGGATACAAAACTAAAAAGGGGGATACCCCTTAGAAATACAAGCCAACCACACCAACAACAGCACTTCACTACTATGAGATAGAGTGTCCAACAAACAAACTGAACAGCATTATACTCATCAAACTAGCTGTGAACTGACTTGCAGGAAACACTTCAATTCTTGGTTTATATTTGAGAATAAACTGCTTAAAGAAAAAGAAGAAAATTTAACAGACTTCTGATTTGAGATCCTGGATTATGAGTCATAGCTGCGCAGAGGCCCTGGATTATGAAAATATATGTGGAAGCCATTTTAATTGACACAAGCAATCACTACACTGCTACCACTATTTCATTATCTGCCGTGTGTTTGCATGCCCATAGCGCTGTTTTTGTCCATTGACTCTCAAGTGTGTCATTTTAACCCTGAAAGGAGCAAAGAACTGATACAATTTTCGCTAGTTTCTTTTCTTTATTTCTTTCTCCCCTCCCCCCCCCCTCTCAAATGCATTGCATTATTTCAATTACATTTCATATTAATTTATTGAGCAAATTACAATAACAGTCCCTATAGTTTGATGCTCGTATCACTTTGATCATTGATTTTTTAATTGTGACACATTTGACCATAAATTTTGAATCTTGTTCCAAATAAGGACAATTGAAGATACTATTGTTCAATTTCAAGGGTAAGGTCATCAATTTAATAAAATATGAACTAATTTGACAAAAATAAATGACAAAAAAATATTTTTGAATTTTTAAAAATAATTTCTACCCATCAAAGATAAAATTATGTAAAATTGATAAATATTTTAGACATTTATTTATTTTACCGAATTAATTTTTATTATATGTTTGGATGATGATTATGTAATGGGTGGTTGTTAAGTTTTAATGTGTAATCGATATATTTAATATATGAATGTTTTTAGTTTTAGATTTTTTGATTTAATGGATTGGTTTAATAATGATATCAAATTGTCGTCATATTTGACTTTTGAAAAAATAGAAACTAATTTAATGAAAATAAAAACAACTACTCATTACATGATCATCATCCAAACACATAATAAAAATTAATTTGGTAAAATAAATAAATGTTTAAAAAATTTATCAATTTTACATAATTTTATTTTTAGTGGGTAGAAATAATTTTTAAAAATTTAAAAATATTTTTTTGACATATGTTTTTGTCAAATTAGTTTATATTTTATCAAATTGACGACTTTGCTCTTGAAATTAAGCAATGATATCTTCAATTGTCCTTATTTAAAACAAGATTTAAAATTTAGAGTCAAATGTGTCATAATTGAAAAGTCAGGGATCAAAATGATACAATGCCGAAATTATAGAGACCGTTAGTGTAATTCGCCCTAATTTATATGTCAAACCTATCTCCTTTTTCGTAAAAATAAATTGGCCCTTCCTCCAATACTATTATGAGCATGCTCAATCGTGATCCATCACTTGGTGGCCTAGATGCTGAGCGGTGTAGCTCATGTTGAACTGGAGCATACACCTCTTTCTTGCTTTGATAAATTAACTGCTGCATGAATTTTTTTTTTCTTGGTGTGCCAGTATCTTGAAAGGTTACTTATGCTACAAAATTTTATTTTTAATAAATGCTTATGCAACAAATCTTATTAAAGTGATTTCAGTTTTCAATTTTTATGCTTCTCACTTTTGGCAAGTTCATAGGTGGACACGCAAGACATATGTTATTGTCAAGTAGTGGAAAATTTCTACCATGACTTATGGTCGGTACCTCCTATTTTATTATATTTCATTTATTTTTTTGATTTTTACGCATATAATGTCGTATAAATCTTTTTATTTATTTTAACTTGCCTTGTGTCTTGTTTGTGAGTTATCCATCATGATTTGGCTATTATTCATGCTATTTGAGTCTCCTAGACTAAAATCCAGAGAATATGAAGTGAATGGAGGAAGTGGAGGATAAGGATTACTTGACAAGGCATGTTTGGAATTGTTAAATTTGTCATCAAACCCGTCTGGTGGTAGCACCCTATGATGAAAGTTAACGAGGAGAGGAATCATCACAACAAAATGTGAAAAGCACATAAAACTGGCTTCATCTTAATTAACATGTTTATATGTGGGGGGTGAGGGAAATCTGCTAGACTGCTAGTATGTGTTGATTATTTAATTTGATGATGGGATTTTACAACATTAGAAATGTAATTCTTTTCACCATAAACTTGACATTAATACATGACTTACAAGATTGCCAGCTTGAGTATTACCTATCAAAGAAAATGAAAGATTGCCAGTTTGAATATTGTCTTAAATCAATGTACCTTTTCGGAGTCACTTTTTTGTTTATGATCACAGAAAGTATTAAGAAAGTAAGAAAGCCAAAGCCTTGGAAGCATTCGGAACCAATTACGAGAGCACAACTCAAACAGCTGCGTGAGGAGTTCTGGGACACAGCTCCACATTATGGTGGCCGAAAAGGTATTCTTTCCCTGTAAAAGTGTATTCAGTGTCTGGTCATTTTTGTAGTGTCTTGGTAAAGAGTAATAGCCAACAACACAAAATACAATTAAAAGACCGCGTGTTATCAAATTATATGTCCTTTCCTCATTTCTCCTCCTAGAAAAGGAGTGTATGATTGAAAAGCTGCAAGTTAAGGTAATTGAAGGTTCAAATTATATGTCCTCTCCTTATTCTTCTTATTCTTCTTCTTCTTCTTCTTCTTGGATTTTGTAAACCTTTATAAAGGATAATTGAAGGTTCATTGGTCCATCTGCCATGCATTCACCTCTGCATAGTACAATATGTAGATCATGTGGGGGCACTTTCTATTCGAATTTAGTATCTTGGTAAAGAGTCCAGGGAACTGGCTGAATATCAAACATTACAAGTACCACTACATACTTTCTCTGCTATTTTACCGTGAAATCGGAACTTTAAATGTTACATATAAAGTTGTAAAATTCTTTTGAAGGGTGGAAATGCATGATCTAGTCTTTTGGAATTTCCTTAGTGCTTTCTCCTTTTTCTGTTATGACATTAAAATCAAATTTGGTTTTTTCAAACCCTAATATATATATATGTATAATATTGATTGTACCTGTGATTGCATTGATGGGGATAGGTTGTATAAATTTGGTGAAACTTCATTCACTAGTCATTCTTTCATGCACACGAGGAACTTTGAGAAATAAGGTTAGCAGTTGAAAAGAAAATATCTGAATATTGCGCTCTTTATTAGAAATTTGGGATGCACTCCGAGCTGCTGCAGAGGCTGATTTAACCCTTGCACAAGCAATTGTGGACAGTGCTGGTGTCATTGTTCAAGCCCCAGACTTGACAATTTGCTATGATGAGAGAGGTGTGTTATCTAATTTGCAACCTCCATAATATCATTCTCTTTCTCAGTGCTTCCTTGAGCTTAATATTCAATTTTTTTATTTTTTTTTTGTTTTGCAGGTGCAAAGTACGAGCTACCCAAGTTTGTTTTGAGTGAGCCGTCTAACTTGATCCATGATAGTTGACAATTGAGAAACTAAGTAAGGTGATTTGAGACTGTAAATCATGTAAATTAAATCCAGTATCCTTTTATTTCTAAAATGCATGTAGTCATAGTTTTGCCTGATACTTGTCATTCTCATGTCCATTACCAAAAGCTCACTCCAAGTTTTCTGTTAACAAACTATAGCTACACATATCATGGAATGTTTTTGGGTATATTTGACTGGAATATGTAGCATGGCAATTTTTTATCAATGGATATATTGTTGTTCCACATTCCCACATTACATTTTCCATTTCTACACCAAACGAAACAACTCGAACATGTTACTTAAATGTTAAGATGGGTTGTTAAAGGGATTACAAGATACCAATTTCTGTTAGTGAGTCGTTTAATTGTTAAATTTCTGTGTTTGATGCTAGTGATTCTTCTGAAAAAGCCAAATGAGGTTAGAAGATGTTTTGCAGGGCCCAAGCTTGATCAAAAAAGTTATCAATAGGTGTTTCAAAACAAGTGATGACTTGTTTCTTTTTGTTACAATAATTGAGTAAAATTTGTAAACTATTTATAATTTTTAAAAAATGAAAATAGAAACTAAATGAGTTTTTAAAACAATTTAAAAATATTTTCCTAAAAACAAGTGTTTTTGGAAATAAATTTTGTTTCTCCAAAGCAAATATCGGTTTTTTGTATTTTTATTTAAAAATAATAATAATAATAATAAAAAACCAAATGCGCAACTTTGGATGCTTCTTTATTCTGAAAATATAAAAGTAGTGGGAGACGGCGGCCGCAAAGGCGCATGCGAGTGACTTCTGATCTGAGCAAATGCTCTAAACTGAGTTTCCTAAGATTAGAGATTTTTGCATTAAACCAAAAAGAGAAAAAGAAAAAGGTTATAACAAAGAGTTTGGGAACACAAAACCAGGACATTGTTCCTTTGGAACTAAACATGGATGAGCTTTCTCAATGAATAAAAATGATGTCCACCACCTTATATCTATGATGTATTTGAAGGTTAGTTAGACTGGGGAATCTTGAATGGCTTTGGTGCCATGACTTTACTAGCTATATAGGCTATAGTAGTTTTTGATTGAGTTGTAAGAACAATGCCAATAATTAGTACTCTTAGGTAGTCTCAACACTCCAATATAAACAACCTATTGCATGATTGTTCAATGCTTTGGAGCCTTTTGAGTCTAAGAAATCCTGCTTTAACAAAACTTCAAAGACACTTATTATTAACATTAAGAATGGTAGGTGGTTCGAAAAAATATGACTCGAAATACCAAAAACGGTGTCATTTTGAATATAAAACGACGTCATTTTGACACATTCAACTTATTCGAGCCATAAAAATTCGGGCCACTAAACATTTTCCCATAAACATTTCCTATAACTTTTCATTGAAAACTATTAGTTGTGACCTAGATTTCATCATTTTAAGTAGTTATGCACTGCTTTTTTTTTGGTCATCATCACAACTTAGTTCAATTATTAACTCACTCACTCTCTCTTAAAGTGATTGGCTCTGAACTGAACTTGCATGTTTCATGGTAAAAACAACTCAACATCAAAGCCAAGACAACTGTGTGCTCATATACCCAACCTATTATATAGCCATAATTATGAGTTTCCATAGCTTAGCAAGTGGACTCTACTTTATTTTGGCATGAAACTCCACTTGTCAACTTCCAAAACTTTATATGGGAATGTGTAACAACAATCACAAATTTCATTTTCTTTTGTTTTTCTTCATATTTTAATTTTAAATAAATTATACTGAGATCTTTTGAAATTTAAATAAAATACATAAATTTTACAATTTGAATATAATTATATTAATCTTTATTTTAATAAGATTAAATAGACTGAAATGAATATAGATGGTATAAAAACACAAAAATAAATAAGAAAAAAAATAAATACTTAAATATAAAATAGATGACAACATTGTTTTTCTATTTATGCGGCAAACAAAATATAGATAAAAAGGAAACTAAATGTTATATAAATTAAATTTTCAAGAAAATTTAATGTAATTATATTAAAATTGTGAGACTTATTCTTTTTTCTTCAATTTTTAGAGAAGGTCAGTGTAATTTACCCATTAATTTTTTATTCATCTCTTTTGTCTAGAATGGATCAACTTTAAAAAAAAATGTTCAATTTTTCTTGCGAGTAATGATACACAACTAAATTTCATAAGTAATTAAGATGGATCAGTTTAACAAATTGTTTATTTTTTGTTTTCGGTTGAAAATAATTATATATGGATAGATTTTAGGGAAAATCGGTCTAGGGTCCCTCTCCCACTTTTCATAATGGAAGAGATCCACAAAATTATTTTTTGATGTCTAAGGTCCTAAACATATATCAGACAAATTTCAGTCAAACCCACCGCCATTCTTACCCACAACCACCGCCATTCTGATCATCATTTCCATTTCCATTCGTATTCCCACCACCGCTGCTTCGTGACAGCATTGAGCAACCTAACTTTGTTCGTTCGTTCGTCCTCCACAAGATATGATCTGACTATGAAACAAAACACCTACGGATTGTTAAGAAAGGATCAAAGCGGTCGAAAATGGCGAGAACCATGAGGAACAAATCAGGTTTGGCCGTCCTGAACCGGTTTCTGAGCTCACCAAGTCTGGATCTCCGTCGAACCACGACTATGACCAGGTCTCTAGAAACCCTAGCTTTCGAAGAGGTTCGAGCATCTACTACTACTGAGAAAACCCTACAAGTTCACTGCTTTTGTGCTTCACGGCCTCTTGGGGTCTGGCCGAAACTGGCGATCTTTCTCTGGTTCCCTCTCTTCCTCTCTCTCTAATGGTATCTCTCTCTCTCTCTCTCTCTCTCTCTCTCTCTGGTTTCTCAAAACTTTCTTCCAGACATGAGAAATCCGTCACAAATATGCATCTGATTATAGATGGTGATCCTGCTTTGACAAACTTGGGAGATGGTTTCTCAAAATTTAAGGAGACAGATCGGCGAGGGTATACCTAATCGAAGATGAGTATGTCTACGCGTGGAGTGGAAGATTTGAGCTGTTTTTTTTTTGTGTGGAAGATTTGAGCTGTAACAATGGTGGAATGAAGATTGTGGACATTAAGGGGGGTTGATAGGTAATTCATCTTCAAATTCATCTTCTTCGGTCTCAAACAATCCTCCGCTGGTCTCAAACAAGCAATAGGTCCAGAGAAATTCTCTGGGTTCCAAATTAAGCATTCCAGGTTTTAAATTGTGAATTGAATTTTTTTTTCATTTGAGCTGAATTTTCTCTGGGTTGAAACCAGATAAATTCTCTGATTTTTTAACTGAATTTTCTCTGGTTGAAACTAAAGAAATTCTCTGGTTTAGGTGACGATCTCCGACCACTGTCGAAATTTCTCTGGACTCCCCAAACCCAAAGAAATTCTCAGACAAACATTTTCAGAGATTCTCCCACCCAGAGAATTTCTCTGGACTCCACAATCCAGAGAAAATTCCCAGCCAGAGAAATTCTCTCAACCCAAAAAATTTCTCTGGACATGACCAGATGCAATAGCTGAGTTGAAATAAGGTGATACAATCACTCTGCTGCCAAAGTATGCCTGAAGATGCAACAATTTCTCTGGGTTGTTGTTGCTATTTTTTTTTTTTTTTTTGATGATGCAGAAAATTTCTCTATTTTTAAATCCAGAGAAATTCTCTGGTGTCCGTCGTCATCTTGTAAACACATAGGCATGAATCCATTCACTCGCAACTGAAGTTATTCAAACTTTCCTAGTTAGTTTTGATTAAATGTGCTTCTGAGTTTTGTTATTAAGATGTTATTAGTTTTGTTATCATTAAATTATTATTGTATGCTTGCTTGGCCTACCTTTGATCACCACTACAGTATTGGGGAAATGAGAAGAAAAGTAAAGAAACTCATCCAGAGAAATTTCTCTGGGTCAGAATTTCTCTAACCAATTTTCTCTGGACTGAAATTTCTCTGGACTAAATTTCTCTGGGTCAGAATTTCTCTGGACCAATTTTCTCTGGACTGAAATTTCTCTGGATCAAGTTTGAGGGACCTTAGACATTATGAAAATATTGTTGATGGACCTTAGACATTATGAAAATATTTGGTGTCCTTTATATTATAAAGTCATAATACTAAGGACCTGAAAAAAAATACCCCTAGATTTTAATACAAAAATTTTATATATAATAATGTGATTTCATTCTGATCCCCTCATTCCCAAACGAAATACCTTTCACTTGTGTTCATAATTATGTATAGGTCAAACCCTAGTCCAAGTTTTATAATCCTTCACATGGCTAAGTGGTAAAGAAAAATTATAAAAATGGAACTTAGCCAGTGTGATTTTAACAGCTTTTGAACAATTAAAAAATGAGTTCATTAATTTTTTTTTTTTAAAAAAAAACTTTTTATTCTATTTATCTATTTTTGATTAAAAAAAAAAAGATAAAAAATGTCATTCCTTCTTTTTTAGAAATATTTGAATTTTTAGGAGACTATGTTTTCAACCTCTTTAAATTTTGCAATAATACCCTATGAATTGTGGTATTAGAGCATTAGGCCTTTTTAAAATTATTTTTCTTCTTCATTTAATAGTGAAAAAAATAATCATATTATTTACTATAACCAAATCAATAGGACTATGTACCTAAAAATTAAACCCATAATTTCAATAAAGAGTATAAGATTTATTATACACATAAATCACATATTATACTCATTCAATCTCCGCCACATACTTAGATTTTGCACAAAAATATAAACTCTTTTTTTCGAATTTCGATACTTACATACTTACTGTAACTAATCATAATACACTCCTCCTTCTATTCAATCAGTTAACCCAATATAATTTATCCCCATAATATTATTTATAATTCATAATTTTATCATTTATCTTATCTAATCTCATAATTTGACTATCACCCACAATTCCATCAATAATTCTATTCACGTCCAATCTAAAGGCCACAAGGTATCTTTGTCACATGCAAGCCAAGTAAGAAACCTGTTGGTAGGTTTGGTGCAATCAGGACCCAACCAGAATTTTATTATCGGAAGGGTTAAAAGGAAAATAATTTTTTTTATTATATACACAAAACACAAACATATGTATATATGATATATAAATTATAGATACATAAAAAAAATTAAATACCATAGAAGTAATTTCTAATAAGATGAATAAATTTTTTTTTGAATGTAAAATAGAAATAGAATTCGAGATGGAAGAAGAATGACATATTTTTTTTATATTGAAAGACCATTTTATATATAAAATAATATATATATATATTTAAAATTTTATGACAAATAATAATATTTACCGAAATAAGAGGGTCATCCCTCGTAGTCGGCTCCTATTCTCGCCACTGGCCAACATGAGGTGGCCAACATTCAATGGGTTGGCGTTGGCCATGGGGGCAATTTTTGGACTGTAGGAAAAGTGGAGTCCACTATTTCTAATTTTTTAATTTTACTTTTCAAAACACTTATAACTATTAAATTATTAAAATTTTAAAGTAAAATAATCTCAAAAATATAATAAAATGATTGTCAATGTTTTCAAATAAAAAGACATAAAAATTGAGGATAAAAAATCACATACTTCCTCGTTAATTCCCCATCCCACCAATGAATAGATGGTTGTTTTTTTTCTTTTTCTTTTTTTTTTTGAATGAGAATATGGTGCGATTGAATCTAAAAAAAAAATCGTGTTGTGAGGGTATCATATTATACCCTCAACCAATCACAAATATTTATGTTCTTATGTTGTCCCTCAATTATATATCAATATAAATGTGCGGACTCCACTTCATAAACCAATAAGAGAAGATGAGGGTATTGACAGATACCCTCTCAACTAAGGGTGCCATGGGTTCTACGGCCCGCCCAATTTAACCTGATAATTTTAGAATTTAAATATATATATATATATTTTTTAAGGGGTTGAGATGATAAGTCTACTTGACTTTTTGATTAAATCTGAGAAAATAAGTTTTAGCTCAGTTTAGCTCAACTTGCCCATTGTTAAATTATTAATTTAAATTTTATATTATTTATTACAAAATTAAAAAATAATATATAAATATACTATATTATATATAAATATATACATTTTTCAAGAGCTTAAATTAAAATGTTTTGATAAAAGATTACATCTATTTTATAATTAAATTTTGTTAATTTCAAATTCAAATAATTATTAAAAGGGCCTTAATAATTTTATAATCCTTCAACATTAAAAAAAATAAAAACAAAAACAAAAACAATTCATATCTATTGGAAAGTGAAAAAAATTTAAGATTTGAAAAATCTTTTAAGGCCGACTTTGGGATGATAAGTCTACTTGGCTTTTGGATTAAATCTGAGAAAATAAGTTTTAGCTCAGTTTAGTTCAGCTTGCCCATTTATAAATTATTAATTTAAATTTCATATTATTTATTACAAAATTAAAAATAATATATAAATATACTATATTATATGTAAATATATACATTTTTCAAGAGCTTAAATTAAAATGTTTTGATAAAAGATTAAATCTATTTTATAATTAAATTTTGTTAATTTCAAATTCAAATAATTATTAAAAGGGCCTTAATAATTTTATAATCCTTCAACATTAAAAAAAATAAAAACAAAAACAAAAACAATTCATATCTATTGGAAAGTGAAAAAAATTTAAGATTTGAAAAATCTTTTAAGGCCGACTTTGGGACAGTTTTTTTTGTTTTTTTGTTTCTTTTAGAAGATAGCTTTGGTATAGTGTTTCCTTCATCATGTTTGGAAGTGCAAGTTTGACCTGACCTTAGACCACCTAATGTTTGTCCATTCCTACTCTAACTTTTGTTTGGGCGGTGATTTTTTTTAGTGATTTTTTTATAGGAGGACATGAAAAAAGTGGAGAGAATAGGATAAAATTTTGTATTGGCTTTTGATTAAAATCTTCTCTTCCCAAACACCCCTTAAAAAAAATAAAAATAAAAATAAAAATAAGTACATTTTTCTATTTTGTTTTATTCAATGATTTTTTAAAAAAGTTTTGTTAAAATTTTATACTTTTTAATATTTTATTTGTTTGGACTGTAAATATTTTTTGTTTTCCTGGTGTTTCATACAATGAAAAACAAAAATTAACAGAAAATATTTTTAATAGTTTACGAAAAACAAACCTATTTGAGTATTACTTTTAAAAAGTGAAAAATGTTTTTCAAAATAAAATTTTATCAATGTCACCATACTACCATTGTCACTCTCATCTCTACACCATTGTCACCATAGCCACCTCCACCATCACCGCTGCCGCCACGCCACGCCACCACCTCCACCTCCACCTCCACCTCCACATTGGTCCCATTGGCACCATTACCAAACATAGAAAATATTTTCTTCGAAAAACATTTCTAGAAAAAGTTTTTATAAAAAAAAAATAAAAAATAAAAATCTCCGAATCAAACGGAACAAAAGTGTATTTAGATTAAATATATCTAAAATATAAAAAAAATTTATTAAAAACAAAAAAAACTAATTGAAGGTTCAAAAAACTATTTTGAAACTCCAAATCAAACATGGTGAATTGGTCCATAATTTTGTGATTTAAAATTGCTTAGGATTGACTTTTTAAATAATTTTTTTGTTATTTTAAGTCATCTCCAATCATTTATTAAATTTAAATTTGATGAGAAATTAGTAGAAACGATGTTCCAACCTTTCATCAGATTGATATTAAATGAAGAGAGCCCTATATTTTTCATCAAATTAAAAGAATTTTTATCCTTTTATCAAATTTTGCAGGTAGTCGTTGGTGGACAACTGACTAGATGACTGGCCGAACAACCTCTTAGACAACTGGGTTTTGAGATGAATTCAGAATTTTGTAAGAAGATTCGATAAAAATTTACTTTTCACCGGATGACCGACAAGTCGAATTGATGAAAACTTACTCTTCACTGTTAAAGTGTATCATATTATATCAAATTTTTTATCAAATTTTTACTCAAATTTAATAAAATGTTAGAGATACTCTTATAAAAAACAAAATGGGTAAAAAAATAAAAATACAAATAACTTTTTATAGTGACAAATTGTAGGCCTCCATAGAAACTCCCATCCCCATATTAATTTTGGAGAATTTACATATTGGTGGGATTAGAAAATTTATTTTAAAATATGATAAATATTGATAATTACATATTAATAATTCATCCACTAAATTTGTTCCATCTGAATTTGCTTAAATGAGATTCTTTGAGGGAAGAGTCCCCCGCAAATTTCCAAAACCGGAAACTCTTACTAAAAAAAAAGTCTTATTTAAGCAAATTCTAACTAAACAAATTTGATAAATGTAACAATTGTGATAATTAAAATCATAAAAATTTTCACATTTTTATAAACTAATTTGCCCATTAATTTCTCATCAGCAACATAATCTCACCCAAATACCCTTCTTTCTATTCAATAAGCCTGTTTGGTAGAGCTTATAAGCTGCTTATTTCAGCTTTTAATTTAATTTAAGCTAAAATATTGTGTTTGGTACAGCTTAAGTTAACCAGTTTATAGCTTAAATCAAGCTATTTCTCAACTTATCTCAAAAGCTGGTCAGGGGTGCTAAAATTACTTAAATGCCCTCATTAATACCCAAATATTAATATTAATTAAAAAATAAAAAATTGTATATTTTTGAAGAAAAAGAAAAAAATCAATATTAATTGAAAAATAAATATTAATTGGTATTAATTATTAATAAATTCATATTGTATATTTTTATATTAATTAAAAAATAAAAAATTGTATATTTCTAAAGAAAAAGAAAAAAAAATCAATATTAATTAAAAAAATAATATTAATTGGTATTAATTATTAATAAATTAATATTGTATACTTTTGTAATGAATTAATTATTAATTGATACTAATTAATAACAATTGTTGATTATTAATATTAATTGATACTAATAAAAATTAAATATTAATATTAATTTATACTAATTAATAATTTTAATATTAATTGAGACTAATTAATAATTTTAGTATTAATTGATACTAATTAAGCAATTAATTGATACTTATTAATTTATAATGGAAAATAATTGTGACAATAATACTTTTATTACATTTTTAGCAAATATATCAATTTTTATATTAATTGATACTAATTAACACTAATTATATTAACTTTTATTAATGAATTTTTTAAAAAAAAAATTAAAACTGAAAAAAATGACAAAATAATTATTTTTATATCATATAAAGTCAAAAATGTCAATTATATAATAAAAAATTATTTTACAACTTATTAATTAAATATTATTCTATTCCTTAAATTCATAATTCCACAACTAGATTAGACAGATTAACAATTCATACTCACCATTATAAATCATAATCTATTAATTTCTACTGCTATATCATCAAACAGAGCCAATGACACTCCAGATTCTGTCTTAAAAACGTCTCCTCGTACAACGGCCTATTTTCCTCTTTCTCTCTCAATCTCACTCTCTGTCTCTCGTTAAATCACACCCAATAGAGTCCATTCGCTTTCTATAATACTAGTACAACCACAAATTTTATTTTCTCTCCCTCTGCCGGTGTCAACAACAACCCATCTAGTTCATGTGAAAGTTTTCACGCACAAACAAAGAGAGAGAGAGAGAGAGAGATCTGAGATTTAATGATTGAAACGGGTCGCTTGCCTCTGATTCAGGTGAACTGAGTGTTCTTTCTACTCATTTTCTTGTTTTTTTTTTTTAACCTTTTCACTTCTCTCACCATTTCACTGTTCTTTCCCGTTTTGTCAAAAAAAGAGAGGGTTGGTTAGGGCTACAAAGCAAAAACAGAGCTGTGATTAGTTCAGAGATTCCAAAAAGATTCATCTTTTTCAGTCTCTCTTGTGTTCTATGATTTGCTTATATGTGAAGTAGCATTTGAATTTTGAAGCTTTCAAAACTTGGGCTTGGTAGTAGGTTTTTTTTTTTTTTTGGAAATTTGCTATATACACTCTTTTCCTTTTAGTGACAAATGGTTTGGCTTAAAGAGTTTGCAATTTGGGGGGTTTTGGGGGAGTTGTCATTGGACTTGAGGTTGTTATTGCATGTTAAAATTTATGATTTGTTGATGGGTTGGTAATCTAGATAGCTTGGATTTGGGCATTAATGGTGGCTGTATAAGACACCACTGGTGGGATATCACTGGTGGGTCTTGATGGGTTTTGTTGTCCTTGTAATGCCATATGTGTGAAGATTTGGGACAGTTATAAACCCCCCAAAATGCAATATTTGCTGACATTTTGCCTTAGTCTGCAAAAATTCCTGCTATTGGACCCATTTATGTTCTGATCATGAACAGGGCTGTTCGTGACCGGATACTAAAAGATGCCAATTTTGATATTAGCAATCATCTACGTAACCATATTCATCTGACAAATTGTATTCATTTGAAGAACCATATGCATAAGCATAGCCCTATATTGGCTGATAGGTCGCTCATGAGGGACCTTGTTGTCCTTCAGAGGTCAAGATCTCTCAGGGATCCTTCTGCAAGTCCGCCTTCATGGAATTCTCCTTCTGATCTGCTTTCTAAAAGAGGTGAGAAGGACACCATGGTGGGTAATGGAAGACGGTCTCTGGGCACGGAGTATCGGAGGGATGGTAGAGGGGTGTCGGGAAGCTCACCTCTCTTAGCTAGTTTAGAAAGAGGGAAAAATGATGGGGCTACTGCTGTGAGCGAGCGTAGTAACAAGAGTGGAGTTCGGGAATGCAGAAGAATTAAGAGAGATGAATCAAGTCAAAGGAATTTGGGTACTGACCTTAATGGTGGCAATGAGGAGCCTCTAGAAGATGATAATGGTTTGATTCATGACATTGTTTCAGGGAACTCTGAAGCAAAGGATAAGAAAATGAAACAAAAGGGGAGGTATAGAGAAGAGGGTCACCTCAAGACTCTCTCCGAGCAGCTGAATGATGTCCGGATAGATAGTGATGATGTAGCATTATCTCATATCCATCTTCGTGGTAAGCATAACCAAAATGAGCAAATGGTTGAGGAAGCAGAAGCCAGCATTCGTGGCTACCATAGTGGATTGAATAGGGAAAAAAGGCGTAAGTTTCAAGGTATGAGAACTTTTAAAGCTTCAAGAGATGCTGGGACTCAAAATGAAATGTCTGTGGCCTCTAATTCTTTAGCTCAAAGTTCGGCTCATCCAAAGCACCACATGGAAGAGGGAGAAGAAGAGTATGACGAGAAGAATGTCACAAGGGCTCCAAGAAATGGGTGTGGCATTCCTTGGAATTGGTCGAGACTTCATCATAGGGGGAAATCATTTCTTGACATTGCTGGAAGGAGTTTGTCTTGTGGTTTGTCTGACTCGAAATTAAAGAAAGGCGGTTCAGTTCCTGAAGTTGGAGATGCTACTGTTATGCCTGTGATGTCCGACCACTCAAGCTCTTCTACTAAATTTGATGCAGAAGCACTGCCTTTACTGGTGGAGGCATCTGTATCTCGAGAAACTACTGACAATGCTGCTTGGGTGCATGACTATTCTGGGGAGTTGGGTATTTTTGCCGATAATCTGTTAAAGCATGAAATTGATTCTGATCTTGCTTCAGAAGCTAGATCTGATGATCAACACAAGTTTAGACGGCATCGCAATCGTAGACACCAGAACTTGACTCAGAAATACATGCCAAGAACCTTCAGAGATCTAGTGGGGCAAAATTTGGTAGCACAAGCTATTTCGAATGCTGTTGCTAAAAGGAAGGTTGGCTTGTTATATGTGTTTCATGGACCTCATGGTACAGGAAAGACCTCATGTGCACGCATATTTGCCAGAGCTCTAAATTGCCAGTCTCTGGAGCGGCCCAAACCTTGTGGGTTTTGTAATTCTTGCATTGCATATGACATGGGTAAGAGCCGAAATATAAGGGAAGTAGGTCCTGTCAGTAATTTTGACTTTGAGAGCATTATGGATCTACTTGACAATATGATCATTTCCCACCTGCCATCACAGTACAGAGTCTTTATTTTTGATGGTTGTGATACCCTGTCTCCTGATTGCTGGAGTGCTATATCAAAGGTCGTTGATCGAGCACCTAGGCGTCTGGTTTTTGTCCTTGTCAGTTCGAGTCTTGATGTTTTGCCTCATATAATCATATCCAGGTGCCAGAAATTTTTTTTTCCAAAGTTGAAGGATGCAGATATTATCTATGCTTTGCAGTGGATTGCAGCTAAAGAAGATCTAGAAATTGATAAGGATGCACTAAAACTTATTGCATCCCGATCAGATGGATCTTTGAGGGATGCTGAGATGACTCTTGAGCAATTGAGTTTACTTGGGCAGAGGATCTCCGTTCCTCTGGTTCAAGAATTGGTAAGTTTTGTAATACTGGTACCTAGTAAGATTTTCATAATTATTCTAAATGTCTTAAATTAGGGAATATTTAAGAAGTTACTGACAATATTAGTTATATTGGATTTACAAGCACATATTTATTTCAATTCACCATTTGAGTTTCCTAGGGCAATGGACACCATTCTCTATTTATAGCACCTGCAAGTTTTATTTCATTCTTACTGCCTAAATTGCAGTCAACATGGTTTCCTTTCCATCCTATGTCAAACAATAAACTTAATCTTGTAACAAATGTTTTTGAACATTTATCCTAGATATGCCAATTTTAACTACAGATTGTGGAGATTCTGCCTATGCTGCTTGGTTTTTTTTGTGAAAAGTAGTTAATACTGCTTAATTATGAAGGTTCCTGTTGAGTTAATTGCATCTGTTGTATTGATTGTAAATGTTTATCTTAGATTGATTCATATCTGTTGCATTTCCTCAATGAATGATGGTTATACTTTTTTAGTGATGGTAGAACTTTTAAATAAAATATAAAGCTTTGTCTTTTTACCCCATATAATTAGCTAAGCGCCCGCGCCCCCCCAAAAAAAAATAAAAAATGATAAGGTACTCTTAGTTATTATTTAAAAGTTAAAACCTTTAGTTGAACCACCTATAATTTGCTTCATCGCTGGGTACAATGCGCACTATAGCTACATAGAAGTCAAAACTAGATACATGATTCAATGAATAGGATCTTACATATAATATGCTTGGTGTTCAGCGATTTATATATTGAATAGTGGAAGACATGGAATTTTCTTTTACATAGCACATCTCACAATCTTGTCTGCGTAATTTATTGATGTCTTTTCTACATACATATATTGCTCTAAGATTAATGTATTGTTTTCACAGGTTGGACTTATATCTGATGAGAAGTTGGTAGACCTACTCGATTTAGCATTATCTGCAGACACAGTTAACACTGTTAAGAATTTGAGAGAGATCATGGAATCTGGTGTTGAGCCATTAGCTTTAATGTCACAACTTGCTACAGTAATCACTGATATTTTGGCTGGTAGCTATGATTTGGCGAGAGAAAGGCCTAGAAGGAAGTTCTTTCGAAGACAAGCTTGTAAGTGCAGGATTATTTGGCTCAGCAATAATAATTGCACACATTGATTTTGATATAACAGAATAACTCCATGAACTAATAAAGAGCCATTGTGCTGCTGTTATTAGCCCCTGTTAATTCTACAAGTCTTAAAATATTAAATGGTATACAGATCAGTAGTCATATTATTTTGTCTTAAATATTACATCAAAGTTGAATCTTTTGTTTTCAGAATTCCTCGAGCTACCGAATTCCTGTACAACATGAATTTCTTTACGTTTTCCTTTATTGTGCAACTGACAGAAATAACTTGTTGGTTTCAGTATCAAAAGAAGATATGGAAAAGCTACGTCAAGCTCTGAAAACATTGTCTGAAGCAGAAAAACAGCTGAGAATGTCAACTGACAGATTAACATGGCTAACAGCGGCATTGCTGCAACTGGCTCCTGATCAACAGTATCTGTTGCCCAGTTCCTCTGCAGACACTAGTTTTAATCATAACCCATTGGTCCAAAATAATTCTGCCGGAAGAGATGTGCCCACAAAGAGTAATGTTGATCCTGCTGAAATGCCTAATACCGATGGAGGATTGTCAATGCATGTAGAAAACTTTCAAGCTGGAAGTTCAAGTGATGTTTTTCGTAATGGTAAGATGAAAGGTAATACTACAGATAGAAGGAGACATGCTGCATCTGCGACGGTTCCTCAACAGACATTCACACTCTCTGCTGATGTGAATAGAATAAGTGGCTGGCCGTTACCAGGTAGAGTTCATAAGGGGATTGACGAAATTTGGTTGGAGGTGCTTGAAAAGATCCAAATAAGTAGCATAAAAGAGTTTATGTATCAAGAAGGAAAGCTGATTTCAGTCAGCTTTGGTGCAGGTACTTCCTAATATGCATCTTGCTCTCTATTGTCTTACTTGCAGGAAAATTTCCATTTTTTTATGGTGCCTTTTAGTATGGGGGAGGCGTGGCGGAGAGGTGGCAGTGGTGGTGGGCTGGTGGGGAAGGGTTGAGTGGAGCGAGAAATTAGTGTTTTGAATTTTTAGGGTTTGGGTCTTAATGGTAATTTTGAAGAGGGACAATTGTAATCCAAAAAAAAAAAAGGGGTACTTACGTGTAGGTCTTAATAAGTGGACTTATTGTCTAAAAAATTTGTCATAAAAAAAACGTCACAAATTGTAAGTTTTAGCGGCAATTTATAAAAATCATGACAAAAAAAAGTCGCTAATTGTTAATTTTTAGTGATGTATGTAAAAAATTATCACAAAAAAATTATTTTTAGCGACAATTTTACCGAGACTTATTTTCAATAGGACTTGATGAGAATTAAGTTTAACTATTAGGACCTATTGGTAGTTTACCCAAAAAAAAAACATGAGGGTGTAATGAGTTATTTTTGTGGTGTAAATAGATGCACAGGTCTATATCCAATTCAGCCCTCCCAGACCCACATTATGGGGGACTAAATTGAGTGTATTTTTATTGTTTCTGTAATGGCATCCTGCTTGTTGCTTGGGCTGTATGTTTCTGCATTCTCAAATGCTTTTATCTTAAAAACTATAAATAAATGAATATATACGTTGGAAGATATACCTCATCTATGTTTTCATTAATCATTAATCAAATATGTCACATTGATACATCTTTGATTCACAGACCTCTTCTTCTTCTTCTTCTTCTATTTATTTATTTTTCATTATTTTGCAGGACTTCTCCTGATTCATCTAATTAGTTAATCTTTTTTGCAGCCCCGGCTGTTCAGTTGATGCTCAGTTCACACCTCACAAAATCTAAGGCAGAGAAGTATAGGGCGCACATATTACAAGCATTTGAGTCTGTGCTTGGTTCTCCTGTGACGATTGAAATCAGATATGAATTGAAGAAAGATGCAAGGGTCGGAAATAACATGTCACCCGTCTTACCAAGTTCGCAGGATGGTTCATCTCAGATTCATACCAATGCAGGGCCTATGAGCAGTAACAGGATGACTATGGTTGATAGCAGCAAAAGGGTTTCACAAGAAAGAGATGGTTTAACTCAACCCCATGTATTACAGTCTGAGTCACTTGGACTGGGAAGAAGTGAAATTGTTGAAATAGCTTCTCCTAGAGAACCGAAAGGTAATGGGAATAAAGATAACAACACACAACATGATAGAAGAGCAAGAGACACAAAAGTTCCACATAAGAAATCCACTATGGCTTCTTTAGCGGAACGAAGAAAGTTAGGCGAACACAATCAGAGCCAGAGCATTGTGAGAAGCAAGGTTTCCCTTGCACATGTAATTCAACATGCAGAAGGATGCACACAGCAAAATGGATGGTCAAAACGCAGAGCAGTTTCTATTGCTGAAAAGCTTGAACAAGAGAATCTGTACGTATTCTGATTCCCCTTATTTTTGTTTCATACTTCTAGTAAAAACCCTACCCATTAGGGGCTCCAAGGGATATGCAGAGAACTAGATTGCTGACAAGCAAGAACAAAACCTCGTATTTAATTGCAATAATAGAAAAACTGTGAAGAGGCTAAGCTTTTGGAGCCATTGATATGAAAAACATCAGGGGCTCAAGTAGCCTTGCTATCTTGCCTAGCACGAAAAAAGTAAATAAATAATAAATGATGGTGTGTTTGGGGTTTTCTTGTCAAACTTGATCTCGTGTACAGCCGAGTTGAGAGAATCTTGTCAAAAAGGCTCATCTTTTAAGAAGTCCTGATTGTAGTCGACAATAAACGGTCTATGGTTTGATAAATATTGTTTTATTGAGGGCATATTTTCTTTTTCTTTTTTTGGGTACATCGGAATGGATTGAGGGAATATTTTCATGAAAGCTACTCATGTACTCAATTTGTAGGACAGCCAAAATCTCTCTTTGATGTGGATTATGTTCATGAACTTTGAAACAGCTATGGTATTTTTTGGTTTCTACAGGAAGCTGGAACCTAGATCAAGAAGCTTGCTTTGCTGGAAGGCATCTAGAGTAACTCGCCGGAAGGTAATGTGTGAGAAATTTGTTTTAATCACTAAGAAGCATGGACACACAATACGACACGGATATGCTAACATGTCAATATAGGATACAACATGTGGGGGACATGCACAAAATATATGATTTTATATATTTATGTACATGTCATAGATACAAATATTACATTTAAAGATAATAAAAAATGCAATATAATATTAATTTCTAAAGTTTAAAGGAAGAGAAATCAATATGTATAAATCTTTTTTTTTTTCGTCCCTATATTGTTGAAGTTATTTTATTCAAATGTGTTTCTTGGGTGTCTAAGCGATGGATATGTGTGTTCCCTATGTGTCTGAAGGATGTCTGGGTCTAAAAGAATTTAAAAATAATATCACACATTTGGACATGTATGTGTCCGATACATGTCAGGAAGTGTTCCATAAGTGTTGGTGTCGGCATGGACATGTAACTTCTTAGTAGTGTCCATGCTTATTAGGCCCCGCTTGTTTTTAAAGGTAGAATGGAGAGAATTGATAGTGAGGGGATTAGTAAAATTGTGTTCATTTTGATGATAGTTGTTAGTGTGGGGGTTGTTAAATTATTTTTATAGAAAATAAATATAAAATAATAAAACAAATAAAATTATGATTTTTACTTAACAAAAAATACAAAAACATTAAACATTAATGTCTAAAAAAATGGCCAACAAGTAAAAAAAAAAAAATTTGCTGTTGATCGGTTGACTGGCCGGACTTTCGGGTGGACGTCTGGTAACACCCAATCCGAACGGACTACTTTGCTACTATCTTGCTGCCCAGACTGTTAATCCGTTGCCCAAGGCCTATCCTAAGCCGAAGGGACTATAAAACCGGAGTGCAAAAATCAAAACAATCATAAGCTAATTTTACTGTTCATCACCAGCAGTCCGGAGTGGACTATTAGTGCGGAAAACAAACGGGGCCTTAGTATGATCATATATGGCAAACTCTAGAAAGTCCACTTTCTTGGAGCTATAGAGTGTTTAGACTATTTGCTTTTAATGTGTTAATTTCTAATTTGTTTTCTGTGATTCATTTAAAGTTGTAACCTAAATAGTTGTTTTCATGCAGCTTTCTCGTTTTAAGATTCGGACAAGGAAACCAAAAACTTTGTTGAGATTTGTCTCCTGTGGAAAGTGTCTTACGGCAAAGTCACCAAGGTAGTGCAATGATTCATATTTGATGGCCCTGAAGACTTCAGTGCAGAGTTCATTCGATTGCTTCTATTTATTCATTTTCCTGCTGCTTACAAGGCCAATCCTGATTCGATTAATAAGAATAAATTAGAATAGGAGAAATGAATTAGGGTAGATTTTATTTATGAATTTTCAGTCATTTCTTTAGAAATTCTTCGTTTGTTTCCCTTTTCGTTCCAAATTTATTGCATCCTTCTATTCTTCATTGTGTTATTAGTTGCTGATAAATCAGGGGCTTTAATTTCAGGTTTCCAAATCATTAATTCTCGAGTTATCATAGGATTGTAGAGTGATTACACCACCTTGTGAAGATTAGGATTATTTCGTAGTAATTTGAAATATTAACATTCTCAACCATTCACAGATATCATGTTGACCTTCATCATAGAATTTTCATAATTATGATGTTAGCTTCATTGAATTGTCTTTAGTGGTTGCCTGATTTGTTTGATTAACATCTTTCGGATTACCAAAACTTAGCACCTTCTAGAATTATAAATAGGTGTAAAACTTTTGGTCTCAACTTTAGGAAATGAAAACATTGCAATGAACATATTTGTGTCAATTTTAGGTGACTTCAAGAAAGAATTGCTTGTGATCAGTGGTGGAGAGCTTTATATATGTTGTTGAACTTTTTTTTTTCCTAATATCTCAAGTTTTTGTACTAAAAGTGATCTAACATGATATCAGAGTTCGGGCTGGGAGATTTCTTGAGTTCAAGCCCTTAATTTGCATTTTTTCTCGGTTTATGTTTCTCTCTATGTTTGAATGATAACATCTTCACGTGTAAGATGAAGTTGCATGTGAGGGAGTGTGTTTTGGAGACCTCGATATGCATTGTTGGATCCTTAACTAACAACCTAATCTTTTGGGATTAATGGTGATGTAAATTGTATTGTATTCAGTGATCATCATTTTCAAAAAAAAAAAAATCCAGGATTGTGGCAAAGGTGTCTATGGTGCCTGCAAATATAATTTCTAAAAAATTACACCTCTGTTATAGTGTTAAATTTTTAATTTTGTCAAAAAATTTAAAATAAAATAAAATGAATATGGTGTACCTACCATTTATGATTCGTGTCTCAAGAAGGTGGTTCTAGCATTTTGGAGTATCTTCTAGCCTGTGACATCCCAACAAATTGTCTGGTTTTCTATCAGCAAATAGAATTGATTGTGATTGTTGGTGGAAGTTTTTGAAAACCCCTTCCAAACAGACCTTAAACTCTGAAAGCATATGGGTGTTCTTGAAGTTCTGTTTTATTTTAGTTTACTGAACTATAACTTCACACTAGTTTGGAGAAATTAGGGTATTTGAGAGAAGAGTTGTATTTTGAGTTTGTGAGTTTTGGAATTATGATTTGAGTATGGAAAATTTGTTTGGTGAATGAGTTTTGAAAAGAGTTTTAAATTGAGTTAGGAATTTTTGATGTGACATATGATATTTGATACAAAAATTTACAATTTATAATCAAACACACAACTCAAAAATCTATTAAAAGATTATAAATTTTTTTTTAAAATATTCGAAAATATTGTTTTATTAAACACACAAAAAAAACACAAGTGCCAATTGCTAAAAAAAAAAAAAAAAAAAAAAATTTGTCATGTTCTGATTGACCGGTAGGACGACTAGTTAAGCCAAATTTTCAAAAAATAAAATTGAAAATCTCACCTGACACAATTTTTTGCTTGTTGTGGAAATATAATTTGAAAATCCTATCTAAACAAGATATTAGAATGTGTGAATAAAATTATAGTTCGAAAACCCTTCCAAACACAGCTTGCAGTTAGGAGATTAATCAGAGAAGACTATTCTTAGCTTCATATCATATGTTATTGTTATTATTATTATGTATTTGATTTCTTTTTTTTGTAATCGATGAGATTCGAAGACTTCTCCTTCGTGAGGACTTCTCTTTCATAAAATTAGAAGTTATATCTGGGTAAATTACACTAACCTTCTTGACGTTCAAAGAAAATACATCAAGCTGCAAAAGTTTGACATAATTATACTGAATTCCTTTAAAATTTTAATTTACTTAACGGTTTGTCACATTTTCATAAGTGATTCGTTAGTCATACTAATAAAAAATATAAAAACATGTATCTTTTATACATTGAAAATGTATATTTTCTCTTGTTTATCCTTGTATTTATTAGGGGTAAGCAGCGGATATACCGATCCGTTCAAACCGACTGAATTGAACCGATTCGCCGTATTTTGGACGGATGCGTGATGACGAGCGAACAGTTGCGGATTGATTTTTTTTCCAATCCGCCTAGTTTTGGACGGATGACAGATTTGAGATTTATTTGGCCACAACCGAACCATCAAATCGCGAGCACCCTTAGTAATTTGTAAGACTTTGTGTTTTTAATTTGTTTAGATATTTTGTTTGTATTTTTAATTGAAAAAGAGTTTAAATATTTTGTTGAAAAAGAGTTATCAACTTGAATATATTTTTTGAATTGAAAAAAATAAATATATTATTTATCTATATTTTTTGGTTTTTAAATCTGACTCTAAAAGTAATAAATAAAAAAAGATGATATATGCTAGTTGGTTTTTGTTTTAAAAAACAGATATAGATGTAACAATACAAAAACATATAATCTCTACTACTGTTTCTGTTCTTGGTTTTGGTGGTTTGAATTGTTTTTCTATTTTAAGAATCACATATTGTAATATTTTATATGGATGAGGCATGCTGCGATTGTAATATGAGGATGAAACATGCAGTGATTGTAATACTTTTTAAAGTCATTGACTGTAATATATATATATATTTTTTTTTTGAGGAAGTGCACAAGTTGAATTATGTTGAAAATTTATGAAATTTTAAACCGCTAAATTGATTTGCATCCATCCGTCAATTTGCTCAATCCACATCCATCGGATTGGTGGATGGATGCGGATTGATTTTCTATAATCCGCCAATCTAGCCGACAGATGATGGATTGAAGGTTCTGTAGCCGCAATTGACCTGCGCTCACCCCTGGTATTTACACATCATCCACATTGGGTTTTTTTTTTTTTTTTGTGTTGACATTATTTAAAAGAAAAATCGGTGCAATTATGTTAAATTTATGAGAGTTATTCTATTTTATCTAAATCTCAGGATCATCAGTGTAATTTACCTTGAATATCTTTTGTAGTTATGTCTATACGCTAATGAAGTAAAGGCTAAAGGGTTAGCTTAGAGCATCTCCAACGGTTCAGTATTTTTTTCACCAAATTTGAGTAAAAAATGACTCATTTTTTCAATCTGATATCAGTTGCTCCAACGGTGTATAAAAAAGAAGAATCATCCCATGGGTCAACCGGTTGGTCGACCGGTAAGGCAAATATATATATATTTTTTATTACCTTTTTGAACTGTTTAAACCTACCAATTTTTGAACCATTTGCATGAGCTGGTCGACCGGTTGGTCAACCGGGTGGTCGACCACCATGTGTAAAATTTTGACAAATTTCTGCTTTAACGGCTATGCACAGTGTATTGGTGAAAGGAGCAACCTGTTCTCACTTTGATGAATTATTTGCTGAATTCTCATTTTGATACTTGTTTGCTGAAACCATTGGAGTACCAAAAAGTGACTTTTTCACCAAAATTCAAATCTAATGCCAAGTTTGATGAAGCGTTGAAGATGGTCTTAGTGGATGATGTATTCCTTTACCAAATTTAATTCTTGGATTTAAATTTTAATATTGCGCCATGCAAAGACAATTAAGGCAAATTTTGCTTTTCAATTCTTTAAAATGTAGCTCTCCTCCTGAGTGAAAACATTTCTTACATTCTTTTATTGTTTTGATTTTATTTTCTAATTTATTTTATTTTATTTTAAAAAAAAAAGAAAAAGGAAGAAAGTACTTACAATTTGTTAACCAAACTAAGACATTCATGGGCCAACAATGACAACTACGCAGGTACTTCTTGTCAAAACCATATTAATTACATTTCTTACATTTTTTTATTGTTTTGATTTTATTTTTTAATTTATTTTAATTTATTTTTTTAAAAAAGAACGAAGAAAGTACTTACAATTTGTTAACCAGACTAAGACATTCATGGGCCAACAATGACAACTACGCGGGTATTTCTTGTCAAAACCATATTAATTCCTTACATTGAATCCCAAACTACTCTAAGAACTTGTTTGCAGAATAGTATGAACAACCAGCATCTAAAATTTCATAATCAGACTCATTTCATAATCCACCAATCTGCTTAATCTACATCCGTCGGATTGGTGAATGGATGCAGATTGATTTTCTCCAATCCTCTAATTTGACAGACGAATGACGGATTGAAGATTCCGTGGCTGCAACCGATCCGCACTCACCCCTAGTATTTACACATTATCCACATTGGGGTATTTTTTATTTATTTATTTATTTTGTTGTTTTGACATTATTTAAAAGAAAAGTCAGTACAATTATGTTAAATTTATGAGGGCTGTTCTATTTTCTCTAAATCTCAGGATCGTCAGTGTAATTTACCCTAAATATTTTTGTAGTTATGTCTATACACTAATGAAGTAAAGGCTAAAGGCTTAGCTTAGTGGATGATGTGTTCCCTTACCAAACTTAATTCTTGGATTTAAATTTTAATATTGCACTATGCAAAGACAATTAAGGCAAGTTTTGCTTTTTTTTGAGCACCAGGCAAAGTACCATATATATTAACCATAGGGTAAGGAAATTACAGACCTTGCAAGTTTATGTGCTGGTTCAACCAACACTCTAGGCACTTTAGTTACACATAAAAAGTGGAAGGCAGAACTTAACATCAAAATATCTTGTAACACTACATCTACCTCCCAATCAAAACAATTTTTTTTGTGCACAGCTATCAACTAAAACTTTACAATCAGTAAAAAGGGACAGGCATGTAATTTTCCTCGTAATCGCCCACTTAATAGCTTCCATAAGAGCTCTTCCTTCTGCTAGCAATGGAGACGCCAGCTGAGTTGAAATCCCTCGTTGATATACCTGCAGTTGATATTCATCAAAACAAACCCATGCAATTCCTGCTGCTCTTGTGACCTGCTGCCATGCTCCATCCACCACACAAGTAAACAGCTGAAAATCCTTAGAAACCACACAAGTATTGGCAAGCACACAACAGTGGTTAGAAGATGAATCCTTCGACAGTGCCTGCTTATAGCCCAAACTAGCATTTGTAACATCGATGGAAGTGTTGGACCATTGCTTCTTAAAATCATCAACCAGAAGTAATGTTTGTTCAATGGATAATTGTTCATTTTGAAAAACCCGGAGGTTACGTTGTCGCCAAATTGCCCAAAGGATAGCCACAGAATGGAGAATAAGCTCATCCTTCTGAACAGAAGTTATCCACTCTGTCCACCAAATGTGAAAGCCAACAGGTTGACCTATGGAGAAATTCAGACCCAAAGTTGTACCCTTCCAAACTCGTTGAGACCGCTGGCACTCAAAGAAAACATGCTCTCTGGTTTCCTCAGATTGGCCACATTGAGCACATATTGCATCAATAAGAACGCCTCTTTTGCGAAGCTGCCATTTTACCGGAAGGATATTATGAAGACATTTCCATAAAAATCAAGTTTAACTTCCACAATTTTTTCCAAACGAAAGTATCCACTGTATTAGCATTAGGAGTTTCCGCATGTCGACGTTTAATAGCCGACCAATAACCCGACTTAACCGAAAAGATCCCATTTGTAGTGCTAGTCCACACCAATCTATCTGGGCACGAAACCAAAGGGATACAGATACCTAGTATCAATGGAACCACTTCTGCTGGAAACAACCAAGAAAGCAAATCACCTCTCCAACAAGTATTTGGAAAATCTATCAAATGTGCCACTCTCATTTCTGGAAAGAAAATGGACGGCTCCATGCCTCGCACTGGGTTAATCTGCCCCGGGATCCAAAAATCCTCAAAAGGTTTGATGGACTGCCCATTCCCAACCCTCCAGATTAATCCCTCCTTTAACAGTTCTCGACCCCACATTAAGCTTTTCTATCCCCAAGATGCAACTTTAGCGCACTGAATGTTAAGAAAAGTTTTTCCGAAACTATATTTTCCTAACAACACTGAGGCAAACAAAGAAGTCGGATTGGACAATACTCGCCAAGCTTGCCTTGCTAAAAGCGCCTGATTAAAAGCACTCAATTCTCAGAAGCCCAACCCTCCCTCATTTTTAGGAAGACACAAACTATCCCATTTTTTCTAGAACACCCCATGTCCCAGATCTGACTGCCATAAGAAACGCCTAATAATGGTGTTCATTTTCTGGAGAACCCCACTTGGAATTTTAAAAACAGACATGAGGTATATGGGGACAGCCTGCAGGACATGTTTAACCATAATGCATCTACCAGCAAAAGTTAAAAGCCTGCATTTCCAGCCTTGCAGGTTACGTGAAAGTTTCTCAACCAAGATATTAAAGACTTCCCTCTTTGTCGTCCCAGAATAGTTCAAAGATGCTCCCAAATAAATGCCAGGATTGGGGACTACTTTAAAACGAAAACAGGAATCCAAGATGCCCCTTTCTCGGCCGCCAAAATTGGGGCTTAAATACGACTCAGACTTGGAAATATTAATTCTTAGCCCAGATTGTTCACAAAATGCATTTAATTCTTTAAATACAACTCAGCCTTGCAAGTTTTGCTTTTCAATTCTTTAAAATGTAGCTCTCCTCCTAAGTGAAAACATTTCTTACATTCTTTTATTGTTTTGATTTTATTTTCTAATTTAATTTAATTTTTTTTTTATAAAAAAAAGAACGAAGAGAGTACTTACAATTTGTTAACCAAACTAAGACATTCATGGGCCAACAATGACAACTACGCAGGTACTTCTTGTCAAAACCATATTAATTCCTTACATTGAACCCCAAACTACTCCAAGAACTCGTCAGCAAAATAGTATGAACAACCAGAATCTAAAATTGCATAATCAGACTCATTTGATTATTAGTTTAATTAATAAAAACTGTTGACTTAATTGTCATTCATAAATGGTGATTAGTCAATAGTACAGGTAAGTCCGTGTTTGGCCGGCTTGAAAAGTAGTGGAGTGAACTCAGTCTTTTGCCGGAAAAACTTGGCTGTTTTTCTTGTTTTCAAAAAACTGTAGTTTCAAACAACGTTTACTCTTCATGTTTGTTGAAAAAATTGACATGTACATACTGGTCCTAGGGTTGAAGATTATGTCCATAACCAAATGTGAGACTCACATGCTGTGCTTTGCATAGCTGGATATCGACAATATAATCAATGCCGATCTAGATGGGTATGTATGAGTATAACAAGTCATGCCACTGATCTTTCTCAGATTTCACTGTACATGATAAATTTATACATTGATTATGCCTTTTTATATGATCCTTTGAAGTGATCTTATTTTCTAGTTCAATACTTGTAATATTTTTTTTACAAAAAAAAAATATATTTTACAACTATCTTTAGTTGGTAGTTCATGTCCAAGACATCTTGATTTTTCCCCCTTAATTTTTCAATTTTGTTGAATTTTTTGTTGGCCAGCTGGTTAGGTGAAACCTAAGTTGTAGCACTCATGAATTCTTCTTAAACCCAAAAAAATAAAAAAATAAAAAAAAACAAAACATGGAATTCTTCATATGAAGTAGTTATCTAGATAACTACAATGTTGAAATATATGTTAATCTTCTAATGATGTTGTTGATGGACAAAACTATGTTTAAGAACTTTAAAGTGAATTAGAAAACAAAGAAATATTTTACATGTTTTAAAAAGACAAATGATATAATTAAATACATTTTTTTTACTTGATTATCTTACTATTAAACACAAATGTAATGAGTTACCTATGACTTAAGTCTTTAGTGATAAAAAAAAATAAAATAATTTTTTATTTATTTATGTATGGAATTACTCATTTTCAAATTCAACATTATTGGTTTTTTTTTTTTTTTTTTTTTTTGATGCGGTATTACTATCATGGCCTCCAACTCACCAATCTTGATTTGTTCTATAAAAAAAAAAAAAAAAAATACTCACCAATCTTGACTTTGAACCATTGGATTTTTGGACAATTGGCATCTAAGAATGGAGATTCAAATTACTTTGAATTTCACTAAGAAACCAAAACTGATTAGACTTACCATATTGACAAAGTACATAATTTACGGGCAGTTATTATTTTCACACATTAAAAATTTAATGGATTTTTAAGTTGCGATTTTATCCCGTGATCAAATTACTTCTTTAGACAACATTTTAAAATGAGAATTTCTCACTACATAGCCTCAACACCAAAAGCAACTATTGCCACTGCTACGAATCCCCAGCCATGAACCCACCCACCTCAAAACCCCTTTGCAAACCCTCAACGTTTGGATTACTAGTAATGACCCAATAGCCACCGTTCGAATATCAACCACCGAACAAAAAATGTTTATTCAAAAAATTACCATTAAGTAGATCTGACATTTTAGAAGGTGGTGGTCATAGATTTTCAGGTGGGTGGTGGTTTTGGATGGTGGGTAAGTGGTTGGGGGTGGTTGAGGAAAGGTGAGAAAGGGGGTGATAACGATAGAAGATAAGCGGAGGGGTGTTGGCATGGTTGGGGGAGGAGTTCGGTGGGTACACTACAATATATAAAGATTTTAGAAAATAAACTTTTTTGTCCCTTAAAGTGAAAATTGTTACAATGGCACGTTTGACAATTAAGATATCTTATCCCTAAAAATTGATTTTATTATTAAATTTTTATCTCTAAATCTTAATTTGTTGCAATGCTTACCTATGGTGGTTAAAGGTACCATTAGGTTTAGAATTTGATAGTTAAAGAAGATGAGGATATATATATTTTTTTATTATCAAATTTCAAAATAATGTGTGTATTAGATATGTGCTCAGAGTTTTTCCTGTGGAAATAGAATCCCGCAAGTACAAGGATAGTTAGAAGCACACTATTTTGAATTTACTAATGTCATGTTTGAATATTTGTGAGGGAAAAATGATAGAAAAAATATATTATTTTTCTTTTGGTTGAGTTAGAAAAATAAGAAGGAAATAAATAGATATTGGTAAAATAAATAATCCAATTTGTTATTAATTTACCTATAAAAATTGAATATATATATAAGTTAATTAATTTTCCCTTTTATCATTCTGATTATTACATTTTCAATTGACTCAATTCTGATTCTTAATTTTAGATTTTGTGTCAATTTAATCTAATTGATAATACCGCTAATGTTTTTGATGAAAAATGATAATTGAATTGATTAAAATTAACTCACTAAGTTGAATAAACTTATAATTTTGACCATAAAATCATGATGCATGCCACTTATGTGCGGATTTTTCATTAAATATGTTAATGATTAGATTAAATTGAAAGAAAATTATAAATTCAATATCAAAATAAAATTACAGAGATAAAAATAACATAAATACTAAAATGAACTACTAGGGTAATTTGCTCTTATTATTATTAGTAGGGGTGTGCGCGGTGCGGGTCGGTGCGGTTTGAGAGAAAAATAGAAACCGTATGGCGGGTGGCGGATTGATAAAAGTGTCACTAGAATTTGCCATTTTTCTTATCAAAAACCGGCGGTTCGGTTGGCAAATAATGGCGGATTTGCCTTGGCGGTTCGGGCGGATTGGCGGTTTATAAAAAAATATAATTCAAATTACAAAACTTAAATCAAAGGGTAAAAAAAAAACGAGAGATATCGTGATGTTAAACATCTTGCGAAGCTTTCTTCTGATGCAGCAAGTGTAGCAACAACATGATAATATCAATGACTATGCCATCAGTTCATCACAAGCATCTGTGGAAGTTACAATGATCAAATACAATACATAAAATTAATATCATTCAGGGTTTACAATATATTGAAAATGTTTACTGTTGAAAAGTATTAGATTGAAAAGTGAGCTGATGCAAGTTTGCAGCATGGCCAGAAAAAAAAAAAAAAAAAGATTGAAAAGTGAATTGGAATCCAACTTTATTTTGGATTACTGACATCTTGGACTCCCCTCGAGCAGTAATGTAATACTATATTCTAAGATATAGAACAACAAGCAAACTTAAGTAAAAAAGAATTTTTAGAATCTTATAAAACATGATTAATAGCGGTAACGGGTCGGTGTGGTTTGGAAGAAAAATAGAAACCGGCGGATTGATAAAAGTATCACTAGAATTTGCCATTTTTCTTACCAAAAACCGGCGGTTCGATTGGCAAATAATAATGAATTTGCCTTGGCGGTGCGGCTCGGTGCGGTTTTGGCGGTTTCGGCGGTATTATGCACACCCCTAATTATTAGGGAGATGCTTCTCTCTAGTTGGGAAAACCAACGGGAGTATATTGTTGTTGAGCCTTTATGAGCCCACATCGATAATCTGATTTAATGTGTGAAATTTGTCGAGTGTTTTATGTCTATAAAAAAATTACGTTAATCAGATATTGACAGTTACTTGATCATATCAAATTTTATGTTAGTAATTTATTTTTAAAATTATATTTACCATTGACACAAATATAATCTAATTAAGTGACTATTGATATCCGATCAATATAAGTTCTTATAAAAATACTCCATTTGTACCAAAATATTAGTCCCTTATTCAATTTTTTATTGTCCCAAAATATTAGTTCCTTATTTGATTTTTTATTGTCCCAAAATATTAGTCATTTTTCAAAAATTAAGTACAAAAATAATACAAATTTCCTATTTTACCCTTCTTTTAAATACATTAACAACATAAAAAAGTACAATTATGACGTTGATATTCCCCAAAAAAATATACTATCAAAGGATAATTTTGAAAAATCAATTTTTTAAAGTGCAATAATTATACTATAAAAAAAAAGTTAGATTTTTCAAAAAAAACTATTATTTTGAGATGAAAAGAATAAAATACTTAACAAATCTTACATATTGCACTATTCAAATCATCAATATAAATTTTGTAATAGAGTCACAGAAATCAAATAACATCTTTAATAAATTTGATATGAACGAGAGAGAAGTAACCTCGTTGTTATTTGACTGTTTGTTGCTTTTTGAAAATGATTCATAAATCAATTTATTTAAGTTATATTATTTTTTTATAATAAATAAAAAAATTAATTTATTTAATATTTTTCAAAACAAAACCTTACGTTGGCGGGGTCCCGCGGGTGTGGAATAGTCCCACCGCCGTCCTTTCTTTTGACATTTGGTAAACTTTTTTTAAAGACTCTCATTTCGTTGACTAGGCTTTACGTGGCGTGATCTTAACGGGACATGATTGTCCGACCAATGTGTACTCGGAGCTTCGGTCCACACGCGCGTTTGATAAGTTGTCTGAATCTGCTACCCCAATCACGGCTGTACACGTAGCATTGTGACGTCAATGTGGGACCCCATTTTCATTACCTTGATAGGTTTTCCAGAAAGGCAAATAACGAAAGTCAAACAAATTATTGGTTAATACTATAGGCTATAAAGGTTTTATCAATTTTTTTATTAATATCTCATATAAATGTATGACTTATCTGGGAATTATATAGTATGAGTTTCATATTTATATGAAATATAAAAATGTTAGAGACTATTAAAATTCAACCAAAAGTGTTATTAAATATTTCATATCAATGTAAGACTTATATGATATTCATATTATGTGAGTCTCACACTCTATAAGATATTTTATAAAATTTTTGAATTCTGTAAGATTATTCTATGAAATATTTAATAAAAAATTTGATGAAAATTTTAAAATCTCTAATATATATTTTTTTTATTGTGTGTACTTTGGAATACGATCCCCATGCAATAAATTCATTGTGCATTTGGTATTTAATTTTTTTTTTAAATTTTAAATTTACATTGTAAACTTTAGATTGCGTTTGAAAATTTGATTTTTTTAGTGAATATTTGATGTTTTAAGTTTTTTTATGAGATATAAAAAGTTAATCACTTTGTTTAGTTTTCAATTTTTAAAAATAATTTTTTGAGTTTTCAATTCTTATTTTTATATTTTAAAATTTTAAATTCACTTAATCTTAATATATTTTAAAAGTAAAAAATTTGTATAAAAATCTTTTAAAAATTCATTGAATACAATAAAATATTAAAATCTATTGGATTTTTATATTTTTTATATATATATTTTTTGTTTGGTGATTTTATTAAAAAAAAATTCTCACAAATATTATACTTTTGAAGTGTATTTAGATTAAGTGTATCTAAAAAATAAAAAAAAATGCGTGAAATATTAAAAAATCAGCAAAAACAAAAAAAAAACACATAAAATAAAAAACTTAATTTTCTAAAATGTGGACTCAATTTTCTAGAACTAAAAATTGATTGAGAATGATTTTTATAGTTGAATAGATATGTGAGAGTGAAAAAAAAAAAAGATTGATTAATGTGTACGATTTAACCTTTTACTGTTGGAATTGAATTTTTGGTTTTTTTTGCCAAAAAGCCACACCCAAACGGGCCCTTATTTAAATTTTTTTAAAAATACAATTCTTCTAAAAATAATTTACTTATTTATGAAATATCAAAATTTTGTTTCTAATTTTTCAAAACATAAAATCTTATAGTTTTTTTTGTTCTTTTATTTTTTTAACAATTCGTGTATATAAACTATATATATTGGCCACCCTCCCGAAAAGAGGGAAATGCGTTAAATTGTACTCCTACTTTTTTTTTTTTAAATGGGATTAATCTCTAAGTATTGTGTCTCTTATTTTAAGTTTGGAACCATGTTGAATTAGCAGAGAAATTAGTAGAATCTTATTATATTGTATCACAAATTTATTTAGAATCATTAGAGATAGACTAATGCTGTGTTTGGTTGAGGGATTTTGGGAGGGATTTGGAAATGGAAAAAGAAAAGGTGTGTGAAACTAGGTGAAATATAGGTATATTTTATTCACATTTTACCAAATTTTTCCCTTTCTCTTTCCAAATCCTTCTTCAAATCCTCCAACCAAACACAGCATAAATGATATGATTATAGTTTGTGAGTGTTTTAGTTTTTTAACCCTCTATGACCCTCTTAATCTCCCAATATAGAATCAATTTAAAATTCAATTTTATATCCAACTATGAGATTCAAAATGGTCAAAATACGTAGTCCAATTTTATAAGCTTAAACACAATCTTTAGGTTTGATTAACAAAAGCAAGAATAAAAGTATATAATTTTTTTTTGGAAAGGTGGAATAATATTAAAAATGTAAATTAGCATCAGCCACAATTAAAGGAACCAGCATTGGTAGAAAATCCTCCATCCAAATATGTTGACCAACACAATCAAAAGCTAGTCATCTCAACGAATGAGCCACATAATTGGGAAATTATTCAATAATTTTAGAACACTACGTAGTCATATTTCAAGTCAATCACCAATTACTTAGTCCCGTGTTGTTTCCCATCTCTAATATAAATCGTGGACCTTACCGTTCTCTACCAATCAAAACTTTATAGAACACCACGTGTTTATACTCTGAAAATATTAAATAATCACCCGACATAATTAGCCTTCCGATAAACATGCTTTACCAAAGACAATCTAAAACTGATCAGCAAATCATGCGTAGCTAGGGCAAGATGGCCAAAACGAGACAACGCCAAGCCAGGGTCCTTTAATTGCTCCCTGCCACTTGATCTCGCTGCTCAATCGATCCATCAAAATTGATCTTATACATCCCCTCACAAGGCCCTCTCCATTGCACCCGCTATTGGCAAGGAGTAGGTACAGAAGAGGACATGATAGTGGGGTTTGAAAGTACTACCAAAAACCAAGTTATATGAATATTAAGAAGTAAATACGTATAATCCCGTTTGATAATTAGTTTTTTTTATAGTGATTTTTTGACATCTTACAAAAATATATATAAAAAAATTAGAGAGAATGCATTAATTTTTTGTTTGTTTGACTAAAATCTCGTCTTCCAAACAAGATCTCACTTTTAACCTTCCGTAATTTATTGCTAGAGAATAAAAGATAAAAACTATATTTGTATCAAGCTTAAAATCAAGTCACTTTCAACCTTCCGTAATTTATTACTAGATAAAAACTATATTTGTATCAAGCTTAAAAACAAGTGCGAGTAGCATCTATTATTTTAATAGACCAATTCTATTGTCAAAGTAATGTAGGCTTTTGGTAAAACAATCAAGGCTTTAATAATCTTAGTAGACTAATTCTATTGTGAAAGTAATGTAGGCTTTTACCAAACAAAAAAATTAGAGGATTTGGTCAAAACTCCATCATAATAAAATTTTAATACATTAAGGATAAGTATACAAAGTTTTCCTTGAAACTCTAATACATATTATTATTATCAAAATATTAAACTTTAAAATAATATAATTTTTGATGTAGATATTGATTTTTAATAAAATTAGTATTTTTAGAATTCTCTCACTAAGATCTATCAAACAAGATCCATTTTGACTATGAAATTCTTTAAAAAAAATACATTATTATCGTCAAAATTGATGTAAACAGTAACATGTTACTTTGTTTCGCAATAACATGTTACTTTGTTTGACAGTAACATATTACTCTGGTTCACGGTAATATGTTATTTTGGCAATATTGTCCAAACAAAAAAAATATATATATATTTTTAACATTGTCCTTACTCAGTTATGCATTTTATTCTTAGGAAGTTTATAAAGCAAAATAAATTAGTCAGTTATTTTCATCAAACAAAGGTCCAATAAAGGAGTTTTGGCTAAATTTTCCTAAAAATACTTCTATTAGTTATATATTAAGCAGTAATTATTATAGATTGACTTGGTAGAAATCAAAGTTACTTTGACAATAGTCATGGCTAATTTTGGATTATTTTAGTAACACTCTAGAGAAGTACCATAATAAACAAAATTAAGTGCTTGAAGAATATTTATAATGGATGGTTGTAGAAAGTCTTTTGAATAGGAGCTGGATCCCATTTAGCCCAGATACGGACCAGAGGTACTCTTTTGAGTTTGTGACGGGTCTTGTTTTAATGATCAAAATTATTCATTTTATTTGTGTGTATTATTTACACCAAAAAAATTAGGTTGATCCAACATTCATAACTAATTCAATTTATCGTATTTCTCACTAAAAATTGGATAATTTATTTTTTAAAATATATTCGTCATTCATTTTTTTGAGATAAATGTGATAAATTAAATAAATTATGATTATCAGATCAATTTTTTTTGTAGTACATGAAAGAATTGACAAAATAAATAATTTAAATTATCGGGATCAATGGTTGACCTTACAGTCTAAATACAACAATGATTCATCCCCCCTTTTCCCATCACCCCCTTTGACCCCCTCTCTCTCTCATTGGTTGCTTTTTCTTTTTCTTTTTCTTTTTTTTCCTGCTCCTCCAATCACTCCCTGACACATGACAAAGGAGGTGAGGGGGTGACCCCCAAAAGGGGGTCTCAAGTATTATTCATCTAAATAACACCCTCTAGTGCATGGGCTCCAAGTCCTTTGCATACGTTAGGAAAGAATGGGAAATGAAAGAAAATAAATAAATATAGAAACAATGTTATTACAAATAAAAGATAATGATGCGAGATTTTTTTATGGTAAATATGATTTTATTAATAAAAGAAAATAAATATAGATATGCTTAAAAATAACTCGGAAAGGCACAACAAACTTCCTCCAACATAAGAAGCCTACAAGACATAACGTAGGACCTTGAAGAAAGAAACCTTCAAAATGCAAGAGCCTAGGAAACGAGCAACTAAAGAAACCTAACAACCCATGAGGTTAAGTTACATGTCCCTTTCCCACTTCGTCTACGCAAAAATGAGATTGACTTGAGAGGGGAAACTTTTCTCCAACTATATAATTTCAAGAGATCAATTTTTATTTTTAAAAAATGCTTGGTGGCCTGAATTTGTGTGACCCGAATAGTTCGAATATATCAAAACGATGTCATTTTACATTCAAAACGACGTCGTTTTGAGATATTCGAGCCATTCGAAATAAGAAAATTCAAACCACCTAACATTGTTGTTTATGTTTTTAATTTATTAGTAGTCTTCATTATGGTTGGGGAAATATTGACCTTGTCGTTGCTTTGATTCTTGGCGAGAAAAGAATCTAGAACACTAAACATGTTTTTACTCGAAGAATCAACATTGTTGGTAAATTTTATATTTGTTCCTTTGCATCCACAGTCACTCTCAAATTGTTGTTCTTCCTATCGTCTTTCTTGATTGAGTCCTCAACCCAATCAATCTCAAAGGCTATATTCATCTCCTCTTTTGTCCTCTAATCTTGCTTTACTAGTAGGAGGCTTATATTTCTTAATGGGCTCGCTTTCTCACATGAACAAGGACCAACATATGAGAAGTTTAGCAACTCCTACAACAATATCACACATCATTTTTTTTTTGCTGTTGTACTTTGAGACCAAAAAATAAAAATAAATTAATGAGGAAGAGGTACTATATAAGGATACACATTAATTAGCATCTTATTTAAAGGATGTTTATTAATGTGGTGGTGAGACATGCACCAATTAGTGTACTAACACTAGTTATGACATTATTATTGACCCCACTCATTATACAAATTATAAATATTAAAAAATTCTTAAATTATGCTACATCATCAATTAGTACACTAATTGGTGCATATAGCATTATTCTTATTAATGTCAAGCACCAACTTTAAGTTCAATACAATACAAATACAGTAATATTACAGACCCTTTAAAAACACAACCCCTACTCACATGTGATTGATTTAGGAAGGAAAGAAAAAAAAAAAATATAATTAGTCCACATTATTTTGAGAGTTATGAGAGTTTCTGTAATGACCCGGAACCATGTGACGTAATTACCGATAATTAATTATGTATTTATGTGATTTAATTAAAGAATATCTGATTGAATTGGAAAAATATCTGTTGGAAGTACAACTTCGGGACTGAAATCGAAGACTGTAATGGGTTCAGAAAATGAAATTGAAAATGCCTATGCGATACCGGGAATTTTTAGAACTATCTGAAACGATAACTTGCGGACTGAAACTTATCTGAATCGCTAAGACCCGTTTGGCTTACATTTTTTGGCTTAAGTGGATTATTTGATATATGTGATATATAGATAAGGCTTATGACATATGTTGACTCTTGACTCAAACCAAAGGAGAGAAATATCTAAGGGAGAGAGAGAAGTGAATTCGTGGAGAGAGAGAGAGAGAATTCGGGAGAAGAGAGAAGCCAAGGGAGAAGAAGATAGAGAGAAGGGGAAATCAAGCAAACTACTCAAATTAAGTGACTAAGGTAAGATTTTCATGAAATAGCTTGTTGATCCTTGATGTCTAGCATATTGAACTCAAGATTATGGCCTTAAATGTTATGATTGATGATTATATGGCATGTTTGAGAAAGAACCTCCATGGAAGTTTAGAATGAAGCTTTAATGTGTATTTGTTATGGATTTCCAACTTAATTCATGGGTTTCTACCTTGATTATGAGTTTGATTTTGTTTATGGATTATGTGGGTTTATATTGGAAGCCTTGATGTTGAAGTTGTGTGATTTTATGTATTTTGGGTTTTGATTTCATAAGAAGAGAAGAAGAGGATGAAGTGTAGAAGAAGAACCAGGGTTTCGAATTTTCGCAGGGTCCGCTCGAGCGGAGGTGATCCCGCTCGAGCGTAGATATTCACCTCTCAGCAGTTTTGGGGAAATTGTACTGGCCGCTCGAGCGGCCAAAGTTGCGCTCGAGCGGAGAGGCTATTTCAGAAAAGTTTTGGGAAGTTGTTCTACTTGATTTTCACATGTTAAAGGCATCATTTAGCATCTCATGAGTATGAATTTGAGCATGATATGGATATGAAAGACTGAAAAGAAGAAAGAGAATGATATGATATGATATGAATTATTGATGATGAATGCTAAGACAATGTGTTATACGGTTAATGTTTGCAGGTCAGACTGAGAAGACCGTGCCATCGGTATCGGAAACCCACTGTAAGTAACGTTTCCGTAAAGATACGTTATTATGACTTATGTTTGAAATGCTATATGATATGATATGATTGAAATGATAAGTGTTTTCTGTGAACGAAGATCCTAGTTTGCGAATCTAGTATGGCATCCATAGGTAGTCCTAACGGACCAGTTTACGAGATCTCGTCAGTCGATTAATCGGTGTACGGACCGGTTACTCTAGTCGTAAGACAACCCATGTTTAGTCCCTGTGGAGTATGCCATTACGTACGTTTATATGATGACTGATATATGTTTATGATTGATCTATTATGGATTTATGAAATGTTGGACTTCGTTCACTAACCTCTTTACTGTTATGTTACTTGCTGAGCTCTAACTCATTGTTTGTAATTATGTATTATAGGTGAGCATTCTGGGAGTCGAGCCCAGGCGGAGTCTTGATCGAGCGCCATTCCGTAGCCACCAGAGTTTTGGGTGCCTCAAGCCGGGGCCAGGCCTGGAAGGCCGTTTTGAGAGCTTTCCCTTGTTGTACCTGAGTCTTATGTTGTATATGGATTTTTGTACATGTTGTGGGTACTTAACATTATTTTGGCATGTCAATATCTGTTCATATAAATGCACAGCTCTTTGGACTATCAGTTTTCTATTTTCGCTTCCGCGAGCCCTGTTTATTTATGTTTTGTACAGTAAGGCCTGTGGTAATCTAGGATTACTGGCCGGTCTCGTCATCAAACCTCTCGGGGCGGGTTCGGGGCGTGACAGTTTCCATCTTTGAGTCCCAAACATTTTTAAATACAAATATTCAAAACACTAGCGATATCCAAATTTGGAGCATATTCAAGGTTGATTTTTTGGAAACTTCAATGCTGGCATTTGGAGTTACTATTACACAAAGAGATTTTCAAAATCATAGGCCATGATTCTATTTATGCACTTTTATGCTTTGTGCTTTGGAACCCATTGTCAACGGATAAAATTACTTTGCGATGATTATATAGCTACACGAACAAACTTGAAGGTAATATAATTTTTAGTTTCTCACACTATTTTGTAAGAGGTGAAAAAAAAAGAAAGAAAAATGTGTTAGGGTCTTATGTTGTCGCGTAGGACCGATTGCTTTTTATTTAGTCAACCATTGAAGTCAATCCTATGCCCCCTTTAGCTTTTTTTTGGGGACAAGAAAAGGAGGTTGATGAAATAGTAAGTCGTCCCCCAAAAAACTAAGTTGCCCCACAAAAGGTTAAAGCATTACAGTAAAAAATAACAAAAAAAGAAAAGTCTAATTTATTAGGTTATCAAAAATTGTATATGGTATACATAATTTTTCCCTTTGTGTGAGAGAATTTATCATTTTATTTTTTTTTAAACTGAATATACGAAAGTAAAAAGGGTGTGGGGGCACAACAACTACTGCTGTGCAGAACAAATGAGTTCATTTTGATAATTTAAACCGTTCACATTTTAGAATACATGAAGTAGAATATATCTACAAAAAATCAAGTTAATCAGATATCGTTTATCAATTCATCCATTCACATTTGTATCTACAAAAATAAATAATAAATGTGATTTAAAGTATTAAAATAAATACAAATGTAAGTGGATGAAAAAGTTAACGATATCCGATTAACTTGATTTTTTGTAAGTATGCATTCTAAAATATGAACGGTTCAGATTATCGAAATGGGTTCCGAAATGAGCTTATTTCATTGCATAACAGTGGCTGCTGTGTAGGGCAGTCACCCCACACCCAAGTCCAAGTAAAAATGTTATTAGAAAATTTTTGAAATGCAACATATTTTTTTTTTATGTATTATCAAGGAAAAATGGATGGAACCGATAAAATATGAAATAATTACTGCAAATTTAGCTCAGCATATGACATAAAATCAAGTGAAGGAAATGAAATTAATTTGGACAAACACTTGTTGAGTTTTATCTTTTATGTCTTACTTTTTAAATTGTTTGGTGAGATAAAAATATGAAATATAAATAAAAATTAGAACGATTATTCGTAGTGAGAATATTCCATAGCGGCTGTACCGATTATATGTCGGTAGGCGCCCGCCCCCAAGCCAGTGTCCATCTTCATGAAATGACATTGGTAGACGGGGTTAGGACCAGTCTTGTATCTCGATGAATAATGTTCCACTAATTAGGCGAGGACAGGATTCGAACCTACAGTCTTCAGATCATGAGCTTGATGAGTCGACTAATTCTTTAGGCCTCGTTGAGGAACAGGCTAATTGAGTAACTTTTTGACTTTTTACAAAAAGATGTGCAGAAAAGTAGAAAGAGTGATGTGACAACTTGTAGTAACTTTTTAACTAAAATAGCTACTCTCCAAACGAGGCCAATTGCAAACAATATTTGTATAGCTTATAAAATGTTATAAAATATGTTTTGAAAGATACATATTTTTTGTGATAAGTGAGAACATCTCTCAAGCAGGATTCTTTGAGCAAACCCCAAAAATATAAATTTGAAAATCAAACGACATTCCCTAATCGTACAATTTGCATAAACGAGAAGAGTCAACAATAGTCAAATCCGAGTTGGATACATGGAGAATATACCTGTAACAATCCCGACCTATGATTAGCCGATAAACCATGATTAATTATCCCTAATGGGTAATTACGATGAAATTCTGAACTAATTGCATGTGTGTTGTATTATTTGTATTTCTATCTGTTTATTGTAGGAATTTCTGTTTGAGATTCTGTTATATTTTGTGAATTGAAGACCTTAAGGCATCTGATCATGAAATTGACTTAGTATATGTGTTATGTGGAATTTTTAGACTTTTATGATAGGTTTAATTAAAACTCGATTCAGAACGATTAAATTAGAATAAATAATACCCATTTGATTAGCTTAAGCCAAGTTTAATTAAACTAAACTAAGTGGGCCTGTATAAGGCCAAAATAGCCTCTAGAAGCCTTTTTTTATTTATTTATCATCTTTGTACTCACCAAACATGGGAGAGAGAGAGACCTAGGAGAAGTTGAGTTCAAAGCTTGACTCTTGTAAAGATTTGGGGGATTTGACTTGGAAACTTACACAATTAGCCAACTAGAGTTCAATTAAGCATCTAAGGTGAGCATTCAAGCCTCTAGTCTTGTAATTTAATTGGTTAGTGTTTGCATTCGATGAAATTAGGCCATGAGATGCATGAATTGAATTAAGGAAATAGTAAAGAAGAGCATCCCATGCATGCATGTGCATTTCATAGAGTTTTGGGGTTGTTTCCAAAGATTTCCTCTCATGCATGTGGTAATTCTAGCATGCTTTTAAGAATTCATGACATTTCTCACCTTTGGACCTCATTTGATTATGTTTTGAAAACTTTGAACCCAAGTCAACACATGCATGGTATGTATACACATAATTCAAGTTAAATTTGAAGAATCCACTTGCTTTTGAGCCTTGATTTTAAGTAATGATTCTTAATTCATGATGTTTTGCAAGTTTACAAGTGATTTCTTAAGTTTTTGGCCCAAAGGAATATGTTTTACGACTTTGAATTCGAGTTTTGAACTTGGGAGTGCAATCTGGAAATTCTAGAATTTTGCTCTCCGCTCGAGTGACAAAACCTGCGTTTGAGCGACCACTCTTTTTTTGACACTCCCGCTTGAGCGACAAATAGTTGGCTCGAGCATAAAATTCATGCTCTCAGAACTTTACCATTTTTGCAAACCCCTGGAGAGACAAGAGTTGCGCTCGAGTGAAGACCTTAGTCTCACGCTCGAGCGACCGTCGAACGTGTGTCGAGCGAAAAAAATCAAGCAATCAATACTTTTGCATAGTTTACAGCCCGCTCGAGCAAAGGGAGTTGCACTTAAGCGACTACTCATATGTTTAGACGTCTGCTCGAGCGAGACCTCTATTTCCAGCATATTGGACTAAAAAATGTGTTCAAGTTCATTTTAGCATCCTCATTGCATCCGAGGCACTCCTAAGCCAATATTAAGACATAATAATGAGGATAAAACTTAGAAATATACTAAAAACGAAACGTAATGAGTTATGTATATTCCGAGCGTATGTTTCAATGTGTATCTGCTATGTGTTTGTGTAAGTTATGCGTCATAGACTATCTGAATCACCCGCTTTCTCTATTTTGCTATCTGAGCCATCTGTGAGTAATAAATAAGTTATGTTTAACTTTAATTATTTTCTGATGATATGGAATGATCAGTTTTCTGAAATGCTATGTTTTGTGTGAATGAATAATTGTCCAAGTTTCTGAAATATATTCGTGGCATCCTTAGCATCATATGATATACATCTCTTTATGGGTCATCGAAATGCCTTTATGGCTGTCTCTTTATAGGTCATTGGAAACGTCTTTGTGCACATGAGTCATTAGAATGCCTTATGGCTGTCACTTTATGGGTCATCGGAATGCCTTTATGGTAGTCCCTTCATGGGTCATTGGATTTGTTAACACTAATGGATGTACCACGTACTATTAAGTGAAATGTATGAACTGTGAAGACGAATATGATTATATATACGAATCTGTTTCTGTTTTGACATCTGATTATGTACAAGACTCTGTTTCTGTATGAACATCATTCAGTAAAACCTTTATTTTGTTATTATTCACTGGGTTTTCGTTTACTATTTATATTATGTATGTAGGGGAGCAGGTGGGTGACCAGGTCTAAGCTATTGCCTGGAGTCTTTGTTTTGTCAACCAACTGTTGTGCCTCCCGAGGAGGTTCCCTTTTGTGATCAAGACAAGTTTATGTGGCACATGTTTAAGACTTTGTTGTCCTTTGAAGCTATGACCAAGTTTCTTTTTCCTATTGCATCTGTATTGGGCTAGTCCCCTTTTGACTTTATTTGTGTATATAGGTGACGTCAGACTACCATATCTATGACGTCATAGGTGCATATATATATGATTTTTGTTTTGAAAATTTATGTCCCATATATGTTAACACAGCTCTATGGATTATGTATATTTTATCTGTTGCTTCCGCAATCCCTTATTGTATGTTATTATCTTCAGAGGCCTTAGGTAATCTAAAGATTACTAGCTAATTACGACACTAAACCTATAAGAACGAGTTTGGGGTCGTGATAATACCTACTTATCAACTAGGCTACCCCTGAAGAATTAAACCTTACTATTTTTACATTTGAGAGTTGAGACATAAGTTGATGAATCTCAAATTTCTAAACCATGATAACACTCCGTTTGGCATATAGGGTTTGGATTAAAATAGTCACAAAAAAACAAAATAGGTTTTTTAGCTTAATAAGATAAAATATCACATCCAAATTATAATCATTTCAATTTTTCTCTCACAAAAGTTAAAAAAACTAAAAAGTCTATCTCAAATAAAATTTTTTTACCTCAAACTAAAATAATTAAAAAGTGAAAAAACTAAAAAAATCAATCCAAATTCCAAATAAAGGCTTAATTATAAGCCTACAAAGCCTAAAGCCACCACTGTTGTACCAAAATTTTGTTCACTGAAGTTTGTGATGTGTACTGCAATATATTATTGTTACATCACATTAGTGTAGCTATTATTGTAGTGGGAAATTTTACTCTAGACACTCCTTGAAAATGATATATTATATGCATTTGTAGTTATGCTATTTTTTATAGTTATGATTAATTTTTTTTTTAATTATGAAATCATTTTAGCTATGGTTCAGGAGCTAATTGGTTATGTCTCATATTGTATTTAATTATGACATTTTTTTAATTATAATTCAAAAAATATGAAATTATATTATTTTTTCTTTAGTTATAAATTATATATGGTACACAGTGTGTACCATAATGTTTTCCCTAACTCTATGTTTGGTTGGAAAGTTTGAGAAAAGATTTAAAAATGGGAAAAATAAAGTTGTTTGAAATTAAGTGAAATATATAAGCATATTTTATTCTACTCTTTTTATTTTTCTTTTTAAATATCTTCTCCAATTCTTAACCAAACACAACGTAAGAAAAATATATATCTTTTATTTTATTTCTAAATCACTCAATTCAAACGGACTGTAAAAGCAAATAAAATTGTAATTGTAGTTATAAATATAACAAAAATGATTTGTAACTCGAAAATTCTTTGCCCCGAATGGCTCGAATGCCCTAAATGACGTCATTTTGAATTTTATTTATATTTTCCCCCTTTCTTTCTCTTCCCCCTCTATTTTCTCTCTGAAACAGATCGAAGAAGGAGAAAAGCATAGGAGGAAAAAGAGAGAAGGTGAAAAAGAGATGAGGAAGAAGAGAGAAGAAGAAAAGAAGAGAGGGGAAATAGAGAGAGAGAGAGAGATCTATACACAGATCTATGTATACACACACAACGGAGGGTTGCGACGGCGTTGGTAGGTGAAGGGTTTGGGACGGTGATGGCAGTGCCGGTGGGTGAAAGGAGAGCACAGATCTCTGTATACACACAGATCTATGTGTGTACACATAGAGAGGAGGGTTGATGGTGGTATCGGTGGGTGGAGAGGTTTGCGACAGTGATGGCGATACTGGTGGGTGGAGGGAGTTCTGGCTCCCTCTGTTCCCTTCTTTCTCTGTTCCTCCTCTCTCTTTCTTCTTTAGCCTCCCCGTTTCATAGAAAAAGAGAGGGGAAAAAAATAGCCAAAACAACGTTATTTTAAAATTCGAGCCAATTAAGTAATAATTATTCGAACTATCTAGTGGGACTATAAATATAAATATAAATATACTTTGGGTTGGTTTGGGGTGTCCTAAAAAAGTGAACTTTTTGTCTTTTTACGAAAAGATGTGTAGAAAAATAGAGAGGTGATGTGATGAAAAAAAGATAAAAAGATGGATTATATAGTATAACCCAAACCACGCCTTTGTATAAAAAATAAAAGAAATGAAAAAGCAAAAAGTAAGAGGAGTCAATGCCTACAGTATGTGTAAAACGAATGGACAGAATAAAGATGAACCCAAACACATCATATAGAGCAATCCGTCCGTCAAAGCTAAGAAAAACAAATGTCATTTTCATGGAAGGAGTTGCCTAGAAAATTCCCAGAGATACAAATCCAATAACCAGGAAAACAGCTCCTCCTCCTCCCCCTCCTCCTCATATTGAAACTTCAGTCAATCCTCTCTCTCTCTCTCTCTCTCTCTCTCTCTCTCTTTCTTCGTCTTCATTATCACGCGGATTCATTGTTACAGTCATTCATTTTCCATTCCTTATATTTACTTTCCGACCTTCCAAACACTCCACACAAAATTCCAGTCCCATTTCACAACCTCTGTTGCAGACACAAACATCAATTTATATAGAGACAAGTTGCAGAGATCATATATATATAGAGAGAAGAGTTGTTGCAGAGATCTGTTGAGAAGGAGCGATATATATAGAAACATATATATATATATATATTTTTGTAGAGAGAGATTGAGAAGAGTTTTGGTGATGGCGTCGGCGGCGATATTTTCGTCGGTGAGGAGGAGATCGCCATCGCTAGAAGCGTTCTTAGCGCCGGTGGATCTGACGGACGTTGCGCTTGTGGAAACCTTAGCGGCGGTGTCGGCGGAGCTGACTGCTTCGTTCTCGGGGAGAGCGCTGCCGTTTCAGCGCAAGAATTTGCGGTCGTTGATTCGGAAGGTGGAGGTCTTCGTCCTTCTGTTTGAGTATCTTCGCGATTCGAGTTCGAGTTCGAGTTCGAGTTTGAATCTGTCTTCGACGGCGATTCTCTGCTTCAAGGAGGTGTACCTGTTGTTGCTTCGTTCGAAGATGCTTCTCGATTACTGCTTCCATTCTAGTAAGTTGTGGCTTTTGCTTCAAAACCATTCCATTTCGGGCCATTTTCATGATCTCAATCAAGAAATTTGCACTCTCTTAGATGTTTTCCCATTGAATGAGTTGAATTTGAGTGATGATATTAGGGAACAAGTTGAATTATTGCATAAACAAGCGAAACGTTCGAAATTGTTGATTGATAAACATGACGAGGCCTTGAGACTCAAATTATTTTCATTTCTTGATGAATTTGAGAACGGGAGAGTTCCTTGTCCCGTGGAATTGCACTCTTTTTTCGTTGAAAGGTTAGGAATTCAAGGGGCGAAAAGTTTTAGGGTGGAAATTGAGTTTTTGGAAGAACAAATTGTGAATCATGATGGTGATTTGGAGCCATCCGTATCCGTGATTAATGGGTTTGTAGCGCTGACTCGGTATTGTAGGTTCTTGTTATTTGGGTTTGAGGAGGATGAAGTGGAATTGAAGAGTGGGAAACAGAATAAGCTGAAGAAGGGGTTGATTAATAGAAAAAATTCAGAGATATTTGTCAAGATTCCGAAGGACTTTTGTTGCCCAATAACATTGGATTTGATGAAAGAACCGGTGATAATTTCAACGGGACAGACTTATGATCGAGCTTCCATATCAAGGTGGCTTGAGGAAGGGCATTATACTTGCCCAAAAACCGGACAAATGCTTATTCACACCCGGCTTGTTCCTAATTGTGCTCTTAGAAACTTGATTATGCAGTGGTGCACTGCTCATGGATTACATTATGACCCACCAGAGAATGCAGATTCTTCTGCTGAAACTTTTGCGTCGGCTTCAGCAAGCAAGGCTGCGACCGAAGCTAACAAGGCCACATCAACTCTTCTTATTCAACAGTTAGCAAACGGGTCACAGATAGCAAAAACCATTGCTGCCCGTGAGATACGTTTGTTAGCAAAAACTGGGAAAGAAAACCGGGCTTACATTGCAGAAGCCGGAGCAATCCCTCATTTGAAAGAACTGCTTTCCTCTTTGAATGCTGTTGCACAAGAGAATTCTGTCACCGCAATGCTCAACTTATCAATATATGACAAGAACAAGAGCCGAATAATGGGTGAAGAAGAGTGTTTAGGATCAATTGTTCAAGTTTTGAGATTTGGACACACAACTGAGGCAAGGGAAAATGCTGCAGCAACGTTGTTTAGCCTCTCTGCAGTTCACGAATACAAGAAGAAAATAGCGGATGAGGATGGGGCAGTTGAAGCCTTGGCAGGGTTGTTGATAGGAGGGACCCCAAGAGGAAAGAAAGATGCAGTAACAGCTTTGTTCAATTTATCGACCCACACAGATAATTGTACAAGGATGATAGAATCGGGGGCTGTAACCGCGCTAGTGAAAGCGTTGGGAATTGAAGGCGTTGCTGAGGAAGCAGCGGGTGCATTGGCATTGATTGTTAGGCAGCCAATTGGGGCTGAAACAGTGGGGAACGAACAAACAGCGGTGGAAGGATTAATAGGAATGATGCGGTGTGGGACTCCAAAGGGGAAAGAGAATGCTGTGGCTGCATTGCTCGAGTTGTGTCGGAGCGGTGGGGCTGCTGCAGCCGAGAGAGTGTTGAAAGCCCCCTCATTGGCTGGTTTGCTTCAGACTCTGCTCTTCACAGGGACAAAACGGGCAAGGAGAAAGGCGGCATCACTGGCTAGAGTTTTCCAGAGGTGTGAGCATGCAGTTTTGCATTTTGGTGGATTGGGAGTTGGGTATGCATTTGCTGGCAATTCTGCTGCAAATAGAGAGACAAGTTTTGCTGGTGATGTTACAGTCCCTTTGCCCATTTCAGTACCAGTTTTATAAGAGTAATAATGTTCAATCTTGTGTTATTGTTCCCATTTTTGTTGTTACATTCAAAAAATTCATTCATTTATACATATAATATGATAGGAAAGAAGAAGAATATTATACAAATATGGTGATTTGTATGTGGAAAGAAAGAAATGGTGATGGTTTTGAGCTGTTGATAAACTCTCATCTCATCTGTGGTTATTGTTGGACCTTTTTGACTAAAATTATGGTTTGATCAATAAGAGCAAATACAAATATTTTATCGATAGTAAACTAGTGGTTTAGTTTTTCTGAGATTGGTGGAAATTAGAACTATTCTTGTTCATTCAAAAAATGGTGCAAAGGCACCATCAGAGTTAAAAAAGGTACACCAACCAAATATGCTTAAAAAAGATGACACTAACCAATATGCCTCAGATCATTACACCAACCACTCAAATTCCAGTGCTGAAATTACATGTAGGTGTTCAAAAAATTTGGTAGAATTGATAAATCGATGTGAATTTGTCTAAATTGATCGTTTTGATTCCGGTTTTTAAGAGGGTTGTTAAGTGTTGAATTTCAAGTAATTAGATTGTTTTAAAAAAAAAAATAGAACTAGATAGGATGATGATACCCTCATAAATTTTCTAGCTTAAAATCATAGGACTAAACTAGAACTGTTTTTTGGCAATATGGTTCTGATTAGTTTCTAAAGAGTTCTACGATTTGGTTAGGTTATTAAATTTTCAAAATAATAGAATCAATTAGTTCACTTCAAAATTAGAACCAATTAGTGCACTTGGTGTGGAGGTTTTTTTTATAAATATTATTATTGAAATAAAATTTATTGATGAATGATGAAATTCCACTACAAGTAGTATCTTCATGAAATTTAGAAGCAACACCTTGGTAGTTGTGATGTGATTGCATTGAAATTTATATTTTTAAATAAAATGTATATTTAAATAATATTTAATTATGAAAATATTATGGTCATATGATTTTGATGATAAATTTAATATATATTTTTTTATTTTTATATCATTATTCAAAAAAATTTTATTTCTGTAACTACGGATTCGTTTGGGAAGTAGGTTGATTTTTTGATTTTTTTGACTTTTTTAGCCTGGGGCTAAAAAATCTCTTTTGGGAAGGACTTTCGACTTTTTTTGTTTTTTTAACTTTTTTGTAAGAGAAAGAATGTAATGATTATAAATTGAATGTGATATTTTATTTTTTGTGACTAAAAAAATCTGTTTTATTTTTTGTGACTACTTTAGTCAAAAAAGCCTAAGGTTTGGCTTCTCAAACGAAGCCTAACCCATACCATTCACATCCCCATTTCCAAAAAGCAAACAATTTCCCTACTTACCGAGGTATCAACACCAAACACAAACCTCTTTCATGACCAGACAATGCAAAAGAATATGACTCGACACATTCCCTTTACCCTACTGCAAATGGAACACCAATCCATCACACATGTATGGAGCACCTATCTATCATAATTTTCTTCCCTTTTCCTCAAGTCATTGGCTATCCAAATAGCCACCCGAGTGACCATTTTAATATCTTTTGTTTATTTATTTATGTATCTCGATCATAAATGGACATAAATGAGATTTTATTACTTTGGTAACCTCTCATCTTAGTTAATGGTCATTATTTTGGTGTAACTATTTTCTCTTTATTATTTGGAGTCTCTTCATTTTCTCCTATTTAATGGTCATTATTTTTTGGTGTAATTTGTAAGGTCCTAGTGGCCTATAAATAGTACCTCTCATCTACTATTTTCTATACCAACACACACCAACTATTTTCTATACAAGAGAGATTACTACAAAAAAAGGGTGTTTTTTCTTGGTGGAGTTTGGGTTCACCATCTTGTGCAAAGTTGGCCTGAACCATACGACAAGTGGTCGGGCTGTTGTATCCTGGCGGGGACAAGTCATAGTTTTGTGACTGCTGCATCGGTATTGGGGTTTTTCCTACTATAGTGGGCTTGATCTCTTCAACGAAAACGAGATATCCGTGCCTCAGCCTGATCTATTTGTATCTCATTTTCTTTGCATTATTTATCAATAAAATATAATTTTTTCTGGTATTTTCACCAACACTATCCAAACAAGAAAGACACATCAGATGGACTTTTGAACACTCTTTTCCAAAATAAAACAAAAGGCACAAGGTCTTGAATAGTGACCAAACCTTCTTCTTTCAGAAATGGCTTAAAACATGTGCAAGTTTCTAGGAGTGTGAATGATGTTTGTAGAGTGCAATCTCTAAACATGTTAGAGCCACATTTGAATTTGGGTCATTCATTTCAGTTAGAAAATCAGAGGATGATTAGCTAATTTTCCTCTTCCATAAATTTAAAGCAACTCATTGTAAGGGTCTTAGAACATTTCTAATAGGAGAGATATTTGGATTATTTTAGGATTTTGCTTAACCTCATCGTAAAATGGAATCTCTAACATGCTACGCAACACAATAGTCATTTTGTCTTATCTTCTTTTGACTAGCTATATGTGAAGAGCTTTAGAGGCTAAACAAAGTAAATATTAGGGAGAGTGGTTAGACAAAATATCAAATGTAGTTGTGTACTTTTACTGGACAAAATGCCTGTTATTATGGGAGTTACTCTTGGAGTATCTACAGTTATAGTGAACAACTAGCTAATATTGGTTAGCTAACACATTTTTGGTTCAATTTTTACCTCTAATGGAGGTGTTAAACTAATAAAAAATTATGGTCAGTTCAGAAATTAATTGTAGTGATGGTATGTACTAACAAAGAAGAGAAAGAGAGCGAAAGAGAGAGAATAAGAGAGGAGAGGGGCCTAACTAATGCATATGAGGGAGGAGGAAGGGTTATGAAACAACTATTTTTTTTCCCTCGATTTACTTAACACACACTTTAGTATCTCGATTGCAACACAACTTACTTTCTAAATTAACAAGCACTTAAAATATAAAATGAGTAATCGCTTTTTATCAATTAACACATCAACACATAATTATAATATCTCTGTTGGAGATGATCTAACCAGCAAGTCCATTACACGTTAAGTTTTGTTCCTATATTTTCTAAAAAATTATGACATGTCCTTTTATTGTTGAATGGACACATAATCACGTGATTTCTGATAACACCGGATAACTTCTGCTTGATTTGAGATGGGGCAATTATTTTCCTCTTCTGCATCACCAGTCCAAGCAAGTCTGACAGTGCAAAATCCAAACCCCAGGATTGGCCCAAGCCCTTTCTCAACACAAGGCCTTTTTTCCTAGTTTTTGGTTGGTCAGGTCATGGGCTGACCTAATATACAATTAGACCAACTAGATGTTTGATTGCTCAACCCAACTTGTAGGCCCAATTCCACATAAACGTCATGGCCACCAAATCTTATGCACTTTGACTAAAGAAACTGAGTCAAATTCTCTGAGTTAGATTTTTCTGAAAGTGAGCTTGTTTGGCATATTGAATATTAGTGCATTTTTTTCCTGTCTTTTTAGTTTTTTTTAATCAAATTACCTTTTTACTTTTTTACATATTTTTTTCATAAAAAATCAAAAAATACATTTATTTAGATCATTTCAAACAACCCTTGACTGGAAATTAAAAAGGAAAATCGTACCCTCAATTTTATAAAATTAAATCTTAATTAGACAAAAAATTACTCGAGAGTTGTTTTAACTTCTGGAACCTTCATATGTAATTGCAAATCAATCGCTTTTTTTTTTTCTTCTCAAAACTATATATTCAATTGAAAAAATCATTCTCAAATATATTTAACTTTTCTCACCTTATAAAAATTTTAAAAAGCCAAAAAAAATAAAATAAAATAAACATAAAAAAAACCAAGTCCCCAACAGGGCACTTGGAAAGGCCAATCTATGCCAAGTTTTTGTTAGCCCAAGCAAGTCAGAAACTCTAAAACCCAACCTAAGAATTGGCCCAAGCCCTTTCTTTAGCACAAGACCATTTTACCCCCAAAAATACGCATTCCTTCCTGCCCAGTTTTTGGTGGGCCAGGACGTGGGCTGATCTAACACAATCAGACAACCAAATGTTTGATTGCACAACCCAACTAGGAGGCCCCATTCAACATAAATGCAATGGCCCGCAAATCATATGAACTTTGACTAAAGAAACAATAATCATATCGTGGTAAAAAAAAAGTAAAAGCAAAGCTAAAGCAAAAGAAGAAAACCCATTATTGATTTTTGTTTGGAAAAAAGGAAGATAACAAACCATAAAGTCAGTTAGCTTCTGGGACCTTCATATGAATATGTGGACCAAAGGTACCTCACCCAGAGAAAAGTGAAATTTGGAATAACATGTACATATACCATATATAACAATTTTATTTGGAAATGTATGTTCTATACTATTTTTTTTTTTTTAAAAGGGACCATATAAATGAAGTTGTGTAATGCTAATTCTTATACTAAAAAAAATTATTCAAATAAAAAACATATATTTACAAAATATAAGAAAATTGCATTCCAAAATAATACAAATTTTCACTCTTCCTAAAACCACCTCACCCACTACTTTGATTCGTACTATCCAATTCTAAATTTTATTTTATATACTATCACATATTCTAAAGAAATTATTTCGTATTTTTAAAAATATCACGTAATTATGTATTTATCCAATAATAAGAGGACATCTAAACTCTTTTTAGACAAAATAGAGACAAATTGATCACATAACTACATACTAATAAAAATACATATAAACGGGCTAGAATCACTTGATAATTTTTGCATATTCCTCTTTTTTTGAAAAAAATTGAAAATGCATTCACAGTTGCAAGACTCAAACCCCAACATCACACATTCACCCTAAACAACTCTTTAGATCTTACATATACTCTTGTTAGAGGATATATATATATATTTTTTCATGTTGTTCCTTATAGAGGAATTGAAAGAGGTCCCCACAATTCAAGAACAGCTATTCTACAAAGAAAAGTCCACAAACAAACTAATAAGTAGTAGCAAAAAAAGTGAGAAAGTGGTCACAAGATTTAAGGGCGGGCCTTGCGTTTGAAAGAAACAGGGGCACAATCACAAACCCACCACCCAACCCCAGTATGAAACCCACGTTCCCAATTAACAGCCTAACTGTCCCTCAACTGCTTCAACCACTATTCATTTTCACTTCTTATCATCATCTTCAAATTCAAACAACTTCCCAAATTCACAAGCAAAAACACAGAGAAAAGAGAGAGAATGATGAAGTGGGGAAGAAAGAAACCTGGTTCATCTTCCATGTCTCATGTCTTTCCTATGTCATGGCTTTCCAAGTTCAAGCCAAAGGGCACCAATAAAGACCACAAACCCATGAAACCAAACCAAAAACCCGAACCGAATTTTGTGTTTCGGAGCAATCCAAAGCCTGCAAGTTGGAAAGATGGTCGATTCTATGGTGGCGGTGATGACTCTGACTGGAGGCTTTCGTTTGGGGAGGACAGGCCTAGAGGAGAGAAAAGCACAGTTGGTTTGCAGTCAGTTTGGTATGAGTCAGATGAGGAGCTTCAATTTCCAGTTGGGTCGAAAATGGCAGGAAGAGAAGAGACATGGAAGTTCAATGACATGGTTCCGAATATACGAAATTTCAAGAGAGAATGGCCGCAAAGTCTAGAGATTTCACCGGAAATTGTTGCTTGCAACCAAGTAGAAAAGGAAAGAGAGCGCAGAGAACTCAAAGTACAGAGGAGGAAAGCTGCGAAAGATCAAAAATCGCGAAGAACAAGTCAAAGAGTTTTGGGAGAAAAGTTGGAAGAGTTAGAAAAGAATAGTACAGTCCCATTGGAGAGAGATATATTTGAACTTGAACCGATAAGGATTGTTGAAAAAAGAGATTCTGATTCTGGAAAACATTTTTATGTCTCTTCTGTGAATTGCACGTTCGAAGCTCTCAATTTGGAGGAAACTGATGGGATGGCTGAAGAAAAACAGAGATCAGAGTGGGAAAAATTGAAGGAAATGAAAATGAAAGAGCTAATTTCAAAGAGTGAGAAACAGAGGAAATCTGTTTACATAGACAGGCAAGTGCAGAGAAGAACAAAACATAGCAGCAAAGTAAAAGTTTATTCGCCGAGAATCAAAGCTCTGGAAGATATGAAGAAAGCAAAGATGAAGATGAAAAAGAAAGCGAAAGAAGTTGAGGACAGAACTGCCTTTGACAGCTTCGCGGTGGTGAAAAGCTCGTTTAATCCTCATCAGGATTTTAGGAATTCGATGATTGAGATGATCAATGAGAGAGGGATCAGGAAAGCTGAAGAGCTTGAGGAATTGTTGGCTTGTTATCTGACATTGAATGCCGATGAATATCATGATCTCATAATTGAGGTGTTCAGGCAGGTATGGTTTGAGCTCAAATTGGAGAGTTTAAGTCCTGAATTACATAATGCAATCAACATAGTGAACTATGACTAGGAACTTTTTATCATGATTAGTTAGTAGTCATTGTAAATAATTTAGCATGGTTAGCTTGTATTATAATGTTTAACTTATATTTAAGTTGCACTTTCAATTTTCTTATGACCAAAAAAAATCACAATTATGATTCAAGTTAAAAGGATGTCTGTTGAAGCAATTTCCAGGTCCAAAAATGATGGAAAGTTGAAGTGATAGAAATAGAGGTGAACAAAATGAAAGTGAAAGGAATGCATTTAGTTAAGATGAAATTTATGACAGTCAACCTACTTTCAAATTTTTTTCTGTATTTTTGTTTGCAAGAAACTGAAAGCCAAGTTAACTATGCTTGAAGGTTTAGTAGATGCCGAGATGCATAAATTAACAACCAAAAAAAAAAAAAAATTCAAGAATTAATATCAAAAAACAAAAAAAAAAAAGGGAAAAAGAAAAAGAAGTAGAAGCGCACAAAATGTTACAATGTTTTATGTTCTTCACCAAATAATATGTTCAAATAGCAAGTTCTTCCAATACATGCAAGTCTCAGAAGATGAATTCAGTCAAGGAGACTTACCATATAGGGTTTTTTTTATCCTCCAATAGCCTCATTGTGACTTGCTTGCTTGCTTGCCTGAAACCAGCAAAATATTCTCAAGGATTCAGCATAATGAGTCTATGTTGTAACTTGTTTTTATCAAATATCACATTCTTATCCATCAAGCCTGTTTAGGAAAGCACTTCTTCCCATGTTTTAAACAACGGTATTGAGATAGGCATCAGTATGGGATACGGTCATATATTGATTGATATATCAATGAATATTGGTATTGAAAGTCTAAAATCCTAGTATGTAATCCGGTATTTAAAACACTCCTCCTTCCCCGGCTAAGAATTTATGAACAATCACATCCAATTCAATCATGCTACAACTGGGCTCATTCCTTCTCCTCACTTTCATAGCATCATCATTGCATGTCCCCATGGATGTATGAATAGTCGACAATTTGACAACTGAACATAACTAGAACTATCTTGGACTCTTGAAGATCCAACTTTAAGACCTTCCTCGCAATGTGCTTTGCCATTTCAATATTACCATGGTTTCTACAAGCACCCAGAAAAAGGCTCCCAAACCATGGGAGCTTCTTTCAATGGCTTTCTTCTCGCAAGCTCCCCAGCCTCTTCTAATAATCCAAAAGGACCAAGTAAAATCCATACAGATAGTGTTCATCAGATGGCCATGAACACCAACCATGATGAGATCAATCACAACACTAATAAAGGTGTTAGCAGGTATTTTAATATTATAATATATTTTTGTCTTCCTTTAAGTCTTCCTAATCTCCATGACTTCTTAGCTAAGTCTCTCTAGTCTTTGCCAAGTCTCCCATGCTTATCTTTTCAAGTCTTCTTCAAAGTCTCCTATCCATTCCTTGCTTTTTAAGCTTTCTTGGTCTTGGTCCTCTTGGTCTTGGTCCAAGTCTTGGTCTCTAACTTATCCATCCGTGAGCCTTGCTTATTAAGTTTTGATGCCTATATATATATATTAACTTGTGTCATATTTGATATATAGGGACAAAGAAGTTTTGGTTGTTTGGTTATGTCTTGAGTGAGATTATCAGGCAAATAAAAAGGGTGTGTGTGATAAAGGTTTGGGTTCAACTAATTGTGCAGTATTGGTGAACCATATGACTTAGTCGGACTGTTGTATCCTGGGGGGACAAGTCAAGAATTTTTCTGTTGCACCGGTGTGAGGCTTTGCCTAACCGCAGAGGGCTTGAATCTCCTTAAAGAGAGCGAATTTCCCGCGCCTCAACCCTTATATTAATTGTTGTAACTTTTATTTTGTGTATTTTCTGGTATTTTATTTGTAAGTATCACCATCAAAAGGTAAACCTCATTGGGCTAAAAAACAATCCACATGCATTTCAGTGAAAATACTGCAAGGCATGTTCTCCGAAGGCATGGATGCTTAATCCTGCAATCAGTGAATTCCGTGTACTAACATCTTTCCTAAAACTATTACCAAAGACTTCCACAGCCTACTCAATGCACACTCATTTTGAGAACATGTCCACAAGCTAGGAAACCATTAATATCAATCCTATGAGTATACTGCCAAATGAAACCAAACAATTCAAGCTCGAAGCGTTAAAAACCTATTTAAAATCAACTCGTTATATATACAAGTTAAGTTTGAACATGTTTTAAAACTCATTAGGTTTTCAAACCAAATTTGGACAAACTACAACTCGACTTGACTTGGTTATATGCACTACTAAAAAACCAAACTACTTGAATTCAGCTCATGATTTGCTTCACTGAAGCTCATTTGAGATTAACTCGAAAGATAAATAAATCATATTTAAATACATTTTGAAACTTATTACTCAACTCGATTCGTTTAAAGCATCCATAGTGGAGCCGTTGAGGGTGTATTAGTGTCGGCCATTAAAATTTTGGCTAGTGAAAGGCTCAAATGATGCTCCAATAGAGCTATTAAGTGTATGCTTTGTCAGCTGTTAATTTGTTGGCTAACTACAGCAAGCTCTATAACCAGAGAGAGAGAGAGAGGGAGGGGGGTGTTGGGGTTTGCAGTGGCAGAGTTGGCAGCACAGTTGGCATAAAGAAGAGATAGAGAGAGAGAGGGAAAGAAAAAAAAAAAAAGAAAAAAAAATTGTACTTCAATTATTATTTTTATATATAATATATATGCATTATTTAACATTATCTTAACATATCTATTGGATCATCACCCACTCTCCAAATTAATAAACCCTTTAACACATAAATCCTACTTTCATTATTTTTTGTCATACAACATATATTTTAACAAATAATTTTAACCATTCTGAATGCGCTTACAAGTCCTACTTTGACCGTAACCACAATTATTGCATCCTATGATACCACATATTTCACTGGCAGCATCTCATCAAAACAAAAACACCACATAACTTGAAATCAAAAAATTCGAAGTCCCCACTTTTCTTTTCGGCATTTCGTCGAACAATCCACAAGCTAAGAACACCAAACCCATTTCGACGAACGCACTCGACATCGCATTCCGCAATATGACATTCCTTTCGGGCATTTTGTCAAGCAAACCGTGCGAAATTTAAAAGTACTCACAATTGGCATATATTGCTGCTGTTTGGCAAGTGGGTTGCGTTTGGGTTGAAACTAAAGAAGTACAAAAATATAAAATAGACTAAATACTGTTGGAAAATTTATAAAGATTTAGTTGTGAATTGAAATAGACTCCATTTTGAATAAAATGGTGTAAATTTTCATGGTGTCTTTTTATTTTAAAGGAAGGGTCAAACCTCCATTTGAATGAAAGGGTGCAAACCTTTCATGGTGTCTCTTTATTTTAAAGAAAGGATTATGTCCCTTCTTCATACCTTTTCTATTCAAATTGAATAGGTGCCAACAAAGCCCCTATAAAGGCAGCCTCATTCCAATTTTGATGGATTTCGAAAATTCATTTTCCTTGTCTTCATTTTGCTCTCTTGCGTCCTTTATTCTTCATATTAGATTTAGAATAAATTTCAGAGAGTTATAGAACACAATGTTCTAGTTCACTGGACAAATTTATTTAAAGTGCTATTACAAATTTGTAAAGATCATTGTATCTTGGGAGATAGACGCCACATAATCGTAAGCACCGTAGCGGAGCGAATCTGTCTTAACGATAGAATGTCACACACTCGACTTGGTCTTTAATTATTGATTCGGTTCAACAAATAAATTCTGTAAGTTTTATTTTATTTTGTTTGAATTATTTCAATTTATTTTATTTACACAGAAGATTGGTCCAATAATCTTAAGACAGATTCGAATTATTCTGTTTATAGAATTTTTCGTTTGTTTTCTTTTCTCTTTCTTCTTTTAAGAAAATTATTTTCTGTGGATTTACAAAATAATATTCTGGTTGGAAAAATAAATAGTGATTATATACTATTTGACAGATAGTTGTAACATACTGTCTATTTTCTTTGACAACTAGTAGTACGATACTAGTGTCATTAATAATTCAGAATATATTTTTGTGGAATTTTTTCAGAAATTAATTTTGGGTTTTAGAAATTATTTTATGTGTTTTCATTACTTAAAATTTTGTTTTAGTATTTTAATTATTGAAGTGTTATAGAAATTAATTTTCTGTGTGGAATTAATTTGGTTAAATAAAATTTTATTTTATTTTCAAATTAATTGAAAAATAAAAGTTATTTTCTTATTTCTTTTATTTTACAGAATTTAATTTCCTGTGTGGAATTAATTTGGTTAAATAAAGTTTTATTTTATTTCTAAATTAATTGAAAAATAAAAGTTATTTCTTTTATTTCTTTTATTTTACAGAATTTAATTTCTTGTGTGGAATTAATTTGGTTAAATAAAATTTTATTTTATTTCTAAATTAATTGGAAAATAAAAATTACATTCTTGTTTCTTTTATTTTTACAGAATTTAATTCTGTGAATTTGGATTAGTTTTCTGTATGGAATTAATTTGGTTAAATAAAATTTTATTTTATTTTATTTCTAAATTAATTGAAAATAAAAGTTACATTTTGTTTTGTTTCTTTTATTTTAACAGAATTTATTTCTGTAGTTTTGGTTTAATTTGTTTAAATAAAATTTTATTTTATTTTCAAATTAATTAGAAATAAAAGTTACAATTCTTATTTATTTTATTTTTACAGAATTTAAAATTCTGTGGTTTTTTGTTTTAATTTTCTGTGTAGTGTAAATTCTAATTATAATTTTGTTTTATAAATTAGAATTGATGGCTACTGAAACTAATGCCCAAACAAGTACTACTGTGGTGTCTACAATGACACCAACCCCCTCTCCTGTTGTAATAGTACCGGTAAATCACGGTGAAAAGCCAGAGAAGTTCTCAGGAACTGACCTTAAAAGATAGCAACAGAAAATGTTGTTCTATCTTACAACTCTAAATCTGGCTCGTTTCCTCCGTGAGGATGCTCCTATTTTGAAAGAGGATGAAACCGACCGGCAAGTGGTTGCTGCTGCTGATGCTTGGAAACATGTTGATTTCATTTGCCGGAACTACATCTTGAACGGACTTGACAACACGTTATACAACGTCTACAGTCTTATCAAGACAGCAAAGGAACTTTGGGAGTCTTTGGAGAAAAAATACAAAACGGAATATGCCGGCTCAAAGAAATTTGTGGTTGGCAGATTCCTGGATTTTGTAATGGTTGATTCAAAAACTGTGATCAGCCAAGTTCAAGATTTCCAACTCATTCTACATGACATTCACGCAGAAGGCATATCTCTCAGTGAATCCTTCCAAGTTGCAGCCTTAATTGAGAAATTACCACAAGGCTGGAAGGAATTCAAGAACTACCTCAAACACAAGCGCAAAAAAATTTCTATGGAAGAATTAATTGTGCGTTTGAGGATTGAGGAGGACAACCGCAATTCTGAAAAGCGGGCTGGTAAGCATCCTATGGAGTCTAAGGCAAATGTGGTGGAACATGCTTTAAAAACCAAGAAACGAAAGTCTTCTGGAGAAAGTTCATCACAAGACTCTAAATTGGGAGAAAATAAAAAGTACAAATTTAATGGCAAATGTTACATCTGTGATAAAGAGGGACATCGGGCCAAAAATTGCCGTAGCAAAAGCAAAAGCAAAAGCAAAAGAAGAACAAGCAAGAAGCCTGCTCAAGCCCATATGACCGAAGTGGACAAGATTTCCAATGGTGTAAATGACATCAATCTTGCTACAATTGTTTCCGAGGCAAATCTTGTCGGAAATCCTAAAGAATGGTGGGTGGACACTGGTGCTACTCGCCATATCTGTGCCGACAAAAAGATGTTCACATCTTATTCTGCAGTGGACAATGGTGAACAACTTTTTATGGGCAACTCCTCAACTTCCAAAGTTGAAGGATAAGGGAAGATTGTACTCAAGATGACATCTGGAAAGGAACTCATTCTCAACAATGTGCTGCATGTACCGGACATTCACAAGAATCTTGTTTCCGGATCTTTGTTGAGTAAGAATGGGTTTAGGCTAGTATTTGAGAGTGATAAATTTGTACTTACTAAGAATGGGATGTATTTAGGAAAAGGTTACATGTCTGATGGCCTTTTCAAGTTAAATGTAATGACCGTTGTACCCTCAGTTATTAATAATAATACATTTTCTTCTTACTTGCTTGAGTCTTCAAATTTATGGCATGGTAGACTAGGATATGTTAATTATGGATCTTTGCGTAGATTAATTAATATGGAATGTTTACCTAAATTCGACATTGATTCAAATCATAAATGTGAAATTTGTGTTGAGGCAAAATTATCTAAAACTCCTTTTCATTCAATTAAAAGAAGTACGGAACCCCTTGAATTAATTCATAGTGACATTTGTGATTTTAAATCAATTCAAACTAGAGGCGGAAAAAAATATTTTATCACTTTTATAGATGAATGTACTAGATATAGTTATGTTTATTTAATTCGAATCAATGATGAAACTTTGGAAACTTTCATTCAATATAAGAATGAAGTTGAAAATCAACTTGGTAAGAAAATCAAGAAACTTAGAAGTGATAGAGGTGGTGAATATGAATCACCTTTTGGTGAATTCTGTAAAGAACATGGAATAATTCATCAAACCACTGCTCCTTACTTACCTCAACAAAATGGAATTGCTGAAAGGAAAAATAGGACTTTAAAAGAAATGATGAATGCCATGTTAATAAGTTCTGGATTACCTCAGAACTTGTGGGGGGAAGCAATACTTTCTGGTAATTATATACTTAATAAAGTACCCTGAAAGAAAGTGAATCAAACACCTTATGAATTGTAGCATGGAAGAGTACCATCCTACAAATACTTAAAAGTGTGGGGGTGTTTGGCTAAAGTGACTATTTCTAGTCCTAAAAAGACTAAGATAGGTCCTAAGACCATTGATTGCATTTTCATTGGTTATGCTAAAAATAGTAGTGCATATCGGTTTTTGATTCATAAATCAGAACATACCGAAATGCATGTAAATACTATTATTGAGTATCGAAATGCATCTTTCTTTGAACTTGTGTTTTCAAATAAGACTGGACAAGAGACTAGTAACAATAAAAAATCCCATCATGCTATTACTAGTCAGGATCAAGAACATGATCAAGAACAAGAGTTAGATCAAAATGACGAAGAGGAACTTAGGCGTAGTAAACGTGCTAGAACCTCAAAATCTTTTGGTCCAGATTTTCTAACATATTTGTTAGAAAATAAGCCTTTAACTTTTAAAGAGGCTATGTCCAGTCCTGAGACTCCTTTATGGAAAGAAGCTGTCAACAGTGAAGTTGAATCCATCTTGCAAAATCACACTTGGGAATTAGTGGACTAACCACCAGGTTGTAAACCTCTTGGGTACAAGTGGATTTTCAAAAGGAAAATGAAAGCGGATGGATCAATTGACAAGTATAAGGCAAGACTTGTGGTCAAAGGATTTAGACAAAAAGAAGGTCTTGATTACTTTGACACATACTCACCGGTTACTAGAATAACATCCATTAGAATGCTAATTGCCATTGCATCGCTATACAATCTAGAAATTCATCAAATGAATGTGAAAACCGCTTTCTTATATGGTGAGTTAAATGAAGAAATTTACATGGAACAACTAGAAGGTTTTTCTATTCTAGGAAAAGAAAAGAAAGTGTGTAAATTAGTTAAATCATTATATGGTTTAAAAAAAGCGCCAAAGCAATAGCATGAGAAATTTGACAAAGCAATGATGTTAAATGGATTTAAAATTAATGAGTGTGACAAATGTGTTTATATTAAAAACACAGACAAAGGTTATGTCATTGTATGTCTTTATGTGGATGATATGCTCATCATAGGTAGTAATAATGATATGATTAAAACTACTAAGAAAATGTTGAATAAACATTTTGACATGAAGGACATGGGCATTGCTGATGTAATTCTTGGTACGAAAATTACCAAAATATCAGAAGGTTATGTTTTGTCACAATCTCATTACATTGAGAAAATACTTGACAAATTCAGCAAAGATGATAATCATCTTGTTAGAACACCTGTAGATGTTAATTTGTATCTTTCTAAGAATGTATAGGAAAGTATTTCTCAATTAGAGTATGCTCAAATTATTGGAAGCTTAATGTACTTAATGAACTACACTCGCCCAGATATAGCTTATACAGTAAATAAATTAAGTAGATGTACGAGTAACCCGGGAGTAGAACACTGGAAAGCAATTATAAGGGTTCTAAGATATCTCCGATTTACTCGTAATATTGGGCTGAATTATACTAGATATCCAGCAGTACTTGAAGGATACTGTGATGCAAATTGGATATCGGATACTAGAGACTCAAAGTCCACTAGTGGGTATGTCTTTACTCTTGGTGGTGCGGCTGTATCTTGGAAATCTTCCAAACAGACTTGTATTGCTAGGTCTACTATGGAATCAGAATTCATAGCTTTAGACAAAGCAGGGGAATAAGCAAAATGGCTTCGCCACTTCCTTGAAGATATTCCAATATGGCCAAAACCGGTGCCTGCTATATGCATACATTGCGATAGTCAATCTGCAATAGGTAGAGCACAGAGTCATATGTATAACGGTAAGTCTCGACATATTCGTCGTCGACATAATACCGTAAAACAACTACTCTCTAATGGAATTATTTCCATTGATTATATGAAGTCTAAAGACAACATAGTGGATCCACTAACCAAAGGGTTAGCAAGAGAGTTAGTTAAGAATTCATCGAGGAGAATGGGACTAAAGCCTATTAAATAAGAGTTACCACAACGGTAACCCAACCTAGTTGACTGGAGATCCCAAGATCTAGGTTCAAAGGAACAATCGAGTTGTGTATGACTCAGAAGGATCACTAGGGAGTTAAACTCCTACCCATTTCTATGATGAAATAGTGATGACTGCAGAGTTTTAGGTTAAATAATACTTTTAATGATTCTTATATCTAGTATACCTAGTGGAGTATGACAAGATACTCTTCATAAGAATCACCTATGTGAGTGTGAACTGGGCCGGTTCTATGAGATTTGTGAAGGGCTACAATTCTCTAAAGCACTCATGAAAGACCAGGTTGTTCAGGGCTAAAATGAACACAATAGTGAGAACTAAACTGTGTCTGGGAATATACTGTGTGAGTTCTATTGTCTTGGTTTATACAAACTGCTGAACAGTTCAAGACATCATGTTCACTGGTTAGCTAGTAAATCCGATAGTGTCTCACAAGGGAAGGTTCAAAGCCAAAAGTTACCTATCATTTGCAGAATATTATCAATTTCTGTACTCTCTGTATTTACATCATGTTGTTGCATTTTCTCTCTGTCAATTTCATTCATGTGGGGGATTGTTGGAAAATTTATAAAGAGGTAGTTGTGAATTGAAATAGACTCCATTTTGAATGAAATGGTGTAAACTTTCATGGTGTCTTTTTGTTTTAAAGGAAGGGTCAAACCTCCATTTGAATGAAAGGGTGCAAACCTTTCATGGTGTCTCTTTATTTTAAAGAAAGGATTATGTCCCTTCTTCATACCTTTTCTATTCAAATTGAATAGGTGCCAACAAAGCCCCTATAAAGGCAGCCTCATTCCAATTTTGATGGATTTCGAAAATTCATTTTCCTTGTCTTCATTTTGCTCTCTTGCGTCCTTTATTCTTCATATTAGATTTAGAATAAATTTCAGAGAGTTATAGAACACAATGTTCTAGTTCACTGGACAAATTTATTTAAAGTGCTATTACAAATTTGTGAAGATCATTGTATCCTGGGAGATAGACGCCACATAACCGTAAGCACCGTAGCGGGGCGAATCTGTCTTAACGATAGAATGTCACACACTCGACTTGGTCTTTAATTATTGATTCGGTTCAACAAAATAAATTCTGTAAGTTTTATTTTATTTTGTTTGAATTATTTCAATTTATTTTATTTACACAGAAGATTGTTCCAACAAATACGTCAATAAAATAAAATGTTACATTTAAATTATAATTATTTAACTTTTTTTCTTAAAAAAATATAAAAATATAAAATTTCTTTCCAAACAAAGCTAAATTAGCCAAGGTAAAATTAGCTAAAAAATAAAAATGTCATGCTAAAAGAATTCTTCCCAAACAAACCAATTGTGAATCAAAGTATTAGCTACAAACATCTCACACCCAATTCCAACCTTGATCACATAAATGAACTTGTTTCCCTTCTTCAACTCTATCAATATTTTTTTATCTGATTTGCTATTTTATAACAGCAATACATAAATCTCTTTCTTTCCTCTCCAATCCTTCACCAATTTTCTCACCTATTTGATTCCAAATATGAGAGAGAAAGGGTAGAAATGACAAGAGGGAAAGAAAAAAAAAATGATATTACCAAATTAACCTTTTATTGGCGTTAGTTTTTTATTTTTTCGTTCTATATCTACTATGATAGTTCTGATATTATAACAAAATAATATTTAGTTAATTTTATTTTTTTTCCAAATCTTTCCAAAATTTTGGAGAGATTCAAAATAAGTATCATGAGAAATGTGTTTCTCTCCATCTCTTCCTATTTCTCTCCTATTTAGTAATTCAAACAAATGATTGAAATTTATTTCTCTCAATTTCATTTCTTTTCTCTCCAAATCATTCAAACCAAACGAAATGTTTAGAAATTCCCATCTTATTCAAAATTTTCCCTTTTTGTTTTTATCAAATTTGATTGGAAAAAAAAAATCATGTCCAATGCTTCGTCTTTTTAAATTTTCATCAAATTTAAATTTGACGAAAGATTTGATGAATTCTCAATTTGATAAAAAATAAATAAATAACTCTCCTTTAATTTCATGAATATTTGATGAAAGAATTGTATATTATTTTTTAGAAAAAATTAGTCTAAGGTCCCTCTCTCATTTTTAGTAATGAAAGAGATCCACAATATTATTTTATGATGTCTAAGGTCCCTCAACCCTACATCCATATATCACAAAGAAATTTGACTCTCTCAAATCAAACATCATTTTCTCTCTCTCTCTGCCTTCCCAATTCTCTCTCTCTCTCTCTCTCTCTCTCTCTCTCTCTCTCTCTCAATCCAAACCTCACTTCACTCCTTTCAATGGCCGCTCGAGATTCCTTTGAACCTCGCCTTCATCTCTTTCCCCTACTGCCTCGACGCCATAGAACTAGAGTTCGAGCTCACCGTCCTTTAGTACCAGAATCTCTCCGATGCCGACGACTCTACGTAGCTCTTGTTGTGTCGTTACTACTGAGTCGTCGTTGTACACGGATTGCAGTTCCAGTACACCCCCAATGCCTTCAATGCCATGTCCTTGATTTACAAAACCAAATCCATTCCCCTAATTCGCTTGATACGCATATGTGTGTGTACATATATATATAGAGAGAGAGAGAGAGAAAGAGAGAGAGCGAGGTGAATTGCTTGAGAAGTGAGAGATTTGATGGCAAGCTTGGTATTTGAAGTGGTATGGGAGTTGATTTGTTGAGGCTGATTAAGGGATTCATCGCCAGGCTGCTTCGAACTGGCTACGTATGTTAGTATTCTCGATTCTCCAGTTGCTGATATATAAACGTATATATATCAACTCTACTTCCAGGTACTGTTTCTCCCTCCAAAACTCCTCTCATTCTCTCTCTTTTTCTACTTCACTATTGTACAAAATTCTAAGAATGAATGTCTAGATATATGTCCTCTGTGTTTGATTTCTACTTTCAACTCCAAATTCATTGTTCTTATTGCATTTATGGTTCTAACTTTGGATTTTGTTTGCATTAGCGATTTTTTCAACAAAATCGACATTTCTCTAGAGAGAAACAGAGAATTTCTCTGGTTTTGAGAGAATTTCTCTGGAAAGTCAATTTCTTTGGAGAGAATTTCTATGAGAAGTCCAGAGAAATTCTCTGAGAACTGGATGAAGATTGGATTGATGATGATGATGATCAAGTGGGGCTGAGCAGCACTGCTAAAGCTGGATTACACAAGAAATCTAGTGTTGATTCAAATATGGAGTTGATGAACAAGATGGAAAAGAACATGCTTTTCTAAAAGACTTGTTTGGCTTCTTGAGTATGCCATTTCTTTTTTTCTTTCTGTCTTCGTTTGTAGAATTGGGACTCAAAGCTAGTTTTTGGCCAACCCATTTTCTCTAGAGAGAATTTATGTCCAGAGAAATTCTCTGGGATTTTGGCCACTATGTAAATTTTCTTCGAAAAATTCTCTGGGAGGTGCAGAGAAATTTTTTGAATCGAATTTTCTCTAGATCGATGTTGAGAGACTTTAGACATTATAAAAATATTAGGTGTCCTTTATGCTATAAAATCTTAATACTAGGAACTTTCAAAAAAATCCCCTTTTTTTTAATACTTTTTAATCAAATTTAAATTTATTGAAAGAAAAGAAGAAGATTGGAGATGCTCTTCATCATTTCTTTCATCAAATTTAAATTTGATAAAATAAAAAAAAAATACTAGAAATTATCTCAAATCCTTTCATAAAATTTTTATCAAATCAAGAGTCATTTTTTCATCAAATTGAAAGCTTATCAAATCTTTCATCAAATTTAAATTTGATCAAAATTTAAAATGATGAAATATTAGAGATGATTTTATTATTATTATTATTATTATTATTATTATTATTATTATTATTATTATCAAATTTGATAAAAGATAAATTTGAGATAAGAGGAGAATTTTTAAAAGGATTTTAATAAAAATTTGATGAAAGGATTAGAATAATTCATATCAAATCAATTTTTTGTACTCAAATTTCAAATTAAATTAGATGAAAATTTTAGAGAAACATTGAAGTTAGCTCTCTCTCTCTCTCTCTCTCTCTCTCTCTCTCTCTCTTATTTTTTAATTTAAAATAAAAATAAAAATTAGCGCACTATCTCATCCATCCAAGTAAACATGGTCGTCTCATTCTAAAAAAAAAAGAAGGGTAATTCTATTTACACACCTCTGAATCTCTCAGTACACATCATTGTCCATACTTTTTTTTTATTACCATTATGTCCTTGAATGAAATTACTATTTTGGATAAAAATCCTAAAATCAAATCCACCGTCACAACCTTTGGCCACTACCATTAATTAGTCATCACTGGCACCTTGTCCAGTCCCGTCGTCGCCCCGCCTCTTCTAACTTGCTCTACTACTACTGCTGCAGTCACGGCCGTTGCCATCATATCCGATGACTCTTCCCGCCTGTACCCAACCCGTCCTTATCACCACCACTTTTTCTCACCACCTGTAGTCTTCCCCGTTCCCGTGTTTCTTCATCTTTCTTTTTTCTTCTTCACGCCTCTTTCTGTCTCTCTTCTTCTTCGTCTGTAGCTCGCGCTACCCCCCTCAACCATCGCTACAACTCAGTGTTGTGTTGAGAGAGAGATTTAGGGTTTGGGTTTCTAGATCTTGGGTTTGAACAGACGAAGAAGAAGAAGCAAGAATGCGGAGTCATTGGCGATAGGGATAATGGTGTCGGCAGCAATATGGGTTAGGAGAGAGAGAGAGGGAGTGGTTTTGGAAGATGGAGAAAGCAGATGAAGATAGAAGATGAGTGAATGACGAGGTGGAAATGGACGACGGGGTTGGGTTACAGTCGAAAGGGCAGCGACGATAGCGACTGCATTAGGGTTAGAGTTAGATATTATGAGAAGAAGATAACATTTGGGATTATTTGAAAATAAATGGTGTGGTGTGAACTTTGAAGATGGTGTGTTCATGGTGTGTAAATAGAATTACTCAAAAAATAAACATGACTGTCTAAAGATAAATAAAAAGACAGATCGGAAAATTTATAACTACCGTTGCAACCAAATAAAGAGATTCCAATATTTTGAATTGAAAAATAATTCTTCAATTAAATGTATTGGTAAGTTTGCATAATAGTTTTGGTGTATGTGTCACGACCCAAACCCGGCCCTATGGGTTTAGCACCGTAACTGGCCAGTAATCTGAGATTACCAAAGGCCTACTGTACAGTAATACAATAGAACAGAGTTCAGGGTCTGGCGGAAGCCAATACAGTCAATAACTAGTGTCCATTGAGCTGTGATAATCTGTATGCCAAAAACATTTTTCATACATTCATGCATTCAACACAGTACGGACTATACAATCATTTACAAACATTCAGTACGGGAACCTAATCCCTCGATAACAGTACGGTAAAACAGTAAACAGTTTATACAGTCTGAACAAAACAGTAGGAGACAAGTGGGGAAGACAAAACACCCCAAGCCATGGCATGGCGTCACGGAACCTCACAGTGAGGCACATTGGCTGGCTTGACAAAACTGGGGACTAACCCACGCTCCTAGCTCCGGTCTGGCTGCTGAGAGCCTACATATATATATAAACAGTGAGCTAAAGCCCAGTGAATAACATAATGTATAAAGGGGTTATGAATGAATGTCCTTATAGTAATGAAATCAATTCATTTAAACAGTATTTCAATCTTTCAGTATTTCAGTCAATCAATATTTCGATCAATCAATATTTCAGTCAATCAGTCATATGTGGTACATCCATTAGCCTATAAACAATAGGTCCAAAAGGACCGGGCCTTATCAGACCCAACAATAGTGATGGCCATCAATCAGTGAACAATATGGTTCCACAAGGAAACCGACAGAGCTCTGTATCAGTCAATAACAATGGGTGCTAAGGATGCCACAATACAGTTCGAAATACAGGACATACATTCATTCAATAAACAATATTAGTTCAATAAACAGTTCAGTTCGGTATTCAAAATATAACCATTTCGAACATATCTTTACACAATCTGTTACTCACAGAGATTAGGCTTATAGCAGCTAGAGCGCGTCCCCGATAGCCAACCCTAAACAGTAAACAGAATAGAACACACACTAAATTTAACAATCGGGAAGGATGATAATTAAATCCCTAAATTTCCTCGGTGTGGTTCTATGTCTAAATCCTCATTAAGATGCCTTAAACTAGGCCTAAGAATGCCTAGGATGGGATGAGGATGCAAAAATACACTTAGAAGGCATTTTTCAAAAGTTGCTGAAAATAAGAGCTTCGCTCGAGCGAGCCTTCCTTCGCTCGAGCGAGCTTCCAAAATCAAAGGCTTCGCTCGAGCAAGAAATCCTTCGCTCGAGCGATCTGCATGAACAGTAAAAGTACTGGATGCTCGATTTTTACGCTCGAGCCACCAATCTTTCGCTCGAGCGTGGCTCAGAGGAAACCTTGGTCGCTCGAGCGAGGAATCCTTCGCTCGAGCGAAGAAGCCAAATCTGGAATTTCCAGATTTGCCTTCCAAGCTCAAACCAAGCATTCAATACACCAAAACTCAACCTCTTGGGCCCAAATTCTGGGGAATACATCCCAACTCAATATATAACAAGTTTCAAAAGCCAATTTAAGAATTCAAGCCCCAAAGGTGAGTCAATAAAATCCCAATTCAAACCCAATTTCAAGAATAATATGTAAACATGTAATGCATGAGTTTTAAACCAACTTCAATCTTCAATTCTTGCTCCAAAGAGCTCCAATCTTTCAAAACATCTTGAAAACATGGACTATGATAAAAACATGGACATGCATGTATCATTCTTCAAGAATTCAACTACATAATGCAACAATATGGCCATGCATGTAACAATCAATCTTTAATTCAACATCCTTGAACTTAAATCATGGCTTAGCTCTATAATGATGCATGAACCATGACAAATGAGGCTCAAAGACAACAATAGGGAGATGAATTCACTTACCTATGCTTCAATTACTAGCCTTGAAGTTCAATTTGCCAATTAATACTCCAATTCTACAAGATTCAAGTTCAATTCCTCAAGATGAGTTCAATTCTCAAATATTTCTCCCTCTCTCTAACTTTGGTCGGCAATGAACAAGAATAGGGGCTGGAGAAGTGTGTTTTTGATCAAGTGTATAAGGTGTACAAGGCTCAACATAAGATTAAACAAGTGCCCACTCACAATGGCATTTCCGTAATTTCGACGAACTCTTTAATTGGCTTAAATTATTCTAGTTTAATCATTCCTAATAAATTTTCAGATAATTATACCATTAAATCACAAATATTACACTGATTACAAAACACTAAACGGTTCTCCGTTCGGCCGCCGATAAGGCCTTCAATTAGCAGTTTTAAACATATAACTCAAACAGATAATCATTCAATCAAACAGATGCAATGTGCAATTCAATAACTAAACTTATTCAATTTCAGTTTCGATTTCAATCGGTCTATCCGGTACTTCAATCAATTCGATTATCAGTCATCATCAATTCAGTTCAGCAATAATCAGTATATAATTCAGTGGTTAGTCGGTAATCAGTAACGAGGGTCGTTACAGTATGATTAGATCTTATCTAAAGGTTGGACTTCACTATAATAATTTACACTTTTGACGATTAAATTTGACGATTTAAAGGGATTTAATTGCTAAAAGTGTAATTTTTGATAACTAAAAATTATATTGGTCAGTGTTGATTTAGAGTTTAGTTACTATTTTTTTTTTTTTGTCATGATATATTATTTATTGGCGACTAAAAAAAATTTAATGGCTAAAAAATTTGTACCACTACAAATTAACTTTTGGAAAATGAGTGGGAGCTCTAATTAGAGCTACTACTAATGATGTGGCAATGGGTCCCACCCACTGCCACAGCATGTGTTGTGTCTTTTTCTTTTTTTGCTTTTCCACCTCATTAGTGGTGGGTTTAGAACCATCAAATTAGTGGTCTCTAGCATTACTTTTAACTTTTAGGCCAAGTTTGACAAGCCCATAAAAAGTTAAAAAGTCAAAAAGTTACTCAAAAAGTTAAAAAGTTAACACTATTCACCAAAAGTCAACAATTACGACTGCACAACTCCCAATCCTAATTTTCCCCTACACACTAATTTATACAATTTTTTAATACACATTTTTTCTTAAAAAGTTAAAAAATTAATCTAAACATTTATATTTTTTTTCTTAATTTTTTAGCCTAAAAAAATAAAAAATATATTTATTTATGACACTCCAAACATCCTCTTACTGATTAAAAATTTAATTGTAAAAAATGTCAAATGTCATTTATTTTCGTTTGGGAAGTGGGCTGGCTCTTTGGCTTTTTGGCTTTTTTGGCTATATGAGCCTGGACTCAAAAGCTTGGTTTGGGAAGGGCTCTTGGCTTTTTGATTTTTTTGACTTTTTTTTAGAGAATAGTGTAATGATTATGGAGTTAGATGTGATGTTTTGTCTGTTGTGGTTCATGAACCTATTTTATCTTTTGTGGCTCATGAGCCCAATAAGCCCTTACCAAACGGAGGCTAAATAAATAACGAGATGGATTTCATTGTAATTTTCCTTGGAAAAAATTGGACCATAGTTGGCTTTTCCCTCAAGAAAATTAATTAAATTCCGCGGCGCACGTGCTGGTTCGTTGAATTTTGGACAAAGATGACGACTGTGGGGTCCACAAAACCACACGCTTATCCAATGTTATTTATTAATTAAATTATTTTGAAAGATAATGAAAAAATTATTTGATAGGTGCGATGTATAGTAAATGTGAGCAGCGAATATTCCGGGGTTGGTTTGGGATATTCTAAAAAAGTATATTTTTTGACTTATTAGTTTATATGAGTTGGGTTTGGGTTGGGTTTGATGTGATGTGTTAGAGAAGTGATGTGATTTAAATAAGATGATGTGACTTAAATAGGATAGTGACTTTTTAACTTTTTGTATTATTTAGTTTATGCCAAACCAACCCTAAGCTGACCAAATCGAATCAATCGTATTTTCAACGGATGCGTGATAACAAGTGGACGGTTGTGAATTGATTTTTTTTAATCTGCTTAGTTTTAAACGGATGACGGATTTGAGATTCTTTTGACCGTAACTGAACTGCTAAACCACGAGTACCCCTAGTAATTTATAAGATTTTATATTTTCAATTTATTTAGATATTCTGATTATATTTTCAATTAATGAATAGTTTAAATATTCTGTTGAAAAATAGTTTTCAACTTGAATATATATTTTGAATTGAAAAAAATAAATATATTATTTATCTATATTTTTTAGTTTTTAAATATAACTCTAAAAATAATAAATAGAAAATATGATATATGTTGGTTGATTTTTGTTTTCAAAAAGAAATATAGATGTAACAATATAGAGGCATACAATTTCTATTACTACTTTGTTCATGATTTTCGTGGTTTGAATTATTTTTATATTTTAAGAACCGCAAATTGTAATACTTTATATGGATGAGGTATGCTGTGATTGTAATATATAGATGAGGTATGTAGTTATTGTAATACTTTTTTAAGCCATTGACTATAATATATATATTTTTTTTTTTAAGAAAGTGCACAAGTTAAATTATGTTAAAAATTTATAAAATTTTAAACTGTCAAACCGACTCGCATCTATCTGTCAATCATTAATCTGCTCAATCCACATCCACCGAATTAACGGACGGATACAGATTGATTTTTTCTAATCTATCAATTTAACAAACAGATGATAAATTAAAGGGTAAATTATATTTACCTCCCCTGAGGTTTCTGACAAATACAGGGACCTCCCCTGTGGTTTTAATAATTACAGAAACCTCCCTTACTTTATCTGACAATATCAAGATTCCCCCAATCCGTCAATTTTATACAAACGACGTTACTTACCTATACAAAATGACTATATTACCCTTTTATTTTAGGGCAAAAAGACAAAAATACCCATTGATCTTATCAGTTTTGTTAACCCCACCATATACAAAATGATTTTTTTTTTCTTTCTTTTGTTCTCTCTCTGTTCTTGTATGCTTTATGTGCAAATACTAGTCTAAGTTACATCTTCTGGGTTACTATGTTAATCTACACATAAGTGTATATCTTGCTTCAATATCTGTATTCTTAACTCCCTTTTCAATCCCATCACCACCACTATCCTCCTCTACTACTACCACCTCCCCCGCCACTGTCCACCACCGGCAAGAGCGGTGGCAACGAGCGGAACAAAGCTTGAGAGTCCGCCTGGCTCCCCAACATCGACTGACCCCCATGGGAGACCAACTGGCCCCTGACCCCTATGGGAGACCGACATCAACTTCTCCAACGACGGCAACCCTTTTGCCGCCACTCCTCTCCTCCGACATCAACACCGAAACGAAAGTCTTCGTCGAGGACACACCACTGCCTCCCTCTATTTCTCCCTCTACCCATAAGTCTTCCTCCACTCCCTCTCCTCCACCATCCGCTACTCACTTTTCCTCTCCTCCTCTTCTTCTTCTGAAACCCTAACCCTAGATCTATAGTTTTTAGAGCGATGGTAAGCAGTGATGGCAGCAACGTTGGGTAGCAATCTAGGTTTGTGGCGGTTGGTTGCGATCTAGGTCGCAATCGGGAGAAGAAGAAGAAGAAGAAGAAGAGGAAGAGAAGGAAGATGAGGAGAGAAGGGGGACGAATGGCTAGAGAAAGAAAGGGGGAGAAGGAGAGGAGGAGGCTGGAAGAGGTGGTGGATTCAGAGGGACCCAATTTTTGCACTAATCAAGTACCTTATTTTCTTTGGGAGATAATGGCTATGGTTTGATTTTGATTTCTATTGGCTTTGATTTTGCACTAATTTTTTGGGGGAGGTGGTGTTGATGGTGGCTATCCAACTTCTCAACTGAGTAATTGCGGATTAAGGCTTCAGTTGAGTATGAATATTTTACATCTTCACCTATTCAGTTTTTTGTTTTGGGGGTTGTAGAGCTTTGTAGTGTTGGTGCTTTTTTTTTTCTAAAATAAAAATAAAAATTGAGAGGCGTTTCAGTGGTGAATGTGTGCAGTGGTAGTGGTGGTTTGGGGGTTGCAGAGCTAGTAGAGCTCGGGGTTTAACTGGTGGCGTAGTTAAGCTAATAACAACGATGGGCATGTTATGGGTGTTGTGTTGTTGCTTCTACAACAGTGATAATTATGAGTTTTTTTTTTTTTTTTTGCAGAGAAAGCAAAGGGAAGAGATAACACTTAAGGAGATTGGATTAGGTGTTGCAAGGTCTACTGTTTGGTATATATAGATGGATTCAAGATATTTGAGGGCATTATGGATATTTTGGCATTTTTCTTTGATGACATCAGCTGCTTCTGTTAGTTGTGTAAACGGAAGTTAAAAAATGGGGAAATCTTGATATTGTCAGATAAAATAAGAAAGGTTTCTGTAATTATTAAAATTACAGGAGAGATCCCTATATTTGTCAGAAACCTCAGGAGAGATAAATGTAATTTACCCTAAATTAAAAGTTTTGTAACCTCAATTGATCTGCACCCACCTAATATATACAGGAGATGAGGCGTGTGGCCCTGATGGTGTTTGGGAAGTGAGTTTTTATATAAATTTTATTAGATGTAGGATATTATTGAATAAAATTTTTTTTGTGTTTGGGAAGATAGTTGGGTTCTTTTGTGGTTGGATGTGATGTTTGTGAGAGAAAAAGTGAAATGATTATGGGGTTGGATGTGATATTTTGTTTGGATGTGTTTTTTTTGGTTTTGTAATTTTTTTATCTTTTAATAAAAAAAAAGAGAAAAAACCCAACTCATTTTCTTCCCAAACACCACCCCTGTTGTACCTTTTTTTTTTGGGAGATCACACTGGCCTTGTTGTACTATCGTCATCGGTATGGGTGTGCGCGGTGCGGGTCGGTGCGGTTTGAGAGAAAAATAGAAACCGTATGGCGGGTGGCGGATTGATAAAAGTGTCACTAGAATTTGCCATTTTCCTTATAAAAAACCGGCGGTTCGGTTGGCAAATAATGACGAATTTGCCTTGGCGGTTCGGGCAGATTGGCGGTTTATAAAAAATATAATTCAAATTACAAAACTTAAATAAAAGAGTAAAAAAAAGACGAGAGACACCGTGATGTTAAGCATCTTGCGAAGCTTTCTTCTGATGCAACAAGTGTAGCAACAACATGATAATATCAACGACTATGCCATCAGTTCATTACAAGCATCTGTGGAAGCTACAATGATCAAATACAATACATAAAATTAATATCATTCAGGGTTTACAATATATTGAAAATGTTTACTGTTGAAAAGTATTTAGATTGACAAGTGAGCTGATGCAAGTTTGCAACATGGCCAGAAAAAAAAAAAAGATTGAAAAGTGAATTGGAATCCAATTTTATTTTGGATTACTGACATCTTGAATTCCCCTCGAACATTAATGTAATACTATATTCTAAGGTATAGAATAACAAGCAAACTTACGTAAAAAATTTGCTTGTTATTCTATACCTTTAGAATATAGTATTACATTAATGTTCGAGGGGAATTCAAGATGTCAGTAATCAAAATAAAACTTGGATTACAATTCACTTTTGTCATTTTTTTTTACCAAAAACCGGTGGTTCGATTGGCAAATAATAACGAATTTGCCTTAGCGGTGCGGCGCGGTGCGGTTTTGGCGGTTTCGGCGGTTTCGGCGATATTATGCACACCCCTAGTCATCGGTACGCGCAAATATTAAAAAAATAAAATAAATAAAAAGTGCTATTACCAATATTATTAATTTCAATAAAATTATTTGTTCATAAAATTTGTCAGAAGTGTACGTGAGTGAGATTGCGGTTTGTGGTTTCACTTTTTAATTTTTTAGTTTTTTATGAGATAAAAAATAATTAATGTGTTTTGATAATGATTTTTTTAGAAAAATATGATTGAGTGAGATGTATGCTATTTTTTAGTAATTTTTTAATATTTTAGGTTTGTTTAAAGGAAAATGATTTGGAGCCCTAAAAACACCCCCCTAATTCTCTTAATTTTCAATTTGGATAACTGTTTCCTTTTTTTTTTTTACTTGATATGGAAATTAGGGGGATTAGGGGGGGTGTTTTTAGGGGATGTAGCAAGGTCCTTGTTTAAAATACTTTTTTTAGCCAAATGTATTAAGATAATTTTATAGGCTATTTAGGTCTCGTTTGGGAATAGATTTTTTAGTAACTTTTTAATTTTTTGGTTAAAATATGATGTAAAAAAATTAGTATGTTTGGAATGATGTTTTATTTTTTACGAAAAGATGTATAAAAAGTAGAGAGAAAATGAAATCTTTGACCTTTTAATATAGGTTGTTGACTTTTTTACTTTTTTTAGTAACTTTTTAACTAAAAAAATCACTTGTCAAACGAGGCATTAATCTAATATTCTTCTTTAACTTTTGTTAATGGGAGAAGTTCATAATATATATATATATATATTTATAGCCTAAGATGCTTAGATCCCTTACCCGTAATAGGTAATGTGTTTTTAGACATCTCATTTCTTCTAAGCCCACACTCTCTCTTTCTCTTTTCACCATTCTCTCTCCCTGTATAGCAAAGCCAAGCCAAGCCAAATCAAAGCAACAATGGCAGTATGGATGGACAAAGTTTCAGAACTTCTGACCAAAAGCGAGGTAGCCAACCTTTAAGATATTGCCACTCTTAAGAAATCTACCGCTATCGAACTCAAGGTCTCTCTCTCTCTCTCTCTCTCTCTCTCTCTCTGCGTTCTATTCTTGTACTAGTTCCGATCTAGAGTTTTAAATTTGCTTCGTTTGATGCATATATATATTTTAATACTAATTCATATGCTGTGAATGATTTGACTGCTTTCATGAAGATTAATTTTAGCCTTTTTTAGTTATAATAATTTAGCTCTCTACTAGTTGCATTCAAATGCAATAATTTTTACAATAATTGAGTTGTATAGTTGCTAAAACTGGTAATTATAATACATTGAAGTAAAAAAAAAAAAAAAAATTCAAAGCCACACAGAGAAAATTGGTTTGTGAGTAGCTCAATTTTCTGTAGTCTTTCTGTTTTTGGATTCTAAGTAGCTCAATTTTCTTTGATTTATTCAAGACACAAAGAAAATTGTAAACAAACTAGACAAAATTAGTCAAAATACTAAGAAATTTGTAAGTAAGTTAGAGCAATTTGAAAATATAGAGAAAATTAGAGAAATTGAACAAATCAGATAAATTTTTCTGTAAAAATTTGAGGGACCCCAACTACTATAAAAATATTTCATGTCGTTTATACTATAAAATCTCAATACGAGGGACCTTTAAAAAAATTTCCTTTCTTTATTTAATAAAAATAGATTGATGATTGAGAATGAAATAAAATTTAATGAAAATAGACTAATGATTGAAAATAAAAAAATATAAAAATTTGAGATTTAAATTAATGAAATTAAAAATTTAAGGTTTAATTTATTTAAAAAATCAAATCATGAGCTTTTTCTTTTTTTCTTTTTTTTCCTTTTGTAATTTTTCTAAAATTTGAAGTTTGTGATACTGTTTTAATATTTAATGTAATTTTGAAATTTTAAGGATCATACAAATAAGGATAGTTCTTAATGAAAATTATTTATCTACTTTTTCACAGATATTAACATACTCGATTGGTCTTAGTTTTGTTTTCTTGGGAGTAATTCATAAGTCTCTGTTTTTTTTCTTCTTCTAGATGGGCATAACGGGGAACATACTTTTTTAGTAACTTTTTAACTAAAATATGATGTTAAAAAAAATTAATATGTTTAGGATTATTTTTTATTTTTTATGAAAAGATGTGCAAAAAGTATAGAGAAAAGACAATTTTTGACTTTTTGATATATATTGTTATTTTTTTTATTTTTTGAGTGACTTTTTGACTTTTACATTAAAAAATGATGTAGCCAAACGAGACTTAAGTCTTTGTTAACGTAGTTAAAAATGCAAGAGTCGAGGTTTCATAATAAATCTTTCTGTATTAAAGACAAGAATATAAATTTTATTTTAAAAAGACTAGCAAACACAACAATTATCAAAATACCGTTAGTAATTAATTTAATATTTTAAATTTTAAAATAATATAAATTTTAATGTGGAAGCCACTTTTTAATAAAATTAATAATTTTATAATTATCTTATCAAGATCTATCAAATAAAATCTACGTTGGTCATTAAGTTCTTAAAAAAATAATAATAATAAAATTTTTATAGTCAAAACTAACATTAATAGTAAATATACTGTTTCATAATAAAACTTTATGGGCAAATTACATAAATGGTCCTTATAGTTTACCTGTGGTTTCATTTTGCTCCCTGCACTTCTAAATGTATCAATTTTGCCCTTGCAATTGGTTTTTGGCTCGAAATGGTCCAATAATTAACAGCTGTTGGACTTTTGAACGAAAACTCCGTGCGTGCCTTGCGTGCACAGGACTTACAAGGGAAGAAATTAGCCATTCATAGTTGGTTGGCTATCTTCATGGGGCTCATCATGCAATTACTGGGGTCACCACCAAACAAACAACCAATGGATAAGAAGGTGATAACGTGTACTTTCTATATATTAAATAAAAAATATAAATTATAAATTCAATTTTTTTTAAAATTTAATTTATATATTAAATAAAATTATTTTTGTAGTGTTGATAATTTAAAATTATATATTAAATAAAAAATATAAATTATAAATTATAAATTTAATTTAATTAGAAATAATAAATTAAAAATTATGGCCTTATAAATTAAAATTTTTTAGTGTTGTTAAATTATAAATTATAAATTATAGATTACAAATTTAAAATTATATATTGAATAAAAAATATAAATTATAAGTTACAAGGGTAAAATAGTCTTTTGAACATTTATCCTTATCCAGTACGTCCAACCAAACATTGGATTCACTAAAAAAAATCATTTCCAAACATCAAATCCCATGAGAAAGCAAACACGGGATACATATCCAATCTAACCAAATAGTCCGGGAGATTCACACACTTAAGATAAAATATACACGCATACCTAGGATAAAATATACTAGCAGCTCTAAAGTATGCGTTTCATATTACTTTTGATTCTCTAATTTTTTTTTTTTTAATCAATTTCTTCTTTAGAATTTTTGCCATTGGATTGACAAACAGTTCTAAGTATTATTTATTAAAATTTTCTTTAAGCTATTTTTAGTGAGGGTGCGATTTCTTCCCACCCATTTCTCTTCTTCTGCGCTTCTTTTTTTTCATATCACACGTGATTCGGTATGAAACTTTTTTTCATAATAATTCATATATTTGCTTAAAATCCTCATTTGAGACTCAGTTAATCAATCTCAACTTGTTGCAGAGCTATTTATGGAGATACAAATCTCAAGAGATCTAGTGTTTCAAATTGCGATATAAAGAGATATATACATATATAGAGAGAGAGAGAGGGAGATTTGGTTATGGCGTCGGCAACAATAATGTCATCTGAGGAGAAGAAGGTCGTCGTTGGTGGAGGCGTTCTTGGCGCCGGGAGATCTGACGGAGGTGGCTTTGGTCGAAACCCTAGCTTTGGTTTCGGCAGAGCTCATCGCGTCGTTCTCAAGGAAGGCTTTACCATTTCAGCGAAAGAATTCTCAGTTGTTACTTCACAACCATTCTATTTCGGGCCATTTTCATGATCACAATCAAGAAATTTCAACGCTTTTGGATGTTTTCCCTTTGAATGAGTTGAATTTGAGTGATGATATTAGAGAACAAATTGAATTATTGCAAAAACAGCCAATAAAGTCAAAATTGTTGATTGCTAAACATGATGAAACATAGAGCTCGTGCAAGTCCTATGCGTACAAGGCACGCGTGGAGTTTTCGTCCAAAAGTCTAACAATTGTTAATTATTGGATCATATAGAGCTAAAAACCGGGTAATTCTATTTACATATCCCACATCATCTCACTATACACCACTTACTTAGTGCACACCAAACACAATTTTGACTTTATTATTTTTGCTCAGTGCACGCCATTCATTTTCAAATATACCTAAAATATCCTCATCTTCTTTAACTACCCCACCAACTCTAATCCTAGCCATCGCTACTCGTTGTCTGTTATCGTCTCATCTTCTTTCTTCTCCGGCAAATCTCTTTCTTACTCTTCTATCCATTACTTCTCCTACTTTATCATCACTAGCCTCACTCCCAAACCCTTTTCCACTCATTCCTTCCCTCCACCACCTCCCCACTATTCTCGCCGTAACCTCTTGTCCCACCCATTTCCTTCTTCTTTTCTCTCTCTAGAAACTACCAATCCACTCTCACCACCGTAACCCTCATTCTACAGCGATCTTCCCCAACCTATAGGAGAGGAGCTTCTCGTCGAAGGCAACTGCAGTGGTGAAGCTTTAATTCGGAGCTTGAAATCCTAGATTGGAGCTTCAAATCTAGTTTGCATGATCGAACTCCTGCAAAACCTAGATCTGGATCTGAAAATCATAGGATTTTCTCTTTCTCTCTCTTTCTCTTTCTCTGTGATGGAGACAAGAAGGCAATAGCCGAGGTGAGAGGCTGGGTTGTTTGCTGGTGGGGGAAGGAAGAAGGGTTTGCAGAGAAGAAAGTTATCACCGGCGAGGTAGAGTATAGTGTTTCTAGTTTAGACCCAACCCATTTTGTATTTTGGACTTAGATTTCGTAGCCTCGTATGGTTGTTCATGTATTTTTCCTCTTATTCTTCCTTAAATTTGGTTATTGGATTGTATTGGTCTTGTTTGGAACAAGTTGATTGCTTGATTTTCGAATCTTCGTTGCTTAGATTTTTTCTTCTCCGCTCGAGTTGAGTGCTCGAGCGGGCTTTGCAAACTCTTAGTATTTTTGCAGACCTGTAAAATACTGAAAGAGTGTATTCTACGCTCGAGCGGCGTTTTCTACGCTCGAGTAGATGGACGCTTGAACGGCCAATCTTGAGCTCGAGTGATATCCTTCGTCTGCAAAACTTCTGAAAGTGTGTATTCTGCCCTCGAGCATTACTTCTTGTGCTCAAGTGAAACTATGTGTCTGGCACTCGAGTCTCACATCTTGCGCTCAAGCGAACTGCGTGTATATCAGTTCGTGAAGATGACTTTTTAGTTCACTTTTTCATTCCTCTCTTTCTCTCTCTCTCAAAAAAAAAAAATTCCAAAAACCTAGATCTCGAGTCTCTCTCTTTAAAACTTACATTCTCTCTACATTTTTACCTAGATCTATTGGGTTTTTCATCCTAGTGCCTTTGAGAAAAAGTTAGAGCATTCTTAGAGCTTCGTTTTGATCCGATTGGAACTTGGTTTCGGCGTCATTGAAGTTTTCATTTTGCTTTGCTCGTCTTCTAACTTTGAGGTAAAGATTTTCTACACATTTTTTTTTTTAATGGATTTTAACTTAGTTATTGGTTGTTGTGTAACAATGATGGGCTTTTGAGGTATTTTGGACAAAACTAGGGTTTGAGATGTAAAATCAGAAGAAGGGTTTTTAGTGAATGTAATATAAATAGTCATGGGGTTTGAAAATAAGGTTATATTGCGTCACAATTGTTGATTTTGGCATTTGGGTTGGTATTTGGGAAAGAGAGAAGCTAACCTAAAATGGTTCAAATATTTATTTTGTATAAATAAATGAAATTGGTATTATAAATATGAAATTGGATGAATTTGGTGTTAATGGTGGAGTTGGATATGCATTATTTCACTCCTTCTGAAAATTTGAATAAACTATTTGTCTTGAGATTTAATATCTGTTTAGAAATATCTGTATTAGGTTATCGGTAGAGGATAGCTATGATTGATGTAGAAATTACATGAGGATTAGGTAAATTGAAACTAATCTCCCATTGATTGTCATTGAATATGACTAAGTTTTAAATACATTGTATATGTATGATTGTTTGGGAAAAGAAATGGGATGTACTTCATTGTTTGGGAGGAGATAGGGGATGGACTCCATTGAACTAAGTTAGCCTGTGTGTCTTGGGTGAAAGTCCTGAAACTGAGTGTATATATGGGTGCCGATCCCGCGGACGAAATTTCCGTAAAATGGCAAATTGAAGTACTTGTGTGATAATTATGTTAATTTGGGAACCATTGAGTTATAGTCTCAGATGAGTTGTTTGAAAGATAATGAAATTGGCTCATGAATTGAGATGAAATGATTTAACTTGAATTGATGAAAAAGAAAAAGGGATTGAGTTATGAAATTTGGTACTTTATGATGATATAGAATATAAATGTTTTCTTACTAGCATTGTAAAGGCACATTGTACTTATATCTTTGTTAAAGTCCATACACCGTGTTAGATTGTTCCTACTAGGCTTTGGCTCACCTTATTTGGGAAAATCATTTTCAAGTGTTGATGTTATGCCTCCACCAAGGCAGTAGCTCAGAAGGAGTTTGGAGCACGGGCTCCACTTTTGTACTTATTTGTATAGCCAAGGGCTTAAATTGTATAGAGTTAGACTCTCTTTTGTTGTAACCAAGTAATGACTTAGAAAGTTGTAAGCCTTTAGAGCATATAATTATCTGTTTAACTTTCATTCCTCTTTACCACTTGTAACACTTGATGTAGATTCAGGATGAATTATTTATGAATGTATATCGCATGTGCCACTTTTGTATAACAATTCAGGTTAATGGAAGTTTATTATTTTCATTACGTTGTCTTATGTATTTTGTGTTGGGTCGGATTATTGTAATTATTTTCGGGGTGTTACATAGAGAGGTTGTAGGGTTACGATGGTGGCTGGGTTTCAGTGATGGTGGCTGGGGGTAAAAGTAGACAACGGAGACTGGTGGCAAGTGGCGGTGCCCCAAAGAGTCTAACATTAGAATTATATCTAAAATGGTAATTTGATAAAGGGCTATAAGTGTAATAAAAAAAAATTATGGAAATGATATGTGCTGAGAAGTTTTGTGATGTATAGATAGAATTACCTCCCAAAACCAAATTGTAAGGGTAAAATTGATGAAATTAGAAGTATAAGGACCAAAATAAAACCATGGGTAAACTATAGGGACCATTTCTGTAATTTGCCTAAACTTTATTGTGAAATTTTAACATTTAAATAGTGAAATATCATCACCATCATTAAACGCCATAGTCAGTATAATTGTTATCGCCACTAGCAAAAATGCTAGTTAAAAATATTATCAAAATGTAATAACCCTCGCTACGGATTACCGAATAATTACTGATTACTGTTAAACTGAAACTGATTATGACCGATAACTGAACTGAATAAAATACTGAACTGACAGATTGAAATCTGAAATGGAATCGATTGACTGTATCTGTTTGAATTGCATTTTATCTGTTTGATTGTTTAATTATCTGTTGTGTTCCTATGTTTAAACTGTTAATTGAAGGCCTTATCGGCGGCCGAACTGGAAATTGATTGATGATTTAGGATCACCATAATTTATGGGATTTTATGATATATTTATTTGAAAAGTGATTTGGTATGATTAAATTAGATAAAATATTGATCAATTGCATAGTTGGCCTTATTTACCAAACTAGCCCTTAGTGGGCCACTACCTAACACCTATTGAGCCTTGTACACATTACAACAAAACATTTTGCTCAGCCATCCTTCTTGCATTAGCCGACCTTAGAGTGAGAGAAGGAGAGAATTAAGAGGGAATTGAGTTCATTTTTGAAGAATTGGCTTGAATCTTGAAAGAATTAGAGGTTGATAGCATCATTGACTTATAATTGGAGACTTAAGGTAGATTCATTGCCTCTTGTTTATGTTTTGAAGTGGTTCTTGCATGATTCATGCCAAAATTGTAGAGCTAAGACATGATTTAGCCTTGGATTGTTAAGTTGTAGCTTGATTGTTGCATGCATGTCACCATTCTTGAGTTTTGAGGTTGTAAGTTCATAATTCCTCACATGCATGTCCATCTTTTGATCATACTCCATGAGTTCATCTTGTTTTTGAAGGTTTGAGCTCTTTTGAACCAGCATTAAAGCTTTGAAAATGATTTAAGCTCATGCATGTTCATGTGAGATCATGTTCTTGAAAATTGGTTTGAAATGGAGTTTGAATTAAACAACCTTGGGCTTTGATTTCTCAAATTGAGCTTTGAATCATGTTATTCTATGTGTTTACAAGTGTTTTTCCAGAAATTAGCCCAAGAGGATCGAAAATTTTAGCATTTAAACTTGATTTTGAGCTTGGGACTCAAATCTGGAATTTCCAGATTTTAGTCGTCCGCTCGAGCGGGGATAGTGCCGCTCGAGCGCGAAAATCAAGCTCCCAGTACTTTGACCTGTTTTACAGTCCGCTCGAGCGGAGGGACGCACGTTCGAGCGGAGAAATCGAGCATCCAGTACTTTGCACTGTTCATCAGTCCGCCCGAGCGGAGAAATGTATGCTCGAGCGGAGTATTGTGTGACACGCTCGAGCGGGGAAGTTGAAGCTCGAGCGGGTCCCTTTGTTTGCATGTACGCTCGAGCGGGGAAACCTACGCTCGAGCGGAACCCTGTTTCACTAAAAATTCTGAAATGTTTTCTAAGTGCATCTTTACATCCTCTTTCCATCCTAGGCATTCCTAGGGCACATTTAAGGCATCTTATCGAGGATATAGATGTAGAACACACCGAGGCATCTAGGGATTAAGTATTACCTTTCCCAACTATGAAACTTAGTGTGTGTTCAATCTGTTAACTGTATAGGGTTGGCATTCCAAGAGGACGCTCTAGCCTACAGTAGCCCAGAACTCTGTGAGTAACAATTGTGTAAAGATATGTTCAAATGATTATCTTCTGAACTGTTTACTGAACTGATATTGTTTATTGAATGAGTGCATGTCCTATATTCTAAACTGTATTGTGGCATCCTTAGCAACTACTGTTCACTGTTACTGCTACCGTTTGAGAAATCTCTACCATCGACGGTCTGTGAACGGATGGCCCCACCGACGGTCTATGAACGGGTGGATTTGTCTAATCGATTCGGTTCCCATGTTTGAACCACTACTGTTTACCGATTGATGGCCATCGTTACTGTTCGGTCTTTAAGACCTACTGTTTACTGTACTGTCATGCTAAGGGATGTACTACATACGACCATTTACTGTACTGAGCAACTAATATACTGATTGAAATGAACTGTTTTCATACTGTAAGGACATTCATTCTAAACCCCTTTACGTATTATGTTATTCACTGGGTTTTAGCTCACCGCTCATATATATATGTAGGTGTATAGGCACCAGACCGCAGCTAGAAGCGTCGGGGTAAACTCCAGTTTTGTCAAGCCAACCACCGTGCCTCACTGTGAGGTTCCGAGCCTGCCAAGCCTTGGCTTAGGGGTGCTTTATTTCCCCGTCTGTCTTGGACTGCTTTTGTAATATTGTATAGTCTGTTACCGTACCGTTTAATGGGGATTAAGTCCCTGTACTGTATATTTGTAAATGAAGTGCACACTGTTCTGTACCGAGTATATGTATGTATAAAAAATCTTTTTGGTATCAGACTGTCACAGCTCATGGGACATTGTTTATTTGCTGTATTGGCTTCCGCCAGGCCCTGTACTCTGTTTTACTGTATTACTGTTAAGCAGGCCTTCGGTAATCTCGGATTACTGGCCGGTTACGGTACTAAACCCATAGGGCCGAGTTTGGGTCGTGACACAAAACAATGAAATGATAGCGTTAATATAGTAAAATTTTACTATTAATTTAAAATAGAATATCAACAAACTAAAATAAAATTTTATTGTCACTTTTAAATAAAGCATAACAAACAAAATATAGGCCACGTATTATCATAACAAAATAAATATAATATGATCAAGTAACTATCAGTATTTGATCAACGTAATTTTTTTGCAAAAATAATGTACTCGATGATTCATACACATTGAACAGTTTCAATCATCAAGATGAGTCCGAATTAGGGTTCACCATGAGCCAATAACGCTATTCAGTCTGATTGCAAACTAGAGAAAAGTCCCACCCTTAAATTAATTAACGATAAATTACACTCACCTCCCTTAAAGTTTAGAGAAAATGCAACTAGTTCAACACTTTTGACATAATTACAGTAGCATTCCTCGAAATTTTAATTCACACAACACTTAAATCCTTTTTCATAAGTAATTCAAGAGTTGTATAGATGAAAAAAATAATATTATCATATTCTTTCTACTAAAGTGTATATTTACTATTATTTATTTTATTGTCTACTCTCTGATTATATTAGTTTTGATCACTTTAACTTCACTAAAAGAAAAATCAGTATAATCATTTCAAACTGGTGGAATTTATAATTATCAATTTTTAATTAGGCACTCAAGCAATAAGTTTACTTCTTAATCTTTTGGGCCATTGGGCCTAAATTCTAATCTCTTTAAGTTAAAAAGACACAATTTATTCAAAAGGATAACTATCTGTTAAAATTAATCTATCTGTCTATCTATTAAAATTATTCAATTTATCTATCTATTGAAATTCACAAAGCTTATTTTCTTATTTTAGGGGACATTTTTGACTAATTTTCTAGTGACTTTTTTTCTACGTCGGAAAAAATTTTCATCAATAAACTAGCTTATAAACTTATTGCCAAGAGAGACTTTAAGGGGTGGTTTGGGATATTCTAAATAAGTGTATTTTTTGACTTTTTATGAAATATGAATTGGATTTGGGTTGGGTTTGAAGTGTTGTGATAGAGAGGTGATGTGACTTAAATAGAATAGTGACTTTTTGATTTTTTTTAATACATGACAAATAAAGCCTTAAATTAAATTTTTTATCAAATATTTTTTTTATTTTGTTTTAAATATGTAATTAAAAACTAAAAAACGGACGAGTCCCGTTCCGTCATTGCACTTTCTTTCCAGGCACCAAGCCCCATTTGCCGTTTAAAAAGACTCTCCGGACACGTGCTAAGACCCGCAATTCCAGCCAAAAAAATAAACCAAAGTATTCCAGTGGCTCTTTCGTAATTGTTTCTTCATTTTCGGGTAAACATAACCTCTTTTCTGTATTTAGTTCACCAGCCTGCCTAACCAACCTCAATTTTATTTGACTACTAGTTCCTTCATCATCATCAAAACCACTTCAACCGGTTCAATCCCCGGTTCGCCCTTGAAACTCTCCGGTTTTCGACAATCTAAGCCCGGTTCAACGACCGCGTATTTGTTCTCCCATCGCCGGAATATTGTGATTGGTGGAAAGTGGCGAGGAGGAGAGTGGTATGACGTCGGGGACGAGGCTTCCGACATGGAAGGAGAGAGAGAACAACAAGAGGAGAGAGAGGCGGAGGAGAGCGATCGCTGCGAAGATCTATGCCGGCTTGAGGATGTACGGCAATTACAAGCTTCCCAAGCACTGTGATAACAACGAGGTCTTGAAAGCTCTCTGTAGAGAAGCTGGTTGGATCGTCGAAGAAGATGGCACTACCTACAGAAAGGTAATTCTCTCTCTCTCTCTCTCTCTATTCAGCTTTCTCTCTCTGGTTCTGGTTTTGTACTGCGCACGTTAGAAACGGATCAATTGTAGAAGATAAAACGCGCCGTTGTAAGTAGATCTGAATCTCGTCTTGATTTTTGAGTAATTTGATAAATTTTAACATCTTATCGAGGAGCGAAATCTGGTGAAGAATTGCGGTTTGGGGTGTGTGGGTGGGGGTGGGGGGGGGGGGGGGGGGGAGATGGGGGGTTTGAGTGCTAACGTGCGCCGTGTTCATTCGGCGTATGCTAACAAAGGAAATGATCGCTAATTGTTTATAATAATTTAATAATTTTTAACGTCTCTAGCTCATCGAGGAATCTGGCAGAGAATTGTACTTTGGGGTGAGTGCTAACGTGCGCAGTGATCGCTAAATGTTTTTCTTCTAGTAATTTAATAATTTTTAACATCTTTAGCTCATCGAGTAAGGAAATCTGGTAGAGAACAGCAATGGTAGAGGACTACAATCTTTATAGTTCAAATGGTTAGAAATTGTCAAAACGACCGTTTTGAGTACAAAATGACATCAAAATTGTCAAAATAACGTGATTTTAGCAATTTTAAGCTATTTTTGTGGCCCTTAAACATTTTTCGGTAGGGAATTGAGATTTGGATGAGTGCTAACTTGCACCGTGTTCATTCGGTCTCCGTTTCTCTCTCGAGATCGGGAAGGTCGCTTTTTTTTTTGGGACGGTTCAGATTGTCTGGTTAATTGTCCTTCCTGGCGTACGATAGATTAGATCGCCTTCAGACTCTGATTTTTCATTGAACGCACGAAATACGAAAGATTCTCACTTTTCAGTAAAAAAATGTGAAAGAACACAGATTCTCTCTGATAGGGATAATTTTGTCATTTAAATGAACCCAAAGCATTGAACTCTGCAGTTTGCTTTGCAGCAACTAATGTTAAATTAATATTTTTACAGTTTGTCAATCTCTCTGTCTCTCTGTTCACTGCTCTGTTCCTGTTCAAGCATCTTCTTGGAATTCTTTGCGTTTCCCAAATTACCCTAGACCAACATCTGAATCTTGATCATCTTATTAGATTGATTTGGAGTGTACTGATAAGATGGTTAAAAGTTGTTTTTTTTTTTTTTTTTTGACTTTTTGTGAAAGAGGAAAGTGAATTAAAAGATGAGAATACCTCCCAAACTAGGCCTTAGTAATTAATTTTTTTTTTTTTTTTTTAAAATTTGGTGGGAAGTACTATTTTTCCAACTCAAATTGGTGGGAAGTACTATTCCCTTGTTGTTTACCATTGATTTTTGTGTTTATTATTTGATTAAGGCACTATTGGGTATAAACTAACTAATAAGTGCATTTATTTAAATAAATACATTTATTTGAGTCATATTATCTCTATATTTTTTTTGTACATTTTTTCATAAAAATTAAAAAAATATAGTTATTTAAATCATTCTAAACACCCCTAAAGAAATAGGAGATCAAATCTTTGGATTCCCTTTTTATTTTTTTTCATATTGTTTGTTTAAGTAGCAAAACTTTGTGGGGTTTTATTAAAGGGAAATGTAATGACCACTCAAGGGATAGTCATTAGTTTCAATGTGTGTATAAATATTGTATAAAAATTGTGTAAAATGTATAGAAATGTACGAAAGTGTTTGGTAATGTATGTAAATGGAGCACCGTTTGGCTATCGTTAGCATGACCCTTACATTACATGGATTCGGGTACAAGTATCGGTGGGGATATGTATCTAGAGTCGGACATGGCAAAACCTCTAAATGAGGGGTATGCGGACATGTCTAAAAAGTATCCAAAAATTAGACACAGATACGTGAATACGGCTAAATATGGATGTGTCCAAAAAATATTATGTATTTTTTTGATAAAATTACAATAATTTATTGCTCTCGATGATTACATATTTTGATCTCTCCAAGGATATTGTTTTTGGACCAATAAGATCTTTTCATCTCCAATTTCATAAAGATTATTTTTAAAATTAGACTTAAATGTTTTTTGTCTAAATTTTTCTTATTGGACTGGGCTTTTGTTTTGGACTAAAAGTGAATGAAGTAATGAATCCAATACTCATTCTCAGCAGAGAGTAGCCTACAAAATTAATATAATATAAAATTTGTACTAAAACCAACAAACCAACCCTGGTTCTGGCAGCCCCTAGTTTTGAATATAGAGTACCAACACATGGTTTAAGCTCTTTCGTTGGAGAACGGTCGACTCTCCCAACTCCAATCTCGCGTCATCGATGGCTTTTCTTGGCACCATCCCAGCTCCAATCTCGTGTCACCGATGGCTTTTCTCGACAAGAGGGTGTGGTCGAGTGCAGGATAATGGGTTATGGACTCTCATAGTCGCCATCACCATCGCTAGTCAACTCTCACCATCTTGTATGTTGTAAGTAACTCAACAATCCTTCACTGTCTCTCATCCCAGCCGTATCTGCTTGTGTTTAGCTGTATCCTGGCCGTATTCCGCATCCATACCTATGTTGTGTTGACACGGATACCTCTCCAAAAACAAAGAGTCCATGTAACGTAGCGTGACCTTATTAAATGGAGTACGATCTGTTCCTATTTTTCGTGTGCTCCTATGTCAAACACTCTCTTTATTACATGATGTACCACATTTTAATTAAATAATTAATTATATTAGTACATCGTGTGGTGGAGAGAGGGTTTAAGATGGGTGGACAAAAAAATACAGATTACGATGTGCCCAGGGCTAGAAACAAATACCAAATAGGCAACCAAATAAGAAAACAACAAGATTTACGTGGTTCGGCAAATTGCCTACGTCCACGGGCAGAGGAAAAAATTACAAAAGAAATCTCTCTCTCTCTTCTTCCACTCTTTGCTAAGACTTGATTGCACTTCATTTGCTTTCTTTTTGCTCCCTCTTTGCATCTCTATTTATACACATTTTTTGGGACAAATTGAAAATTTTGCCATGGCAAGTTGCTTGCAAGTTGTTGTTGCAGAATATTAATACAATGAATTTTGCAAGTTTCTAGAATTGCAACTTGCCAGCTTAGAAATCAAGTCTTAGTTTGTGTGAAGCCTTCGGAAGCTTAGAAATCGCTGTGTTTTGGGCATATCTAAACGTCTGTCATTGCTTGTGGTGGAGTTAGAGGAGGTCTAATGGCTGAAGGTACAACACCGAAGGCAGCTGAGTCTTCAAGAAGCTCTGGGCGAAGGACTATCGTGTCCAACACAAAGTTGGATGGAGAATTCTCGCCAATGTGGAGATTTGTTGTATTGAGTTGACTCATTGAGTGAACTCATTTGGTGGCTCATTGAGTTAACTAGTTAGGTTTGCTCAGATTCTAGAAAACTTGCAAGTTAGCAAGTTGCAATTCTGAAACTTGCAAAATTCATTGCACAAATGTTCTGCAATAGCAACTTGCAAGCAAGTTGTCATGGCAAAATTCCCAACTTGTTCCAAAAAATATGTGTATAAATAGGGATGCAAGGAGAGAGCAAAGAGAAAGCAAGTGAAGTGCAATCAAGTCTTAACAAAGAGTGGAAAAAGAGAGTGAAAGAGGTGAGGTCGAGACTGAGATATTTTTCTTGTAATTTTTCCTCGAGTTTAGTGAAATCCACTGCCTATGGACGTAGACGATTTGACGAACTACGTAAATCTTGTTGTTTTCTTATTTGGTGTTTGTTTTTGTCCCAAGGCACAACATAAAGATCCCATCTCATTAAATTAAGTTTGTAGTTGTTTGGGTAGGAAGATAATGTGTCGCGGGGATCAAGATAGATAGAGTTGCATTGTGATCTCTCTTCGAAATAATTTAGCTATGTTGACATTACATATGCTTGCATTTTTAGGAGTGGAAACATTGGTGTGTGATTGTTGCGCACTTGTGATAGCCACTATGGTTTGATCTGTCATGAGTGTTTATGTGAGGGTATATTTTGAATGCCAAAATCGTAGTGAGTGTCACATTTTGTGAAGGTCACATGAAATCATTTCTCCCATTTGAGGTTTCTATGGGACACATGCAAGTTCCATTGACATTTTGAAATCAATACAACAGTGGTCTACATGCAACTGGCAATGTCAGTTTGCTTTACTGCAACTAATGTTATATTAATATTTTTACATTGTATCACTCGCTAACTGTTCACTGTGCAGTTTCTCTTCAGGGGACTTTCCAATTTACGTACACTTAGAATTCTCTAAAATATTTTCCTTTACTGAGGATATGAGTTCAAGTTTCAGCTCAGTTTGGTCACGTTTTCCAAATTATCCTTGATCAACATTTGAATCTTCTGACTATCTTAAGGTTGATTTAGTCATTTTGGTTTTTAACTTTTCATTGTTAAAATCTGCGTTTTCTTTTCTTTTTTTTTTCTTCTCAACATTCCTAGGGAAATACTTTTTCCTAACTCGAACATGTTGGGCAGTGGTGTGTGAGGTGTAGCCGCTGTTTACCCATTCGCTTGTCGGTGTTTATTATTTGATCAAATACGGAGAAAAAAGAGTTCAAATCTTTGGATTCCCTCTTTTATAATGTTTTGTTAAGGCTAAAAAAAAGTTTCTTTAGGTAGCAAAGCGTTGTGGGGTTTATATTGCTAATGACCGCTCAACTGGTGGTCATTAGTATCAATTTACATGTAAAAAATATATAAAAATGTGTGAACAAAAAATAATAGAAATGTGTGAAAGTGTTTGGGAATGTTTGGAAAATTCATTAAAATTCTAAATATTTTGGCATTTTCTTTACCTTAACAAACCCCCGATTGTCTTTGGCATGACCGTTTGTTAAATGGGGCATGATCTGTCCCTATTTTTTATGTGCTCCTATCGCAAACACTCTTCTCACCACATGATATGCTAACTTTTAATTAAAAATTAATTATGTTGGCACATCATGTGATGGAGAGCGGGTTTGGGACAAGAGGATGATAGGAAAGATGGAGACAAAGGATCTCACTTCATGAAATCGAGGGTGTAATTGTTTGGGTAGAAAGATAATGTGTTGTCGGGATATCAGAGTTGACACTGTAATGTCCCAGCGAAATAACAATAACTTAACAAGTTGTCGAAGCAATTACCATGCTGACACTATAAGTGTGAAAATTTTGAGGGCAGAAATTTTCTTGTGTGATCGTTGCACACTTGCGACAGTCGTTATGGTTTGAGCAGTCGTGGGTGTTTATGCGAGGATATACCATCCATGAATGTTAAAATCATAGTTTCTATCACATCGTATAACAGTCACATTAAATCATTTCTCCTGTTTGAGGGTGTTGTCAAAATTTGTTGAGCACATAGGTCATACTTTCATGCGACTGTTTTCATGATTTGAGTGTTCTATGGGATGGATGCGAGTTCCATTGTCAATTTCAAATTAGGATGGCATACAATGGTTGTATAGGGTTTTTTCCGCATTGGAAGGAGTGGGGAGCACAAGTTATGATTCATTATTTTGATGAGTAAGGGAACAAATCCAGTCACTGTTATGGCAACTAGTTTAGGACTGATGCTGGTTGTATAGTTGATAAGATATTTCCAGGCGATAGGTCTATCAACCATCTTTTATATCATTTTTTCCTTTTTCCTGTTAGAACCCTTGCACATTTCTCACATTGTATATTGACAATAGATGTTTTACAATCCATGGTAAATTCATTGTGGGATGCCATGCCACAAATGCTAAACTCAAAATTAGTGGTTTAATAGGGAAAGTTCAAACTCGGCCTACTAACCTTGAGGTTGTAGGCTCGAACCTGAGGCAGCCACTTTGTGCAAATTATGCAAATGGTTTAGTCTGTACCCAATTTACCTTTCTAAGATCTCTATCAAATGGGGATTCAATTGGGCGTAGCTTGGGAACAAAAAAGTTAGACATGTCTCAGATTAGTGCAATAAGGATGGGAACAATCATTTGATGAATTCACTTACAAACATTAATGCGTACGGAAAGGTCCATGTATTAGACTAATCTCTCCATCTTGTTGGAATCTAATCAAAATGTGGAACTTTTATGGTCAAAATGATCAATCATTACTTCTTTTTAATATCCTTGAATATTTAGAGTGGGACTGGCGGGCCCCAATTATATTTGTTATCTTGATGTGATAGAATTTTTGAGAATTGGACTTAAACAGAAAATTCTATCAAGTGACCAGACATAGGGAGCCAACAAGAAGGCTAATTCCACGATCTCCAAACAAGGGATTTCAGTCAATGGAGATGATACGGATCCTAGTTACCAGCGTGGGACCATCATTTTTTTTTTTTTAAATTTTGATTTTATTTTTGGTCTTGATAGAATCATCAAATTCAACACTTTGATTCTAAATTTTAATGTTGCCTTGTGAAATTTGCTTTGATGGATTTGGGTCGGGAACCCAAAGCTAAATAGACATACTTATAAAGATAAAACTTAAAAAGAAAAAAAAAACAAGGTATACAGTAGGGAAAACCTTATAAAAAGAATCGAGGTCTCATGAGAATGTATAATGCGTCTGTTGTTTGTCTGTTTTGCAATGCAATAACGAGTCATGCTTGTGTTTCTACCCAACTAATTAAAGAGTAGTGTGATATTTTTAACTGTATTGAGTTCTGTAATTTCCATTCATTATTCAATGGAGATGAAGGTTTTGCTACTTCATTTTCATTTTCAGTCAAAAACAGCTGAAGTTTAAACTACCCAGCCTAAGAAGCACGGACCTCTCCGGAGGCTACGTATCAGTGTCAGACACGCGTCGGACATGGACACGCGTCGGACACGCGGTTGACACGTGTCCGGCACGTCTGCGGAGGTGTCCCATTTTTTTTTATTTTTTTGTTTTCCGGACACGCTTCGGACACGTCCAGACATGCGACGGACACGCGCGGGGTGGAAAACATAATTTTTGAAACTTAAAACAGGGCAAAGTGTAAAATTAACAAAAAGAAAAGGAACCTAATCAAAGGGGAGAAGAAAGAGTCGAAGGGGAGAAGAGTCGAACCTGATCGAAGGGGAGAAACCTAGATCGCGAGTCGATCGGAAACCCTAAGAACACGATCGCGAGAAGCAGACGATCGACAACCCTAGGCTTGTCAGCTCCTCCGATCTGCCTTCGATCTGCGTCGCCATGTCTCGCCTCCGATCTGCCTTCCCCTCTCTCTCTCTCTCTCTCGTCGTGCGTCTGTCCCTCCCGTTTTCAACCTATAAGTTATAACAATATAATTGGTTATATATAAAATATATATATCTAATTTATATTAATATAATATGTTAATATAAAATATGTTAACATATTTTATTAGATACAAATATTAACAGATTTGTTATAAAATATAATTAACAGATTTTATAAAATATGTTAACATATTTTGTATCTAATAAAAAAATATTATATATACATAATACATATAATAAATCTAATAAATAATATAATTTGTGTCTATCTCACCCCTCTCTAATTTTTATTTTTTATTTATTTTAATATATTTTAACCGGTGATGCTTCAGAGCTCTAGTAGAGCTGCTCTAATAGCAGCTCTACTGAGCTGGCAGCCCCTTTATAAAAAAAAAAAAAAAAAAAAAAAAAAAAACAGAAAAAGACAAAACAAAAGGCAAAAAAAGACAAATTAATGCCAAATTAGAGCTACATTTTTAGAGCTCTCAACCAATTTCCTATTTTAACACATAAATAAATAAATAATATAACCCCTAACCTTTCTTTTGGTCTTAAATAATATAAATAAATACAAATAATATATTTATTTTTTAATTTTACATATAATAAATAAAATAAATAAATAAAATTAGTATATATTTTTTAATTTTGCATGTAATAAATAAAATTAGTATATATTTTTTAATTTTACATATAATAAATAAAATAAATAAATAAAAACAAATAAAAATAGTATATATTTTTTAATTTTACATATAATATATAAATAAAATTATATATATTAAACGTGTCCCCAGCGTGTCGTGTCCCTCATTTTTTGAAAAATTGCGTGTCCGCGTGTCTGTGTCGTGTCCGTGTCGTGTCCCGTATCCGTGTCCGTGCTACTTAGTACCCAGCTATATTACACAACCTTTTGTTACATTCGAATTTTTTTCTTTTCTTTGTGCTAATATCTTTGTTCGTCTATAGGGATACAAGCCCGTGGAACACATGGAAATAATGGGTGGATCAGCATCAGCAAGTCCATGCTCATCATATCAACCTAGTCCATGTGCATCCTACAATCCAAGCCCCACTCCATCTTCATTTCCTAGCCCAATCTCATCGCCTTATGCTGCAAATGCCATTAGCAATGGTGACGCTAACTCCCTCATCCCATGGCTCAAAAACCTCTCATCAGGAGGCTCATCCAAGCTCCCCCACCATCTCTACATCCATGGAAGTTCTATAAGTGCTCCGGTCACCCCACCATTGAGCTCCCCTACAGCTCGAACTCCACGAATGAATGATAATTGGGATGATCGAACCGCTAGTGCTGCCTGGGCTGCGCAGCACCAGACATTTTTACCCTCTTCTACCCCACAAAGTCCTGGTTATCAAACCCCGCCTGACTCAGGTTGGCTCTCTGGTGTTCAAACTCCCCAAGATGGACCATCATCTCCTACATTTAGCCTTGTCGCATCAAACCCATTTGGCTTCAAGGAGGCATTTTTAGGTGGAGCGTCTCGAATGTGGACTCCTGGGCAAAGTGGAACATGCTCTCCAGCAATTGCAGCGGGGTGTGATCAAACCTCAGATGTTCCGATGTCAGATGGGATTGCAGCTGAGTTTGCATTTGGTAGTAACACAAAGGGGTTGGTGAAGGCATGGGAAGGAGAGAGAATTCACGAGGAATGTCTTGGTGACGACCTTGAGCTTACACTTGGCAATTCTACAACTAGGTAAGCTGGTTTACGTTCATAGTTGATTGAATTGCAGCATGGTCTTTTTAGTAATGATATTTTTTGGCATTGCAGATAGGAAGATCTGAAAAGAGAATGGAGAGAGAAAAATATAGTTGTATTCCACTGGTTTATACCTTTCTTTGTGAAAATCAACCATTCACTATTTATCATGTTGATCAGTCTGAGTTCGAGGTATTCTGCTTGGCAGATGAGGAGAATTCAAAATATAGAGAATTGTATCAGTTTTTCTTTCTTTTTCTTTGTTCTTTGTTAGTTTTTATTATAATTAGTTTCTTTTTTGTTTTTTTTTTGGGTGGGGGATTAAATTGTTAATTAAACTATAAATAGTTCATGTGGTGATTTTTGCACCTTTTTTGGGGATTCTTTTTTCTTTTCTTTTTAAATTCTTCATTTATTTTCATTTTTCCCATCAAGAATTTTCATTCCAGCACTGATACTCTAGTTGATTGTTATATGTGATATTTTTTTTCTTGTAATTGAAATTGATTTTGGGATGTCAAGATTAACCTATTAGTGATTGTGTTCTTAGTCTTGCCTCCATACTATCTCTTCTTTTGTTTCTATTCAGGGGTGCACGTGCACGCGCATGTGCACGTTAAGTAATGTAGAGAAGCTAAAGTATTCTCTCTCGGACCCTGATGACTTTGTATGTTATTGACAATTGAACATGGTGACAAATGTGTTTCTTTGCTTAAACGCATTAAAAGTGCAATTTGGTACGGTTTGTTTGATTAGTTGATTTTGTTACAAATTAGAGTAATTTTTTACAAATTTGTTTAATTGTTAAATGCAATTCTCAGTAGGTCTTGTATTAAAAATAGATCTAAATTAGAGAGCTCTAGGAGGGTGTTAGTTTTAAAAACCGTAAAATAAAATAAAATAATATGAAAGAAGAAATAACTCATGCATGCTTCATGTGTTCATTTTTTTATACTGTGTTTGGTTGGGAGATTTAGGAAGAGATTTGAAAAAAAAAGTGTGTAAAATTAATTGAAATATAAGTATATTTTATTCACATTTCACGTATATTTTCTATTTTCCTTTTTAAATTTCTCTTGAAATCTCTCAACCAAACACAACATTAGTAAACTTTTTCATGATAGTTTCATGTATTTTTCAGTTTATAACTCAAATTGCAAATGGAAATTTTGAGCAGACTTGACAAAAGTGATAGTTGCATTCAAATATTTTTTAATAATTTTCTCGCCAATTGTTTTTTACATTATTAAATCAATTTTCAATGGATCAAACAACAAATGAGACGTTGGAGGAGATTAAAGTATGTTTAAAATATATATTGACAATAATGTTTGGTCGGAGTGAAATAACCAATCAAACTTTCACTGTTGTTTACGACTAGATAATTTTTTTGGTTATTAACTATTTGGTTGGTAAAAGTTTTTTGTTTATTTTTTATTACTAAATATTTAATCACAAAAAATGTTTACTCACGTTTTTTTGCTGCCAAATGCTTCGTCCCACCCAAAAAATCTTTACTCACGTTTTTTCTATTAACTAAAAATTTCAATTCTTTTTTTTGATTACTAAACGTTTAGGATAACCACCCAAAAAAACACTTTCTGAAATAATGATTGGGCTTCATCCAAATTTCACTCCAACAAAGGTTGGGATAAATCTAGGGCCAAACTCCTAGATCAGCCTTGAGTCAAGTTAAACTCTTGGAGGGCGCGAAAATTTTAAAATTTTTAGGGACTTTCTGCGGAGATCTCGCGCTGTATTCCAATCAAAACTTGTCCATGACTGGGACGGTTGATGAGCTCAACTGGTGCCTCGGTGGTAGGTCCCTGCTTGTGAATTGAATTAAATCAGGCTGACAACCGACTACTCCGAAACCTAGGCCTACGGAGGTCGTAATATCTCCACAGAACCTCCTTTTTTTGTGTTAAAAAAAAAAAAAAAAAAAACTCCTAGATCAGCCCACCAACAAAATACAAAAGTAAAACCCCATCAATTTGGGGGCGTCTTCGTAATTTAAGCGTTGAGATCCTCTAGAGTGAATTAGGAGGGTGCGACACCTGTCCCACTAATAAAATCAAGGGTTCAGATTAATTCCTCACCAAAACGACGTCGTTTTGGTGGGAAAATTTTTAAAAAAAAAAAAAAAAAACAAACAGTGAAATGAGAACGATGAAGAGAGAGAGGGGACACAGTCGCCGGAGTTTTTCTCCATCTCCGGCGCACTCTCCTTGGATCATTATCGTCTACGACATCACATGGGATGGGAGAAGAAGAGCCACCTCAATTAGGGCTTCTCTCATCTTCTCTAATTAGCTCTCTGTAGATTCCAAATTCCAAGTGTGTTGATCTTCAACTTTGGCTTCAGATGGAGGAGGGTTGGTTCTGTCAATGGACCGTCTTTCAATCCATTCTCGCCATCCTTCAGTGGTGGGGCTTCAATGTTACTGTTATTATCATGAACAAATGGATCTTCCAGGTCTGTTCATTCTTTTTTTTTTTTTTTTTCTTTTTTTAAATTATAGATGTATATATATATAATATGTATATATATATATATTCCTCACACCACCTCTCTGAAGAATTATATACTAGTAATTTTATTGAATGGGTTTGCTAAAATTGCCCAATTTTTTTGGTGGGGATTTTTTTTATTTTTTATTTTTAATATCAACTTCAATGCTGAAATTAGGATCATGATTGAACTTTGTTTTTCTACATTAAAAAAGAAAAAGAAAAAAAAGAAGAGGATGAATTTTGGTTGTGTTTGTGATGGATCATGAATGCTACTGTGCCAAAATAATGTTTGACTAGGCACCATGCTTCTCTCTCTCCAGCAGAAGAAGGAGAAGAAGGAGAAGAGAGGAGGAGGAGAGGGGAGGGGTGCAGTGGGGTCGCCGGGAGGGACGGAGAGTGCGCCGGAGATGGAGAAAAACTCCGGCGGCTGTGTCTCCTCTCTCTCTTCTTCGTTTCTCATTTCACTGTTTTTTTTTTTTTTTTTAAAATTTTCTCACCAAAACGACGTCGTTTTGGTGAGGGATTAATATCAACCCTTAGTTCCATTAGTGGGACAGGTGTCGCGCCCTCATAATTCACTTTAGGAGATCACTCTACCACTAACACTCTAGAGGATCTCAACGCGTAATTTAAACCCTGACAAATTATCTAATCCTCCAGTTTCACAACCTCTTCTTCATCTCCCCATATCATCTCTTTTGAAGCAAAGAAATGGCTCTAATACTATCCAACACATTCATCCAAAGAAACCTCCCTCCTCTTCCATCTCTCTCCTCCACCAACAAGCTGACCACCACAGTGGGACAACAACCCAATCGTCCGCAGTGGAGCTGCAGGAAGAAAGACATACACCCTCAATTCTACGAGGATTCCAAGGTCTACTGCAATGGTGAACTCGTGATGACCACTGGTGGGACTCGGAAGGAATACGTCGTCGACGTCTGGTCCGGAAACCACCCGTTCTACCTCGGAAACCGATCTCAGCTGCTCGTCGATGCCGATCAGGTCGAGAAGTTCCGAAAGAAGTACGGGGAGCTCACTCAGATCATGCAGATTCCTGATCTCAAGGGCGAGATCATTCTTCCTCCCAAACGCAAGTCTGGATCTGCCAAAGGCGGCAAGAAGAAGTAGTTTCCAATTGTAGAATCTGATTAACGTTTTGGTATTTTTTTTTTCTTTCTTTCTCGCTCTCTATGTAATTTTTTATGTTTCTGCTAATTGTGTTGTGAAATTATGCTTGTTTTTGTTGATTGAGATATGTTTGGTTTGTTAGACCATTTTTTCCATCTAATTTGATTCCAAATTTGAGTAAAAAGTTTGATTTGATATACAAATTTCATCAAAATCCTTTTTTAAATTCCTCTCTTATTCCAAATTTTCTTTTTTCATCAAATTTGTTGGAAAAAAAAAATCATGTCCAATACTTCATCTTTCTAAGTTGTCATCAAATTCAAATTTGATGAGTTCCCAATTTGATGATTTGATGAACATTAGATGAAAGGATTGGAGATAATTTAAAAGGATGAGGGATTGGAGATGCTATTGAGGCTCAATTTGGAGTTTTTGATATCAATTCGTCTGATAAATAGGCATTTTGTGGTATTGAATTGCGGTAATTGTGATGGCTAACCCTGCATTGGCATACATTAAACACCTGGGGAGAAAAAAGTTGTGCTGTAAATGATCGGAGTAGTATAGTGTTCAAAATTGACTTCAATTTTTAAAAAGTTTCAAAATGTGTTTTAAGTTTGATATGTTATCTTTTGAGTCAATCGAGCTTTAGTCGAGCTGTAACTTGCTTTTTATTTTTATTTTTTATGTTGTATAAGTAATCAAATCGAAGTAATAGTTGGTTGTTCATGTTTGAGTTGAAAATTTAACGAGATTTAAAATATGTTTGAGTTTGACTAATGAGGCAATCTTAAACAAACTTTTACCGAGATGAATATGATCAAGTCGATCATGAGTCATGTTTGACTACTTTGATTGGTTTTACAATCTTAACTATACCTGCAATGCAGGGCAACTTCAATCTAGTGATAGCAATTTGATTGATCATAATTTATTTTTGCTTGACCGGTAACTATGACTGTGTGTTCTGCCAATATTTGCTATTGTCTAGGAAATTTCCCTTATGTTTGGTTGCGGAGAAAATTTTGAATCATTGGTTTTTCTTTATTGGAGACCTGAAAACCACAAAACAACCTCTCAGTGAATGAGAGGGTGGAGGAAATCAGGGATCTTCAATCTTGGAGATGGACAATTTTTAATTAAGTTGATGTGATTACTATATCCATGTTGAGTTTGCTCCATTCTCAGAGATATAGGTAGAACAATTTGAGTAAAATTATTTTATTTTATTTTTTATGGAGGATCCTATTAGATGATGTGTATGACCAATATCAGTTTTTGTTATTGGTCGTGTCCTGCTGAACTTATTATTTTGTATTGGATTTGGGTTTTGGGTTTGACAATCCATTTTAATGTGGAGAAATTCATTGGCTTTGGCTTATGCAGAATCCATTGTGAAAGATAATGAAATTTCTCTGCATTGAATTCGTCCAAAAATTTTAAGGGTTTTTGATAGGCATCAGTTTTGTAGATCTTGTCCGAACTTTTTTGGAATGGTATCTTCTGTACTTTTCTGAGCTCGAAGCTGAAACAACCTTGACAAATGGGTCCATTGGGCCTTAAGATGGTCTTGAGTTGCGAGATCTTGTGAAGAGTTCTTTTTGAAGATGCCTTTCGAATTTTTTCTGAGTTTGAAGCCGAAACAATCGACAAATGGATGGTATTGGGTTGCCATGTACTCTATGCACACTACTGATACAATTGACAAATGGATGGTATTGAATTTTTTCAGAGTTCATTTTTCCCATCAAGAAGAATTTTCATTACAGCACTGATACTCTAGTTGATTGTTATATGTGATATTTTTTCTTGTAATTGAAATTGATTTTGGAGATGTCAAGATTAACCGGTTAGTGGTTGTGTTCTTAGTCTGTACCTCCATAGTATCTCTTCATTTGTTTCTATTCTGGGGTGTATGCATGCGTGCATGTGCATGTTAAGTGATGTAGAGAAGCTAAAGTATTCTCTCTCGGACCCTGATGACTTTGTATGTTATTGATAATTGAACATAGTGACAAATTCGTTTCTTTGCTTAAACGCATTAAAAGTGCAAATTAGTATGTTTGTTTGATTAGTTGAGTTTGTTACAAATTAGAATAACTTTTTATAAATTTGTTTAATTGTTAAATGCAATTCTCAGTAGGTCTTGTATTAAAAATAGATCTAAATTAGAGAGCTCTAGGCCGGTGTTAGTTTTAAAAACCATAAAATAAAATTAAAATATGAAAGAATAACTCATGCATGCTTCATGTGTTCATTCTTTTGGTGAACTTTTTCATGATAGTTTCATGTATTTTTCACTTTATATCTCAAATTGCAAATGGAAATTTTGAGCAGACATGATAAAAGTGATAGTTGCATTCAAATATTTTTTAATAATTTTTTTGCCAATTGTTTTTCACATTATTAAATCAATTTTCAATGGATAAAAAAACAAATGAGATGTTGGAGGAGATTAAAGTATGTTTAAATATTTATTGACAATAATGTTTGGTCGTAGTGAAATAACCGATCAAACTTTCACCATCATTGTTGACAAAACATTTTAGTCGCTAAAAAATAAATATTTTCATCTCATTGTATTTTATGATAATATTTTAGTCGTCGAAGGATGTCATATTTTTTCGTGACAGTCGACAAAAGTTTCTTTCTTCATCCTGATATTTTTGGCTATTAACTATTTGGTCGGCAAAAGTTTTTTTTTTTGCTACTAAACATTTAATCACAAAAAACCTTTGCTTATGTTTTTTGGCTACCAAATACTTAGTCGCCAAAAATTTCAATTCTTTTTTAGTTACTAAACGTTTAGTATACCCACCCAAAAAACCTAAACATCAAGCGGCTAAAAACTTTATTTAGTATTTTTTAATTAATTTCTTAATCAGCTGTATTTATTCTATTATTAGTGCAACATTTACCATATATATAAACAAAACAATACATTTACTAATTACATTATCAACCATTCCACAATGTGCATACATTTCATTTTCAACCATAAAAAAAAAAAAAAAATAGAAATTCCATACAAATCAAATCCAACCTCAAAAATATAATTCCATACAAAAACAAAGGATTATACAAATGTAATTCCGTTGTCAGATATGCCTTCCAAAGTTCAAATTCTCTTGGATTATACCCAATGACAAAAAAAGTGAATTTTAAAGGGAAAAAAAATATAATTGAGTTTAAGTTTTCCTTATTATTTTTCTGTTTCTTTTTCTTTTATTTTTTCTACAAATTCTAGATCTAAATGCAACCTAAGCCTTAATGCGATTAAAAAAAATTAGTGTTCTAAAGCGAAGATATCATCTACATATCTATCTTCTACACGCTTCTCACATGACTCCTATTTAAAAAGAGATCAAAGACATACAATTATTGTAATTAATTTGAACACAAAAAACATTGTCTACTTTGATAACATGGTAAATTATTAACCAACATCTCATTTAAGAACTTAAATTGTTAAAGAAATTAACTTCTTTGTTATTTCTATGTTCAATAAGAACTAAGTTTGAGGTTAATTAAAAAAAAGAACTATAAGCAGGGGCCAATGTAAGATTATGTGAATTTTATGGACGCTAATGCATGATGTGTAAGTGGACTTGTGAAGATCAGTTATTCTAGGAACACTAAAACCGATCATAAATTTATTACCCGATCAGTCATATATGTATATAGTGTCCTATTTTATAAGTTATTTTTATGTGTTCTTAACTAATTCATTCAAATATGACAAACATGCTTTCACTAATTTAAAATAACTGTGACTAATGCAATAAATCTCACCACTAATATATATCGTAACACATAAGATAGTAAAACTAAATTATTATTGTAGCATTATTATTCTTTTATCACATTTTATCTACCATTGTATCAAATATGAAAGAAATTAATATTCCATTAAATTAGAAATATGCTTCCAGCAACAAAAAAACAGAGCACTAAACCATGCCTGGAAAGGCATGGAAAACAAAAGAGGTAAGGTTGGTAATTAACCACCAACCAAACTGAAAAACTGAAGAGAGAATAAACTATATATTGAATGGAATGAAAGAATACATGTTGCACAAGTCTTCAATATATAGGAGCAGAAGGAACCAAAGAATAGGAAATATCTACCTATGGTAATGTCCTAATTATAGACGCACATAAGAAGCTGTCGGAATAAGGTCAGCTATTTCAACTGTTGTCGCTAGTGAATATTAAGTTTCATCACTTGTCTCAAGGTTGATTTAAATTTGGAATGGAACATCATGTGAAAACCACATATATATAGCATTATAGGGGGGGACGGACGTAGGATTTTAATATCGGGGGGTAAGTGTATATGCAATCAAAAAATTTATAATGAATATGTGATATACAATATCAATTTCTACCCAAATATCACAAAAATATATAATTAGATGTTTCCATTCATTGTATATAATTACAAAATATTATCAAAATACAATTGGATATGTTCTAGTAACTCCATATTAATTTTCAAAAAAGCAACTATTTGCTTTACATGTCTACTTAGGCATCTAAAGTTGTGCTCGACGTTCTTTCATAATATAAAAAGTATTTATGATGGAATCTACATCAAAATCTCGAGCAATGTTTTTCTCAACATATGTTAACAAGTAGCTTGAAAGAAAATCATCCTCCATCATGTTGCGCAATCTAGTCTTTACAATTTTCATGACTGAAAATGCACGTTCTGTTGTTGCTGTAGAAACTGGTAAAGTTAGAACAAGACAAATTAATCTATCGACAAGAGGATAGATTGTTGACTTCCTTGTTGTTACCAACATTTGGCACAAGTTAGAAATTGTCAACAACTGCTGAAACTCAGCATATTTAAGGATGTCAATCTCGTAGTTTTGCAATTGAAATTTCAAATGTATTTTTCTTGCTCTGTACAGTCATTAGGATAAAATTGATTTGCAAGCTTGCATATGTCTTCAATTTTGAACGAATTGTAATCATCCCTAGGATCTAAAGCAAAGCTAAGAATAAGCAACTCCATCACATCTTCTTTGAATCTGTTGTTCAATTCTTGTAATTGAGAATCACATATAATTGTAAAAATATCAACTCGAAAATGATGCTCAATAGTAATGTGATCTCTTTGGTGACAAGCATGACCTTTACCAGATGTGTAATGAGCACTCATATCAGGAATATCTATGTCATATTTTCCACAAAATAGTTGAACATTCTCCAACAAAGGAATCCATCCATCTTCTTTATATTTTTGAACAAGTGCTTTTGGAGTTGACATTAGATGCGTTGCATTCAATATATCTTGGGATTTACGTTGCAAAGCTTGACAAAGATCATTAGTAGTCCCCATAATATCTCTTATAAGATGTGAGATAAACACAAACTCAAAAGATGTAATCTTATCATAAACTCCATCTGCATCTGCACGTTGAGTAGAGGTGGCTCCATCATTGATGACATTACTTAAGATTGAACAAGTTGCACTAAACATATTTATCAAACTAGAAATAGATCCCAAATGAGACCCTTGTCGAGTATCTCCAGCCCGTTTCAATGTCCCAACTTGATTTTTGCCTTTGCCAGTTTCAACTTCATCAATAGCAAGTTTTGCTCCAATTTCTTCAGCATGAGCAACTTTCAACTGATTATGCCTTTTACAAGAAGAGCCACATAGATTAACTGTGAGAGCTAGATAAGAAAAAAATTGGGCAACGGGTATAACCTCTCTTGCTATCGCTACCAATGCTAATTGGAGTCGATGAGCAAAGTAATGAACATAATACGCAAAATGATAGTCATGAAGAAATAAGGCTTGCAACCCAGTCCACTCTCTACGCATATTACTAGCACCATCATACCCTTGACCATGAATATTTTATACACTGAGATTATGACGAGATAGGACAATACATATTTCTTCTTTCAAAGTTGCTGATGTTGTATCTGATACATGAACTATGTCAAAAAAATGCTCCTTTATAAAACCGTCTTTATCAACAAATCTTAGAACAATGACCATTTGCTACCTCTTTGATTCATCTCAAGCTTCATCCACTATAATGCAAAATTTTGCTTCATCAATCTCCTCACGAACGAATCTTTGTATTTTGTCAAAAAAAATACTAAGAATCTCTTTTTGAATTCGATACGAGTAGTATGAAGCATTTTGAGGAGCTTTGTGTAACACAACATCTGCCGCATCCGCATTATAAGATGCCAAGAGCTTTATCAATTCAATAACATTCCCTAGATTATTAGAATCACGACTTTCATCATGACCTCTAAATGCACAAGCTTGAAATGTAAGCCATTTGATAGCATCTATTATAGTCTTCAACTACAAACGGTTTTCTGCAACTTGTTCAGAAGTTTGTTTCTCAACTACATTCTCAATGTATTGCGTTTGATTTGTTAAATCATGTCAAGATTTAATAGCAATTCTGTGCGATGAATTAGGATCCTTTCCCATATGAGTTAAGAAAGCACAATTCTTTCCACTATTGACTTTTTTCCATGAAGAAAATCCATCAGAAATGAAAGCACTAGAAGTAGTGCGTCCATTCAATTTTGTAAAAGATAGCAAGGAAGACAAAAGGTAGAATGTTTGGTTGGAGTATATTCTAGCCAATCTGGAAATAACTTGTACCAAGAAGTTAGAAAACGACGCCTATTCTTCTCTTCAAAAGGTTGGTTGTCAGGTTGGTATGGTCCAAATTTGATGTAAGCTCATCGATTCGCAACACGTTGAGATATCAAATAATCCCAAATTTGTGGTCGTAGTCTTGGATCCCTTACCAAAGAAGATGTATCAACTTCTTTGGATTCTATTCTAAGCACTTTACAAGGACGTTGTTCAGGAATTGAAACTTCAACATTATCAGTGGAAGGTTTTGTAGTTGCATTAACTTCTGTATCTTGAGAGCCTCTTTTCTTAAAGAAAGAATCAATTTTTTTGTTCACCATAATTCACCTAACATTCAACTCAATTTTATTTAAGAACCTGAAAATTATTAAACAATTTTTGCTACTCACTAGGTAAGAAGCACACTAACAATATAATCTAATCTAACAAAGGACATGTCATTTTCAATGGGTAAACAATAAAAATATTCAGACTAATAGAATTTCTAACCCTAACGAGGTGAATAACATCCAAATTGAAGTGAATTGTAATGAAATTAAAGATATTTAAGCCTATACATCTCTAAGAAATTAAAGATATTTATTATTATTATTATTATTATTATTATTTAAGCCTACAGTAAATGCTTGGTTTTGCAACCAAAGCAAGAGAAGATTTCAATTTCATTTTCATTAATTTTCCTCCAGTTTCTCAACAACCAAACAGAGTATATTCAGATTTTTGTTATTTTCAAAAACAAGATTAATCATTTAAAAAAAATCAAACAACAAAATGAGCGAATAAATTTGAAAAAACAAATGGAAGAGATTGGTATTAACTAGAAGTGAAAAAGTGAAAAACGAATCAAAGGATGTTAGGGGGCTTGAACGAATTAGAGGAGGATGCAAGGATGCAAGGAGATTAGTATTCCTCCATTTGTTATTTCAGACTTTAGTGCTGAGTTCTTTTCCAAGCTTCCACATCATTTACACAGAGAAAGAGAGAGAGTAAAGTGGAAAAGGGGCTTAAACAATTAGGTTAATAAGAATTTGGCGATGTTTTCAAGCATGGAACAGGTTACATGTGATGTGAGTAGTATTTTATTTTTGTTATTTAGTTATAACCAAACAATTAAAAATTTTGGGCCCTAATAAGACAAAAAAGACTTTTAACATATTAACAAATAAATTCTTAATTATTTTAACATTATTAAATTTAAAATAAAAAGTAATCATACTTAAAAAAAAAATTATTATTATTATTATTTTTAGTATTGATCAGAAAAATAATTAAAATTTTAAACTTTAAAGTAGAAAATTTAGGGGGTGACGGTTTTTGAATTTTTTGCAAAAACTTTGGGGTGGGGAGCCTATATAATTTAAAAATATTTGTAATTTTAATACTATATCTAAGGGTTTTTTTCAAAACTTTCCGCCGGGGGGGGGGGGGGCGGTCGCCCCTACCAGCCCTCCCTCGGTCCATCCCATGTATTTGCGAGAAGTTGTAACGGTATTAGTGTAACCAACAGTTAGTTAGAGAGGTTAGAATTAGTTAGATTAGAGTTAGTTGAGCGAGTTAGTAAGCTAGTTAAGCATTGTGATTGATGGATCTTGGAAATCTCAGCGTCATGCAGCCGGAGTGGCTTGGGTGTGTTTGGATGGCAAATATCAGCTAGTGAATCAAAAGGATTTGGTCACTATTTTGGCATCACCCTTGCAAGAGAAGCGAGAACATGCCTTGAGGCAATTTGGTGCGCGAAAGAAAAAGAAATGCAGTTTGTTACTATTAAAACCGATTGCCAATTTTTGGTTCATATGCTTCAGGATCAAGATGCAGTGCTCGATTGGAATGTAGGTTTGTTAGTAAGTTTTTTCCTTTTCTTAGTATAATTAAGGTAGAAAGGAATGTAATTCAACCAATATATAGGCTGACTACTAGTGTAAACTGTTTCAATATTTAATGTTAAGGTTGTTTAGTTCTCACCAAAAAAAAAAAAAAAACAAAAAACAAAAATTGAAATCAATGAAAGAAATTCTATAGAATTCTACATGGTATCAAAGCTTGAATGCTCTCACGAGGTTCGATCCTCTTCCATGGTTGATTCATCTTCAAGCCTACCTTCAATGGTTGAATTGAATAATCTTCAATCCTACCTTCAAATATGAATTTGTTGATTTCTAATCTCAGATCATTTGTAACTGTGAATTTAGATTCCACAAATTTCCTCATTGGGAAAAATCAACCTCATAATATTCTTTGAGCCACAAAATTGCTAGGGTTTGTGGATGGATCTTCATCTTGTGCAGCGATTCGAACTCAAGATTCAACTGGAAAGGACATGATTAATCCGGAGGCAATCCATCGACGCTCATCTTCATTAGCAAAAATGTGTTAGAGAATTAAATAAAAAAGTTTATACAAATAATTATGAAAAATTCTTCAAAGTGTTAGATTGTCTGTCTTTTTACATCAACTATTATTTTAAATACAAATTAAAAAAATTAAAATTAAATTTTAATAATGCAAATCTTTCGACTTTCTCCTTGCTCTTTCCTTTTATACATCCCTTTTGCTACTTTTGCTTATCAAGTATTTCAGTTACTGCTATTTCCTAGCATACAACTAATTGTAAACAATTTATTTTACTATTGTAAAACTATTTGATGATATTTTGATTGTAATGACAACTTTGTTATGGTTCTTCGCTAGCAAGATTCAACAATCTCAACTGTTTGTTTGTTAGTTGTCTACCCATTAGTTTGCAGTGTATTGAGACATCTATCCCACTTATCATAATGTTAACCAACACGGAGTGTCAAATATGTAGATACATTGGTGTAATTTACTTGGAGTGGCATAAATTAATCGAATTGTGTATAAATGTTGTTGTAATCAATTCCCTTGTGATTGAATAACATATTTAATTTTTAGTTTGTCTCAACTTGCTTCATTTGTATGAATTTCAATATTAAAATTCTTATCTATATAATGCGTGCATATATGTGAATATTTTCTATAATTTAAAAAAAAAATCACTAAAAAAGCACAATAAGAAATAGATAATTCATTTGCCAAAAAACCTTTTTTGACTCCATTTTATTCAAGATATTATCAACCAATATATTTACATATTTTGAAATGGTATTTTGTCATTGCATATTGTATTTACATTGTGGGACTTCCAATCCCAGACCACTAAAATAATGTGATCAATTGGAGATAATTGTCCAAATCAGTAACATAAAAGCCTGAATTTATAAGCAAAAAAGTTATTCAAAAAATTGAACAATTAAACCATACAGCCGAACATTAATTTTTTTTAAGGTAAATTACACTTCATCTTTTAATCAAAGAACAGTCATCATTTATAGTAGCCCATATCAAATTACAATAGTTTCTTCTTGCATACTTCTTTAATAGTTAAAAGCAATTCTAGTAGGTCTTGTACTAAAAATAGATCTAAATTAGAGCTATATGCTGGTATTAGAACTACTGCAATGGGTATCTTTTAAACAACAATGCTACCTACTTAAAAAAAATTACTCAATTTAAAAAAAATATATATATATATATCTATGGACTACCTTCGTTGTAGGTGTGGCCTACAACCCATTAATTTTAAATTTACACCATACACTTCACTTTTGGGATAAGTTTCAGATTAAAAATTCATGGTACTTAACATTTTTATTTTTTAAAATATCAACCCCATCTCCCAAAACCATAAAATAAAATAAATGGTGAAAGAAAAAAAAAAAAAAAACAAAAACAAAAACTCATAAGCTTCTTGTGTTCATTCTTTTAGTGTTGGAGCACATTCATATGCTTTGCAAACTAACAAAAACAGCTTCCTCATGATTTGAAGGCTTATGTACACTTTGCATCTCAAATTGCAACTAAATTTTTTGAAAAAGTTGGTCTTTGGATTCAAATTCATTGTGCTTCCTTTCAACTAATAAAAACAATTTCTTCTTTTTCTACTAATTTTTTTCTTTTTCGTTTTAGGATATTCATACAAATTTGCTTTTTCCTAAACATCTTGGCATCTAATTTTTACTTTTGGTTCATTATTAAATTAACTCTGAACATAAACAAGAAATATGAACATATATATATGAGATGTTGGAGGAGATTAAAATATGTTTCAATATTTATTGGCAATGTTTAGTAGAATTTAGATAATCGGATTACTCGAGAGCCAATTGAAGGCAACCCAATTGTTAAACATTCAGACTTTATATTGGTGTCAACTTTCTTTGTTCGTATTTTAAATCAAAATTTGAGATTGTCATTTTCAACATTGTTTCAAACATTTTAACATCAACAAATTGGGGAAATAAAACAATTGAGGCAATCACCAAATTTGGAGTACAATCCAGATTTAGAAAATCAAAACCAATTTCTGAACATCGAAATCGAATATGAACGAAGCTGATCATAATGAAAAAAAAAATTTGTTGCTCTTCGAACAACCGCCTTGTCAATCGACTGTACTCTTTGTTTAGAGTTTGATAAATTTGTAGTGTAATGAAAATTTAAAAGTTAAGAAAGTGGATTTAATTATGTCAAATACATAAATTTCGATGTATTCTTTTCCAACCTCAGGTTAATGTCATGATTTATTAAAAAAAATTTGTAATAAACAAGAAAAAAAAATATTAAAATTAATACTCAAGTTGAATAATATAAATTTTTACATCTTCTCAAATGTGCATGTTCTCTTCCGTACCGGCTACAACCTAATACAACGTGTATAATTATATATCCAACAAGTTTGTGCCATTCCAATGAGTACTTGTTTTTCTTTCTTATTAGTTTGTCAAGAGATTATTTTAAAAAAGATGAGCTTCCGGCTTTGAGCAGAGTCAGGAGCAGAGACATATCCTTACTTTCCAAATAACTGGTTTTCATTATCACTAAGATTATATGGAAGGCAGTGGATCCGGCTCACGTTTTGGCTAAAGTTTCTCTTTGAGCCAATAATAAGATCCAAACTACAGATAATTCATTCAGCTATAAATTTATTATCACTGGTTTTTTTTTTTTTTATCTTGGCAATACATGCAAACTAACCTGAGTTATACATAACAAGATCGTGTGAAGAGCGTTTTTTTTTTTTTGGATCAGCAAAAAGAAGGAACCTTTATTGATGGAAAACCATACAAGATATGAAATTACATCAAATAAAGGAAAGGAGTTTGGTGAGGAACCAAACCCGAAAGAAAAAAACAGAACAGAATTAGCCTAAGCCAAAATAAGCAGAGTCAACCATAGCAGATACAGCAGAAGGAAGGCATGCTTTGCATACATTAACCTAAGCCAAAATCAACCATAGCATACTAGCAAGCCTAAGCTTAGCAGCCCAGAGCCCACCAGCTGACCACCATCAGACCAACAGATCCACCAGCAGACCCCCAACAGACCAACAGGTTGCCGCCAGAACTTGCAGCCAGCTTGCCCACTTGCAATGCACATCGACCCAAACTAACAGCCCACTGATTCATACAGATCTGCCAGCAACATACCAGCAGGTGTGAAGAGCGTTTTGACAAAGTATTTTGTCATTGTGCATTTTCCCATTGCTATGCCAAGATTTTTTACCACTAATTTGAGCACAAACTATTTACACAGGGCAAAGAATGATCTTTTTTGGTACAAACTATTTACAAGGGGCGAATAATGATCCTTTGTAAGGAAATATATGCAGTAAATCAAGAAATGCATTCATAGCCCAAGGATTCGAATCCCAGACCCCTAAAATAAGTTGCATGAAATTTCAATCTTTGATACAACTTGAAGTGGGTAAAATTAATCAAGTCTTGGTGCTAGGCTCAATGCAATACTCACTCCAAGGTGGAGCTAGGTCGGACCTCAGCCCTATGGCCAACACTTGCTCCGAAGCAAGACAATCATAGGAGTTCGGCCCAATGTACGAGCATCACTCCAAAGTGGGCCGAGCAACATGGTGGACCTTCTGGATGGACATAACCACTCCGAAGTGGGTTGAGTAACATGTTGGACCTCCTAGTTGGACAACCGTTCTAGAGCAGACCAACTTAGAGAAGGCCAATTCACTGAAGATCTTTCTTGGGCTCACAAGAGACAAACAACTCTGCTTCTCTCCCTCTGTATGAACAGAACGTGGAGACATGGAGGTGCAGAGGGACAAGGTGCATATATGACAGACCTGCATCTGAATGGCAGGCGGAGTGGTTGTCCTCCTCCAATGAGAGATGTCCGCTAATGAGACAAACAAAACAGACCTGCACCCGAGTGTCAGGTGGAGTGGTCGTCCTCTTCCAATAGGAGACGACCACGAATAAGACACATTAGACAGATGGCGGAGAGAGAAGGACTTGAACGACAAACAATCTTCTCCTATAAAAGGTGAACATTATTCACTCTCAAGGGATCCAAAAATCCACACACTCAACACATACACACCCTTTGTATTCTCTCTTCTTCTTCTTCCTAAGTCCCTGACTTTACCATCGGAGGGGATTCCGACCAAACCCCGGTCGGGTAGCCTCCCGTTTGTTATTTTGTGCAGATCTTCAATTCCCAAAGCACGTTGTTCATCCACGAAGTTTAACCCTTCTTCATAGTGCGGAAATCACCCCCGCACAATTGGCGCCGTCTGTGGGAAACCACTGCTTGCTTCGTGACGAACTCTGGCGATGGGAATCGAAGATACACCACATTCTGGACTAGCAGAGACGACTCCAATGACGGAGAGGACCAAAGATAAGGGTCTGGCATTCCCCTCAGCGCACGACGACCCTATGGACCACGACGATCAGACACCCAACGCGGCAGAGCGACGCCGTGTCATCGCCGTTGAGTCGTCTCAACGTCTTTTTGTTGAGAAAGACCACCGTGACCGCATCATTGACTCAATGGGTTTGGAGATCACTGAGCTTCGTACCCAATTGTTGAAGTTCATGGCGACCCCAGCGGAGCCAAGAAAATCCGTTGGTGGACCATCGCAAAGGACACATACTCCTCCGCCGCCTCATAAGGAGCATTCTAGCCATGGCCCTGCTCGTAGAGAGCGCAGCCGGCCGATTCCGGTACATAGTGAAGGGGCCAGCAGTAGGACGAATAACCTCAAAAATAACCCACAAGGGGATTCTCATAAAAGGCAGAGGACTGTTAGCCGCCTATCTGAAACCTTTCATTGTCGCCGCGATGAGCAGCCGCACGATTTGAGAAGTTAGCTGAACGATAACAGAGAAGAGGCACGACGGCTATGCAGAGAAGGAGAACGTCGACGAGATAGGGAGGAGGACCGCCGGCTCAATAGGGAAAGGGACCAGTTAGACCGGTCCATACACCAACAAGAGCGTTGTGCTCTAGACCGGTTGGTGTCCACTCCTTTCTCCCCAGAGATAGAAGCTGTAGAACCTCCACGGAAGTATAGCCCGCCGAAATTCATTCTCTATGATGGGAAGACGGACCCTCTGACCCACATTAGCCATTACCGCCAGATGATGTCCCTCTAGAACCGCAACGACGCACTCATGTGCAAAGTCTTCCCTTCTAGCCTTGGAGAACTTGGCCTCCGATGGTTTGACAAACTCCCCAATGGCTCGATTTATGACTGGACGCAGCTCTCTGAGGCGTTCTTAGCCCGATTTGTCTCCAACAGCAGAGTCCCAAAGCAATTAGATACCTTGTTCAATATCCGAAAGGACAGGAAAGAAACCCTACGCCAGTACGCGCGACGGTATTGGGAGGAGTATGGTGACTTGGAGGAAAATGTTTGCAGTGAACAATTGGCCGTGCTATACTTCAAGCAAGGCCTACCTCCTTCGCACAAGCTAAGACAGTCGTTGACGAAACGGCCTGCCTCCACCATGAAGGATTTGAGGGCTCGAATAGAGCAACAAGCTCGTGTAGAAGATGATGCTGCTTCAATACATGTTGCAGTTGCTGAAGAAGAAGTCAGACCGCCTCGACCGCCTAAGACTGAGCAGCCAAGGAGGGATGAGCAGCGCAAGAACTATGGCCAACGGAACCGCTCCACAGCAGAAAACGAGGAGGAAAGGGCCAAGTCTTATGAAGGCATCACCACCGTCTTCAAAGAACCAATATACAGGCTCGTCGAGAAACTTAAAGGGGAAGCCTTCTTTGTTTGGCCAGCTAAGATGCCTGGAGACCCTGCACGGCGTAATCAGACACTGCGTTGCACCTATCATCGAGAGAAGGGACACAAGACGTAAAATTGCAGAGCTCTCAAACAACACTTGGAAGACTTAGTTACGGCGGGACACCTCCAACAGTGGATAGACGTTGATAAGACGAGGGAAAAGCAAGGACTAGACCAAGCCCCTCCTGAAGAGAACCATGCCCCGAGGTTGGTCATCAACGTTATCCATGGAATGACCGACCCTGAAAGAGAAAACACCCTTAGAGGAGAAATCCAACGAGCCACCCACATTCAACAAGTAATGTCGGTAGGACCTCCTCCTAAAAAATCCAAGACAGAAGCCAGACCTTCTCGGTTTAACGTCGTGTTCACTGAGAAGGACCTAGAGAGAATCCAGCACCCCCACACCGATGCCCTCATCGTTACAGTTGGTGTGGCCAACAAGTTTGATGTGAAGCGAGTCTTGATTGACCAAGGAAGTGCCGCAGACATCATGTATTATGAGCTTTTCAGGAAACTTGGCCTCAGTGAGCAACACCTGACACCTGCCACCTCCCCTTTAGTTGGCTTTAACTCGCAAACAGAATGGCCGCTCGGCCGAATAACTCTGCCTGTCATAGCTAAGTCCAAGGTGGTCTCTGTTGACTTCTTGGTGGTAAACACCCCATCTCCTTACAATGCCATCCTCGTCCGACCTTGGATTCACCAGATGGAGGCAGTCCCTTGCACCTATCACCAACTCGTTCGCTTTCCAACCAAGTATGGAGTAGAGGAGATTCGTGGAGACCAAGTGGCAGCCAAACAATGCTTCATTGCCACCATGAAGACCAAACAAGTCTGCGACCAAGTACAGATGGTGGAAGTACCTGACCAACCAGTTTTGGAAGACGTCGGCGGAGTGCCGACCGAGAAGATGGTAGAGGACCTGGAGACGGTCTTGGTAGAAGAAGGAAACCCAGACAAGTTCTTCCTGCTTGGCACTTCCCTCACTGTTGGAGAGAAAGAGCAATTACTGGCTCTACTCCATAAAAACATCGAAGTGTTCGCCTGGTCGGCCTATGACACTCCTGGGTTAGACCCCAATTATGCTTGTCATCGACTCAACGTCCAATTAGGAGCGCGGCCGGTTGTCCAGAAGAGTAGATGGTCATCCACGCAACACACCGATGCAGTGATCGAAGAGGTAGACAAACTTTTAGCTGCTGGAGTCATTCGAGAAGTGTAGTACCCAAAGTGGCTGTCCAACACCGTTGTGGTGAAGAAGAAGAATGGCAAATGGAGAGTCTGCGTTGACTTCACTAGCCTTAACAAAGCTTGCCCTAAGGATAGCTTCCCCCTTCCACGAATAGATCAACTTGTTGACGCAACGGCGGGACACGAGCGCATGAGCTTTCTAGACGCCTACAGCGGCTACCACCAGATCCCCATGTTCGGTCCTGACCAGGAAAAAACGGCTTTCATCAGCCCTAGAGGCACTTACTGCTACAAAGTGATGCCCTTCGGCTTGAAGAACGCTGGTGCGACCTACCAGCGAATGGTCACCAAAATGTTCAAGGACCAGCTCGGTAAAACCATGGAAGCATACATTGATGACATGGTCGTCAAAAGCAAGTTGGCCGAGCACCATCTGAGGGACCTTGAGCAAGTGTTTGGAATTCTGAAGACTCACAAGCTTCGACTGAACGCCTCAAAATGTGCCTTTGGAGTAGGATCAGGGAAGTTCTTGGGGTATATGGTGACTAGGCGGGGCATTGAAGCCAACCCCGACCAAATCAAAGCCCTCCAAGACCTCAGAGCGCCTACAAAGGCTAAGGAACTCCAGAAACTTGCTGGCATGGTTGCAGCACTTAACCGTTTCATTAGTCGGTCCTCTGATCGGATGAAGCCCTTCTTCTAACTTCTAAGGAAGAAAACCAGTTTTGAATGGGGCAGCCAGTGCTCCGAAGCATTAGAAGATTTGAAGAAGTATTTGTCCTCTCCTCCCCTTCTATCTACACCTGTCACCAACGAAGAGCTTTTCCTTTACTTGGCTGTTTCTGATCATGCTGTTAGTGCAGTGCTGGTCAGAGAGGATGGAAAGGAGCAGAAACCAGTGTATTATGTTAGCAAGACACTCTTAGATGCCGAAACTAGATACTTGCCATTGGAGAAATTGGCATATGCACTATTAATTGCCTCTAGGAAGCTGGTTCACTACTTTCAAGGACATACCATCAACGTCCTCACTGAATTCCCCCTCAAGTCGGTGTTCAGTCGAGCAGATTTCTCAGGCCGAACCGCAAAGTGGGCGGTGGAGCTTGAAGAGTTTGATATCAAGTTCCAACCTCGAACAGCAATCAAGGCTCAAGTCCTAGCAGACTTTGTTGCAGAATTCACCCCAGGACCAGTTGTCCCCTCCGAAGGGAGCTCGGCTTTGGTCACTATGACTGCCCAGCATAAAGGGCAATCCCCAGCCGAAGCGTGGAAACTTTTTGTTGGAGACGTATGGAAGCTATTTGTGGACGGTTCTTCTAACCAAAAAGGGTCAGGGGTAGGAGTTGTCCTTATTTCTCCTGAAGGATTCATGTGGGAGCAAGCCATTCGATTGGGCTGGAAAGCTTCTAACAATGAAGCAGAGTATGAAGCTTTACTAGCCGGCCTGCGAAGTGCCGAACACTTCAACGCGGAGGAGCTACTCGTCTTCAGTGATTCTCAATTAGTGATCAACCAACTCTCTGGAGTTTACGAGGCTCACGATGAGCGGATGGCCACTTATGCAGAACAGGCCAAAAATTTGATCAGAAAGTTCCAGGCCATCAGAGTCGAGAAGATTGGCCGAGAGGGAAATGGTCATGCTGACGCTTTAGCTTGCCTGGGTTCCTCGGTCGACTCCAGAGACGGCCGTAAAATATGGGTGGAATATGTACCCCAACCAAGTATTCAACTAGTCGAAATGGTCCTCTGCACTGACTTGGGCCCGAGTTGGATGGACCCACTATTGGCCTTCTTGAAGAATGGCACCCTTCCTGAAGACAAGAAAGAAGCGCACAAGACAAGGCATAGAGCTGCTCGGTTTTGGGTCTCCCCATCTGGGAAGCTTTACAAGAAGTCCTACATGGGCCCTTATCTACTCTGTGTTCATCCAAGTCTGGTGGAAGATGTGCTTTATGAGATTCATGATGGAATCTGCGGGAGTCACACTGGTGGTCGGTCCTTGGCACACCGAGCCCTAACACACGGGTATTGGTGGCCACGCATGCAAAAGGAGGCCCAACAGTATGTCCGCAAGTGCGACAAGTGCCAAAAGTTTGCTCCTCTCATTCACCAGCCAGCCAAAGCTCTAACCCCCTCACCAGTCCTTGGCCATTTGCTCAGTGGGGCTTAGACATTGTTGGACCATTAGCTAGGGGAACTGGCAATAAAAGGTTCTTTATCGCTGTAACTGACTACTTCACCAAGTGGGTGGAGGTGGAGGCCTTGTGCAATATCAAAGAAGCAGACACTGTTTGGCGCAACGTTGTGACTCGATTTGGCATTCCCAGAGTGCTTCTCTCTGACAACGGTACACAATTTGATGGCAAGATCTTCAGGAGATTTTGCGCTGACTTGAAGATAGAGTTCCGAAACTCCACTCCGGCCTACCCACAAGGCAATGGCCAAGCTGAAGCGTCCAATAAGACGATCATTGACGGGATAAAAAAGCGTCTTGAAAAAGCCAAGGGCAAATGGGTGGAAGAGATACCGAATGTCCTCTAGGCTTACCGAACTACTCCTCGTCGGTCAACCGGTGAGACACCTTACTCTCTTACCTATGGGATGGAAGCAGTCATCCCTTTGGAGGTTGGCCTTCCTACCATCCGTTCTGAGATCTTTGAGCCAAAAGCCAATGATGAAGCCATCGCCCAAGCTCTGGACATGGCCAAAGAACGTAGGGAAGCTGCCCTCATTCGATTAGCAGCTTACCAGCAGCAACTCACTAAGAGCTTCAACAAGAATGTGCGTCCAAGGCAATTCCTACCAGGTGACTTGGTACTTAGGAAGGTAATGGATCACAAGAAAGTTCCTGGAGAAGGGAAACTCGGTGCTAACTGGGAGGGGCCCTACAAGGTTACTTCGGCATTTGGCAATGGCGCGTACTATCTGGCTGACTTATCAGGGAAGGCAATCCCTAGACCATGGAACATTGCCAACCTAAAGAAGTACTTCCAGTGATATGATTCTTAAGATGAAGTACTTACAGTAATGTATTTCTCAGAACATGCCTTGATGTAATCAAAAGTTGCAAGTATCAATGAATGGAAATTTATTTTACAGTTTGTCCTTATTTACTTGTGTTGTACATTTATGCTCGGTGGAGCAAATTGGCCACGGGTCTTAACTCAAGCCAATCCCGGATGCTCAACCCTTTGGTTGGAGCGGGGTGCCAAGTGGTATAACTTGGTGGAATTTGTGCCAAGTATCGTTACTTAAAGCACGGTCCATATTCACAATTCGCGCTCGAAGACGGGCAGAATTACACTCTACGAAGGGTTAAATCACGCCAAAACTTGACCAAGTCAGGTGGCGGCCGAACAACATGATAAAAAACTTTCACAATTTTTTCTCTACTAAGGCATAAAGCATGGTCTAACCGAACAGACAACCTTCCGAGCCACAAAGCTCATGCTCGGCTGGGGGCATCAAAAAACTCACTCAATTTTTTCTAAGGCACGAAGCCTGATGAGACCGAACAGATGGCCTGCTAGGCAACAGAGCCTCTGCTCGGCCGGGGGCAAACATGACATAAGCAAAAATTGAAGATAAGCAGCTCAACACTTGTGAAAATGTAAGAACGAGTGCATTGAAGTGAAACTTCAATTACAAAAAGAGTTCGGCCTTACAAAAGAAGAGGTCCAGCCGACCGAACTCCAAGACGAATAAAAAAGTACAAGTTGCAAGTTCAACACTTGGCAAATTTAGAAGGTACTTCATTACAAAAGGGAGCTCGGTTTGTATCATAACCTATCCAACCAAGCACTAAAGAAAAAGCTGAAGATACTTCATTAACTTCCAAGTTTCATTACAAAAGAACTACTAAAGCAGAAGTAAAAGGTTGACAGTCTGCCTAACTAAGGAAGAGCTCGGCAAGAAAGGAGAAAGGCCAGAAGGATCAACATCCGTAGCTCCATCCCCCCGCGGCCTTCTCATCCTAACCCTTGCAGCGGTCTTTGAAGGGACTGGGATATCATCAATATCACAAAGAGGAGAAGCCTCTTCCACTTTAGCAGCGCGCAGAGCCCCAGTCTAGCCCTTAGTAAAGATCTTGTCCCTCAGTTTCAAAATCTCCTCCGAATAGGTCTTTTCGGCCTCGTCATAGCCCCTCTGTTCGGCCACGTCCACCATCCCTTGATAATTAGCCTTTAAAGACTTCAGAGTAGCATCGGCATCTGCAGCCCTCCGCTCGGCCATGAACATCAGTGCTTCGGCCTTCTTCTTTGCATCTTCCATCTCCTTTAGATCCTCTCCGGTCGCCTTCAAGGACATATCAGCATCAGCCAACATGTTGATTGTCTTAACCTTCTCTTGCTCCTCTCGGTGCCGCATTTCATCCATGATGTGCATCCTCTGAATGCACTGCATCAAACCAAAATGTCATATTCCCAACAACCAAATTTAAGTAAATGACAAAGACATAAAATTAGACTTACTGCGGTTAACATCTGCACCGAACCTTTGATCAACACGTCGCTTGAAATGTTTTGCTCTGCCATATCCAAAGGTAACAGCAATGTCTTTGATAAGTCAAAGGCCAAGTCGCTTGAGTAGATTGTGCTGTCCGATGTAGTGATTGCTCGGCCGTTATGCTCCAAGGGAGGCACCCATTCCTCAGCTGAGACCTGCTCATTAGAACCCCCAGCAACTTCTTTACCTTTGGACCTCTTCCTCTTTGAGGCCCTATTAGCAGGAAGAGCAAGAGTAGCAACGGGAGGAGGAGGAACAACAACATGCTTTTTTCCACCCTTAGACCTCTCAATCGGTGGAGAAGAAACTCGTGTGTCAATCGTCGAAACAGCTAGAAAGTCCTCATCGTCAGATCTAAAGACTAAGGCATCAAGATTGAGCTTTTGGCGACGAGCCATTTCGCTTGCTAAGTCTGGCAATGGAGAGTATCCTCTACTGAGTGATCCACTTGATGAACAAACAACAGCGGAAGAGGGAGCTCCAGCGTTTTGGCCAACTTGTTCTTCGGTTTCAATCTCAAGTGAGTCTCTCGAGAAGTTGTTTACTTTGGGTTTCCGTTGGATGACATGTCTGTAAGTTCGCACATAGTTAAGCAAATGCGAGGCCGACCGATCTTCGTACCTTAGTGCAACTTTGATATCCCTCGGATGCTCTTTCTCTGGCCTCCTTTTTAGCTTCTTTGAACCTGCAAGTACGAACAATAACACTTAAAAAAAAAAAAAATCACAGGCGATAAGCGAATGGATAAAAGGAAACTAAAATAACGAATGACCTGGGTGGCCGTTCTCTCGTGGAACCCGCTTCGATCGGCCCACCTCCTCGGCCGCAAACTCCCAATTACCTCCGACTTGAAGGAAATCAGAGTAGTGCTTGTCATTATCAGGAAGTTCAGTAACGAGTTGGAGGTCCAACGACCGAACTTTGACATAATAGGTTTTACCGCCTTTATTACGACACAAGGAGTAGCAATGAAGGATATCCCAAATACCCAAGTCCAAGTCTAGGAGGTCGTTCAAGACCGAGACACCGTTTACCACTCTAAATGTGTTCATTGATATTTGCATTGGTGTAAGTTCAAAGTAAGAAAGGAATCGACGCAACAAAGGGTTCAACGGAAACCTAACACCCCCTCTACGATGGAGGCAATTGAGAAGGGCATTGTGGTGCTCGTACACGACCGATCCGCGTCCACCGCCGCCAATGTCAACGTGACATCATTGGGAATGTTATATCTTCGGCGAAACTCATTCATTCCCGCCGGGGTGTCCACTAGGTTCCGAAACTTACCCACGGGAGGTGCGACGTTCCACCAAACAACTACACTAAGGATGACTTACAAGGTTGGAAGTACAATGGCCGACCGAGCAATCTTATGCTAGACAACTTTTAGGCCAAGTTTGGGAAGACTAAATAAGTGTACTTTTTGACTTTTTATGAAATATGGGTTGGATTTGGGTTGGGTTTGAAGTGATGTGTTAGAGAGGTGATGTGACTTAAATAAGATGATGTGACTTAAATAGAATAGTGACTTTTTGGATTTTTTTGAAGATGCCAAACTTGGCCTTAATGTTACACTTAGCCAAAAAAGAAATGGTGAAGGCGGAAAATAAATACATGGATTCTATGACTTACGGTGTCAAGATCAAGAGGAACTCGATGGTGAGCGTCTCCGATGAAGCAATCCCACTGTGGCAACCAAGAGAAGAATTGTGAGTTGTAAAAAAAAAAAAAAAAAAAAAGAGAAAAAAAAAGAGAGCAAAAAAAAAAAAAAAAAAAGAGAATAAATAAATAGATAAATAAATAACAATGGAGGACTTACAAAATAGTGTCAACAACTTGAATCATAAATTACAGTGGCAAACCCACTGCGAATGATGGGGTATTTTTAGTGAAAAAGCAGCTTTGGAATAAAGGCACAAGAAACAATGTTACAAGCCATGGGCGACGAGGCAGCAGTGGGTTCACTCCATCGAAAATACACTGCTCAAGACATCGGAGAAGCCTAGACCAACGTGAAATAGAGAAGAGATTGGTCTCTCTGACTGAAAATTCTAGAGAGAGAAAATGAGAAAACCAAAACGATTGGAGGAAGCTATCAACTTTGTGGACAGAAATTCAGAATTTATAAGAAGTCCCATGGTCAAGTTCTAGATTTTTAAATTGTTTTAAAGTTCCAAGGAAAGGATAGGAAACGTAAAGATAAAGAAAATAGATTACTCCATTCTCAAAAAAGGAACCTGTGCTTTTCAGAAGTAAAAAAGTGGAGGCAAGATGGGATTGTTTTATTTTTCAAAAATTGATGGGTCTTCTTCACGTCACTTCTGCAATCCAACCCACCAACAAGACATAAACACGTAGCAGCTTGACAGTCGAGTATGTACGTCCGCCAGTGCCGAGCTTGAAATTCAATGGTAAGACCAAGATGGTGGCTAACCGAGCAGCGTGAAAGATGGTGCGAACCAAGCTACGGAATAACGGTAACCGACTGAACTCATTCATTGACGGCGACGAGCCGAGCTAGCGACCGAGCTACGAATTTGATGGCATGCTCCTCTAAGGCCGAGCAACGGCAAAGCCATGGCCGAGCAACGGCAAAGCCATGGCCGAGCAACGGTCCAACCGAACAACAAAGGCCATGGAAGAAAATGCTTCTAGATGTAAGGAAAGTTGATAACCGACCAAGGAAGAAAAACAGTGTTAATCATGGCCGAACAAGACGCAAGTCCAACTGAGCTACAACACGAGCAAACTAGCCAAAATATTTCGGCCGAGCAACAATCAAAGACACGACCGACCAGCGCATGAAGAAGTGAGCCGAATAGTGGATCTGCTAATTACGTCCATACTCTGCTCGGAGCAATAAATCTGCTTGTATAATGCATGTGGAAGTTAATGGAGGATTTATCTTGTGACTATGAACCAAAAGTCAAGCAAAGCAATTGTTTGGCCCACCAATAAATCTGCTTGTATAATGCATGTGGAAGTTAAGGGAGGAATTATCCTGTGACTATGCACCAAAATTCAAGCAAAGCAATTGGCCCACCAAGCACTTCCATGGCAACCTTACAAGATTTGAATAAGTGGAATGCTAAGTTTGTAGCCAACAAGTACCCAGCAAATAATTTTTGCATGTTATTACCATGCATGGCAATTGTATTGCTCGGTCCAGTTATCCAACTTTAGAAATATATATATCCAAAAAATATATATATATATTTATACATATATTTTTTTTTTTTAAAAAAAAAAAGAAGAATAAAAAAAAAAAATTTCGTGTATATATATATTAAAAAAAAAAAAAATTTGTATACATATTTTTTTAAAAAAAAATAAAAAATGAAAAAAAATTTGTGGGTATATATATATATATTTTCAAGTCAAGCAACGACGCTCAGCTGACTGAAAGAGCACCAAGCTAGACAATTACGAGGCTAGTGAAGACACATTAGGTTTGGGGGCACAACCGAGCTACGAAACATTGGGCAGACGCAAACGTTGGACCGAACAATAATTTTTAATCCAACTCACGAAGCTCAAATTAAGTTGTGATCAACCAAACTTCGAAGTTTGTGACAAAATTGGCTTCTATTTCGCCAAACGTAAGCGCAAGCCAGGGGGCAAATGAAGTGGGTAAAGATTAATCAAGTCTTGGTGCTAGGCTCAATGCAATACTCACTCCAAGGTGGAGCTAGGTCGGACCTCAGCCCTATGGCCAACACTTGCTCCGAAGCAAGACAATCATTGGAGTTCGGCCCAATGTACGAGCATCACTCCAAAGTGGGCCGAGCAACATGGTGGACCTTCTGGATGGACAGAACCACTCCGAAGTGGGTTGAGTAACATGTTGGACCTCCTAGTTGGACAACCGTTCTAGAGCAGACCAACTTAGAGAAGGCCAATTCACTGAAGATCTTTCTTGGGCTCACAAGAGACAAACAACTCTGCTCCTCTCCCTCTGTATGAACAGAACGTGGAGACATGGAGGTGCAGAGGGACAAGGTGCATATATGACAGACCTGCATTTGAATGGCAGGCGGAGTGGTTGTCCTCCTCCAATGAGAGATGTCCGCTAATGAGACAAACAAAACAGACCTGCACCCGAGTGTCAGGTGGAGTGGTCGTCCTCCTCCAATAGGAGACGACCACGAATAAGACACATTAGACAGATGGCGGAGAGAGAAGGACTTGAACGACAAACAACCTTCTCCTATAAAAGGTGAACATTATTCACTCTCAAGGGATCCAAAAATCCACACACTCAACACATACACACCCTTTGTATTCTCTCTTCTTCTTCTTCCTAAGTCCCTGACTTTACCATCGGAGGGGATTCCGACCAAACCCCGGTCGGGTAGCCTCACCGTTTGTTATTCTGTGCAGATCTTCAATTCCCAAAGCACGTTGTTCATCCACGAAGTTCAACCCTTCTTCATAGTGCGGAAATCACCCCTGCACACGACTAATCACTTCTCAAGCTTCTGATATAAATCTCCAAGTGAACAATAGGAAATGGCAGATGCAGCTGGCTTAGGTAATGATCCAAGAAGAATATTTGACGCCAACAAATGCACCTGCATTAGAAACCAAAAGAAAAAAAAAAAAAAAAAAATGAACCCAAAAAACTATAAACTTGCAAGGACACACCTTTCAGTTCTAAAACTACCCAAAATGATTTTGCGAATTTAGACATCAATCTTGTTTTGGTGGAAAAACTAAAATATCAACCAAAAATTTTTAAAAAAAAAATTGTTCATGATAATATTAGTTAATTTGTCATCACTTGTTTTTCATTAATATCATAAAATAGTTGATGTCTGAAACCTTCTTCTACCCGTTAAAACCACAACCCTGGAATCCATTTCAAAACCCACCACAAATCCACTTGTGGACTGCCTAGGGTCGTATTTTCCTAATATGTCCTGCATTAGTTCCTATTTCCAGCATGTTATATTCCAAATACATCATCCTCAAGATGGACAGAGGTCAAAGCCATTGTCAAATTAAGAAAGCACGCAACTGAAAGCACCAAGAAAAAAGAATTGAGGAAAATTACAAGGATTAAAAAAGTATAAAATAAAGATATGAGATTAGGGAAGATAGACACTGTCCCGACTTGAATAAAGGTGAACAAACATCGCAAAATTATTCCTTTCATGGCTTCATCACAAGGCTGGGGAGATGGATTCTCCTACAATCATACTAGTTGGAGGGTGTTTTCCAATTATAGTTAGTGATATGTTTCAGCAAACAAAGACTTCTCATTATTCTACAAAAGAAAAATAAAATAAGTAAATAGAGAAGAATTTTTCATTACAGCACCGATCTATGTACTTCTAGTTGATTTTTATACGTGATATTTTTTCCTTGTAATTGAAAATGATTTTGAGGATGTCAAGATTGGTTGGTGATTGTGTTCTTAGTTATTACCCTATCATCTCTATTATAGTTTCTGTTTCTGGGGTGTGTGTGCATGCACACCTGCACATGAAGTAATGTAGAGTCACGAAATTATTCTCTCCTGTACCCTGATAACAATGTCTGTTATGATAATTGAACATAGTGACAGATTTGTTTGCTTGCTTAAATACATTAAAAGTGCAAATTAGTACTGTTTGTTTGATTAGTTGATTTTGCTACAAATTAGAACAATTTCTTATAAATTTTTTTAATTGTTAAATGCAATTCTCAGTAGGTCTTGTATTAAGAATATATCTAAATTAGAGAGTTCCATGCCAGTGTTTGCTTTAAAAACCATAAAATAAAAAAGATGAAAGAAGAAATAATTCATGCATGCTTTGTACGTTCATTCTTTTAGGGTTGGAGCACATTTCATGTGTTTTGCAAACTAACAAGAACAACTTCTTCATGATAATTTCATGTGTTTCACTTTATATCTCTCAAATTACAAATGAAAATTTGGAAGAGAAAAGTTGATAGTTGGATTCAAATATGTTGTGTTTTAATGATTTTCGTGCCAATTTTCTTTACATTATTAAATAAATCAATTGATAAATAAAAAAAAATAAGATGTTGAAGGAGATTAAAATATGTTTACATATTTATTTTTATTCTTTTTGAACGGCCATCAAAAGAAAGTTTAATTGATAAAAGAAAAAGATACAGATACACCCAAGATGCTTAGGAACTTGCATCATTGTCAAAACAACGCATCTCAATTAAGTTGGCACCTGAAGCATGACCCATCATGTGTAGCCCCAAAGCCACCAATAAGAGTTAGAGAGGTTCCAACTTGCTAAACAAAACAAATACAAATGAAATAATTTCAAGACTAATTCCCACCTCCTAGACAAACTCTAACTTGCTTAAGGTTAAACAAAAAATCATGGATAGAGAACTGAAGATCCTTCGAAGAAGCTTTCCACCAAATAGCAATTATGGTTATAATAAGGTCTCTCAATTCATCCAAAACTGGTTGTTTACCATGGAAGATAAACTCGCTTATGTGCTTCCAAATCGATCACAAGGTTGTTATACTTCAAATCTTTTTTTCGGCTTTCTACAATCGGATTCTTGCCCACCAAAGCAACACCTCTTCAACTGATCCAGGCATTGCCCACTGTGATCCCCACCAATTCAATAAATCAGACCAAACCTTCCAAATTTTGGGGCAAAAGAGCAGTACATGGTTGATTGTCTCCATCTCTGTTTTACAGAATATGTATAAAGTAGAAGCGTTGCCATCAAGAACACCAATCCTCTGTAGGAAAACTGAAGTTTTGACCTTATGCTTCCAAGCCAACCAACTAAAGAATTGGACTTTGGATGGGAGATGGGAGAGAATTATTCCACACCAATCTGCAGGGATGGATATGAAAACCAAGAGCTAAGTCACTGTGGTGGTACAAAATTGAGAACATAGATTGACCTACTAGAGATGCTAACCACTTAGGCATGTCCTTAACACCCAAAATTGAGAACTTAGATTGACCTGTTGGAGATGCTAACCACTTAGGCATGTCCTTAATGAAAAACCTAAGTGATTCGTGATTAGATCAAGATTTAATTGTTTCAATTCCCAACCAATTAAAACTCACAATTTAAATCATCAAGCACGTACGAAAGTGATTTAGATTGTTATTTCAGAAAACAATGAATCGACACAAACGATTTTTTACGTAGAAAAACCATAATTGAAGCACCTTCAATTGTGATAAAAAAACCACAGGCAAAACGCCACAAATCAATCCACTACTGAAGAAAGAAAGATTACAAAGATACCAAACAAATTACCAAAATTACTTCCAATTTGTCTTTAAATCTTCTATATGTCTTTCACCGCAACCTTCATATGGAATTGATTAGCTTGATGTTGAATCCACAACATCTATTGTTGAATAAATGACTACACACATCATCAAACTCCTTTGATTACTCTGTGCTTGAATCTTCGGATTCCACCGAAGAAGAATACTCTCAAAGAAAGATCAAACAAACTCTGTGATATGTGCTTATAAGAACATGAGTTCAAACTCAATCAAATATCAAGGAAAACTAGAAAAATATCCCCAAAAGAAAACCCTAAAACCCTTAAAGAAGATCTAGGAAAAGTAACCCTAGAGTTGGAGCAACATGAGGTTTTAAAGAGGCTGAGATCGCGAAGTCCGCTCCAGCGTGGGAATGGACGCTCGAGTGGGGACTCTATATCACGTGTTCCAAATCACGATTCATGCTTGAGCGGAAGATCCCACGCTCGAGCGTAAAAATACATCACTCAGTATTTTTACAAACATGCAAAATACTGTGAGAGTGTAAACTCCGCTCGAGCACCACTTTGCCCGCTCGAGCGGGAAGACCAAAAAACTGGAAAATTACAACTTGATTTAAACCCAAGTTTGTCCATGGAATTTGACAAGAAGTAGGGTCCTAACACTTAACACCCAATCTAGGTGAAGGAGATGCACTAAGAATGACTCTGAGTCTTTGAACCTCAGCCCTTTCCTAATCAAATAACTCTCTTCTGAATTTGAAGTCCCACCCCCCTAGAGTTACTTTTCTGTCATAAAACAGTTTCAGAGAGCCTTTCCTATCATTAGTTAACCTAAAAGGTCTGGGAAACTCTTCCTCAAGGCATAAATTACCACACCATCTGTCAAACCAAAACCACACCCTATTTCCAAGTTGAATCAACGAATAAATGTTTTTTGGTATTTTAGTCCAAGGTGAATCAACAAATAAATGTTTTTTGGTATTTTAAGTCAATACTAAGATTCATCACTTTTTTTGAGATTAATCTGGAATTAAATTCAAAGTTTTAGTCATTGTAGCAAATGCGACTTTCAGATTTTGGATAACTTACATCTAATTTTCTTGTTGAGTGCTTTTGCACCAAACTATTATTTAAGAAACAAATCAAAGAATTTAAAATTAAATTTTAATAATGCAATTTTTCCCTCTTTCCTTTTTTATACATGCAATTTCCATCTATCCTTCTCAATTATTGTTATTATTGCCCAATTTTTGTATTTTTTTTCTTAAGTATTATTTCTGGTATTTCCTATCATATAACTAATCGTAAACAATTTATTTTCCAATTATTGTAAATTAGTTGATACCATTTCTATTGTAATAGCAAGTTATTGTGGTTGCCACTAGTAAGATTCAGTCTACCCATTAGTTAGTTTTGGGTGTATTGAGACATGTTAGTTTGCTACTCATTAATTCGGGATGTATTGAGACATCTATCCCATCCCATTTATGAACAAAAGTAATTCAGTTGTGTATAAATGTTGTTGGAATGCATTCTCATATATGAATTTTAATATTAAAATTCATATATATCTATATTATATATAAAGCAAACGTTGGACTTGATATCTTGAAACTTTTACTTTCTTTATTTCAAGTGAATTCCTTTTGTAATTATCGATTATTTTTCAATTACAATAAATCGTAATTACAAATCTATAAATTATAATTGTAAATTTGAGGCACAAGTATATGTATATGTTAGGCATGTGCCCATTTGAACCACTAGTATCACTTAATCAACTCCTAATCTTGGCCCAAAAACATAATTAATAATAATTCTACCGATATTTAAAAATACAAGAGGCTAAATATAATTATTTGTCAAAAAAGTAATGATATTTGAACATTCTATTATATTTTAGATATGTAAGTTTTTAGTAAAATTTTTAATAAGAATTCTAGTATATGTAGTATTGCTCATAAAAATAAGAGTTCTCTCAACTTCCAACAAATGCAACTGCAATAATTATAAAACGATAAACCCAAAAAAGGGAAATGAGTGAGACCCTCTTTTTTGGAGACACCCACAACCCCCAAAGTAATTCACACCATTCGTGTATATGTGGGGTCCACTCATGTATGTGTAGGGCCCACATCATGAGTGATGTGTATCACTTTGGGGGTTGTAAGGGTCTCCAAAAAAGGGGTCTCTATCATTATTGTCCAAAAAATTAGGGTTAATTTTACATTTTATTCTTTGTACTATTGTCATTTTTTCTATTTTATTATTATTCAACTATTAATTCTATCTAATTAGTCCTTAAATTTGTATTAATGTGGTCCAATAGAAGATAGTTGTCCAAATCAATAACCATTAAAACCAAACTTGATGGTCAAAAAGTCATTTAAAAATTTGAACAATGAAACCACACAACCAAACCCCAATTTTTTTATGCTAAATTACACTAATGATTCTTTAATTTAATTTAAAATTTTTTTTTTTTGATTAGCAAAAGAAAATTTTATTGATGAACCAAAGAGAATTATATCAATAAAGAAAACGATGAACGCAAAGAGCATCAAAGCAAAAACAAACCAATCCCAACTAGGTTGACACCGATAAGTCCGCCTTATCATCGGCTAGCACACTATCAAGAGTTAGTGAGTAACCAACCGTACAACAAAAAAAAAAACAACAAAAACAGACGACACACAGCCAAGCACACACAAGAACTCCAATGCTAATATAAGACATACAACACAAACCATCACAGTAACCTTCCTCAAGAGAGCTTGACAGCATAACACAAGGATACCAAAACTCTTCTGCATTTAGTATCAGATCAACCAGAAGAACATTCATTATTAATTGAAGAACAGTCATTATTTTTTTTGATCAGCAAAAGATAAATTATATTGATGAACCAAAAGAGTATTATATCAATAAAGAAAGCGATGAGTGCAAAGAGCATCAAAACGAAACAAATCAATCCCAACTAGGTTGGCATCGATAAGTCCACCCTATCATCTGCTAGCACACCATCAAAAGTTGGAGAGAATCCAACCGCAAAAACAATACAACCAGCCGAAATAAAAAGACACACAAAAACCAAAAACAGGAGAAACACAGCAAAGCACACACAAACTCCTATGCAGCCAGAGGACAAACAACACAATGAGGCAAATGGCATGCAGTATCAGGACATTCAATCATTCCCCTGTAATACCAGTTGCCAAAAACACTTCTTTTCCACCCCTCCCCTAGCCCACCAATGCAGCAATACTTCAATTGACCCAAAACTGCTGTATCTGCTACTCAAACAGTAGAACAACAAGAACTCCATTCAGATGCAGGCCTCAACAACCAACTGAGCCCAACAAAAACAAGACTAGATGGCAGATCAAAACAGCAGTCCTTGTAGCAGTCCTTGTATAGAAGCATAGACCACCACAGAGTAATTGCTCCTTTTATCAGTAGCCCATCTTCACCAAAACAGGGCAAAACTACCAAACATTTCACCATCAGCAAGCCAGCAGTAGGAACAGAAGTAGCTCCACATTTGATTTGAAACATGATCAGTAGCAATACCCTTTACTTACTCAATCAACTCTGTAGCAGCCCCAAATTTGATTAGAAAGTAGTAGCCCCACAACACCAAGTATATTCCAAAGTTAGTAGCAAGACAGACACCACAACAGTTCAGCACAATGAAATTCCACCCAGCAAACCCCAGTAGCAATGCAGCAAAGTCAGCAGCATTGGTTGCTAATCTTTTTACCCCAGCTGGTATCAAATTCTTAGCCACAACCTGCAACTTGGTAGGCTACCTCAAAACAACTTGAAATATTGTTTGGATTAATACTACTTGTCTTCATGCCTGATAATATCTTAGCAGCTGATTTGGTGAATTCCATTGATTTTCCGAAAGTCTTGAGCAAAGCTTCATTGCTTAATTTCCTTTCCAAATCTGCTAACTCCAACCCCAGCAAACTGTTCCAGCAGAGCCTACACAAATGTAGAACTACCCAACAGAACTACCCGACTACTGCACTCTTCACAGCAGATGCAGAACTACCTCCATGCTACCCCAGCAGTATACACCAGGAGCACAACTACAACAGAACCCAAGCCAGATGCAGACCATAGCAAGGCCACAATCACCTACCCCCCACACACCTTCGAACCTGATCCAGATTCTCAACCACATCATGGACTGAATAATGTAATAACCTAGAATTATATTTAATCCACAAAACAATTCTAGTTTTGATTAGATCGCAGATTTCCTCTAAGCAGAGCTGTTTACCCTTGAAAATGCACTCATTCCTCAGAGTCCAAATAGACCATAACACAGCGAATGGAATTACATTCCAAATCTTGGTTTCAAACTTACCTCACTTGAACCCGCTCCACCACTCCAGCACACCTCTAGCATTCTTAGGAATCATCCATTACATACCTCACCAGGACAAGATATTGGACCATGTTTTCCAAACAAACATGCACTGAACCAACACATGACAATCAGTTTCAACAGCATAACCACAAAACACACACTTTGTTGTAGCATCATGACTAAGGCACCCTACGTATTGTAGGAAAGCTCTAGACTTTATTCTACCCTTCCAAGCGAGCCATCCAAAAAATTGCACTTTTGGTGGAGATAAATTTTTCCAAATCCACCTAGCATCCTCCACCCTGTGTGCTGCATTGGATCTGCTATACAATGATTTCACAGTGAAAAGATATGAGGTTGAGGCTTTCCAAACCCAGGAGTCAACTCTGTTTGATAAAATTGTCTCATGTGTAGATAGGTAAGCTCTAAGTCTACCCACTTCATGTTCCACCCAAGCCCTCAGGCCTCTTCTGAATTGAAAACTCCACCCATCTGAACTATTTTTCCTGTCAATCATTTGTTTAAGATTGGACTCTTTGTCATCTGACAGCTCAAATAGCCTTGGAAATTCAACTCTCAAGCTACAATTCGAGGACTAATGTTCCTTCCAAAAACTAATTCTCCTCCCATTCCCAACTTTAATGACAGAATTCTCCATGAAGTAACTGAATAGATTGGGGCTGTTGTGTTCTAGACTTAGAATGTCACCCCAGATTCTGGAGAACTTGACCACCCTCTACCAGAAAAGGCCTCTATCTCCCTTCAGAGCTACTATATTTACTGATGACAACATCTTTCCACAATGCTTGATCTTCACCACCATATCTCCACCACCATTTTGCTAAGAGACACTTATTAACATCCTTCAGCCTTCTAATACCCAAACCTCCACACCCTTTCTTTTTGGTGATCTCTTCCCGCTTCACCATATGAAGCTTCTTTTTGTCTTCATTGCCTCCACACAAGAATTTGGCTTGGATTTTATCAAGCAACTTCGCTACACCCATTGGAACTTTAAATAAAGATAAATAAAACACTGGTAGTGAGTTTATTACTGACCTGATCAGAGTAAACCTCCCCCCCAAAAATAGAACCTTTCTCTTCTAAGAAACTAATTTAGACTTGAATGTATTGATCACTGGCAACCAAGTGTGCTTCTTTTTTGGACTGGCCCCAAGTAGCAGCCCAAGATATGTGAAAGGCAGCTTTTGACCCTGGCAGTTTAGTTTCTCTACAAAATCAGCTAGCACCTTCTTCTATACTCCCACCCCACAGACCTTGCTCTTATGGAAGTTTATCCGTAATCCAGACAACACTTCAAAACATCTCAGAATTCGTTTGATATTCAAAATTTCCTACTCATCAACCTCGCAGAACACAATAGTGTCATCTGCAAATTACAAATGGGTGACACTAATCCTTCTATTGCCAATAACCACACCTTTAATTATCCCTAAATCTTTTGCCCTTTGAAATAACATATTAAGACCTTCTGCTACAATTATAAAGAGAAACGGCGATAGTGGATCCCCTTGTTGGAGTCCTTTTTCCGGACAAAATTTAGCCGTGGGTGAGCCATTCACAAGGATTAAAACTCTAGATGATTGCAAGCATTCTTTTATCCACCAGGTTTACTTGTTTTGAAAACCAAAGCTGGACAGCATAGCTAATAAACACTCCCAATTTATATTATCATAAGCTTTTTCAAAATCCAATTTCAAAATCAGCCCCTTCTACTTTTTCTTCTTCCACCAATCCACAATTTCATTAAATATTAACACCCCATCCAGAATGTTCCTTCCACCAACAAAAGCTGTTTGGGATTCCCCAACTATCCTTGGTAGCACCTTTTTGAATCTGTATGCTAGGACCTTGGACAGAATCTTATAAATAGAACCAATAAGGCTGATTGGCCTATAACTTGAAATGCCCTCCGGACAATCTTTCTTGGGAATTAACGTGATGAAAGAACTATCAATACCTTTGGCTAGACACCCATTATCATAAAATTCCTTGAAGAACTGCAAGATTTCTTTTTTAAATACCTTCCAGCACTTTTGAAAGCAAGATAGGTTAAACTCATCCAATCGTGGAGCCTTATTGCCATCACTCTCCTTCACAGCCTTCCATATCTCCTCCTTAGAGAATGGTGCAATTAACCCATCTGAAACAACATCACTCCCAATGGTTCTGAAGAGGCCTTGAAGCTTAGGCCTTGATTTCCACTCTTCTGAAAATCTCTTCTTGAAGTAGTTAAACACCTTCTGCTTAACTCTATAGGGATCTTCATGCATCACCCCATCTACTTCAATTGAATTCAACAAATTTTTGTTCTGTCTACTGGTAGCGACAATATGAAAAAATCTTGTATTTTTGTCCCCCTGGAGATTCCAGTTCAATCTAGACTTTTGCTTCCATATCCAGTCCTCAAGCCTAGATAGTGACCACACTTCTTTTCTTAATTCTCTTCTTCTTCTAATCTCATTCTCCTCAAGACTTCTAGACTCAGCCATTAAATCAATGGCATGAAGCTCCTCCTCTGCTACCTTTAACGCAGCAGACACATTTCCAAAAACCTCCCTATTCCATTTTTTCAACTCTGCTCGAAGCACCTTGAGTTTATTCATAATAACGAAACCGCCCATCCAGAAAATGCAGACACATTCCAAGCTTTCTTCACAAGACTTCCAAAGTTAGGATGGAGGGTCCAAGCGTTTAAAAAACGAAACGGCCTTAGACCCCAATCCCTCAAATCTTTTACCAGTAACAGTGGGCAATGACCAGACACTTCTCTTCAAGCCCCATAATTTTAAGTTATATATTTCCATCCACTCAGTTGATAACAATACTCTGTCAATCCTACTCCATCTTTCCCCTTCAATAGCATTACACCATGTGAATTGCCTTCCCATCATAGTTAAGTCAATAAGTTCTAAATTTTCTATGAATTGGTTGAACTCCTTCATCCCTTTGCCTCTTCTAGAGTATCCCCTTCTCTCACCAATGCTCCTAATTTCATTAAAGTCACTAGCTAAGCACCAAGGATCACAAAACACTGTTTTCAATCTATGTAGAACACTCCAAAATTTACCCCTCTCATTAACCTCAGTTGGTGCATGGATATTAACCAGAACACACTTAAAATTTGGCAAGAGAGTCCCTGAGAGTATAATACAGTGCCTAGTGCTACAGCACTGAAAAAGATAAAACACAGACGACTTCCAAATGCACAATAGACCCCTTGCCCTTCCTATAGAGTCAACTACCATATACTCAATATCTTCATCCGGCCATAACGATTGAACAACTAATGAAAAAATATCAGACCTCTTTGTCTCTTGGAAACAAACAAACTCAATATTCCTGTCCTTAATTATACCCCTAACCTTCCTTATCTTTTCAGCTTTACCCAAACCCCTAACATTCCATGATATTAGCTTCATTAATACATAATGATTAACACCTTATACCTCCTAATGCTAGCACATCAACTTTGTGCTTCTACACCCCTAGGTACTGCCCTTTCTTTATCCTTGACTTCCATATCTTTTAATTTTAGCATTACCTCATCTTCCTTACCTTCGAAACATATGCCTAGAGCTTTGCCCATGTGAATTGTTGCCTCTGCCTCTTCTTGTAAGATCTTGTCAACACTCGAAGACCTCCCATTTGAACCTGATTTTGCTGTTGACCCATGTGACACAAATCTTGCTACCAGCCCCGATTTTGCCCTAAATACAGCGCCTTTGCTCCAGTTACCTAAAGCTAATGCTCCACCATTTCTCACACTACTCCCTCCACTTCCTTTTCTCTGAATTCCCATCGAGCTGCTGCCAGCGGATGACGCCCCCCTCCTCCTCACCAGCTTTTTTCTTTGCTTCACCTCACCCCTTTTCGTACCTATGTTTCTTTGAACAACATTGTAATGTATTGGTAATGGTACTGATCCATTGCTATGGGCCTGCGACCCTATATCATCCAAGCCCACACCTCTTAAAATATTACCATTAATAATGGGCCCATTTGATAACCCAATACGATAGGCTTTACCCAAGTTAACTTCCAGTGATATTCCCTCTTTATCCAGCCCATTACCACTCAAACTTCTCATAAACCCATTTGCAGACGTCCCCGAACGCCCTAGGAGGATGACTCCCGTTTTGTTCATTGGGCTTACTACAGTTCAGGACTCAAATTGTCACAGTTCTTAATCTGAACCAAAGAGTCCAAATCCGGCAAATCGTTTTGAGAAAAACAGATTTTTTAGAAAGAAGTGCCAAACATGGACTGCTTTGCCAGATACAGAGTCGCCACCTAAATATTTATTCTGGGAGAATTTAGGAAACCCTGACTCGTTTGCCTAAGGCCACGTGTCCGTCATCACCAAAGTTACCTCGACTCGGGAACTTGGGTACGATTGGGGAAGGTCAGCTATGAGCATCCCCGCTCGCCCGATCAAAGATCGGCCTCTACTAACCATGATATCTTGTTTTTGAAAACACATGCATTCTTTTTCCAATTAATTAGCTAGAATTACTATGTGATGCGCACAACACAAAAGTATAGACTAGATCGCCTAATTTGGAACAAAGCATTGCACATCCGTTTCGTTTAGGAAATGGTTTGAAATTTGCTAGTCACAAGTAGGCTAAAACACGGATTTCAATGAGTTGTTCCAACTCAAACAATCCAACCTTCACCCACAGGCATTCAAGCAGTTAATCAAATAAGCATTTAGGCACATGGTAATCATGCTATTATGGCAACACTCACACGCATGCGGTATGCTAAAGCATAAAAGCTTATCGAGTACTCCAAGCCAAAACAGAAACTAGTTAGTAATCATATGCATGATCCTAGTTCATCTTAAGATGGCTAATGCAACACATGCAAGATGCAACTACAATAGGCTCGGCTATTCTAAGATGGCATATGATGATGCTATAACTAACACGTATTCAACTTGGAATTGAAATACAATGCAGTTAGTATGATACGCCGAGCCCGGTGCATGCAAGACAAATGTATGGATGCACGCATGCATAGCATAAGGTATGCTAAATTAAATATGCCCTAATACTAACCATCAAAAGCAGGTAAGTAAAAGGGAGAAAGAAGTGGGGATTGGAAGACATGCACACACGCACCCACACTTATTACAAATTCGCCCTCGCTCGGAGGGACCAAAAGAATAATACAAATTAATTAACCTACAAGCTAATTAATTATTACAGACCACCTAATTAATTAAGCAAATTAACTAAGCTAAGAAAGCAGTAAAGGCCTCGGGGAGAGGGTCCAATGCGCGCGTGCTCGGGTTTGCTTAGAAATCCAACGCCATGCACAAGTTTGCCTCTGTTTTCCCTGCTCTGCTCCTCTGAAAATTGCACAAGTCCCAGGGAGCACTCTATGGACACTGTGGAACATCACCGGCTAAGACAGAACACCATCGGCCATGTCTGGATGGTCATCGACCATTTGTAAAGCCATCGGCCAACAATGGATGGCCGGTCGGCAGTATAGATGGCCGGCCGGCCAAAGCTTCCTGCAGAACCTGTTTTGACAGCAGCAGGGGGCAAAACAAGGCATGGCAATGCATTTCAAGCAAATGTATGCACCACCACATCCCCTATCATATTTATGACTCAAAGGGGTATGGTGCTCGATTCTCGGACCACCAATCGCGCATTTCAATGCGTGATGGCCCAAGAGACCAAGTATGCATTTTCAATGTAGAATGAAATGCACATAAACAAACAATGAGCTCAACCTCTATCATACTCAATTCAAGAGGCAAAGCATGCATGCCAATGTAATGCAACCTAGGCATGTGAACTAAGTGTGCAACATGATCATGCAAACAACAAAACCATGTGCAATAGGCACATGAACTAAACAAGTAAGCATGCAAGGCATATAACATCAATGTTAATGACACACATGCAATAACATGAAAGGCATAACACATGTAAATATGCAAAGCAACTTAACACAAGAAGCATGCCAAATGCGATGACACTTAAACATGCAACATGTTAATAGGCTAAGTACCTAAACATACAAACATGTATAGCATGCAACAACATGCCAAAGGGATGGTCTTAAACTAATTTGGACAGCTCTCTACTAGGTCCAAAACAGCGGCCAAAATGATGCAAGTGAGGCAACAAAATACATGGAATGCATGCACAATTCATTAAACCAAGCTTAAGACACAAAAATGCAACTCTACCAAAGCATGGCAAGGAGGGAATATGGCATACAATGGTGCATGTTCCAGATCTGAAATGGCATGCCAAATGACTCCAAAATGACTCCAAAGCATGCAAACACTCATGTAATGCATTGTTAAGGACTCAAGCACTAAAGCTAGTGAAATGCAATACACTATAAACATGCAAAGCGATGCTCGAATGATGAAACCAGCCCCAAACAGTCCCTATGCAGCCCAAAATAATGCTAAAACATGTATGAAATGTAGCCAAAATAAGCTAGCATGCTTGGCCAAAACAACATGCAACATAGGCTAGTAAGCATGGTTTACACTACACCTATATGAAGCATGTGAGAGTTCATCAAACCAGCTAAAAAACAGTAACATGGTATGTCAAATAAGCCCCAAAAACCCATGGAAACAAGGTCCATGCATGCAAGAAAGATGTGTTCCTTTGAAAGGCCAATAAGAGGGTTACTCTACACATGCAACAAGGACACTTAACATGGGAAAACCAGATCTGGAAATGACTTATGAGGGTCCTAAAACCCACTGAAAAATGCTGGAAATAAAGCGTGGAAGCTTGCAAATAGGAGCTCCTTTGTAAGATCAAAAATGCAAGTAATCAAGACAATAAGGAGAGGGGATGGCCCTCTCCTTCTTAGGACCTCAAACCACCATCCTCACCACTGAAATCCCTCAAGATTTCAGTGGTGAGGAGGCCCAAACAAGGTGGTCCCGAAGCTCACCAAAAACACACAAAAATGAGGCCAAACAAGGCCTAAGAGGGGGTAAACGACCCCAAACACAAAAGTGACCTTAATGAAGTATCTTAAACACAAAAAAATAGAACTTTTTTATGTTATACACAAATCTCAAATCAGCAAGCAAGACAGGCTAAACGTGTGTGCAAAAACGGGAAACAAAGAGGGAAAAGGAGTTACCTTTGTAGCCAAAAGGGGACAGCAGCCTCTTGGTCCAAAAAAACAGTCCATTAGCCTCTGAAAATGGGCTTCAAGGTGCTTGGATGGATGATGGAGGTGTTGTGCTAGGAGGTGTAGTTCAAATGGCCAAGAACTAGACCCTTTTGCACTCTCTAACCCACACAAATGTAGAGAGAAAGGGAGATATAGAGAGAGAGTGATATATATATAATATATATCAGATTTTCTAACCCTTGAAATGGAAGGAGAGGCTCTCCTTATATAGGCCAAGGCAAGGTGCCAAGCTTCTAAGAGAAGCTAACAAAGTGCAAGCTTCTTGGAGAAGCTAAAAAGGTTCAAGCTTCTCCAAGAAGCTAAAAAAAGGTGCAAGCTTCTAAGAGAAGCTAAAATGGTTCAAACTTCCTCAAGAAGCTAAAACAGGGGGTTCAAAAGGTTCAAACCCCTTCAAGAAAAGGTCTCGGCTAGGAAAAGTGCCTAATCGGCCAAAGTTGGCCGACCGACCGCAAAAGAGGCCGACCGACCGCAAAAGATGCCGACCGGCCACCAAAGGTGCCGACCGGCCACCAATAGTGCCGACCGGCCATCACCAATGGCTGGTGGCAAGAAAACAGGGCCGGTGGCCTCAAGCCATGGCCGGTGAGGTGTGGGGATGTCCAATCAAGCCACTCCCTGTCTCCAGAAGCAAAAGCAGAAGTCGAGAGGTCTTGAGGCAAGGTACGCGACCGAAACCTCTGAGAACTCAAGATGAACACGAACATGGATAATCATCGAGTGTTCAAACGATGACGTCCAAGTCTTGAGGACGGTCAAAAATGGGGTGTCTACACCATTAAGCATCCTAGTTTCCTCCTCACTCTTACTTCCTTCATCGTGACCTTGAGCAGTACACAACTTTACGGAAGTTGTTCCCATGCCTGCTTTTGTCTCTCGTCTTCCCGAAGCAACTTCTACCGTCTCATCCACTACCAAGGTAGAACAATCATTCGGAATCTTCTCCACCACCTTAGGTACATTGGTTGCCATCTCATCCTTGTAAGATCTTGCCACATCAACGTAGGTGTCCAGCTCATTTTGTACTGAATCCTCCACCGTAGCCTCCTCCTTGTTCGAATGCTTACCATGCCCAGTAGCATGGCTCGACGTCCCAACTGCACTACAAAGATCATCCCTCTTCTGAGATGACTTCACTTTACAGGGTTCACCCATCATTTTAGTTATTATCACCTGTTCTTCGCACACTCTAATTGGATACATTATACCATTACATTTGATATGGACTATTGTGTTTGTGGAATACATTACACTTGTTGCTACTTTTATCCTCCCACAGCTAAATGATGTTTGATTTGAAGTATCCTCATCCAACCGAAGTATTTCTCCCCATAACCGGCCAATCTTCATGAACGTATCATTGCTCCATAAATTCAGGGGAACCCCATAATAACAAAGCCACACACCCCTTTTCGGAGTTAAACATACCCTCCTCTTCCACTTTGTGACTGATACACACCATTGTTTTAGGCATTCATCTAAGAGGACCAGTTGAGAATTCATGACCTCTGCCGACAAAAACGACACTACGGCTATTCTTCCCTCTCATTTTCTAACCACAACGTCCTTCGAACCAATTTGATAGACACTATCACGGAACTCAGAGAAAGCATAGAAGCTTTTCAATTTGACAATAACGCTGTCATACAACCAGCTATTTCTTGATTCCACCCCCATTATGACATGCGCTATATTTCCTTGTTTGTTGCCTTGAATTACGACTTTTGCATAGGATTGATGACCCATCAACTCCTTATCTGCCCTACCATCATTTCTACCCACAAAACCACTTGTATTGTCTCTAGGAGGAGCTACCTTTTGTATCACCCCCTCCATATTCCTATTACTTCTTACCTTCTCAAAATCTGCTTTCTTCACATGAAGTTCCTTGTCATCGCACCATAACCCATTGGTTTTTTGGATTGCTACATCAGCTTCCACTGGACAATCATATCAAACAAACTCGAATCTAGATCTTGTGGACTTTTTGGTCTTGTTTGGGATGAAAACATCTTTAACTACTCCAAACTTAGAAAATAGTTAGAACAAACCTTTTGGATTCATTGACCTTGGAATATTGTCTACAAAGACCGTAATGACACCCACTCTATCCTCCTGAACACCAACCCTCTGAAATGGTCTTCTTCTCCCGTACATAACAGGCTACCACCCACCTGCTCCACCAGTTCCATCGTGTTTCTTCATAGCTCAGCTACCGCACATAATATTGTCATGAAAGAAGAACAGTCATTATTTATAGTGGCCATTTGTTACAAATCAATTTGTTTGGAGAAAAAATAAATGAGATGAGGTTTCCCATATTAAATTACAATAATTTCTTATAGAAAATAGTTAAAAGTAATTCTAGTATTATTCTGATGTACCCAAAAACAAAAACAAAAACAAAAAAAAAGAAGGTAATTCTGGTAGGTCTTATACTAAAAATAGATCTAAATTAGTGCCCTATGCTGGTATTAGAACTACAATGGGTATTCTTTTAAAAATAATACTACATGTACGAGCACGAAATTATCTTCTCGTACAATCCTGTTGATCAAGTCCGCGCTCCTTCAAATGTTGTCGCTTTACTCCCTGAAAGCACAAACGTGAGCTAGCTGGCGGGTGTGTGGCGGATACCTCTCTGATGCCTAAGTCAGCAAAATAGACAAATAGACAAAAGCTCTGTGTATTCGGGAATCAAAGTTGTGTTACCTCTACATAGGTTATGTTGTGAGTTTTTATAGGTTCCGCATGGCACAATCCTAGTAGGACTCTTATTCCTCCATGTAGAGTCCTCCTAGGAATCACACTCCTGAAAGATAATGCTTATCCTTCAACACACCCCTCACTGCTTAAACCAAGTGAGATGGTTTTACCACGGTTGGATGACAGTACGACCGAGCTAACACTACCTGTCACGACCCAAACTTGCCCCTAAAAGTTCGGGCATGACCTGTACGTAAAGGGACACTTAACCTGATATACAAACTATATGGGGTCAGAACGGAAGCATTAAATATCAAAATTTGACAATCGAAACATACTCCATTGAGCTACTTCTACATGCCAGGATCTCATTCATCACATGCATTATAGTGGATAAATAAAATTCCAAACTATAACCCGGAGCTTACGCATACACATTTACAATTCATGCCCTATAACTGGGCATATACAAAAGTAAATATGGAAATTATATACATCAACCTTAAATGGACACTCAAGGAAACCAACATCTTAATTGCTTAACAAAATCAATGGCTGGTATAGTGCCTGGACATATGAGGGTTGACAAAGAAAGTGGCGTCTTGGCTAGAACTGACCACCTGTTTGGTGACCTACAGAGACAGACATAACAGATAGTGAGCCGGGCTCAGTGAATAGTAATACATAAATAAAATGAAGCTTAACTTGGAACATAATACATATCAGTGCATTTAGTGCATATAAAAATGCAGAGTTCAAATGGTTAGTCTGAATCTGTGCTAAGTACATGGCGGCCTCAGGCCCAATCCTGCAATATAAACATAATGGTTACATGCCCTTATTTCTATAACATAAGTGTCATAAACACAATGACTATAAGCCTTTAGTCCTGTAATATAAACATATTAGCTTGAACATCTTAAACATATCAACTTGCACATTTTGAATATATTAGCTTGAACATTATAAACATATCAACTTGCACATCTTGAATATATTAGCTTGAACATCTTAAACATATCAACTTGAACATAACATTTTGGCTTAAAGCCCTTGAGAGTTGGCACAAAGCCCTTGGAAGTTGGCATAAAGCCCTTGCATACTTGAAAGTTGGCATCAAGCCCTTGAAAGTGGCATAAAGCCCTTGAGAATGGCATAAAGCCCTTGTAACTTGTAATGGCATAAAGCCCTTGAGAATGGCATAAAGCCCTTGTAACTTGTAATGGCATAAAGCCCTTGTAAATGGCATAAAGCCCTTGTAACTTGTAATGGCATAAAGCCCTTGTAAATGGCATAAAGCCCTTGTAACTTGTAATGGCATAAAGCCCTTGTAAATGGCATAAAGCCCTTGTAACTTGTAATGGCATAAAGCCCTTGTAAATGGCATAAAGCCCTTGTAACTTGTAATGGCATAAAGCCCTTGTAAATGGCACGAGGCCCTTGAAAATGGCATAAGCCCTTGAAAATGTTATTTAACCTTGAAACATATTTAAACTTGTGACATATACTAGAAGCATACCTGAAACATTCTTGAACTTGTAACATGCTTGAACATACCTGAAACATACTTGAAACATACGTGAAACATATTTGAAGTATACTTGAAATATACATGGACTGATAAGCTATTTGAACTTGTAACATACATGAACTTATGACATACTTGAACTTGTTCTTGAGCTTGTAAAATTCTTGACTTATAACATACATAACTTGTAACAGACTTAAACGTGAATCATACGTAAACTTTTAACATACTTAAACTTGTTTATGCTTGAACTTGCCACTCATAGTGAACTTGTAACATACTTGTATTTATCTACTTGGACTTATAACATTTATCTTCCTCGATACATTTACTTAAACATATAACATTTATTTTCTTTGTATCATTTACATACATGTATCATTTATCTTTTTTGAATCATCCACATGCATATAACATTTACCTTCTTTGAATCATTTACATACATAAGTAACTGAATTAACCGAATACTGATTCATGAAGTAGACTAGTTTCAGAAGCCTACAAAGTTCCATAGTCATATGATCGTATCGTCATTCTTTTCATCATCTCATTCATTTATAATTGCCATATTACTAGCATAGATGTTTACTTAACATGTAATAACAGAATGCTATTCATTATCTGTAGTAGAGAGTACTACTACTCACAGTGTTGTGATAACATGCTAGTTCCTCCCTGAGTGTGTCCTGCACACAACCATAACTTGTAAATTAGTTCTCTTCTCTTTTAAATCATTGAAGCCAATCCCTGTGTCATTATATGGATTTATAACCATCTTAAAGTCATCAGAAAAATATTCTAAAAATACCAGAGGGTCAAGCATGCAAAGCCGAACAAATACATTTTTTTGTCTGAAAATAAGCCTCTCCGCTCGAGCGCCACTTTGGCCGCTCGAGCGGACTGAACAAATTATAAAACTTCTGGGAGGTGGATTTTCCCGCTCGAGCGGGCCTTCCTCCGCTCGAGCGGACATGCGAAAATTCAGAAATTCTGAACTTCCCATTTCGAAACTCAACTTCATTTTCATGCCATTTTCATGCAATCCCAAGTGAAATTAATGCAATATAGTGACCCAACTTAACTATAACATGGATTATCATTTGAATATCACAAAATAAACATGATTAGAAGCTTCATCAAGTCATACTAAATTCCATCTTTTGATCCAAGTTTCTTACATCCATAAAACATAACATAACTCATAAATATAATTCCATGAAGTTGGCATAACAATCAAAGCTTGAAGTATCAATACCATTCCACACCTAAATTAGTTCCAAAACAACTAATTGATGAGAAGCCCCTTAATAATCTAACATAATTTATGATCAATTTTCCATAACCCTAAATCATCAAACATAAACCATAAGGAACCCTTTTTCACAATTAAGAGAAGAAGTTGTATGTATAATAAAATGTAATATACACTCTTTTAACCTTTCAATCATCAATTCCATACTTAAAACAACCATAAGCTTCCAAAATCCCCATTGTTCAAACCCTTAATTCCCAAAATCCATAATTTCTTCTATACACTTCAAATAAATGAAATTTGCACAATTAAACAATGAAAACAACTCAAATCTATCTATGGATGTAAATATTAAAGAGTATACAAACCCTTACCTCAAAATCAAGCAAAAGGGTGAGCTTGCAAAGAAGCCTCCACAAATCCAAGTCCTAATTGGGTAAAAACGTTGATCTTCCCTTATGTTTCATCCTTGATGCCAAAAACCATGGTGGATCGTAGTCAAAACAAAGGAATTCAAGGGTTTGGGGCTAGGGTTTCGGACTTAGGCAAAGAGGAAGGAAGAGGGAAGAAAAAGAATGCAAGAAATGATCCAAAATCTTGATTTTAACGCTGCTGTCCCGAAAACCCCGCTCGAGCGGACTTATCCCCGCTCGAGCGTACCTGCTCACAGCACAGATTCCAAAACTTCAAACATGCGTAACTCTCCCATCCGAACTCCGTTTTAGGTCATTCTTGTGTCCAAATTGAAGCCCCGGAAACAAGCTTTCCAATGGTTCTAACCTCATACCCAAATTCAAAGTGTGGAAAAGAAAATGGCAATTGAGTGACAGCTGGTCGTAGAATAATTATCCGGATTATATTCCTTGGTCCAATTTTAATTTACCATCATATCACCACCTCACTCAATACTCCAAAATAGATAAAGCATTCTCAATTCCAATAGATATAGGCGTATTAAAACACATTAACCCTTAATTAAATAAGGATGGCTCTTGGGGTCATTACACTACCCCTTTGTCATACTTAATCCAATGTCTTCGCATGCAATACATAGCTCGGCTCTCCTTTCACTTGTACCTCGATTTTGGCCTGCTGAGACCGAGCTAACTATACCAAGCTTCAACCAAGCTAACAAGAGCAAGGTCCGCAGGACGCCCAAATACCTCATCTCTGAATACTTTGACCGAGCTAATCACCACTCCGACTGTGGTGACTGTAGCCATATTTGGACCGAGCTAATTACAAGGTCCTCTACACTCAGCCCTTTTTACCTCGGCCCATAGAACGGCCCATTATCACGCCTTGGCCTAGCTCGACCCTAATGCACATAAAAACTCCTTCTCAATTGCCCCTTAATTCCATCTGCGTAGCTTGATTGGGATTACCTATTACCAGCTGAGCTAAAAACTTTAGGTTTTCAACCGAGCTAACTTGTCACCGGGCTACCGATTGATTCGGTCAAAAAACGTCTTTTCAGTCGCTGCATAACTGAATCGCTTACGATTCCCTTTGACACGTGGCTAGCCCCTATTGGTTGAGTACAACCGTCGACACCGACTTCGTATCTCGGGAATTTTGAACAGTCCCACCTTTTTCACTCTCTTTACACAAAGACCATATGTTTTGAACCAACCATTTCTACTATTCATCATCTTCTCTCTCTACCTTCTGAGCCTCCATTTTTCCTCAACACTGCATCTGCAAAGCTCGTGTTCTCTACTGGTGCCGTTTCCATCTTTGATTCCAAGATCTTTGAACTGGTATGTGGCTCAAACCTTTTTTCTTTTTCGTTCATTTTGTTTTGTATTGTAATACATAGCATAGTATATATGTTTTCCAAAAACACTTTCTTGTAGTTTCCATGAGAAATAACCACTTCATTCCAAAAACCATGTAATAGACCCACTGGATTCATAACCAATCTGAGAAATGATGCTTTTGATCCAAAATAATATTTCAACCGAACTAGCAGCCTGTTTGTACTTAAGGTGTGCACCCAACCGGACTAGATAAGTTTCAATCGGTCTAAGAACCTTCGGTTTCACTTAGCTGAGCTAGGAAACTGTATTAGGTGTGCGCACTACCGCACTAGAAAGCCTTAACCAATGACCGAGCTATAACTTGGGGCCAAACCAGCTCTCTGACTTAGTTAAAACCGAACTAAGAATGTTGCACCCTAAGCTTCAACCGGGCTACGAACCTCTCGTTTACTTAACCGGGCTAAAGTCCTTTGCTTCAACCGAGCTAAGGACGGATAGTATCCCACGTAGCCGAGCTAGGACTCCATTTATTTCGCCTTTGTTTCTTTTAGCACGGTCCAACGATCTGTGCTTAACACTTTTCCTTTTCACTTTGCAGACTGACTTAAGTTGGCCAGGCACACCTTTGCACGCTCAACTGAGATACTGAAGGTCATCTCAACACCAAGCTAAATTATACATAATTTAAGGCCACATGGGGAAGTATCGATTTTTACTGAACTCTTCAGGGGCTATTGCCGAATTTCGAAGGGACTACAACATCCCTGATGATGTTCACCTCAGTTTAGCCGAACTAGACACCATTCCCTGGGGAAAATCGGGCTTCGTCCTTTTCAACGTCATATCCATTGTAGAGGCTAGTCTCCGTTTTCCCGTTCAGCCTCTTCTTTGTGAATTCCTTAGACAAACCAGACTTTGACCTACCCAGCTTTCCACAAATTTGTACAGAATAATAAATGGCATCGCGGAGCTAAACCACCGGCTTGGCCTTAATCTCGGTTTAGCCGAGCTATTCCACCAATATTCACTTGGCCAGAACGAAGATGGCTGGGTCTACTAGTTAAGAATAAGAAGACGCGGAGAGAAGATAATAAAAAACACCCCAGACAAAGATGTAAATGATGACGATTTTTTCTGAGTCTCGGGCAACTTCGAAGACCAAGAAGCCCAAATACCAGGAGACCGGATCAATTGGAATAAAGGAGTAGCTGGTATATATACCTCGGCTCAGTTTTCTGCTTTCTTTACTCTGTTAGTCTCATTTTCAACCGTACTAACCGTTGTCTTTTTCCTTTATGCAGATTTGAACCTTCTAAAGTCCCAGTATAGTTACCCCAATCTTGACGCACTCCGCGCCGTACTAAGATATCCTGATCGAGGTTGGGCCGAGCTACTCAACTTTGAGTCGACATATAGATACAGCAGCAGGAGGAAGACCAGGGTGACAGATTTCCTTCTAGAGCCATCACCAGAACCTGATCCAACCCTTCCACAAGTCAACCTCATTCCATTAACAGCGGAACAAGAAATGGCCAAGAAGAGAGCAGTTAGGGCCCTCATCACCGAAACAAATCAAGCCGAGGTACCACAAGCTGGCCAATCACAAGAGGCCGTGGTGGCTCTTCCAACCGCTCAGCCTTCATCATCTCGGCCAAGCAAGCGTGCTCGGATTTCCACAACCGAGCCACGCCTTGTTGATGAGGTTAAAACCGTGCTTCCCCAAACCACACCACCAAGCCCACAACCTGAGCGCTCTGACCGAGCTAGCTCCTCTGAGTGGGTACCCAAGATCACCTACAAGAACCGCGCCATTACTAGCACTGATTTGGTGGTTGCAGAGAAAGACCATTCGCTGGCTTTTAACCTCGCCAAGAACGTATGCCTGCCAGTTGACATGGAACATCATGACCACCTCTCCGAACTGAAGGCCATTCGCTCGGCAACAAAATCAATGGTGCTGATAAGTTCTCCCTTTGCTTGTCTTTCTATTTTGTACATCTGTTTGCTTGGTTTTGCTAAAAGTTTCTTTCCGCCCTTTTGCAAGCCATGCAGAAAAACCACATTGCTCATAAGCGTGTGTTGGAATTGCGCAAGACAACAAGATAGGCTGTGGCAGAGGCCAATGCTAAATCAGCTAAGCTAGAAGAGTCCAAGAAGAAAATGGTCGAGCTACATACCGAGATGGCCCGCCTGACCGGTCTTGTCAGCTCAGCTGAAGCAGATAAGCAAAAAGCTGCGGCTGAGCTGAAAGACAAATATCTGCGCGAGCTGGCCAAGCTCGAGAGAAAAAAGAATGCTGAGATCACCCGGTTGGAGAAAAGTGTGGAAGACGCTGAAGACCGGGGTTACAAGAAGGGGGAGGCCACTTACATTCAACAATGTGAAGCTGCCAAAGATATATTCTTCAAATGTGGATGGAAGGCGGCGATGGCCAAGCTCGGTCATGGCCAAGAGACCGAGGTCTTCCAAAACCCTCCTCCATATTTCATACCAAGCTACATGGTGGACTATGCTATAGCCATTCAGCAAAAATTTCTTCAAGAAGGGGACGACGACAAGGATCCTACTCCTGAAGACAACGCCCAGCTCGGTTGCCAGTCTACCTCTCCCACTCCAGTGGTCTCCATCTCACCTTCACCTGTTGCGACTATCGTGGTGCCTTCGACCGAGCTCAACCAAGGTGTGCTTGCCACAACCGAGCTACCTCTGGGTGGAGACCAGGTTGATTTGGACGCCAACTTGGAAGACCTTTTCTCTTGATTTTTCTTTTCCTTGTTTAACAAAAGAGTTTGTAACCGGGTTGAGGCCCCACCTTTTGTACTTATGATTTGGATTTTGAATGAAAATCTTTTTCTTTCTGTTCGGTCTGTTCCATACCTGCACTTATTTTTCAACTGTAATTTGTATTCATTGTAACATTTTTTGGCCGAGATACCCATCTCGGTCCTAACCTTGTAATCTATTTGGTCATACCTGCCATCCTCTTTAGCCTCGGTTTTTATCTCGGCTGAAGAGTACTAGAAGTTGGTTATTTCAGCCAACCACTCTTCAGCCTAGATCCTTATCTCGGCTGAAGAGCACTAAAAGTTGGTTATTCCAGCCAACCACTCTTCAGCCTAGATCCTTATCTCGACTGAAGAACACTAAAAGTTGGTTATTCCAGCCAACCACTCTTCAGCCTAGATCCTTATCTCGGTTGAAGAGTACTAAGTGTTGGTTTTTCCAACTAACCACTTTAGCCTTGATCCTTATCTCGGCTGAAGAGAGCTTAAAGTTGGTTATTCCTGCCAACTTAGAGCTAAGTATTTGGTTATTCCTGCCAAACTTCTTCAGCCTAGATCCTGATCTTAGCTGAAGAGAGCTCAAAGTTGGTTATTCCTACCAACTTAGAGCCAGAGTGTTGGTTATTCTTGCCAACCTTCTTCAGCCTAGATCCTGATCTTGGCTGAAGAGAGCTCAAAGTTGGTTATTCCTGCCAACTTAGAGCCAGAGTGTTGGTTATTCCTGCCAACCTTCTTCAGCGTTGATCCTGATCTTGGCTGAAGAAAGCTCAAAGTTGGTTATTCCTGCCAACTTAGAGCCAAAGTGTTTGGTTATCTCTGCCAAACTTCTTCAGCCAAGATCTTGATCTTAGCTGAAGAGAGCTCAAAGTTAGTTATTTCTGCCTACTTAGAGCCAAGTGTTGGTTATTTCTGTCAACTCTACTATCATTGCCCCTAGCTCACTAAGACTATTTTTACAGAAGAAAACAATTTATGCTGAAAAGGAAACTACTTGTTTTATTAAAAAAAGAAAAACTACAACTATGTTAAAGAAAGGCTAAAAATAAAATAGTTTGAGATTAGCAGTGTTCCATGGCTTGGGAATGGCTTTGCTGTCTCTATCTTCCAAGTGTTATGCCCCTTTTCCTACTAATCCAACCACTTTGTAAGGTCCTTCCCAATTAGGTCCTAACTTGCCATCTCCGGGTACCAGGGTGTTTCCCATTACTTTGCGCAGCACCCAGTCTCCAATCTTGAATTGCCTCAGATGTACTGTCTTGTTATATTTTCTGGATAACTCTTGCTGGTATGAGACGATGTGAACCAGTGCTCTTTCTCTTCTTTTTTCTACAAGGTCGAGCTCCAATGCTATGGCTTCTCCATTCAAGTTTGAATCAAAATTTTCACTTCGAATAGTGGGGAGGCCAACTTCCAGTGGGATTACTGCTTCCATGCCATAGGCCAAGGAAAAAGGTGTTTCTCCAATAGACCGCCGAGGTGTAGTACGGTAAGCCCATAAAACATAAGGGAGCTCCTCAGCCCACTTGCCTTTTGCTTTCTCCAGCCTTTTCTTCAATCCATCTAAGACGACTTTGTTTGATGCTTCTACCTGGCCATTTGCTTGGGGGTATGCTGGTATAGAATTGTAGAATTCTATCTTGTACTCCTTACAAAAGCCTCTAAAAATTTTGCTATCGAACTGAGTGCTGTTATCTGATATTAAAGCCTTGGGTATACCAAACCGAGTGATGATATTCTGCGAGACGAACTTCTTCACATCTTTCTCTTTTATTGAGGTGAGTGCTTCTGCTTCCACCCATTTTGTAAAGTAGTCTGTTGCTGCAAGAAAAAACTTTCTGTTGTCAGGCGCCGTTGGAAGTGGTCCCACTATGTCCAAGCCCCACATTACGAAGGGCCATGGGCTAGTTAATGGTAGAAGCTCTCTGGCTGGTTGATGTATTTGGTGTGCGAACTTCTGACACTTCTCGCACTTCTTGACATACTTCTCTGAATCTGCTTGCATGTAAGGCCACCAATATCCTTGCGAAATTACTCTGTAGGCCAATGATCTTCCCCCTTGGTGGCTTCCGCATACGCCTTCGTGTATCTCGAACAAGAACGCCTCGACTTTGCTGGGATGGACACATTTCAAGTAAGGTCCTGTGAAGGATTTTTTGTACAAGGCCATTGATGGGGAGAGCCAAAATCGCTGTGACTTGGTTCTGATTTTGTTGGCTTCTTTCTTCTCTTAAGGTAAGACGTCGTCTTTTAAGAATACTATAATGGGATCCATCAAAGAAGGGCCTAGTTCGGCACAACATACCTCAGCTACTTCGGGTTTTTCAATGCTTGGTCAAGGTAGGAAGTCGATCAGTAATGGATGTGGGATGGATGAATCTGCCATCGAAGCGAAGCCTGCTAGTTCGTCTGCTCTGCTGTTTTCTTCTCGGCCGATCTGTTCTATCCGCACTACTTCGAATTTCATGATCTCTTTTTTGACTAACGCTTGGTACTTAGCCATCCTTTCATCTTTTGCCTCGTAGTCGCCTGAAATCTGGTTTACTACCAGCTGAGAGTCACTGTAAACCATTAGCTCGGTGGCCTTCATGAAGAGTGCTGATTTTAGGCTTGCTAAAAGCGCTTCATACTCTGCTTCATTGTTTGATGCTGGGAAGCCAATGTTGACTGCTTGTTCCACTATTAGGCTATTTGGCGAGATGAGGACTATGCCCAGTCCTGCACCATACCTGTCGGATGCTCCATCCATGAAGAGCTTCCACATCTCTCCAACGAATAGCTTCCAGCAAGTAGAGGGGTCGGATGATGTCTTGGGGTCATGTGTGTTGCTGATGTCTTCTTCATAGTCCACACCTACTGTTTGCCCTTCACTGTCAGATTGTACCAAGTTATAACTTGTTGATGAGTCTTTGCCAAATATAGCGCGGTTTGCCTCTTCTTCCCTTTCTCCAATCCGGTATGCCTTGGGATGTGGCGGTGCATCTTGTATTGGGGGTTGCGCGGTTCCTGCGGCACTCTTCATCCCCTTTCTGTTGTACCAGTCAAGTCCATTGGGCAGATGTGATGGCTTCCTAGTGTGAACTCGGCCACAAAGTCTGCCAAAGCCTGAGCTTTTATTGCGGTTCTGGATTGAAACTTGATGTCGAATTGTCCTAGTTCCATTGCCCATTTCAAGATTCGCCTAGAAAAGTTCGCCCTTTCAAACAAAACTTTTAATGGAAAAGCTGTTAGGATGATTATGGTGTGGGCGTGGAAGTAATGTGACAGCTTTCTCGAGGCCATCATCAAGGCTAAGGCTAATTTTTCCAAAGGTAGGTACTTGGTTTTTGCTCCCAGCAAGGTTTAGCTAACGTAAAAGATGGGCAGATGTTGGATTCCTTCCGCTCTGACTAACACTGCACTGACTGCGTGCTGTGAAACTACCAGGTACAAAAAAAGCTCTTCTCCAGGTATTGGGGTTACTAGCAACGGTGGAGAAGACATGTACTCTTTCAAGCTTTCTAGGACGCGGTCGCATTCTTCATCCCACTCAAACTTGGACTTCAATGCTTGGAAAAATGGTCGACATCTGTCTGACGACCGACTTATGAACCGGTTGAGTGCGGCTGTTAGGCCAGTGAGATGCTGCACCTCCTTGACTGTGTTGGGACTCTCAAGATCCTGGATTACTTTGATCTGAGAAGGGTTTGCTTCTATACCTTGGTTAGTCACCAGAAAGCCTAGGAATTTGCTCGATCCTACGCCGAATGCACACTTGGATGCATTTAGGCGCAACTTGTTCTTTTTCAGAATTTGGAACATCTCACTTAGGTCCTTGAGATGGTCCTTCTCATCCTTGCTTTTGACCACAATGTCATCTATGTAAGCCTCCATTGTTCTGCCTAACAATGGTTCAAACATCTTGGTAACCATCCGTTGGAATGTTGCCCCTGTGTTTTTTAGGCCAAAGGGCATGACCTTGTAACAATACAATCCTCTAGGCATTGTAAAGGATGTGACCTTCTGATCTGGTTCATACATAGCGATCTGATGGTAACCTCTGTACGCATCAAGGAAGCTAAGTCGATTGTGTCCTGCCGTCAGGTGTACCAGTTGGTCTATCCGTGGTAAGGGAAAGCTGTCCTTTGGGCATGCCTTGTTGACTGTTTTGTAGTCCACGCAGACACGCCATTTTCCGTTCTTCTTTGGCACTACTACGGTATTGGAGATCCACTTGGGATAGTGCACTTCTCTGATAGCTCCTGCCTCCAACAAGTTTCCCACTTCTTCCGCCACTATCTCGGCATGGTGGAGTGCTGATCTGCGAGTGCGCTGTATAACTGGTCTAGCAGTTGGGTGGACGTTCAGTTGGTGACAGATGAAATTTGGGTCAATGCCAGGCATGTCATACAGTGTCCAGGCAAACACTTCGATGTTAGAGGTTAAGAATTCCATGACCTTTATTCTCTCAGTGCTAGACAAAGACAAGCCGAGCACAAAGAACTTTTCTGGGTCTTTTTCATCTATCCTTACCTGTACCAAGTCTTCCACTGCCTTCTGATCAGCTGCCTTGCCGACATTCGCAAATAGGTCATTGCTTTCTGGCTCTTCGACCATCTGTACAAACCCTTTTGCAACGCGGCTACCATTTACTGTGACGAAGCACTGTTTTGACATAATTTGGTCTCCAAAGACCTCTTCAATTACTCCGGCTTCGTTGGGGAACCGCAATACTTGATGGTAGGTTGACGCTATCGATCGCATGGCATGCAACCATGTCCTCTCCAAAATTATATTGTAAGTGGAAGGGACTTTCAATACCCAGAATTCCACTTGTTTCTTCATGGTTCCTACCTTAACTGGGAGGATTATCTTGCCCACTGGCCACTCTAGCATTGAGTTGAATCCGATTAGGGGAGATGTTGCAGGTACCATGTCTTTGTCCTCCAGTTTCAATTGTTTGAAGGTTTCGTAATACATTATCTCACATGAGCTTCTTTGGTCAATCAAAATCCGCTTCACGTCAAACCCCTTGATGCGTAGAGTAACAACCAGTGCATCATTGTGAGGGCAATATATCCTTGCCAAATCTTTGTCTAAAAAAAATATTTCATTGGTGGCCTCTGTTCTCCCCTTTTTGATGGTAGGTTGTGCACTTAATACCTCCCTCAAGTGCTCAGCCTTTTTGATCATTCCCCTGAGCTCACATACCCACTCAGGTTCGAATACTCCATGTATTACGTTAATTACGCCTTGAGGTGGGGCGTCGACCGGCATTCTGTTTGGGTAGTTGTGGTTCTGGGGGGCTGGTTGTGTTCCTCCTTCTATGTACTGGTCCAGGTGCCCAGCTGCCACTAACTTCTCCAAATGCTGCCTTAACGGCGTGCAATTTTCAGTGTGGTGTCCCTTTTCATCATGGAAGGTGCACCGGGATCTTTCGTCGTAGTCTTTTTGTGCTTCTCCCAACTTTGCTGGCCATCGGACGAAAGGTTCATTACGTATCTCACTGAGAATTCGGTAGATTGGTTTTTTGAACACTGTGGTAATGGCAGTGCGGACTCTCAACTTCCTTTTGTCTGGGTCCTCTCTGTTAGCCCACCTGCCTCTCCTATTCCTCTTTGGTTGCTCTATCGTGTTGATTTTCGCTGTGGCCTTTTTATTTGGTATTGCTGTTGTGCCAGATTTTGCCTTAGCATAGGCGCTATCTTCCTCCACGCGAATATGCTGGTGCACTCTCTCCATTAAGGCCTCCATCGTGAGGGGAGGTGTCATTGTAATCGAGTCCCTCAATTTGTTACCGACTGGCAGGCCCCGTTTGTATTGTGCAATGGCAAGGTTTGTAGGGCAATCCCCTATCTGGTTGAAGGTCTCCCAGTAGCGACTGTTGTAGGACCTCAACGTCTCTTTTTCGCCCATGTCGATGGAGAGTAGCTGGTCGATCTCGACTGGTGTCTTGGTGTTCGTCCTGAATCTAGTCACGAACGCTTCTGCCAATTGTGCCTAGAAGGCGATGCTGCCTTCTGGTAGCCTTTCGAACCAGGTTAGACCTAGGTCGCCAAGGCTGGATGGAAACAGGATGCACATTAAGGCCTTGTTTTGCCGGTATACTGCCATAACCTGGCGAAAGTGACTCAAGTGCATGTAGGGGTCTGTCTTCCCCTCATAAATGGTGAATTTGGGCTGGTAGAAGCTTGAAGGTAGTGGTGCATTTTCAATTGCCAGAACGAACGGCGAGCTCTGTAGCCTTGCCAATGCTTTGTCTGTTGGTTCATAGGCACGGCGCGGCATTGGCATTCCTACCTCGACGCTCCCATGCATCCAAGGGGCCAACCGCTGAAGGGCAGAAACTCTGCGCAGGTTGCGTGCCCTAGTATCCTCCTTCCATCGTGCCCTTTCCTCAAGCACAGTTCGCAAGTTAGATGATCTAGGCAGCTCCATGTGCCTAGATGACGTCTGGTACGTGTGCGAGGGCCGATAGGTGCTTCCCTCAGTATATGACCTCTCAGTTCTCGTTCTCTTAGACCTGGAGTAATGAGTCCTAGAAGTCCTTAATTTAGTGTCGCCTGTTCTAAGGCTCCTACTTTCTGCTTGCGATGGTGTGGTACGCCTACCACAATCTTCCGAGTGGCGAGGGGGCGTGTTGTCTTTGCGACCCTCTTTTGTCGCCGCCCCTTTTCCTTTATCTGGCGCTTTACTGACTCCATGTCTGCCGCCATCTTCCTTATTAACTCGTCCTGCTCCTTCACGCGATCCTCCAGAACTTGAGGGTCCATCCTCCGCCTTTGTCTTTCAGGACTTTGAGAGCGACGGGGGCTGTTAGCTCGCCTTCCCTTTGCATCCCTCCGGGGGTTCTGTTGTTGGGGTTCTAGATCCGCCATGGGAGGGATAGAAGGCAAGCCTTCGCGCCTCCCACCCCCCTCTGGGGTTTGTCCGTCAATAGCGGATTGCGGCAAATCTTCATTGTGCGCCATTGCTTCCAATTAGAGAGGAAAAACTTGATCGAGAGGTTTTGTTCTTTCTGGACTTCCCACAGACGGCGCCAATTGTATGAGCACGAAATTATCTTCTCATATAATCCTGTTGATCAAGTCCGCGCTCCTTCAAACGTCATCGCTTTACTCCCTGAAAGCACAAACGTGAGCTAGCCGGCGGGTGTGTGGCGGATACCTCTCCGATGCCTAAGTCAGCAAAATAGACAAATAGACAAAAACTCTATATATTCGGGAATCAAAGTTGTGTTACCTCTACATAGGTTATGTTATGAGCTTTTATAGGTTCTGCATGACACAATCCTAGTAGGACTCTTATTCCTCCATGTAGAGTCATTCTAGGAATCACACTTCTAAAAGATAATGCTTATCATTCAACACGCTCCTCATTGTTTAAACCAAGTGAGATGGTTTTACCACGGTTGGATGATAGTACGACCGAGCTAACACTACCCATTTGTCATACTTAATCCAATGTCTTCGCATGCAATACATAACTCGGCTCTCCTTTCACTTGTACCTCGGTTTTGGTCTGCTGAGACCAAGCTAACTATACCAAGCTTCGACCGAGCTAACAAGAGCAAGGTCTGCAGGATGCCCAAATACCTCATCTCTGAATACTTTGACCGAGCTAATCACCACTCCGACTGTGGTGACTGTAACCATATTTGGACCGAGCTAATTACAAGGTCCTCTACACTCAACCCTTTTTACCTCGGCCCATAGAACGGCTCATTACCGCACCTTGGCCTAGCTCGGCCATAATGCATATAAAAACTCTCTCTCAATTTTTGCTGAATGGGTATTCTTTTAAAAAATAATACTACATATTTAGAAAAATTATCTATTTAACTTTTTAAAAAATAAGTTATACATGCACCTCTTAAGATTTATGAAAATTACACAAAATTTCCTCCTCACGTTTGAAAATTATATGAAGTTTTCAATCACATAGCAAATGACCCATCCGTTAATCAACTGTTAGTCCAAACTGAAAGTGTATAATGTAAACAACAAATTTTTTTTTTCTTTTTTTTTTTTATATAAATATCTTAACCTTTATGAAAGTAAACATTTTATTTTGTTTTTTCTTTTTATACCTTACCTTCCTTATTCCCCATTTTCTCTCAACTAGTAACAGCACTTTGTTGAACCATTGCACCATCATCTCCCACTCTTCATAAACACCACAGTTATTATTGTCTACAAGTATGATAATTTTATTTTAGTATTAAAAAATATTTGGGTAATTTTATTTGTTTATGTTAGGTTAGTTGTAGAAACTTTTTGACATGGAGGTGTATGCAATTTTCAAAACATGAGGAGGGAATCCCAATTTTTGACAAATCTTAAGAGGTGTATTTATAGGGGTGTATTTAACACTTAAAACTGATTGTATTAAGTGATAATTAATTAAGTCTGTTTGATAACCATAATTGATATCACTTAAAAATTAGGTGTCTCTTAAAATGTAGGCTAAAACTTATAGGTTGTTAGCTTTTTGATTTTTTTTAATGACTTTTTGACTTTTTAGCTAAAGTTATTACTTGCCAAACGAGGCCTTAGTATTTATAAATTCAGTCAGAATTAAGTAAGTTTCATATAATTTAAAATTTTCTTTTGTACATCTTTTCGTAAAAAATTAAAAAATCACTCCAAATATACTAGTTTTTTTACATCATATTTTAGCTAAAAAGTTACTAAAAAAAAATGTTCCCAAATGATAAGTATCAGTATACACTATTATAAATTCACTACTACTACCACCACCATCATGTCACTGGTGCCACCACTACCGCCGTCGCCGTCGCCGCCGCCACCATCACCACCATCACGACGATCACTATCGCTACCGCTACCGCTACCGCTACCGCTACCACCACCACCACCATGCTACCGCCGCCACTATCGCTACCGCTATTACCACCACCACCACCACCACTACCACTACCACCACCATCTCAATATAAAAATTAAAATATATAATTTAAAAATAATAATTTTCAAATTTAATCTTATACATAGCAAATAATTTATTTTTAGTTCAGCATTTAATTTTTTTTTATCAAATAGCTTTTTAACTTAATAAATTCACATTCAGTTTTCAATACTTTATTTTTAGTCTTCAGTTTTCAGTTTTCAACTTTATCAAACATCACCTATAATTTGTCTAAAAGTAAATCTATGAATTATATTTAGGGTAAACTACTAATAGGTCCTACTTTTGAGACTTATTACGCATTAAGTCCTGTTGATAAATTTATTAAGTGATAAAGATAAATTTATCAGTCTTTTATTTTTATGAATAAATTTATAGTGATAAATTTATCAGTCTCTTTGTTTTTATGAATAAATTTATAGTGATAAATTTATCAGTCTCTTTGTTTTTATGAATAAATTTATAGTGATAAATTTATCAATCTCTTATTTTTATAGTGTTAAATTTATTAGTTAGGACCTATAGATAAATAAGTCTAATTAATAGGACCTATACGTAAGTACCCCTTATATTTATTACAAGTGTGACCCATATCTCATTAATTTTAAATTTACACTATATATTTCACTTTCTAGATAAGTTTCGGGTAAAAATTTATGATATATAGCATTTTTATCTTTTAAAATATCAACTCATCTCCCAAAACCATAAAAATAAAATAAAGGTAAATTAGAATTATACTCTCTGAAATTTGTTTAAAATACGGATTACCTCTTTTAATTTTAAAAATTACAAATGCCCCTTGTTAGATTTTTTTAAAAAAATTTAACAGAATAAAGAGAAAAAATAAAATTGATAACTATTTTCCTATACAACAATTAAATTAGCAGCATTTTTAATTGAAATATATTTATCATATTATTAAAAATTATTAATTAACTTACTGATGATTTATTAATAAAAAAGAGTCATTTATTAAGTGATTAGAAATTTGAAAAGGCATGATGTAATTTTAAAACTGCAAGAGTCAACTTATATTTTAAACAAATCTCAAAAAAAATATTTGTAATTTATCCATAAGAAATAAATGGTGAAAGAAGAAATAACTCGTGTGCTTGTTGTGATCATTCTTTCAGTGTTGGAGCATTTATCATATGCTTTGCAAACTAGCAAAAACAACTTCCTCATGATTTAAAGGCTTATGTACATTTTGCATCTCAAATTACAAATGGAATTTTTGAAGAGCCATTATAAAAGTTGGTCATTGGATTCAAATTCATTGTGCTTCCTTTCAACTAATAAAAGCAATTTCTTCTTCTGCTACTAATTTATTTCTTTTTTGCTTTAGTGATTTTCTTGCCAATTTTTTTTTTTTTTTTTTTTTTTTTTTTTCCACGTAAACATCTTGCCATAAAATATTTAGTTTTAGCATCATTATTAAATTAACTTTGAACCAAAAAAATTGCCAATTTTCTTCTACATAAACATTTTGCCATAAAATATTTAGTTTCGGTATCATTATTAAATTAACTTTGAACAAAAAAATATTAAAAAAAATAAATAAAAATAAAATAATGAGAGATTGGAGGAGATTAAAATATAATTAAATATTTATTGACAATGTTTAGTCAAATTTGGATGAATTGATAGGGGAGAGTTAGTTTTGTATTTGCTCTGATTCAAGACCTATCCGAAATTTAACGTAATCCAATCGTAAAAATCTATACTTCAAAGGCATTTAAAGTTGTCATTTTTAATATTAATCAAAACCGATATCTGAACATTAAAATCAAACTGATCAAGATGAAGGAAACGGGTATAAATTATTATTTTTCTATTGCAAGTGTCATTGCTTTTTGGGAGTGCTAGTTGTCTTTGGATAATCATACTGACCAGTTTGTTTAAAAGCTAATAAATTTGAAATGTAATGCAAATTTAAAAATTAAGAAAATAAATGTAATTATGTTAAAATTTGAAATGTAATATAAATTTTAAAAAATAATAAATCTAATTATGTTAAAAATATAAATTTAGATTTTTTTTTTATTATAAATGTAATCACGTTCCTGAAAAAGCTTAGTTGACCCATAATTTATCTTTCATCTTTCTTGGAGTTACACTAGGCCAATTTCGTTGTATCACAAATATGAATTTATAGTATGAAATCATCAACCTTAAACTCATGTTTTGGCTAAACTTGCTCTTTGAACAGTGGCAACTCCAAGAATTTATGACAATTGGATCACTCTACAAACTTAAGTTTCATAAATTTTATGAGAAAAAAAAAATTAAACTAATTAAAATTTAAAATTCTTCAATTTTAAGTAAAATAAACTTTTAATAAAATACTATTGTCTAAACAAAATTTAAAAAGAAAATACTTAAATTTCTACAATTGCATTTGATGAGATACCATTTTTTGAAATCATTGAAATCTATATATTTTTTCACTTTTTAACTCCAGAATCTTTTTTATTATGGAGTGTTTTGGAAAGATTGTTAAAAGTTAACTTTTTAATTTTTTTAGCTTTTATAACTTTTTTATGTGAGAGGTAATGTGATTCAAAATACGTTAAAAGCCAAATTTTGACTTTTTTTTGGGGGGAGATTTGGTGATAGACCTTTCATTATCTAATTTGTCTTTCAAAAGGACAAGAATTATATAAATCCTTTCAAAACCCTCTAATATTTTAAAATTTGTTTATTTTACTATACTACCCTCATATCTATCAGCTCTCGTATTAAACCATTCTCACAGTGTATTTCAAAGTAAAATTTTATTCTGATTCAGAATAAAATTTTACTCTGAAAGTATAATTTTACTCTGAATTAGAGTAAAGCTTATTATGATTCAAACTAAAATTTTATATCGTTAAGCAAATCAACATGTTTTTAACAAGAGTAAAATTTTACTATTACAAAATGTAATGCCCCAAATTTCTAGCCCAAATGATAATACAACAATCATGGTTCTTTCAAGGAAAACCGAATATAAATCTCCAAACTTACATTACATGATACAATAGTTCTTTATGCTACAATACATTAATCCAACAACAAGTAAATAAACAAATAAATACCCCCAAGGGTTTACAAGTTTCCAAGACTTGAGCCTAGTTACACAAAACGGTTATTCAAACCCACACACATACAGCTCTTGGCTTACACACAGAGTCATAGCAACATGAGAGTCTCATACTCTCAACACACATTTCCTCGCATTTAGTTAAGCGGCATCACCACATCTTTTCCTGCACAAAAATCCCGTAGGGTGAGCATAAAGCCCAGTAGGAAATCCTTAACAAAGTATATACATTTTATACAAGTCTTAAGAGATGAAATGCACATGCCATGCTATGCCCTTTTTGAAGATAAATCACATTTTCATCTTTTGAAAACGATCATGCTCAATAATGTCATTCAATTTCAATTGTTCAAAACTTAACAATTTATTTCAAGGGCGGTAAATATGATTCTGGTAATCCCTAGGTCGGTGTCTGCAAGTAGACTATACAAGTACTACCAAATTGTCATTTTTACCGGTATTAATCGGAAGGCTCGACACCTATCCGCCCGGGGTTTCGGTCTTTCACCCCGGACTCTCAGGCCAACTTATTCAATATCATCTACACCACCTATCAAGACTTACCAACGTATTTACCCCGAAACCATTCCATGAAAACTTGTTTCTCAACATTCTTTTCTCAATGCAAGTTTTCAAATCAACTTTCAAAATTTAATGTAATCAAATGAATTGATACGTCAATTTCACAAGATGAATCTATATATTTTTATTCCAATTCATCATCAAAGGAACAACACAATTCGCTCTTCTCAAGTATCCTCAACAATTAGTTATTTCAAGACTATTTCAACGTTTTGAACAATAATTTTCAAAATGAACAACAATCCTCATATTCCCTGAAATTCATCATTTATATAAATATAAATAAGAAAATTTTCAAACATCTATTTATTTTGACACACAAAATAAATATAATAATATCATTCATAGATTTTCAGTCTCTTTTAAAAAATCCCCAAATTCTAGGTTTTCTCATTAAAACTATACAACTCAAATCTTTTGAAAGAAAACTTTCTAAAATCATCTTTTCTTCAATCAACGAAGATCAAAACCTATAAGATCATTTTAAAAGAATAAGAGACAAACCCACTTTCAAAATCGCTCAACTTCTCGAATCAACAATTAATTTTCAAAGCTATCGAAGGATGATTTTGAAAGACCATCTAGATTTTGCAAATATATATATATATAACTCTAAAAAAATCCCTATCTCAAGTTTTGAAGAAGGAATGAGATGAAACCCCCAAAATCAATGGTGTCAAAACTCAATCTTCACCGCACACAACGAAGTTCTCGAGAAGTTAACCAACTTTGATGAAGAACCTATGGCAGAACTCTAATGGATCTTGAGAAATCAAGATTTTGATCCAATTTGGCGTAGGGAAATGTAGGGAGAAATGAGAGGAAATGGGTTTTTAAAGAGAGATATACAAAAGTGATATGAAATATCAGATTCACGAACTGATATAACATGGTCCGCTAGAGCGTGGAAAGCCCCGCTCGAGTATCAAATACACTTTCCCAGTACTTTTGCAGACAGGTCAAACTTTTAGAACCAAACATTTTCCGTTCGAGCGCATAAACAACCGCTTGAGCGGACAAGCAACTTCTAATCCATTTTGCATTTTTGCTTTCGGGGTGCTACCCCTCAACCCCGCCAAGGCGTTGCCCTAGGACCCGCCAAGGGGCGTTGCCCCCAGGACCCCCGCGAGCTGACCGAGTAGCTCGATCCTCGACATACTCAGCGAAGTGGCAAAACTAGGATCGCTACACAAAAAATAAAATACATACTAAATGAACCAATTTTCAAAACCCTAACAAATTTCCAAAACCCAAGGTTTTTGGTAAATCCAAGAAAATAGCGATAATCGGAGATGCACTTCAACAAGCTTTCATGTTGAAATTCGAGTACGAGAGCCTCTATAACACCCCAATTTTTCTACCCAAATGATAATACGATAACCATGGTTCTTTATAGTAAATATGAAAATAAATCCCCACACTTGCATTACATGATACAAATAGTCTTCATGCGATAATACATTCACTTTAAATCAAAATAATATAAACAAATAGATATCCCCAAGGGTTTACAAGTTTCCAAGGTTTAGACCTGGTTACACAACATGGTTATTCAAACCCATACAAATACAGCCCTTGGCTTACAAACAGAGTTACAGCAAAATGAGAGCCTTGTGCTCTCAACACATATTTCTTTGCCTTTAGTTAGGCAGAATCACCACATCTTTTCCTACACAAAAATCCCGTAGGGTGAGCATAAAGCCTAGTAGGAAATCCTTAACAAAGTATATACAGTTTGTTCAAGTCTCAAGAGATGAATGCACACACCATGCTATGCCCTTTTTGAAGATAAGTCACATTTTCATCTTTTGAAAACCATTATTCTCAATGATATTATGCAATTTCAATTGTTCAAAACTTAACAATTTATTTCAAGGACGGTAAATACGATTCTGGTAATCCCTAGGTCGGTATCTGCAAGTAGACTATACAAGTACTACTAAATTGTTATTTTTACCGGTATAAACCGGAAGGCTTGACACCTATCCGCGCGGGTTTTCGGTCTTTCACCTCGGACTCTCAGGCCAACTTATTCAATATCATCTACATCACCTATCAAGACTTACCAACGTATTTACTCCAAAACCATTCCATGAAAACTTATTTCTCAACATTCTTTTCTCAATGCAAGTTTTCAAATCAACATTCAAAGTTTAATGTAATCAAATGAATTGATATGCCAATTTCACAAGATGAATATAAATACTTTTATTCCAATTCATCATCCAAGGAATAACACAATTCCCTCTTCTCAAGTACCCTCAACAATTAGTTATTTTAAGACTATTTCAATATTTTGAACAATAATTTCCAAAATGAACAACAATTCTCATATTCCAGGAAATTCATCATTTATATAAATATAAATAAGAAATTTTCCAAACATCCATTTATTTTGACACACAAAATAAATATAACAATATCATGCATGGATTTTCAGTCTCTTTTAAAAATTCCCAAATTCTAGGTTTTCTCACCAAAACTATACAACTCAAATCTTTTGAAAGAAAACTTTCCAAAATAATCTTTTCTTTAATCAACGAAGATCAAGACCCATAAGATCATTTTAAAAGAACAAGAGACAAACCCACTTTCAAAATCGCTCAACTTCTTGAATCAACAATCAATTTTCAAGGCTATCAAAGGACGATTTCAAAAATTATCTAGATCTTGCAAAAATATATATATAACTCTAAGAAAATCCTTACCTCAAGTTTTGAAGAAGAAATGAGATGAAACCCCCAAAATCAATGGTGTCGAAACTCGATCTTCACCGTACACAATGAAGCCCTCGAGAAGTTAACCAACTTTGATAAAGAAATTATGGCAGAACTCTAATGGATCTTGGGAAGTCAAGATTTTGATCCAATTTGGCATAGGGAAATGTAGAGAGAAGGGAGAGGAAAGGGTTTTTAGAGGGAGAGAGAGACCTAACAAGAGTGTGATACACTCAGCCTAAAGAGAAGAAAAGACCAAAATTTCAGACTCACCTACCACCGCACGTGCGGCGTTTCTCCCGCACCTGCATTTATTGTAGTAGCCAAACAAGCCCTTCTTGTTTTCTGCGTATGCGGCTCAAGCAACTTCGAATGCATTTTGCATTTTTGCTTCGGAGGTGCTGCCCCTCAACCCCACCAAAGCACTGCCCTTGGACCCGCCAAGGGGTGCTGCCCCCTAGACCCCTGCAAGCTGACCGGACAATTTGACCCCCGACATACTCAGCGAATTGGCAAAATATGAAAGAATTAACTTCCAATACAACTCTGCAAGGCACAATTCGGGTTGGATTTGCATATAAAGGTTTGGAGACATTACCTGTTCCAAACACACCACTATAACCTGATAACCAAAAATAAGGGGAATACAAGGGAATACAAGATACGTAACATCGTTCAAAATCATACCAACCCGAACCCGGAACACCACAAGAGATGGGTCAAAACCGGGATCGCTACAGCCTCTGCGATGATGACAGAGCTTGGATTCAATCATAGAGGCCTTTGTCGATGGCTTGATTGGCATTCATTTCACTCGCGATTATAATCTTCACTTGGAAAAATGATATGGCCATGGAAGAATGGTCTAAAACCATTTAATAATCTCTCCTAATATGGGTGAAATGAGCGCAAAGATGGAAAAAGAAAGAGAGACGGAGATGGAGAGCCTTTAGATCTAGACTTATCTCTTGCGCAATGGAGCTGAGAGTTACGACGGTGCTGGCGGAGGATCTGGAACTCTGCATCACCCAAAGGATTATTAACTACTAGATCTCAACAGCGATGGATTATTAACTACCAGATCTCAGCAGCGACAACAGCAGCAACGGCGGCAATGAAGACGTTGTGATTGCCTTCACTGTAACCTTCGACGCCATTGATTCCTCTCTCTCTCTCTTTCTCTCTCTCTCTCTCTCTAACTCTCTTTTGCAAGTTGTAGTTGTAAAAAGTTCTAATCCTAGGGCCTTATACTTAGAGATACCATGACAATCATGGTGGGGAGGAGCTTTAACTATGGCGATTCGGCAGACAAGATCAACGATTCGGTTGAGGGTATAACAGTTTGATAAAATATTTAAATAATAAATTTTGTCCCTTATACAAATTTTTATAATTATGAAGGGATTTTGAAAGTATAATTTTTTTCCTTAGTCCTTTTAACAATAAAAGGAAGGTAAGGGGGGTTTATAGTCTTTTTTTTTTTGGGGGGGGGGTATCTTCCCAAATAATAATACGAATCTTCTGGAAAAAAAAAATAAAAATTGATACCTCAAACATGAGAGAAAGAAAGGGAAGCACCAAAAAAACGTTGGATGTTTGGTGGTCCTCAAAGCAACGTATGAGTTAGATATTGTGGGTTGGTTTGGAAATAAGTTATTTTTTTTATTTTTTAAAATTTTAATTAAAATATGAGGTGAAAAAAATTTAATATGTTAAAATGATTTTTTCACCTTTTATAAAAAATCATTCATAAAATAAAAAGAGAAGAAAATCTTTAACTTTTTATATAATCTTTTAATTTTTTAACCTTTTTAATAATTTTTTTAATTATTATATTAGTTTCCAAACTTTTTTTTCTTTTTTTTTTTTTCAAACTTACCCTGACACTTTTTGTAAGTTTGACTGGCGGGTGGTGGATTGTTATTATTACTTTGTTGGGGTCATTTAGTTATTAAGTAAAACTTTTACCATCTACTATTATTATAAAACATAAAGAATCTGTCTTGTTTTTTATTTTTATTAAATTTTAATTTTATCCTCTCAAATTTGTTATATTTTTTAAAAGTCATAAAGAGTCTTATATAAATCAATTATCTTTTTATTTTTAGCATTGATATCCAAAAACGATATATCTACTTTCAAGAATTCTATAAAAATATAAACAAATCGTCTCTCTTCTTATTTTTATTTTTTTTAAAAAAAATGCCTCCCTATTTTTTACATTAATGATGATTGAAGAACCAAAAATATTTACTCTTTTTTATTTCATATGTTTGCTTCTATACTGAATAATTATCATCATACACTTTCTTTTTATTTAAATTATATTTTATGAACTGCAATATTTTACATAGTACTTTAATAACCAACGTATAATGTCAAAATTCTAAACAAGAATCACTTTTGTTGGTTTTATTTTTTAAATCTGTTTTTTAGTTTTTAATTTTTCATATTTTCTCAGTTTTGGTGAATAAAGATACTAGGGGTGTGTTTGGTTTGATTTTGGGAGATAAATTTTCAAAAAAAAATTTGAGAAAAGATTTTAGAATTTTTTTTTGATTTATTTGGTTGTATATTTTAGAAATAGTTTTGGAGTGTGGGAGCTTTGGATGATTTGATATTTTGTTGTAATTGAGTAAATGTATGTAAGACAAAAAGTAATTGAGAATGAGAGAGGAGAGAAGAGAGAGGAGAGAGGAGAGAGGAGAGAGGAAAATTGATTGATTGATGTGTAGGATATAAAAAGTGATTTTGGAAAAAAAATTTCAAAATCATTAAACCAAACAAAATTTTAAAAAAAAAATTTCCAAAATTTATTTGTCAAAAACAAACCAAACAAGGCCTAGAATTTCTTCATATTTTATATTTAAATTATATTTTTACATGAAAATCTAATATCTAATAATCTAAATATAATTAAAAGTAAAATATTAGTAAAAAAAATTATAAATTCATGTACTATTTTTTTATTATTATATATATATTTTTGTTATTATTATTATTATTATTATTAATTTTTTCCAAAAAGAATGCACAATAAATTATTTTCTAAGTGTATTTAGATTAAGTGAATCTAAATTTTAAAGTAAAATTAAAAAATAAAAAAAGTATTAAATCTAAAAAGAAAATATATGGGTTATTAAAAAAAAATGTCAAAGACAAAAAAAATCAAAACCAAAAAATTCAAAATAAAAGTTTGAAAAAACAAATCAAACCAAACCAAACACTATAAGTTTTTCTATTTTAAATCTTTCTTCACTAATCTCTAATTTTACACAAATTCATTTCAATTTTTATGTGAATTTAATAATCTAATTAAAAGATAGTGCATACATACAAAAATATAGCACTAAACATCTACATTATGACCAACTATTTAATTATGAATAATTAATTTCTTATTGTTACCTATATTATATGTCAATGTGTATATATATATGTAAACTTATATATATTATTATATTCATACATTGTCAATATGTAATGTTATATTACCATCGGATATTTTAATTTTCATACATATATCTCTTTGATAATATGGTTATATTTATTTGGAAAAAACTACGTAATTATGTATTATTCTCCTATCAACTTATGTTCAATGCATATTTACATACATGTTATACAAATAAGTGTCCACAACAAACACTTTCAATAACAAACTAAGACTTTGCAAAATATCTCCATCACGATAATAATTGTATTTTTTTTCCCTCACAGAAAAAATCACATTATTGAGAGAATAGATTTTGAAATTCATAACAATATGATATTGCCTCAAACTCTTATTCATCAAAATATTTTTATTACATTGAGTTATAATAGTGAGTAAGAAGAAAAATAAAAAGATGGTGAAACAAAAATTACAGAAGATTTATTACAACATGCTCTCCAAGCAAAATTAGAAGAGCTGAAGCAGGAATTGTCCTATCTAGTGTGAAATTCAAAAAAAATAATGTACCATATGCACACAATTTAGTCAAATTACAAGGGGAAAAAAACCAAATGATGCCTAAATATTATTGTAGCAACTCAATAATGCAGAATGTAAGTACATCAAATAAAAAGTTTCGATCAATTTTTGTTATATGCTGATTATTTACAGATACCATAATAAATTATGTAACTTAATAGTTTCATAAAAGTGACCCCGCAAACACTTATAAATATGGATTTATAAATATCGTGAAAATAATTATGAAATTCCTTATCGATCAAAATATTAAGTTACAATATCATTATATTTTATTAAAAAACCTATTCTACATTTTCTACATAAATGAAAGCATACTAATGACTAATGTTATATTTCTCATCATGTAGTATATTCGTGATAGAGGAAACAAGACTCAACAACTCTTGATTTATAAAAATATATTATATATTAATATTAATACATTCTTATACCAATAATATGCAATAGTAAATTCAATGAACTTGTATTATGAAATGAACTATTAAACAAATTTGTGTAATTGTGCAATTAATTTCATACCTTCAATTGCATTACAGGTACGGATTATGAAAAATTAAAGTGGGAAGTTAATAGAAAAATATTTGTGTAATACTATATAAAGGACCTGCTTATTGTTTATTATTTAAGATAAAATTGTGATCTCAACAATTTAGCTATAAACTAATATTTATATTTATAAAATTTCTCATTTATCATTTAAATTCTTTAGTCAAGTATGTATTTATTTATCACTTAGTTGTATTTTATATACAAATCAATTTATTTTTATAAGTCTCTATACTTTGAATACATATCATATATCAATTTAAAATATGCGCATAATTACAGTATTAACAATTTATATCGCACGTACCCGATAGGTAGTAAAAAATAAAAAATCAAAGGTTTTGGCAAGCTGATGGGGGATGGGATGGGAGTACTATAATGCCATCGCCTGTCTCCCAGGCAACTATAAAACCATAACCATAATAAAATCCAAACTACAAATAGTTCATTCGACCATAAAATATACTATATGTTTTACATATGATTTAATTTTACATAAATTCATAACAAAATTCTAACAGAAAAGATTAACTGTAATATCACAATACTTTATAGTGATTAACTATTAAGTTTTGAAATTCATAGGCCAAAATGTAATGGATAGTACGTTTTTATCCTTGCCAATATATTCAAGCTGTTAACCAATCCGAGTTATATACAAGAAGATAGTGTGAAGAGCATGTTGTCATAGTATATTGTATTTACATTGCTGTCACAGTATATTGTATTTACATTGCTGTCACAACCTCCACCGCCAAGATTTTTTACCACAAATTTGAGCCAAACTATTTACACAGCGCAAAGAATGATCCTTTTTTGGTACAAACTATTTACAAATGCAGTAAATCCAGAAGTGCATTCACAGCCAAAGCATTCCAATCCCATACTCGTAAAAATTAAGTTGCATGAAATTTCAAATCTTGGATACAACACTGATCACTTCTCAAGTTTCTGATATAAATCTCCAAGTGAACGATAGAAAATGGCAGCTGCAGCTGGCCTCGGTAATGATCCAAGAAGAATATTTGACGCATTTATTGACTGGCTGCCGTAAAATCGGGAATTCTCTCGTGTGCGGGTAGTGACAATGCTCCCTTCTAGTGAATATCCAACAAATGCACCTGCATTACAAACAACAAAAATGAACCCAGAAAACAATAAACTTGTGAGGGCTTACCTTTGAGATCTAGAACTACTCGAAATGATTACGCAAATGTAGACATCAATATTGTTTGGTGGAAAGACTAAAATATCAACAATAACAAAAAAAGAATATTCTGATAATATTAGTTAATTTGTTATCACTTGTTTTTCATTAATATCATAAAATAGTTGATGTCTGCAGAATTCTGCATCTTATTCCAAAAATTCAACAACTTGGAACTTTAGAAAATCAAGCAAAAACTCAACTATTCCATCTATAAGTCCTCGAAACCTTCTTCTACCCAATAGAACCTTAACCCTGGAATCTGTTTTAACCCTAAACCCACCACAAATCCACTTGTGGAAGACCACCTTAGGCCGTAAGTTCCTAATCTGTCCTACATCAGCTGGGTTACCTTCCTCCTGTTTCAAGCATGTTATGTTCCAAATACAACATCCTCAAGATGGACAGAGGTCAAAGCCATTGTCAAATTAAGGAAGCATGCAACTGAAACCACCAAGAGAAGAGAATTGAGGAAAATCACAAGCACAAAAAAGTGTAAAACAAGATACAGACACAACTGTGAAGAGCAAAACTAGGAAGACACTGACTAGATTTGAATATAATTGAACAAAAACCATAAAATTATTCTCTTCATCACAAGGATGGGGGCTGGTATTCTCCCACCATGATTTCCTACAATCATACTAGTTGGAAAGTGTTTACCAATTATAGTGTTATGTTTCAGCAAACAAGACTTCTCATTGTTCTGCAGAAAAAGAAGAAGAAGAAGTGAATAGGGAACTTTCTTTTCCTAAGTAATTATGGTAGCTCTCTGAAACAGCACGCTATGGTATTGGTAGGTGATCGGCCAGCTATGACTTTAAAATACTAAACCAATGATGCAAAGCACCATATTTTTCATTACTAACAGTAAGGAATAAATATTCAAGGTACAAACCTTTCCAAACTCTGAAGCAATGCACAAGGATAATGCACTCAGCAAAAACCAAAAAATGATTTCTTGATGTTAGTATGAGATTCAGACATTTTTCATGAGATCCAAGTATCTTTCTAACGAAACCTAAACCAAACCAAACCTTAAGTCCCATCAAACGGGGTTGGCTATCTTTCTAAAGAAACATACCATTACTAAATGAAAATGAAAAGATATTTCATATTTGGCTTGCTTATAACATCCAATCAAGGCCTCAAGAATCCTAAATATCTTAAATATATAAAGGCATGTGAGGTTAATTCATATGGAAAAGATACCTTTACTGCAGCTATATGTATAACAAGCAGCATAGCCACTATCACCAGCTCGCACATCAGCTTCAACTACTCGTCCAACAATGCCAACAGCTGCACTCAAACCAGCTCCAACTGAAAGATGTACATCACTGCTAAACGTCTTAATAGCATCATTTGTCCTCAGTATAATTATTAAGTCTATCAGTTCTCCACCAGCCTGCAAAGAAACAAAACAATTAGTTAAAAATAGAAAAGCTGAAAAAGCAATTCTTGAAAGGATGATCATATTTCAGAATCTAAGAAAATAAATTTTATCATTTACATTGCACACCCCAAAGAGATGTATTGCATCTTAAAAACCAGCAAAATCACTTCAGCCACCCATCCATAGAAAGAGGGAAACTTCGCATTTTTTTTCTTAAATAACCACCACCTTGGAGGATTAGTTTAAAAGAAGTCAGATCTACTATCAATTGCACTTGGAGAGTGAGGATAATTCATCTTAGACCCTCCAATATACATGAACAAGAGCAAGAAAGTTTAAAGTGAAAACGAGTAGAAGGAAACTACTTCACCTGAGCTCCCCAACCCACACCAAAAGAAGAAATGGCAGAAGGCGGAGACCATGTGCCATCTTCCCTACGAGCAATAACCAGTCCCGTTCCAATGTTGTATGTAACCATCATGCCAACTTTCACGATAGTGAGTATTGCAAGGCCTTTTGCTTGTCGTAGAATAGCATCAGGAATTGCCTTGTCGGGTCTCAAAGAACCTACCTGACCATATATATTCCATTGTTAACGTACAAACCCTCTTACTTATGCCTCATCATTTCTATTATTTTAATAAAGCTGGTTGAGCACAATACATTATTTATAATAGCTTAGAGGTAGCCAAATAGAGTGGTGTTTGAGTACAATAAATCATTTATAATAGCTAAAATGTAACCAAAATCTTACCTTACTGTTGTAACCTCGAATTGTGTTTGTGGCCTTATAAATCTCGTATTCCATGGACTGTCCCCATGGAAAATTTAGCCATGATCTTAAAGTGCTAAGGTCTGTCACATCATGGGTTGGTAACTGAGCAGCATGACTTACTTGATCCATTAAATATGACTGAACGGATTGAAGACACACACAACATACATCACATACTCGTTGTGGATCCCCCAAATGAAACTTAGATGGCAACAAGCTCCTTCCTCTAGTACACTCACCGCAAAATATTCCTCCACAAAACCGGCAGTGATGCCGGGTGCAAATGATAGGGTGAAACCGAATATTACAGAGCATACAAGCAGAAGCTGCACTATCAGGCAGCCATTTTGGTGGCTCTGCTTCAAGAATCTTTGTTGTGTTACTAATATTGGCGTCAGTAAGAGTTTCAGCCATCTCTTTCCAGGCTTGCTCAATTAGGTGGCTTGATATCCATGAAACCTTACGAATATCGCCAGAAGCTAAAGAACTCACCTTTCCCCGGGCCACAAGTAACATTTCAACTACCACCTCCCACATGGTCAACTCTTTATCTTCCTCAACACACTGACTCCAACCAATATCTCCTTCAGGGAAGTATCCCCCATTTGGATACAAACCTCTGGCCCACTCTTCATGATCACTTTCTGACAGAGGAGGAACAGAAACGGGTATCCAAACCCCAGTTTCTTCAGAAAGTGGTGAGTCGTAAAAGAAGTATTTTCCTAGTTTTTTATGGCTGGCATTTGGTTCTCCTTTCTCATCATTCTCCTCCCTTAATTTGGTATCACATAATTCTTGTTCAGCCATTTGTTGCCCAACAAAACCACTCTTCTCATCATTTGCTTCCCTTGTGTGTTGAGGTAATTTAATATCACATTCTTCATATTTATCCATTAATTGCCCCACAAATTCACTCTTCTGACCATTATCCTCACTTGTATGCTGAGTTATTTCAATATTTTTTTGAGGTTTAGCCATTTGTTGGCTCAGCAGATCTCTCTGCTCTTCATTCTTCTCCCGTTCACCATTAGGAGAGTCACATTCTTCAGGTTCATACATTTCTTGGCACAAGAAATCATTCGTCTCATCATTGTCCTGACTACCGTGTTGAGGATTAGAATGACATTCTTCATTTTTAGCCAATCTCATTATCTCAATGTTCTCCTTTGTCCTTGGTGAAGGTAACTCATTATCACATTCTTCAGATTTTGCCATTTGTTGGCTTATACAACAAACTGTGTCTTGCAAATCATCGTGCTCTTTGTGTTGATGAAATCCCCCACAATCCTATCATCATCAAAGTAGAACAAAAAGAGAGTAGCATCAATCAACAAAGTAATTTCCAATCATGGAAAAAAGAAAATAAAGACTCAATGAGAACATAGTGGCAAGGATCAAATCCTGAAATGAGAGGAGGGAGAAACCAACAGAATACCAATATCTCGCAGTAGATGCTACCTATTGGCCTTCTAAGACAGTCTTGAGTTAAGGTTATGATAATGGAAATAAAATGTTCTGTTTCATTTTAAAAAGTTGTTTACGAATTCTTGAAAATTGTTTTTGCACACAAATGAAAACGATCATTTCAATAGTTTTTTTTTTTTTGGGAGAGGAGGGGGGGGGGGGGGGGGGGGGGAATTACAATGGTAGTCCTGTACTTTTGTTCTTATGTCATTCTAGTCCTGTAATTTTAATTGGTTCGATTTTGACCGTAAATTTTTAATTTTGTCTCAATTTAGTCCAACTTATTACAATTCTTGGTATTTTTTTATGAAAAATATGCACACAACTGTCATGTGTTACATTTTTAAGAAAAAATTATAAACTTACTCAGTTAGTTAACTTCAACCAATTTAGTGATAATTTTTCTTAAAAAACACTAAAGATATTATCAATTAAACCAAATTGAAAAAAAAAATTCTAAAACTAAATGCTAAAATTGAGCGAATTGAAAGTACAATGACTAAAATTATACAAGGGATAAAATATAAGGACACCGGTGTAATTTGCCCTCATTTTTTTTTCCCTACAAACAAAAAAAACATTGTATTAGCCCTAATTTTTAGTTTTTTATATTCTTGCTTAAAGAATATATGAAAATTTTCATTTGGAAGCTAACAAAACGGTGGTGTTTGGGAACCTAGGTTCCAAATTTTTTTCTCATTTTTTTCACTAAAAGACAAACTTTTTACAAAACCAAAAAAAACACATCCAAACAAAATATCACATCCAACCCCATAATCATTTCACTTTTTCTCTCACAAACATCACATCCAACCACATAAAAACCAAACTATCTTCCCAAACACCAAAAATTTTTTATCTAATAAAAACCTACAACTAAAAAAACCTACATAAAAACCCACTTCCCAAACAGCCACAGTGTCCCTCCAAATCTTTGTTAAGCAAACAACAAAAGCAGAGTCATCAAACGTCAAGTTTCCATATTTTGGTTAAACTACAACTAATCAAATCAATAACACTAGCAATATTATATGTAAATAATCTATATGTACGTGTGTGTCCAATTTTTTTTAAAATTGAATCTAATAACCATTAATTAAAAATACAAATCAAACTGATTCATGAATCGAAGATAGAAATTACCGAATTCGACTCCAGAGGTTCTGATTGGTCTTGAGCTTGAGTTTTCGTATGAAATTCGTTGCAATTCATTGAGGAACAGGAAGCACGACTGGACACAACAAAAACAAGAAGGAAATAATCGATTGAGACGGCGATAAAAGAGACGATCAAATTTCTCAGAATTTGTAAATAGGTGTCTTTTGATCTCATGAGAGAGCTCCACGATGCCATGTTCTCCGGAAAACAGCAATATCAGAAGAGCATGAACATGAACACAACAACAATTAGGAGGAAGGAGAAGGAGATTTGGGCAAAATCAGAGAAGAAAAAGGACTAGGAAATGTATGCATCGAAGCAGTGAATTCTTGTGAATACAGAGCAAGGTTTTTCTGCGATGATTTAGATAGATGACGATGGCTAAAGAGACTCGACACAAACGAATGTTGTCGCAATTAACGTGTTATTCTTTACTCACTCCATCACAAATGTTCACAAATGTAAGCAAGTCACGTGTCCTTTGACTGAGTCTTTTTACAAAGAAGATGCAAAAATGTTAAGAGTTTATTTATCAAAAATGCTAGAGGTCCCAAAAATTCTATCAAAAGTTTTACCAAATGTCTCACATGGGTGTGGGACCCATATGGGACCCACATTGTGTGGGTCCCACGTGAGACATTTGGTAAAACTTTTGGTAGAATATTTGGGATCTCTAGCATTACTCTTTATTTATTGGAAAAAGCTTCGGATCCCAGTGGGGTGCTGGGGTCGTGCGTGTCGCTCACTGACTGGTTAAAAAAAAAAACTATTTTTTTATTTTTGATTTTCAGCAAATGGGAGAAGTCCACGTCACTAGGGGTCGGACTCCCACTGGGGGTCGGAAGCACTTCTCTTTTAATAATTATAAAAATCTTTTCTATTTTTATTTATAATATCAAAATTTTTCCTATATTTGTTAATTCTATACAACGACGTTACACTAACTCCAACCATACTCTTTATTTTTCACTAGCTAAAGTACAAAAAAAGGACACTCTTTATTTTACCTAATTAGTTTAGCTATTGTATGTTCCAATCATACTCTTTATTTTAACTAGTCATTCAAACTAACTAAACCAATTTTCAAAACAAAAAATGCTATATATATTACAATCTTTTTCATAAAATGCCACATACGCACCAAACACTAATATGGTTGCCAATGTGACATTTGCGAAAATATTTTTAAAAAAAATATTTTTTAATATTAGTTTTAAAAATATTATAAAAAATAATGTTAAGTAATATTTAAAATGCAATGATCATACTAACAGCAGCAACAAGCTCAACAAAAATCAATACATGGCCTTAGATCATGCCTATTGATCCAAAATGCAATGATCCAAATTTCCACAATGCAATGGCCCAAACTACGCAGAAAATCAAAGACCAATACATAGCCTTAGACCATGCCTATTAATCCAAAACCAATCACAGAACTCCCAAATACTGGTATCCCAATTACCCCACTTAAAATCAGATGCTCCAAAAGTGTCCCACTTCCAGCAATAAAAGGTTGGGGTACTGAAAATGAGTGGTGGAGTGAGTGGTAATGGGTGAAAAAGATATCTTGCATGGAAACATTTATGAAGCCAGAAGTATAGGGGCTCTGAAACACCTATGTGGAGAAGCATAGCAGCAATACAGCCTCTTGATTCCCACAATGGAAGATTGGAAAGGGCTGGGAAGATGTAACAGGCCAAGGAACCCATTAGAGCTGAAGAATATCAGATCAAAAACAGATCAGAAACAGATCGAAGCCAAAACAGTTCAGCCAAGCAAATCAGATCAAACCGAATCTCAGGCAGCACGACCACTTTTCTCCCAAACCGCGGTCTCAAATGCACAGCAGATGATCTGAGCTCACTATTTGTAGTATCATCATCCACCCCAAATCCCTCAGAAGTCAACCCAAATCTGAAAGAAAACACCCAACCCTCTATGTGACTCCCCTGCAGCAGTAAGCATGGGATGAGTTGAGCAGAGCTGAGCAGACCAGCAATGAAGCAGAGTAAATTCACACCAGTAATGAAGCACTGAGTGCAGCAAACACCAGCAGAAAAAATTCACTCCCCTACCATTATTCAAAGCAGCCACCAACAAGACCAATTAACCAGTGCTACAACAATTCAAAGTACTCCATATAATCAGAAAAAAATAAACCCTGAAAAAGGCAGATATAACAAAAATAGAGCAAGACAGATCTGCTGCATAACCAATGAGCCCAACAGCTACACAAAGAGTACATAGAAGATTCAAAAATCAGCAAGCCAATGAGCAACCCCAGCACAGCGCAGACCAAAAAAATAAGTGAAGTGATTACAGTATGCTCCAATAAGTCAAAACAGAGTTTTTACAAAACAAGCAAGCATTTTAGCTGCACAACAAGCAAGCCCAACAGCTGCACAATATCTGTATACAAAAGGAGGAGAGTGGGGGAAAAACAAAATCCCCAAAAGTGAGATTGCTTGCATACGAAGTAGACTGATCAGATAATCTTTCACACTTCAGCTGTTAAACTCAGAATCTGTTATTGGAGAGTGGTCTATAATCGAAAGGAACTAGTTAAACTCAAACCTGAACTTGAAACTCCAGACATGCAAGCCATCCATATCATCCATTCTCATAAAAAATCCCTCCTTCTCCGTGAGGGTAGGAAGGTAATCCTCAGCTGCCTTCTGAAATTGGAAATTGAGTTGTCCCATAATATCAATTAAAGGAATTAACCACAGCACCTCTGAACTACTATGGTTTAGATGACAAGTTGCATCAAATGAACCCAAGTAATAAATTCAGAGTTTATAATATATCATGGTGATTTCAAAAACATGATTTTCAAAGTAGAAACATAAAAATGCAGTCCTTAGGGACTATCATTCTCTTGAGGGAGCCCACATCACTCGTCTGAAGTTCCTTCTGAAAAAGAAACCTCAACCTTGTTCGATCAATTACCTAAAGCACATAGCCATTATTTGAGATTTGCATGTCAAATTAAACACCTAAGCACTAATTACATTCAATACATAATCAAATAAACTACATAAACAAATTTATGCAAGGAGATGACAGAGACATTAACAAGGCTAATAACATCTGACACAACAACCAACATATTCTTCAGCAAATTGCGAGTGTCAGCTGTAAGTGCATTCTCACTAGAATTTAGCCTGGTGGACTGTCGATCCAGAGCTTCTCATCTTCAAGTGTCCTACATTCATGGAAATATGATCAAAAGTGAAGCATTCTCATTAAAATTACAGCAATTCTTGTTTGACCACCGCCTAATAGTTGTATAAGATTAATAGTGGCTGTTAATGGCCACCGCAAATTAATTGGCAAACAATATCACAAACTCTTGTCCTACTAGAGAGATGAGAGAGAGCAGAGAAAAAAACCTAGACAGAGAGAGACATACCATGTTAGAATTTTTAAGACATCTAATTGAAAACCAATTGGTTGATGGGTGGAGAGGCCTCTGGATTATACGAACCAAGTTTGGGTGACTTAGAGAGGTGAAGTGAAACTAGTCTGTATGAAGTAATAATGATCAATGGAAGATAATAAAAAAATATATACAAAATGAGCCTGTGCTGACAGAGATGAGCTAGAAATGGAATGGTTGGACTAGCTAGGCAGATGAGGCACATGGTATCATCCCCCTTTGAACTTGAATAACTATAAATCTCTCTTCATGCCTTGCTATAATTTTGGAGAAAGAGTGTAATTTTTTTTTAAAATTTTTATTTTCGCAATTGATTAGCTATTGTGTCTCTCTGTAATTTGTCCCTCATATATTTAGCTATCCATGCTGAAAGAGATCTTATTAAGCATTGGGGGGGGGGTTGCGGAAATTAAATGGAGCATACAATTTTTATAGAGAGAAACCTATTTTGTAGAATAATCAAGAATTGCAGTTTTCATTATGTCCTCGAATGGAATTTTTGACAAGTAATTATTGAGTTGGATGCTGAAGTGATTATCAAGAATATCAAGAACAGGTCAATGCTTAAACTATATTCGGTTCGTGTGCTGGCTGAGCCCTTATTCTCCAACAATTCAATGTGTCGTCCAACCTTCCCTACTAGGGCATTGATCTCTTTGATTTGGAGGCCAAAAAACTGTACTGAGATTTGCATAGAACTGGCTACATTCTCCATGGTTATCAAGAACACATCAAAAACAAACCATTGATCATTGAAAGTAAAACACACCAATTAGGACAGCCTCTTCAACTAGAGATAACAATTGTCTACCTATCTATTACACACTCCCCACCAAACTAAACATCATCTATATTGAAGGAAATAGGGTAACACAACCTCAAAATTTCAGAGAAATTTTACTCAAAACTCAATTAAAACACATAAACATAACCTGCAAATCAAAGAACTAGATAAAAGTAAAACAAACCCAATTTGATCTTTCCCAAAACCCATCAAATTGGCGTCTTACAATAATTGAATGTAGAAAAAAAAATAAGATTTCAACCAATTAGAATCAGCAATATTTTCACATACATAAATCTAAACAATTGTAGCAGCAGCATACAAGACTACCAATCTCAGATACATACATGTGAAAAACAAAGAAAATAACATGCAGATAATAGACGAACAAGAATGGATGGGGGTTCGAAGATGGGTTTGGGAAGGGGCTTTCGCAAAGATGGGTAAAAATGGGGTTCATAGAAGGGAACTAAAAATCAAAAGGGAAAAAAGGATTCACAGATAGGGGTTTGCAGATATGGGAGGGGAAGAGTTGAAGATATATATATATAGAGAGAGAGAGAGACAAGGTTTATGAGTTGCATAGAAGGGGAAGACAAAGAGATAGAAGGACCCATACCTTAAGGAAGAGGTCAGATGGAGAAAGTTGCAGACGACGCTGAAGGCGAAGATCGATTTCGCGCTGAAGTAGAGGATCGATTTCGCGGGAGAGACTTCACTGTAGAGTTTGGAGAGCCTTCCATCACTCTCCAATTGTAGCCAGTGGAGAATGGACGAGGAAAAATAAGAAGCCTTTTAGCCAGTCCATTGGAGTAACAATATTAGGGTAATATTAGCTAAAATACCTAACAGGATCAATTTGACTCTCCCTTTGGAGTTGCTTATATTATCCTTTTGAATCGAGTGAAAAAAAGATGAAAATTAGGGGGTTGTTTGGAGTGTCTTAAATAAGTGTACTTTTTGTCTTTTTGGACTAAAAAATTGAGGTTGAAAATATGGATGTTTGGGTTAACTTTTTGACTTTTTATGGAAAAATGTGTAATAAAAAATTGTAAAAATTGATTTGTTGGGAAAAATTCGAATTGGGAGTTGTGCAGCCGTAATTGTTGACTTTTGGTGAATAGTGTTAACTTTTTAACTTTTTGAGTAACTTTTTTGTCTTTTTATCTTTTTTGAAAGATCCCAAACTTGCCCTAAATCAACCAATGAGCTATTTAAATGAAAATTTTCACTCACTTTTTTTGAGATTTTGCACATATATTATCAAACACTCATACATATTTTAACATAATACCTTTATAGTTTAATATAAGACCCTAATAACATATATAAGAATTATAAAACTTATTTCACACTATATAAATAACGAAAACTTTATCAATTTTAATTAACATATTTATTATTTAAATTTCTTTTTTCTTTTCTTTTTTTAAGTTGAAATAAATGTATTAATTTTGTTTTCCAGTAATTTGTCCTACTTATTTATTTATATGTAAGAAAATTATTTATTCATAAATTGTTAAGATATTATTAACAAATTTTAATTTTTATCTTTGAGTCATTAAATTTTTAGTTGATGTATGTTTGAAAAAAAAAAAAAAAAAAAAAAAACGTAAACTTCACTTTACCTCTTATGATTTGGGTCATATGCGATTTACCCCTTAATATTTAAAAATGACCACATAATCCCCTTGTGATTTGTGAACTGAAATGCACCGTTAGCCCCGTTAACAATTTAATGAAAAAGATCAAAATACCCTTATATTTTTGTCATTTGTTTGAAAGAAAAAGTGTACTTTAATCCCCTATACTTTATTTCATGTGTGATTTACCGCCCTTGAAATTTGAAAATAAATATATAACTCTTACATATGCCGCATGTTTTACACTTATTGTTAAGTTGGATGGAATGTTAATGGTGTACTTCAGCCCACAAACTACATGGCGGTTATGTGATCATTTCCAAACGTTAAGAGTAAATCGCACATGACCCAAAACTCGATGGAGAAATTATTCGAGAGCACTAAAATACTCAATTAATTTGTTATATGATACTTCAAATATATTTCTTCATCTTTATTTTACTCATTTAAACTAATTTTATTAAATTAAATCTTGAAATTAATTTCTCACCTTCATTAATGGTTGAATTTTTATTTTATTTTTTGTTTATAAAAGTTCTTAAAAAGATATTCAAATAATAAATGCATTAATTAAAATAATAATTTTTATGTTGTTTATATAGTGTAGAATAAGTCTTATATTAAATTAGGATTTATTACACTTTACACTCCTAAATTATCGTCAAATTGTCTATTTAGTTCCTGAACTATCGATTGATTCTACTAAGTTCCCAAAGTACATAAATCAAAGTTTAATTTAATAGAAATATTAACCTGCATTTTTTTAAATATGCATCGATTAGAAATTTAATGATTCAAAGATAAAAATTAAAATTTGAGAATAATTTATGATTGAGAAAAGATAAAATAATAATTTTTTTGCATATGAATAAATAAATAATGCAAATTACCAGGAAAAAAAATAAATCTATTTATTTTAATTTAAAAAATTAAATAATAAATGCATTACTTAAGATAATAAATTTTAGGTTATTTATGTGGTGTGAGATAAGTCATATATTAAATTATTAGGATATAATCTAATATTAATTTTAGAGAAATTATTTATTTTTAAGTGTTTTATCAAAAAGAATTAAGTTTTTTTTTTCTCCATTAAATGATTTAATAATGTCTTAACAATTTAAGAATTTTATTTAATATTGCATGAAATTTAAGAATTTTATTAAATAATAATAAAATATGTATGAGTCTTTGATAATATATATGCAAAACATCAGGGGATATGAGTGAAATTTCTCATTTGAATAGATAAAGTAACTAAAGGATAATTTTATCATTTTGGTATGAAATCAGCAAATTCTGTTAAATAGTCTAACAGTTGGGAATCTTGATAATAGTTTCAAAAATAAGGGAGGTTAGTGTAATTATTGAAATCATAGGAAAGATACATGTATTTGTTAGAAACTTCAAGAGAAGTAAGTGTAATTTACTCAAAAAAAAAATTTTAAAAAGGCAAATTACAAATATATTTCTAAGATTTGCTTTAAATATAAATGGCCTCGTATACTTTTGAAAATTATAAATATTTTTATCAGAGTTTTTTATTTAACAAAATTAAGAGAAAAAATAAAATTCCTAACTATTCTCTTATACAACAATAAAATAAAATTATTGAAACTATTAATTAAAATATATTTTTGATATCATTAAAAACTATTAATTAACTTAATAATTTATTGATGAGGTAATTCATGTTAGAAATTTGAAGGCGTAAGATATAATATTCACAATTATATGAAATAATTCATATTTTAAACAAGTATCATATGATATATTTGTAATTTACTTTAAAAAATTATCAAATATCTTAGATAATACTCAAATATCTTAAATATTTGATAATTTTGCAAAATAAAAAGTGTTTGCCTTCTAATTCAACTCTCTAAACTCATGACCTCTCATTGGGATTACGCCTTTAGAAGAGTTATGGTGGCCAATTGATTGCAAAATGTCTTACACTAACTTCCTTTAAAATTTAAATATATGGGATGTTTTGAGAAGTTGGTAAAAAATTGACTTTTTAACTTTCTTGATAGCTTTTTTGCCAAAAAAGCTAATTTTTTTTTGTGACTTTTTTTAGAGAACTTGATAAAAAATCGAAAAATTGACTTTTTATCAAATTTCGAAATTGCCCCTATATATATAAATATAAATATAAATAACGGGGCTTAGCTCATAAAATCAAATTTGAATTTTATTTTAGTCAAAGTTGAGGCGCTAAAATAGTTTAGCCTTAAGGATGAGGGTAGGAAAAATGAACAAACTATCCATATATTTATATGAGAAAAGTTAGGGATCATGAAATTTTTTTCATAAAAATGATCATGAAAGATTTATGATCCTTGGATTGCCTTGATTAGTGTGTGGTGCTTTATTCTAAGTGTAATCCAAGGGTCACAAAGTTTTCATGATTATTTTTATGAAGGTTTTTCATAGTACCTAACATTTACTCGGTTCTCATTTCACAAAACAGCTCTCTCTCTCTCTCTCTCTCTCTCTCTATCTCTTCTTCTGTCATCAGCGAACACAACCGATCAGAAGAGGTAGATCACCAGACCCCTTCGCCGTCCTCTGGCAGCGCATGAAGTCTCCACTCGTCCAACTCTCTAACACGACCTCTGCATCACCGCGTTTCTTGTCGGAATCAATGGCGCCGCTTCGTCATTCAAGCTAGGGTTTGAAATATCCTTGGTCTGAGATATGTTTCATGGCGGCTGCCACTACGGAGTTGGAGACAGATCTGAGCAATCTTGTACTGTCATCGGCTTCTTCGGAGATCTGGTTGCAGATCTGGTTGTCCTCGTCATCTGTAAATTCGTTGGTGTTGTGAAAATAACCGTCGATGGAGATTTGGACCTCATCTCTTACACTAAGTTCATCGTCCTCAACACCGTCGATCTCTCTGTTGACTGCCAATCTCTAGGGAGAACGAGATCGAACCATAGATCTAGATCTAGTCCTTCTCTCTCTCTCTCTCTCTCTCTCTCTCTCTCTCACTACACACACACTCTCTCTGTCTTCCTTGTTTTCGATCCTTCGATTCCGAGTCTCAATCACCCCGATCAACTCTTTTACAAACTATATGTTGTTCTTCACTTCAGGTTGTTCAACCATGATTTCACCTTATTATATATCACACTATGAAGTTGTAATTTTATAGCCTCGTTTGGTAGAGCTGTGGAAAAGTGATTATAAAGTATAACTTAACAGATTATGACTTATAACTATGAATATAAGTTGTTAATCTCTTTGGTGCAGCTGTGGGATTATGGATTTAAGTAGCAGAATAGTGTTTGGGTAATAAGCAGTAAAATAGTTTTTTACTGCATAATTGTCCTTTCTACCATTATATGATACAAAAATGATTATTTTGTCATTTTTTCAGTTTTGATTTAAAAAAAATTATTTCATTAATAAAAGTTAATATAATTAGTATTAATTAGTATCAATTAATATAAAAATTGATACATTTGATAAAAATGTAATGGAAGTATTATTGTTATAATTTTTTTTCCATTATAAATTAATTAGTATCAATTAATTGCTTAATTAGTACCAATTAATACTAAAATTATTAATTAGTATCAATTAATAGCTTAATTAGTCTCAATTAATACTAAAATTATTAATTAGTATAAATTAATATTAATAATTAATTTTTATTAGTATCAATTAATATTAATAATCAACAATTGTTATTAATTACCATCAATTAATAATTAATTCATTACAAAAGTATACAATATTAATTTATTAATAATTAATACCAATTAATATTGATTTTTTAATTAATATTGATTTTTTTCTTTTTCTTCAGAAATATACAATTTTTTATTTTTTAATTAATATAAAAATATACAATATGAATTTATTAATAATTAATACCAATTAATATTTATTTTTTAATTAATATTGATTTTTTTCTTTTTCTTCAGAAATATACAATTTTTTATTTTTTAATTAATATAAAAATATACAATATGAATTTATTAATAATTAATACCAATTAATATTTATTTTTTAATTAATACTGATTTTTTTCTTTTTTAATTAATATTAATATTTGGGTATTGATGAGGGCATTTAAGTAATTTTAGCCCCCGCTCCCCCCATACTAACTGCGTGCTTAAGTCAAAATTTTAAATACCCCTGACCAGCTTTTGAGATAAGTTAAGAAATAGCTTGATTTAAGCTATAAGCTGGTTAACTTAAGTTGTACCAAATATAATATTTTAACTTAAATTAAATTAAAAGCTGAAATAAGAAACTTATAAATCCTACCAAACAGGCCTTATATCACGTTTTAGGAAGCTCTCTCTCTCTAATATACTTTGTCTCATATCGCACTGTTCTCTTACTAAAATGTGCTTTTTGGAATAGAGATAAAAAGAGGAGATGGGTTTGAAAGGTGGTCTACGAAGGTATGAGAGGTATAGTTCTAAATCGCGGTATCGGGTAACATACCAGTATCAATCATGGAGTATCGGTATCGGTAGTATCGACCGGTACGTATCGGGTATCGGGCGTCGCGGTTATGAAATTTCAAAAATCATTAGCAATCCCTCTAAAACTCAATTTTATGCATTATTTTGACTCTTTTAGCCTTAATTTATCACATTTTAATCAAAATTTTGATATGTAGAAGCACTTTTGACTCATTTTCAACTAAATGATATGTATTTATTTTAGTTTCAAGCTTTTATTTGGCATATATGTTAAACTTTTAATATAAAATTGATGTAGAAATATTTTTTTACTTATTTTCAACAATGAAATACTTCCATATGCAGAACAAATTAATAAGAGAAAGAGGGACGTGAAAATAAATCATTCGCTTCAGTCATAATCGCATACAAACAATCTACTACAAATCAACAACTCTAAAACTTAGTAATAAAAAGAATTACATGGTGGTACAGAAGAATCTCCATATCTCACATCACTTTGATCATCACTATGAATTGGTTGGCCTATTTCTCCATATTGATATTCCTGGTAGTAGTTATTGAAAGTGCATTGATCATAAGTAGTGTTGTTGCTGCCACTGCTACTTGATTGTTGTTGTGTCATTGTAAGCCCCCCTGTACCATAATTGAAACCCTCTATATATGGATATTGATAAGGTTGTTGAGAGTAGTTCCAATTTCCCATATAAGGTGGTTGATAGATGTGTGGTGGTGGTTGACTTGGAGGAGGGTAATAAGAATATAGTACTTGGCATATTGGTCGCCAATGTTGAGTTCCCTTTCCATCTTCTTGTCTAACTCCGAGATGTCCAAATTGATTTCTAAGGTCACGATGACCATAAATATTATCAATATGTCGTGAACGCCCAATTGATGCTTCTACATTAGGAGTAGAAATAGAATGTCGTCATTGCTGTGTAAAATCCCTGTTCCAATCATGATCAATATGATGAATACTGCGTCTACAACCATGTACAGAACCTGCAGACTCCCTTTATCCACCACTACCACCACCTGTTGGAGGACGACTACCATCACTATCATCTCCACTACCACTAGGTGGACTCAAACCGTGACCCTCACTAGAGCCACTTCCAGCAGACCTTGCTCTTTGATAGTGTTGAGGTACTTGGCTACTAATGGCATGATCTCCCTCCTCATCATCATCATCATCAACAATCAACCAACCTGAGTTATCTTCATCATCCAAGGCTGCATGTTCTCTCTCTTGAAGCCATGGAGTTAATAGATCATCTTCTTCAAATATATAGTCAAGATTGATGGGGTTAAAAGATTCCTCTCTGTCATCTTGGCTTTTTCGTGTTGTATGTCTGATCTTTAGCCTCATATTGTAATACACATAAACAAGTTTATTTAATTTTTTATACTTCAACCGATTCCTTGTCATTGTATGTATCAGGCTAAATGTACTTCAATTGCGCTCACAATTAAAAGAAGACGTGGTTTGGCTCAATACTCTCACAGCCACTTTTTGGAGTGCCGGAGCCGATGTACCATAATGGATCCAGCATTCAGCTATATACAAATCAATCAAATATTAGTGATTGTGTTTTAATTTGATATAGAAGTGTTGACAATGTAACAATAATATGTAATTAAAATAGTTAATAGTTGATTGAGTATATAATAATTACCAGGATTTGTTGCTTTTACTGCTCTTTGTGCTAATACAGCACCAAAAGAATCTTCTTTATTACAAAATAAAGAGATCTGCAATGAACAAAAGGCAATAAGCAGTTTTTCAAACACAACTCACAAGTCAAATAATAAGTTATCAATTTAACTAATATTAAATAATAACTAACTTGGTTTATCGCCTGTGTTTGCTCGTTTAAATCTGGTAGAAGTCTCAAAATCACATTTCTAACTCCACTCATCACTTCTCGATGATTAGAAAGGTGCTCCCCATATTGGAATATGGGATTTAAAAAATAACCTACATTGAAATATAAAATAATAATAAAAGTGAGACAAGGAACACATAATTTATAATTTAAATAAATTAAAAATTACTTACCAGTAGTATGCAAGTCCGTGTGTAGTTGGAAAGCCTATCGATTATCAATAATCTTCCAATAGTCTACATAATAGCGACAATTTTGTTTGATAGCCAACTTTGCTCTATCCATGGCTTCATATATAAAACCCATTGTGGGCTTTTCATCCCCATCTACAAGTCTAAGCACCTTTAGAAGTGGTTCTTGAACTTTTAATACATCTGCCACCTTGGTCCAAAAATCTTTACTTTGTATAATTTTTTTCACTTCTTTTGCATCATCCTTTTTGGACCATTTGCTGTACTTCCACTCTTGAGAATGAAACATATCTTGTAAAGCAGTCTTATGTTTAACAATGCTTTTCAAAGTAATGAAATTGGTGGCAAAGCGTGTGATGACAGGACATAACAACTCTCTATCTCCTGTGAATCTCTTCATGAAATCAACGACCCAATTAGAGTTGTAAATAAAGCGTGTGATTACTTTTGCACAATCCAACACCTTTGCTACACTTTTTTTCTTCCCAATATCCTCTAAAATAAGATCAATACAATGAGCTGCACATCCTATCCAATACAGATTCTCCTTTTTTTGCATGAGTTTGTAACCAGTAGCCTTTATCGCAGCTTCGTTATCAGTTATGATTTGCACAACATATTCTTCTCCAATTTCATCCACTACCTTGTCCATGAGGCCCAAGTAATAATCAGCTATCCTACTAGGTACATCAGTTACATCCATAGACTTCTGAAAAATTGTTCCACGATTGCTATACACAAGAAAATTAACAATGTGCTTTCTTGTGGGTCCAGACCATCCATCACACATAATTGTAACACCTCTCTCAGCCCAACTAGATTTATGAGATTTTATCCAATTTTGTAAAGCTTCATACTCCATTGGTAAATATACTTCAGTTACCTGTTTAATAATAAATAACAAACAAAAACTATTAACAAGCATCTTAATAATTTATTTATTTTTAAACATTGATAGAGTTTTTTCAAACTTTAAGTTAGAGGCTTACTTCATAAGAAGTAGGTAGCTTTGTTCCTTTTCCAACCTCTCTTGCAGTATCTAACATTGGTTCTAGCCATTTAGAATTAACAACATTAGTAGGCACTAGAGTGAACAATACAAACTAGCTAACTGCTCTTCCTAATTTTTTCTTTGCTTCTTTCAAGAATCTAGAGAAGAGTTTGGATTATTTGTTGCCTTTGGTCCTATGAAGATCCACATCTATGTCTAATAATTGAACTTCTGGAGAGGATGTATCAATCCATTTCCTACCTGTACTAGCCTCACGAACACTATGACTTCGCCGAGCAAAACCAGGAGGAGGTGCAACCTCAATATCACTAGCCTTCTTTTGTCGGGCCATAACCATTTCTAAGTCCTCCTCATCATTTTCATCATCATTACACTGACTGGCTCTAATTTGTTCTGTCAATTCCTCATTCATCTTCCTTTTGTCAAGCTTTTTGCTCTTATAATTACTCAAATGATCCATCATTAGTGTTCGAACTCTACCACTGACATTAGCACAAGGTGCGACTTGACCTTTCATATGGGCCAAATGTTGCTTCAACCTAGTTATACCACCATTTAGCTCTTTTCCACAAAATTTACACCTAATTTTATGCCTATTATTTTCTAGTGGAATTCCAAATTTCCAACCAATATCATCACTTGGAGGTTTTCCACTAGAACCACCTCCGTGCGCCATTATAACTTTCAATTATCTACAACAACAGTTTTCAATTAACAAATATTGTAATTCTAATTTAGTTACTAATAATAATGCATTTAAAATAAAAATAAAAAATCTAAAATATTAAACCTCTTTAAAAAAATCTGACAGATGAAACCTTTTTAAAAAAAATCTGATATAAAAATAATCTGAAATAAAAAAATTTGACAGATTAAAAAATCTAAAATAAAATCTGAAATAATAAAAAAAATCTGACAGATTAAACCTCTTTAAATAAAAATATAAAATATAAAATATTAAACCTCTTTAAAGAAAAAAAATTAAACAAACAAGCTGTTGACAAACAAAAGTTTTGAAAACTGTAGTGAAAATCAGTCAAGCAGATTCGATCCATAAGCCTAATTATACACTGCTACCTACCACTTAATTTATTGGTTTTAATAGGTCCATGAACAATGAGTCTAATAAATCAACTTAAAGAAATGAAGAAGTGAAATAAATATAAAACATACTCTAAAGGTACATTGCTAAGAAAAAATAATAATAATAATATATCTAAAAAAATTATGTGCATTTAAAATATATTGAGCTTCTGAACTTATATATTGTGCATTTAAAAACAATTGCTTCTGAGTTCTATGCCGATAAAGTTAAGGTACTAATACAATACTAACCTCCACCTCTCATCATAATGTTAGATAATTTTTCAAACAAAATGATTAAATAGGAAAAATATGATTCAGAATTTGGTGCACATAATGTTGGACTCTGCAAAGAAACTAATCAACACATGGGAAACTGAAATAGAAAAACAAAGTGGGACAGCAAATATAAAGGTTGATGGGGATCTGCAAAGCTTTGCTTCAATATATATAAATGCTCCTAATATATATATATTTAAAGAATCATAAATATATATTAAAATATATCTCATTCCCATCCCATACCATAATATAAATAAAAAATAACCACTGAACAAACACAGAAAAAAAAATTTATAAATCGAACACAACTTAACAAGCAAAAGCATGACCTATTCAGTCAAAAAAAAAAAACAAAGCATAACAAATACAAACAGAGCATGAGAAAACAAACCTTCAATGAAGAAACTTGAAATCAGTGATGGGTTTGGATTCGATTCGATTCGATGCTTCTCCCTACAACACTTTACAACATCGATGCCCGTGGGAGATGGATTTGGGTTTGATTGAGGATTTGGGTTTGGTCCGATTGAGGGTTTTTCTACACATTTATGGTGGTCTGTGAGTCTGTGTATGTATTGCTTGAAGAAGACACAAAATTTGAAGTCAAAGGTTTGAGTCCGTAAGTCTGTTTCCTTCTTTTTCTGCTTATGCTTTTGTTTTTACAGGTACTTTGGTTGATTATTTTTTCTTTTGTAGGTGCTTTTCCATTTGCTTTGCTCAATTATTTTTTGCTTTTCCAGGTGCTTTGCTTTGCTCAATTATTTTTGCAAGTGCATTGCTCCATTTTCAGCTGTATCGGACTGTATCGAAACTATATCGCTCAAGTATCGGATTCAGGCCGATACGTATTGGGAATCGGCCGCTACGGACGCGAAATTCATTCTCATCGGTATACTGGTGAGTATCCGACTCGGCACTCCAATATTTCGGTACGAACCGGCCGGTACAGCACGTACCGGCCGATATTTAGAACCTTGATGAAAGGTGATCACACCATAATATGGTGGATCCTCTCACACCAAATCAAAGTTTTATATGGTGATTCAATCTTCTTGTAGGAAGAAGTAACTAGAAGTAGGAAAGAAATTTGAATGAATAGTCACAATGTTTGGAAATATGGTGACTATTCAATAGGTTGTAATCATTGATTAAAAACCATCATATGCTATAAATATATGGACAATACATAGCAAGACACTTGAATTTCTCACTGTTTTTCCTCTTTTAGATTATTTTCTTCTGCGTGATTAAACACCCTCACGGGAACTTCAATCCACTGCCATTGTTAAGACTATCTTACAGTGGTATCAGAACATAGTTATACATTATCGCAGATGTCGAAATATAGTCTGGAAGACAGAAAAGTTTCCGAATTCTTTTTACCAAAAATTCAGAAAATAATTGACCATCAATCTTCGGCATTGGTGAATTTTGTTTGTTTATTTAATCATCACCAACGTGTTGTATTCCCAGAAAACTATCCAAAGAAAATAACCGTTGGTGGTGCTATTGTTCCGAACCTTGTCGAAAGTGAGGCCAAATTATACCATTGGAAGAAATTTTATAAAATATTTTTCGGTTCAATTTGTGTCTCCAAATTAGCACCATCTTGTTCTTCTTAGAATTTTGATCACAACGGTGAAATTTGTTGTGAAAAACAGCAAAAATTTGATCCATAAAATTTGAATTTCAGTGTTTAGTCGCCGACTCTAGTCACCAGAGAAGATAACCAAAACCAGAAAGATGTTGCAGCAGCTCTGATTTAAACATTCAAAAATTTGGGCCAAAGACAAAACTAAATAAAAAGGATCCAAAGATAAGAATCACTACAAGGAAATCAATTCCTTTGGGCTTAAAAATTAAGAAAAATTTTATTGGGCTCAAGTAGGTGCAGCTCAAAGGAAACCAGGCAGAGCCCAATAGTCCAAAGCTGCAGAGCCAGCCTAGCCCAGTGACACAGCCAAGCAGCCCAAAGCCGCAGCCCAGCGCTTCGCGCGTCGACCCAGCGCCCTGTGCTCTGCACTCGGACTCACATCTGTTTGCTTTGCTTGACCCGCGTGTCACGCTGGTTCGGCCCCAACCGATTCAAACCAGTCCTTGAATTGGCAGCAGCCTAGTTCAAATGGTTTTTTGGCTCATTCTCGCTCTCGCTCATTTCAAGGCTGTTTTCAGTCATTCAAAAGCCAAAATTTCCATAATTCTTCCAAGAATTTTTTCGTGGGTAATTGTACTAAATTTTTAGAAGAAATAATTGGACAAGGAGGCTATCTAAGGGTGTTACATAGTAAAACATCCAAAGAAAAAATATTTAATAAGCACCGTTGTGTCCCCTGGGTTCGTAACTATTTTTACAATACTCATAACCAAAGTATTAGGTTTAAAAGGCCATTGGGTTTTCATCATTCTTCTTACCCAAGACAAGACAACTGATTTTTTGCTTATCTCAGGGTAGGGGTGTTCACGGGTCGAGTCGGCTCGGGTTCACCCCCTAACCGCTAGCGGAACCGAACATGTCGGGTAAGACTATGAATCACCCGCTTTCGACCGCCATACTGGTCGAAATCGTCTGAACCAAGCGATTCGGTTTGACGGTCGGATCGGATGGATGATACATACAAACCAGTTTTTTTTTTTTTTCACATTCAAACAAGACTCAAAATAAAAAATATATACAATGCAAATACATAAATACTGATCTAGACCAGATCTGAAAAAGTGATATTGAAAATAATAATAATAATAATAATAATAATAATAATAATAATAATAGCGAGGCTATATCCACACATCATCGCACAATTATCATCGTCACTTGACACCATCGCCAAGCATGAGTCTTCAGAAATCAAGAGTGAGGGAGAGAGAGAGTTATAACTACAATTGATCGATCATCGTCATCAATTTTAACAATCCAAAGCTTGCACTTCACTAAAGGGCTTTGGTAAAGCTTAGATATCCATTGCCCCACTGTGTGTATGAAAGAAAAAAAAATTGAGAGAGAGAGAAGAAACGAAACGGTCAAGAAAGAGGGAGAGGTAGACGAGAGGTTTACTGAGAGATAGAGAGATATCATTATGCAAGAGAGAAGGAAAAAGATTGAGAGAGAGAGAGAGAGAGAGAGATGAAACGGTCAAAAAAAGGGTTGAGAAGGAAAAGGCAGACGAGAGAGAGAGAGATAATAGAAATTGGTCAGATGCATTGGTGATGAATACAATTAGAAAGACATTCTTGGGATATGGGGGGACAGAGGAGAGAGTTAGATAGAGGATGGAAAAAAAAAAAAAAGAAAAAAAAAAATATTTGAAATATATTAATTTATTATTTTTAATGATGTGTTTGATAAATATTAAATTTTAATTTATCAATTATTTTATTATGTAAAATTTAGTTTCAATGTAATATCATTAAAAATTATTTAAAAATAATAAATTAAAAAGATATAGCATTAAACTTAGTCAGAAATTGTATTGGTAATATAATAAATTTAAAGTTATTCTAAGGATGTAGGTATAAGTCTTTGAGAATAGGGGATATAGGTCATTTCTTGGGAAGATAACCTTGGGAAGACAAAAAGGTTCTTGGGAAGGTCAAGGTCTCCGTTGGAAATTGGTATTATATATGAACCTTGACAGATTCATATCCACTGTATAAAAATAATTTGGACGGGTCGGGTTTAGCAATTTTTTATTTATTAAGACCGACACTTGACTGACACCTGTAGAAATTTCAAAAATCTGAACCGCAGCCGACCGAACTAATGGTCGAAACCATCCGTATTGCCTTCGGATCAGATGGTTCGAGTCGGATTTGTCGGGTGATTCGGATCTATGAACAGCCCTACTGCAGGGGCCAATTCAACAATTTCAAGACTTATCCTTATTAAGACTTGTTGTATTTAACTTTGCTTATTTGTTTATTTTAGTTTGTAATATCACATTTGATTTTTTTTTTTTTTATTGTAACACATTTTGTTTTAGTATAGCTGTTAAAAATGCCATGGATTCTTCAAGAATCGAGATGCCTTAATGGAAATACTTTCCGAGCATGGAAACGTCACATTTCTTATCTTCTTACACATGAAAAAATATTGCACACTTTATCCACTTATAAATCAAATGATGATTCTAATTGGTTTCAAAATAAGTGGACAGAAGATGATGTAATGGTGAAGGAAACTATGTTACATAATATGAAATACAACATTATTCCGCTTTTTGAAGAACATGAAACTGCAAAACAATTAATAGAAGCACTAGAAAGTAAGTGTGGAGTTTGATCGGGGACTCAAATTCAATTGCTCTTGGACAAATATAATAACACTTGTATGAATGATAATGATGGTGTTGGTGATCATGTTTATCAAATATAATTAATTACTAAAGAATTATCCAACGCTGATCACCCTTTGTCGGACAAGATGCAAGTAACTACCATACTTAATAGTCTTCCATTGTCTTGGGATCATGTTGTCACATCCTCTAACTCATAGCAGATGAGAGATTTCAATGGTAACATTGCCTGTACTCTTAGTTTTGGAAGAAAAAAGAATGAAGCGAAGGCGTAAAGAAGGTTTGTCTTCTAACTTGTTAATGGCACAATCTTCAACACAACCACACAATAATTCCCACATACCATTCAACAAGAAAAATGCTACTTCTTTCAAGAAAAAAATGGAAGAAGGGATTTCAGAAAGGATGGAAGAAACAACAAGAATGGCAAAAACAACAACATCACAAGCATCAGATTGGCCCATGTTACAAGTGCAGTCAAAAGGTCATATCAAAGCCACTTGTCCTCAGAACAAGCAGAAAAATGATCATAACCCTGTTGCCATGACAGTTTCTGAAGCAATGGTGCTTGAACCTTCATCAAATTCATGGTGGATTGATTCTACTACAACTAGGCTATTGTGCAAAATAAAGGACATGTTTGTGGAGTTTATTGAAAAGAAGGTTGGTGAACATAGAATCTACATGGGCAACAACTCCTATAGTGATGTTTGGGCATCAGCAACTATCAATTCTCTATTAATGAACTTCCATTGTACTTCATGATGTGCTTTATGTACCCAGCATTTGCCGAAATTTAATTTCAGTTTCGGTGTTAACCCAAAAGGGTTTTGAGGTTAATTTTAGGTTTAACACAATATTGATTAAGAAATGAAGTGTATTAGTAAAAGGTGTAAGAATGAATGACATGTACTCCCTTCATATTGATAATAATAAAGTATGTATTTTTGATTATTTGCATATTTCTACTAGTTTTAGTTCTTATTTGTTGGCATTTAAGGTTAGGCCACATTAACAAAAATAAAATGTCTCGAATGTTTTAAAAGTGGCTTATTGCCTTAAAGTATGTTCCGATGATTTTGATATATGTGAGCCGTGTATCAAAGGCAAAATGACTAGCAAGCCATTTTTTCAAACATTAGAAATCATCGAAATTACTCGAAATAATTTATTCGGACATTTGTGGGCCCATTAAGAACTAAAACTCATCGAGGCATGGAATACTTTATTACTTTCACCGATAATTATTCAAGATATGGACATATCTACCTTCTTAAACACAAATCAGAGGCAATTGAAAAGTTTAAGGAATATATATTAGAGGTAGAAAAGCAACTTGATCGGTCCATTAAACACTTGAATAATGATAGAGGTGGCGAATATGAAGCTATGGAGTCTTTCAGCAAGGACAATGGCATAAAATATTTGTTTACAATGCCATATACACTAGAACAAAATTGGGGTCGCAAAAAGACGAAATCGTAGCTCTAATGGAAATGACAAGGTCAGTGATGGCTCATGCTAATCTTCTTATTCATTTTTGGGGGGGAAGCCTTATCCACCGCTGCGTACATATTAAATAGAGTCAAAACAAAAGCCAAACCTCTAACTTATTATGAATGCTGGCATGGTACTAAACCTAATGTTCAAAATCTCAAAGTTTGGGGATGTAAAGCACATGTTCTTATTCCCAAACCTTTAAGGGACAAATTGGAAAGTAAAACTTGGGAATGCAAGTTTATTGGCTATGTTGAAAATGGAAGTGGTTATCGTTTTTTACCATCCTGAACATGGATTAATAGAAAGTAGAGATGCTATTTTTCTTGAATTCACTGATCTTGTTACTCCTATTAAACAAATTGAATTGCTCTTTGTCACGACCCAAACCCGGCCCTATGGATTTAGCACCGTAACCGGCCAGTAATCCGAGATTACCGAAGGCCTATTTAACAGTATCACAGTAAAACAGAGTACAGGGCCTGGCGGAAGCCAATACAGTAATAAAATAATGTCCAATGAGCTGTGACAGTCTGTATGCCAAAAAGATTTTTCATACATATTTACAGAACAGTACATATATATACATGTCATTCAGTGAAACAGGGACTTAATCCCCACTCAACAGTACAGTAAAACATTCAGTCTATACAATCCATTCGGTTATTACAAAGCAGTGAGACAGTTGCAAAAAGGGGAAATACTAAAACACCCCTAAGCCTTAGCATGATAGGCTCGGAACCTCGCAGTGAGGCACATTGGTTGGCTTGACAAAATTGGAGTTTTACTCCGACGCTTTCTAGCTTTGATCCGGTGCCTGTACACCTACATATATATATGAGCAGTGAGCTAAAGCCCAGTGAATAACATAATGCGTAAAGGAGTTAAGAATGAATGTCCTTACAGTAATGAAAACAGTTCATTGATTCAGTATATCTGTCATTCAGTGATATGTGGTACATCCATTAGCATAGCAGTACAGTAAACGATGGGTCTTAAAAGACCGAACAATAATTGATGGCCATCAATCAGTAAACAGTAGTGGTTCTAACATGGGAACCGAGTCGATTAGACAAATCCACCCGTTCATAGACCGTCGGTGGGGCCATCCGTTCACAGACCGTCGATGGCAGAGATTTCTCGAACAGTAGCAGTAACAGTAAACAATAGTTGCTAAGGATGCCACAGTACAGTTCAGAATATAGGACATACATTCATACAGTCAACAATATCAATTCAGTAAACAGTTCAGTTCAGTATTTCAGAAGATAATCATTTGAACATGTCTTTACACAATTGTTACTCACAGAGTTCTGGGCTACAGTGAACTAGAGCGTCTCCCCGGAATGCCAACCCTATACAGTTAACAGATTGAACACACTCTAAGTTTCACAGTTGGGAAAGATAAACATTAACTCCCTATTATGCCTCGGTGTGTTCTACATCTATATCCTCATTAAGATGTCTAAAACTAGGCCTAGGAATGCCTAGGATGGAATGAGGATGCAAAGATGTATTCAGAAAACATTTGCAGAATTTTCAGTGAAATAGAGTCCCGCTCGAGCGCAGGTTTCCCCGCTCGAGCGGACAAGCAAACAAAGGTTCCCGCTCGAGCGGCAACATACCCGCTCGAGCGGACCAAAAAGTACTGGATAGGTGAAATCTCCGCTCGACGCCCGCTCGAGCGTGTCACCCAGTCCTCCGCTCGAGCGCCCAATACCCCGCTCGAGCGGACTGATGCGCAGTGCAAGATGCTGGGAGCTCGATTTTCCCGCTCGAGCGGCACTTCCCCCGCTCGAGCGGACAACCAAAATCTGGAAATTCCAGATTTGAGTCCCAAGCTCAAAACTAAGTTCAAAAGCAATATTTTCGATCCTTTTGGGCTATTTTCTGGAAAAACTCTTGCAAACACATAGAATAACATAATTCAAAGCTCAATTTGAGAAATCAAAGCCCAAGGGTGTTTAATTCAAACCCAACTTCAAACCATTTTTCAAGAACAAGATGAACATGCAACATGCATGGATTCGAATCATTTCCAAACTTCAATTTGGTGCTCTAAGGAGCCAATTGTTCCAAAAACAAGATGAAAACATGGTTTATTCTCAAAACATGGACATGCATGTGATAATCTATGGAGAACAACCTCAAAAATGAGAGACATGTACATGCATGCAATAATTTAGCTCTATTCCAACACCTATGGACCAATCCAAGACTCAAATCACTAGAGGCTCAAGAATTAAGCAAGAACAAGCTCAAATACTTTAATAAAAGGTTGAATTCTCTTACCTAAGTCTTGAATTAGAGGTATGGAGGCTTAATTAGCAATCTACACTTCAATTCCAAGCAATTCAAGCCAATTCAACAAAATGAACTTAAGTCTCTCCTATTTCCTCTCTCTATAATTCGGTGGTCTCAAGAATGAGGCTAGTCAAATGTTGTGTCTAAGTGTAATGAGGAGATCAAAAGGTGGAGATAATGGGCCACTAGAGTGGCATTTCGGTAAATAAGTCTAAGAATGCAATTCAACTCATTTTAATCTAATTTAATCATACCTAACCAGTTTTCAGTTAATTCTACTATAAAATCACATAAATTATGGCGATCATGAAACACTAATCAGTTTACGGTTCGGCCGCCGATAAGGCCTTCAATTAGCAGTTTAAACATAAAACCTAAACAGATAAATAATCAATCAAACAGATAGAATATGCAATACAGTAGGTGTACTTGATCAATTCAGTTCCAGTTTCAGTCAGTCGGTTCAATAATTTATTCAGTTCACTTATCAATCATAATCAGTTTCAGTTTAACAGTGATCGGTGGTTAATCGGTAATTAGTAACGAGGATTGTTACACTCTTTGACGTCTCTTAGGATTCTTCTCTTCTTTTTTTTGTTACCAGCACCACTAGTTCTCCCAGAATCACCTAATAGTGGGAGGAAACGATATCTACATGATTGTAACGACCCTCGTACTGATTATCGAAAATTACTGAATTATATATTGATTATTGCTGAACTGAATTGATAATGATTGATAATCGAATTGATTGAAGTACCGGATAGACCGACTGAAATTGAATAAATTTAGTTATTGAACTGCACATTGCATCTGTTTAATTGATTGAATGCCTGTTTGAATTTGTGTGTTAAACTGTTAATTGAAGGCCTTATCGGCGACCAAATCTGAAATTGATTGATGTTCTGTGTTCATCATAATTAATGTGATATTATGGCATATTTATCTGAAAATCGATTTAGTATGATTTAATTAGTTAAAATAAAGCCAATTAAAGAGTTTGACTTAATTACATTTTTGCCACCCTTAGTGGCCACTATCCTAGACATATTGAAGCCTTATGTTATACACTTAGCAACATTTCCTCAGCACATTTGATTGATCTTGCCGAATCTAGAGAGAGAGAAAAGGGAGAGAGTGGGTTCCCTTCTCATCTTGCTTAATTTTGCTTGGATTGTAAGAGGATTGAAGTGTAGATTTCATAATTTAGCTTCCTCACCTTGTAATTGAAACTCTAGGTAAGGAACTCATCTTCGTATTGTTGTCATTGAATTAGTTCTTGCATGTTTCATGTTAAATTTATGAGCTAAGCCATGTTTTAAGCTTAGCATGTGAGATTGAAGCTTAATTGTTGCATGCATGGCCATTTTGGTGTGTCTTGGAGTTGAATTCATGATAAAATGATACATGCATGTCCATGTTTTTATCATAGTCCATGTTTTCAAGTTGTTTTCAAAGATTGGAGCTCAATAGAGCAAGATTTGAACCTTGATTTTGGTTTAAAGTTCATGCATTGCATGATTACAAAGTGTTCTTGAAAATGGGTTTGAAAATGGCTTTAATTGACCAACTCTTGGCCCTTGCATGTGCAAATTAGCTTTTAAAACTTGTAGTACATTGAGTTTAAAGTGTTTTCCCAGATTTTGGGCCCAAGAGGTTGAGTTTTGGATGGTTGAATGCTTGGTTCGAACTTGGGAGACAAATCTGGAAATTCCAGATTTGGCTTTCTCGCTCGAGCGAAGGATTCCTCGCTCGAGCGAGCCCTTTGGTTTTGCAAGCTCGCTCGAGTGAGCATCGAGCGTGGCATCGCGCGTAAAAATTGAGCATCCAGTACTTTTTCTGAGCACAGATCGCTCGAGCGAAGGGATTCTCGCTCGAGCGAAGCCTTTGATTTTGGGAGCTCACTCGAGCGAAGGAAGGCTCGCTCGAGCGAGGTGCCTATTTCCAGCAACTTTTGAAAAATGCCTTCCAAGTGTAATTTTGCATCCTCATCTCATCCTAGACATTCTTAGGCCTAGTTTAAGGCATCTTAATGAGGATTTAGACATAGAACCACACCGAGGAAATTTAGGGATTTAATTAACATCCTTTCCAACTGTAAACTTAGTGTGTGTTCTATTCTGTTAATTGTTTAGGGTTGGCTCTCGGGGACGCGCTCTAGCTGCTATTAGCCCAATCTCTGTGAGTAACAGATTGTGTAAAGATATGTTCAAAATGGTTATATTTTGAATACCGAACTGAACTGTTTATTGAACTAATATTGTTTATTGAATGAATGTATGTCCTGTATTTCGAACTGTATTGTGGCATCCTTAGCACCCATTGTTATTGACTGATACAGAACTCTGTCGGTTTCCTCGTGGAACCATATTGTTATTGATTGATGGCCATCACTATTGTTGGGTCTGAAAAGGCCCGGTCCTTTTGGACCTATTGTTTATAGGCTAATGGATGTACCACATATGACTGATTGACTGAAATATTGATTGATCGAAATATTGATTGACTGAAATACTGAAAGATTGAAATACTGCTTAAATGAATTGATTTCATTGCTATAAGGACATTCATTCATAACCCCTTTACACTAATGTTATTCACTGGGCTTTAGCTCACTGTTTATATATATATGTAGGTTCTCAGCAGCCAGACCGGAGCTAGGAGCGTGGGATTGGTCCCCAGTTTTGTCAAGCCAGCCTATGTGCCTCACTGCGAGGTTCCGTGTTGCCATGCTATGGCTTTGGGGTCTTTTGTACTTCCCTTGTCTGTCTCACTGTTTTGTACTGTTGTGGGACCACTGTATAGACTGTTTACTGTTTACTGTTTACTGTACTGTCCAAGGGGTTAGGCCCCGGTTTTATCGACTGTTATGTATATGTATATTGTGTATGCCATACTGTATTGTACTGTTGTCAAGGGATTGGATCCCTGTACCGACTGACTGTGAATGGTCGTATAGACCATACTGTTTCAGGACTGTTTGAATGCATGAAAAACTTTTGGCATACAGATGGTCACAGCTCATTGGACACTATTCATTTATTGTTTTGGCTTCCGCCAGGCCCTGAACTCTGTTATATTGTATGATTGTTAAGCAGGCCTTTGGTAATCACGGATTACTGGCCAGTTACGGTGCTAAACCCATAGGGCCGGGTTTGGGTCGTGACAGAGTGGTATCAGAGCGATACTTACCACGAGTTATACCGCACACACGTGTCCAAGTGAGCTATAGGATGTCCTAGAAAAGAAATTAGGGCATTGCATGAGCATGAAAAGTGTGTGGTTATGATATGACTGAATATATGCTACCGTGTTAAATTGTTTAAACGAGTGACTGCTTATACGACAAACTGTTTAGGTATGCAACTGTTTATGTTATGATTACTGTACTGTTTATGTGAAATGAAGTGAAACCCGTATGCATACTTAAAGAAGTTAAATGGAATAACATGTACATGTTAATGTTACCATCGACTGTGGAAATCTATAAGAAAATGAACGTGTGAGAGTAAAGGGTCACGTGACCGTACCTGAATTGAAATAAAAGTATACACACGTCTGATATGGAATGAAATGTGAAATCTGTAAGAACCTCTCCTGTACTGTTAATCACCCTGTTTGTGTGTAATAAGGGAAAGGGGGGGAGGAATGTAGACGAAACTGAACCTTCCGATCCAAGGATCGATAGGCTAAAAAGAATGAATGCTTGAGGCCTTAATCAAAAATCTGAGAGAATAAAGGCAGACATACGTGCCTGCACCAACTGAATATGATCTGATGATACTGATACAGAAACCCAACAAACTGAAACCACCGGAACTTCTGGAAGGTACCGAACTACTGAAAACTGAGACTTGGGTTTAGAAATTGAGAAATATGTGAAGTTTTCTTCGAAAATACTTTCCCGAATGCATCTGAGATAGGAAAGTACCTGAGTTTGAACACCTTGAGTGAGGTGATAAGACTGTGATCGAATGTGAGGCAAAATTTACCTAACTAGTTGATAGGCACCCCACATGATAGATACTGACTGTAAAAGATTAGAAAAGAACTGAAGGTGGGCGTGACCTAAATGTGTTTGACTGAATCGACGTTGTTAAAACCGTCAAAGTGTGGATGTCCTGGATAGAGTATAATGCCTGAGCCAGCGTAGCAGCATTAAAATATCCAAATCAACATTGTTAATTGAATCCGAAAGAATGAAACAGAAGGAACAGAAAGTGAAAATGATTGGTAATTGAACGACCTCCGTGAGTGGAAAATCTCGGGCAATAGCTTTGACCAATGAAGGTCGAAGAAACAATGTGAACAATGATATACCTATCTGTACTGTATGTGGGAAATACCACTGGGGCGTCGTCGCCGCCCAGCCGAAACTCCTTTAGGACGTGGACAGGAAAGGCACTTACCTAAATCTTGCCCACGAAGTGAACCGAATAATAATGAGTCTAAATCTAGACCCTAGTTCCAGAGAATGCTCGGAACATTGAAATGACTGACGCGGGTATTACCTTAAATAGGTGAAATTGCTTGTGTGAGCGTTTGTGTGGAAATCGTGTATCCCGTAATTTGGTATGGACTGCGAACATATTGACTGAACTAATTGAACTACTGAAATTATGAACCATATACTGAGAAGTGTTAGGACTTGTGAACAGCGAGAACTTGCTGAATTAGGTCCTTGTACCGTATTGTAACAACTGAATGTGAACTGTCAGATGTGACCTTGTGAATTGTACCGGAATTGTGGAACTATGGGAATATGTGGGAACTTATTTTGGTGAAATGTTAAACTATAGAGTCTCATGCCTTTGTAGAATGACCTTGGAGGTCTGATTGGAATCACGTTCGGCCAACGTTGCTTCGAATCAGAAATTCTTGGTAAATTCCACGAGAATGAATAGGATACCCCATCAGCGTCCTTATCTGTTTGTGTGTGAGACTACTGACATTAAGAACCCATATTGACTGGTAAAGATGAACCTCTGCCTATGAATTGTGAATGAATGTCTACATGGAAACTGATTTTGAACCCATACCGGTATATATGTTCCCATGCTTGTAATACTGTTAAGACTGAGATGAATAGACTGTGGTTAATGAACCTTTCGAAATCTACTGTTGATGCGAACTATATGTACAACACTGTGAACCTCATGTTAACAATTACCTATGTTATGAAGACTGTTTAGACTATTGTACATACCTGCATACCTTTGCTTAAGGATGTTATTAGACTGAGTAGACTTCGGATTTGTTACCTTAACTACTGTATCTGGAGGAACTATTTTGTATTGTACCCTGGACTTGCAAAATCTGTATTGAGATTGTAATAGATTCTGAACATACACATATATGACTGTACCCTTGCTCGGAATGATTGATAAATTTGTTTAATGAATTAACCATTGGGACTATGGCTCCGGGATTGTGTGACTGAATAAGGACCTGAACGATGAACTCTTGACCGTGAATTGTGGCTATGGAAAATTGACATGACTGCTTAATTGAACCTGCGAGCCTACGCCCTAATGACTGTATGACTGAATTGGAACCCTCGTAGGGCAACTCACTGTTATGTGTCACCAAGAACCTTGGGTGATGTAGTACTGTATACCATATGCCTTATGAAGGATTTATTTGGAAATTGCTATACTGACTATGATGCTCACCTCTCGATATGAATAACTGCATGCCTGTACATTTATCTGTAAACTTATTGGGTGGAACACATAGTATATGATCTGTACTGCTTGACATGAATTGTAATGATACCGAACTCTGATGTAAGTTTGATAATTGAGGAACTCAGACGAGTTGTGAAACTACTGACTGTGTACCTAAACGAATGGAGTATGAACTAATGTTAACTGATCTGGATATAATGAGAATGGAACTGTGATCTAAACTGTTATCTGATAGGATGGAACTTATGTTTGATGCTTATGCTTCGAACTGTACTTGCTATGATTGGGCAGAACTTACATCTGAAATGACCTAGTCGAACCTTTATCGATTTGACTTGAGAAAACTCTTATTGGGAGCTATTACCTTATTTGCTTACAATATGGAGAAAACTGGGTACATGCCATGTGATTACTTACCCGGTAACACCGTTTTGACTATGGGCTGGTTTGACTAGGAAATGATTGTTTTACTGATTACTGTACTTCAGAACTGATAGATCTGTTGACAATAGACGAGTTTTGATCATGAACTCTGGCTGTCTAGAAGTATATGTAACCGGTATGACTGTTTTTGTATTGATATGTGCTATGACTGAATTTGTGGGGACTGGAACTGATGAATGGTAACTGAATGATTGCTACAGAATTTTGCCTACTCTATGGGAGTAATGTACAAAATTGCCTTATGTCCCCAATAACTCCCGAATGAACCGGATTGACTGTGATGGATTACTGAACCGAGAACCGAATTGAACAAAGACTGAATGAAAGGCTCGAAATTGAATGAAACGAATCTCTGTAACTTAACGGGGGAAATTATTTATGAAACTGAAACCAGTGCAAATTTATAACCCCGATAAGTACTTGATGTAAGTAGTGTGAATACTACTATACTGCTACTGTACTGTTACCGTATTTTTATTGACATTGTTACTGCATTGCTACTGTATTGTTACTGTTATTGATACTGTTACCGTATTACCACTGTATTGTTACTGTTACCGTACTGGCACTGCTACTGTATTGTCACTGTACTGCTACTGCTACTGGATCTGTTATGTACTACTGTGCGACTGTATTCATGTTCCGTGTCACGAAATAAGTTCTGTAACTGAAATGCTATTGATCCCTGATATCCGTTCGTGACTCTTAATTTTATGTAATATATGTTAACTGCCCGGTATCGGAGGTTCCTTTATGGAACTTATATCTATCTGCTCTGTTACCCCGATTCGGGATTCCTTTATGGAACTGGTTATTCATAACCGTCCCGCATCCGTCCTGTACATATACCGTATCTGTTTTGTACTGTAATCGTTCTGTATCTGCCATGTCTACATCTGTACTGTATTTGTTCTGCACTGTATCGGTTCTGTATCTGCTCTAGTAGTGCTAATGAATGCACCACATATGCTTAATGCAAGAATATGAAAATGAACATGTAACCGAATCTGTCTTTGACTGAAAACCGAAAGTGCATAAGTTCTGTTTTAATTTGAACCCCAATCCTTATACGTGATTTCTGATTCCGTTTCTATGCACTGCTAAGGTTAAGATTGGGTCATGAACCTGTTTATGAATGGGTTTACACTCCTGTTATAGTATGACAGTTACCTTTATGATAGGCATCATCTCTATTGTCATATGTTGATTCGAGTTTAGAGGACTAAACTCCTTATAAGGAGGGGAGACTGTAACGACCCTTGTACTGATTATCGAAAATTACTGAATTATATACTGATTATTGCTGAACTGAATTGATAATGATTGATAATCGAATTGATTGAAGTACCGGATAGACCGACTGAAATTGAATAAATTTAGTTATTGAACTGCACATTGCATCTGTTTAATTGATTGAATGCCTGTTTGAATTTGTGTGTTAAACTGTTAATTGAAGGCCTTATCGGCGACCAAATCTGAAATTGATTGATGTTCTGTGTTCATCATAATTAATGTGATATTATGGCATATTTATCTGAAAATCGATTTAGTATGATTTAATTAGTTAAAATAAAGCCAATTAAAGAGTTTGACTTAATTACATTTTTGCCACCCTTAGTGGCCACTATCCTAGACATATTGAAGCCTTATGTTATACACTTAGCAACATTTCCTCAGCACATTTGATTGATCTTGCCGAATCTAGAGAGAGAGAAAAGGGAGAGAGTGGGTTCCCTTCTCATCTTGCTTAATTTTGCTTGGATTGTAAGAGGATTGAAGTGTAGATTTCATAATTTAGCTTCCTCACCTTGTAATTGAAACTCTAGGTAAGGAACTCATCTTCGTATTGTTGTCATTGAATTAGTTCTTGCATGTTTCATGTTAAATTTATGAGCTAAGCCATGTTTTAAGCTTAGCATGTGAGATTGAAGCTTAATTGTTGCATGCATGGCCATTTTGGTGTGTCTTGGAGTTGAATTCATGATAAAATGATACATGCATGTCCATGTTTTTATCATAGTCCATGTTTTCAAGTTGTTTTCAAAGATTGGAGCTCAATAGAGCAAGATTTGAACCTTGATTTTGGTTTAAAGTTCATGCATTGCATGATTACAAAGTGTTCTTGAAAATGGGTTTGAAAATGGCTTTAATTGACCAACTCTTGGCCCTTGCATGTGCAAATTAGCTTTTAAAACTTGTAGTACATTGAGTTTAAAGTGTTTTCCCAGATTTTGGGCCCAAGAGGTTGAGTTTTGGATGGTTGAATGCTTGGTTCGAACTTGGGAGACAAATCTGGAAATTCCAGATTTGGCTTTCTCGCTCGAGCGAAGGATTCCTCGCTCGAGCGAGCCCTTTGGTTTTGCAAGCTCGCTCGAGCGAGCATCGAGCGTAAAAATTGAGCATCCAGTACTTTTTCTGAGCACAGATCGCTCGAGCGAAGGGATTCTCGCTCGAGCGAAGCCTTTGATTTTGGGAGCTCGCTCGAGCGAAGGAAGGCTCGCTCGAGCGAGGTGCCTATTTCCAGCAACTTTTGAAAAATGCCTTCCAAGTGTAATTTTGCATCCTCATCTCATCCTAGACATTCTTAGGCCTAGTTTAAGGCATCTTAATGAGGATTTAGACATAGAACCACACCGAGGAAATTTAGGGATTTAATTAACATCCTTTCCAACTGTAAACTTAGTGTGTGTTCTATTCTGTTAATTGTTTAGGGTTGGCTCTCGGGGACGCGCTCTAGCTGCTATTAGCCCAATCTCTGTGAGTAACAGATTGTGTAAAGATATGTTCAAAATGGTTATATTTTGAATACCGAACTGAACTGTTTATTGAACTAATATTGTTTATTGAATGAATGTATGTCCTGTATTTCGAACTGTATTGTGGCATCCTTAGCACTCATTGTTATTGACTGATACAGAGCTCTGTCGGTTTCCTCGTGGAACCATATTGTTATTGATTGATGGCCATCACTATTGTTGGGTCTGAAAAGGCCCGGTCCTTTTGGACCTATTGTTTATAGGCTAATGAATGTACCACATATGACTGATTGACTGAAATATTGATTGATCGAAATATTGATTGACTGAAATACTGAAAGATTGAAATACTGCTTAAATGAATTGATTTCATTGCTATAAGGACATTCATTCATAACCCCTTTACACTGATGTTATTCACTGGGCTTTAGCTCACTGTTTATATATATATGTAGGTTCTCAGCAGCCAGACCGGAGCTAGGAGCGTGGGATTGGTCCCCAGTTTTGTCAAGCCAGCCTATGTGCCTCACTGCGAGGTTCCGTGTTGCCATGCTATGGCTTTGGGGTCTTTTGTACTTCCCCTGTCTGTCTCACTATTTTGTACTGTTGTGGGACCACTGTATAGACTGTTTACTGTTTACTGTTTACTGTACTGTCCAAGGGGTTAGGCCCCGGTTTTATCGACTGTTATGTATATGTATATTGTGTATGCCATACTGTATTGTACTGTTGTCAAGGGATTGGATCCCTGTACCGACTGACTGTGAATGGTCGTATAGACCGTACTGTTTCAGGACTGTTTGAATGCATGAAAAACTTTTGGCATACAGATGGTCACAGCTCATTGGACACTATTCATTTATTGTTTTGGCTTCCGCCAGGCCCTGAACTCTGTTATATTGTATGATTGTTAAGCAGGCCTTTGGTAATCACGGATTACTAGCCAGTTACGGTGCTAAACCCATACGGCCGGGTTTGGGTCGTGACAATGATATTGTGTTACCTGCTTTGAATCTTAAGATAAGTGAGAGTAAGAGAGCAAAACGTCCATCTACTTTTTTGAAAGATCATTATGTTTTTCAAATTGAAGAACTTAATAACTTAGTAGATGACCCTACTAGTTATAATGAAGCAATAAGTAGCAGTGATGCTACACAATGGCTTGAGGCAATGAATGAAGAACTTGACTCGATCAAGAAAAATGATGTTTGGGAATTAACTGATCTCTCGAATGGAAGAAAAGACATTGGTTGCAAATGGGTTCTTAGAAAGAAATTCAAAGTAGATGGAAGTTTGGAGAAATACAAGGCCAGGTTAGTAGCCAAGGGATTCACTCAACAAATTAGAATAGACTTCGTAGATACATATTCTCATGTTGTAAAATTTGCCTCAATAAAGATTCTAATGGCGGTAGTAGCCATGATGGATTTAGAATTGCATCAATTAGATATTAAAACAGCTTTTCTCAATGAAGAATTAAAAGAGGAAATTTATATGATGCAACCTGATGGTTTCCAGAACCAAGGCAACGAGGATAAAGTTTACAAGTTGAAGAAATCTCTGTATGGACTTAAACAATCTTTAAGACAATGGTACTTGAAATTCCACCTAGCCATTTTAGAAATGGGCTATGTTGTGAGTCCATTAGATCACTGTGTTTATATCTGGAAAAATGATGACAAGTTAGCAACATTGTTTTTATACGTGGATGACATATTATTAGTAGGAAATTGTCCAGATATGATTATAAAAATCAAAACTTTCTTGGCATTTAGATTTGAAATGAAAGACATGGGTCTTGCAACATATGTTCTAGGAATTAGAATTTCAAGAGATAGAAATTCAAAATTATTATATCTAGATCAAGAGAAATATCTAAACAAGGTGCTCAAAAGATTTAATATGAACAACTGTAATTTTTTAAGCGCGCCTATTTGCCAAGGACAAAGTCTTAGTAAAAGTATGAATCCTCAAACTAAGTCTGACATTGAGGAAATGAAAAATGTCCCATATGCTTAGGCAATAGGCAGTCTAATGCATGCTATAACAAGTACAAGACCTGACATCTGTCATGCAGTCGGATTGGTAAGTAGGTTTCAATCCAATCCAGGTAAGGAACATAAGCAGTCAAAAAGAATATTCAGATATTTAAAAGACACTAAGAATTTGAAATTATGTTTTGGTTTATGTGATCTAGACATAAAAGGATACACTAACGCGGATTTTGCAGGAGATATAGATGATAGAAAATCTACTAGTGGTCATGTGTTCTTGTTTGGTGGAACAACAATTTCTTGGTTAAGTAAGAAACAGAGTTATGTTGCAAAGTACACTATGGAAGCTGAATACATAGCTTGCAGCATAGCTGTGAGTAATGCGGTCTAGATAAAATGATTTGTTGACAGTTTACAATTAGGTATACTTGCCAGACCGGTCAATATGTTTTGTGACAATCAGTCCGCCATCGCATTAATAAAAAGTGGAGCAAATAGCTCTAAGAGAAAACATATTGATGTAAGTTACCACTATATTCAGGACATAGTGGAGAAAGGTGAAATTAAAGTCAACTATATACCCTCAGAAGAGATGATGGCTGACTCTATGACCAAAGGGTTGTCTCTAGAAAAATTTAGAGAACAGTAGCTAATATGGGATTGAAAAATGCCTAGCTAGGTGGTTTAGCTACTTATATAAGAGCATAGTCGGATGACTCTAGGGATGCCTAGATAATCGATGTTTTGCGACTCTATCTTGCATGGAAACATGTGTTTGGTTAGATAATAAGATAGAGGAACTAACAAGATATGGACATCATAGTTAGCATGAGATGTAAAGTCCACGATATGCAACGTGCTGACTAGATGATATTCAGCAAAAAGTTGCTGATAAGGTGTGTTAAGGAAAACCTTTAAGAATGGGCCTTAGAGGAAATATTTAACAAAAATTTCGGCATAGGTTAACACATGAGGAATGTGTGCAGCTAAAGCTGTCAATGGAGATTGGGTATGGACTATGAACCCAACACTGAAAATTAATGCCGTTGATTTGAAATATAGTGAATTGAAGTCATCTGGAATGTGTTGTCAGTGGGAGAACACATTCGTACAGGTGCGGTCAGATTGGTGGCAAAAACGTGGCCAAGTCACAATCAGATGTCGATCTATGAGGTAATTTCATAGATGAAAGTAGAAATAAGGCAAAATTTTGGTACCAAAGTAAACATGCCCAACTCAGGTTTTATCACCAATATTATAATGTGATCAAGTGGAAAATGAAGGTATAGGAGGTGATTACACCATAATATGGTGGACTCTCTCACACCAAATCAAAGCTTTATATGGTGATTCAATCTTTCTACAGGAAGAAGTAACTGGAAGTAGGAAGTTAAAAATTTGAATGAAGAGTCACAATGTTTGGAAACATGGTGACCATTGAGTTTGAATTCAATAGGTTGTAACCATTGATTAATAACCATCATATACTATAAATATATAGACAATACATAGGTTCAAGACACTTCAATTTCTCTATGTTTTTCCTCTTCCAGATTATTTTCTTCTGTGTGATTAAACACCCTCACGGGAACTTCGATCCATTGCCATTGTTAAGACTATCTTACAGTATATAGGTATTTTTGAATTCAACAGTAGAAAGAGAAAAATGGAGTGATAATGAAGATAAAGAGAGACAAATTTGATATATATGTATATATTCAGGCATACCACCTCATTGTTTGAAAGAACAGGGATTTTGAAATGAAAGCTATTTCTTTTCCTTGGAAATTTAATTTCTTTAAGATTTTGATGTTTTATTATTTTGTTCTCTTTAATATTATTGGAAAACACTATGATACACACTCTACAAAAGGTATGTACCATATGTACTTTATCTCTCTAATTGTGTGTGTGTTTATCTGTTGTGTTTTGGAAAGAAAATGATAGATTATCTGTTCAAATATAAGACAAACACACACACAATCACAATTTGAACAGATACAAATATAGGATTAAAATTTAAATAGATAAAATCACAAAATTGAACAGATAGGATCAAAATTTGAACAGATAGATTAAAAATAAGCTTTGTAAATTTAACAGATAGATTCAAAAAAATTCAACAAATTGAGGGAGAAGAGAAAAGAGATAAATAGATAGAGAGATAAAGAGATGTGAAGAGAGAAAGTTTGAAAATAGCGTGAATTTGAACATATAAAACAAATAAATTATAAAAATTCAATAGATAAGTTAAAAAAATTTAACAGATATACAAAAAATGTAAACAAATAGACAAAAAACTTAAACAAATAGAAAATAATTTGAACGGATAAATTTTTTTTAAAACAAATACATATAAATTTGAACAGATTGTCAACGAAAAGTCAAACAAATAAAAAAAAGCCAACGGGTAAAATTGGAAACAAAATATTTTCTAAGACTTCTCACCAAATTATTTTACAAAACGTGGACCTCTCATCAATAAAAAATATCCCTTCAACTTAATGTCTTAGACAATTGTTAGAGTGGATTTTTCACTAATTTTCTCTATAAATAATCCCACAATTTTTATATAAGTATACTAATTTTTTTAGTAAAAAATTTAAAAGACCAAAATTAATGCAAATATTGTTAAAATACAAAAATAATTAGAAAATATATACATTTCAATATAAATGAGATAACAACATCATTTTTCTATCGATATGACTAACAAATTATTAATAAAAAGAGGATTAAATATTCTGTTAATTAAAACTTTATGAGAATTCATAGGAAAAATTAGTCTAAGGTCACTCTCCCATTTTTAGTAATGGAAAAGATCCACAATATTATTTTATAATATCTAAGGTCCCTCAACCCTACACCTATATATCACAGAGAAATTTGACTCTCTCAAATCAAATCTCATTTCTCTCTCTCTCTCTCTCTCGCTAAATCCAAACCTTACTTGATCGAATCCCCAAATCTCTCTTCCGAAAACGAATCGAAATCCAAAGCCAAATTCGAATCCAAATCCAAATCCAGAGTCAAAATTGCATTCGAGTTCATCAACATCGCGTAATTCTCTCTCTGAATCTGCAAATTTATTAACCCAAATTTGGCAACACAATCTGATTGTAATGCCCTAGATTGTTCAATTCCGATTGGTTTCGCTGGAGAAGAAGCAACTTTTTCGACAAGTAATTGACAAATTCAACCCCACTACCACGATCACCCTATTTTTGCTTCAGTTTCGGCCTTGGATTCCTTCTCGTGCGCTTCAACACAACGAGAAAGAAAATTTCTGGTGACGAGATTTCAGTGCTAGATGGGCAAAGACCTTGTATATTGTATTGCAATTTCTGGTGATGAGATTTGAGTAACAAGTTATGAGCCCGTAGACTATCTTCGAGTTGTTTAAGGGCTTGAACAATTGAACGAAGCTCAACATTACGAGTAAAAGGTTGGTAAGCAGCCTCTGCAAGTTGATCGGCTAAGAGTGTAGACGGAGTTAATGTTTTAGTGGTGAATTTTGGGAGTAACAATAATGTTTCCAGATCTAGTTGCAGTTAGAATCAAGGAAGGTAGGTATCTGGTTTGTTAAAATTTCTCTGGTTGTTCAAATTTTTCTGGTAGGTGTCTGGTTTGTTCAAATTCCTCTAGTTGTTCAAATTTCTTTAGTAGGTCTCTCGTTATTTAAATTTCTCTAGTATTGGATTTTCTCTACATTAGTGATTTTTTCAACAAAATTGAAATTTCTCTGGAGGGAAATAGAGAGTTTCTCTAGGTTTGATTTTTACTTTTCAACTCCAAATTGATTGTTCTTATTGCATTTATGGTTCTGACTTTGAATTTTATCTGCATTAGCGATTTTTTTAACAAAATCGAAATTTCTCTCTGGAGCCAATGTGTGAACCATGGAACACATTTTGCTTGAGGTTTATTATGATTGTCAACCAGAAAAGATTGTGAGGGAGAATTTCTCTGGGTTGAAGAGGAAGATTTTCTCTGATTTGAGTGATTTTCTCTGGGTTAGAAAGGGATTTTCTTTGGATTTAAGTGAATTTCTCTAAGTTGGAGGGGGATTTTCTTTGGGTTTGAGTGAATTTTTCTGGAGTGGAAGGGAGATTTTCTCTGGTTTTGAAGAAGTTCTCTGGATTGATGTGAATTTCTCTAGAAAGTCTAGAGTGGTGAGATTTCTCTATGAAGTCAAATTTTCTTTGGATCAATTTGAGGGACCTTAAATATTATTAAAATATTGAATATCATTTATGCTATAAAATCTTAATAACATGAACCTTAAAAAAAATTCCCAATTTAATATAATTATGTTAAAAATATATAATTTAAAAATTAAACGAATTATCTCATTGAAATATGATTATAATGAACCCATAATAAACTAGATTGACTGGCCATTATGATGCGCTTTAGAAAATATATGTATATATATATATTAATAAAAAGTCAATAATAATAATAATAATAATGATTCATAACAACATTTGTACACTTCTACTTAAGAAAACATAAAATAAACTAAAATAAATTTATTATCACACAAATTATACATATCTTATTGCACATTTTTATGTAAAATGTACAATTTCTTTAAATTTCTTAATATAACATTAACTAAGGCCAAGTTTGGGAAGTCCATAAAAAGTCAAAAAGTTATTTAAAAAGTTAAAAAATTAATATTATTCACTAAAAGTCAAAAATTACGATTACACAACTCTCAATCCTAATTTTTCCCTACACACTAATTTATACAATTTTTTAATACACATTTTTTCATAAAAAGTCAAAAAGTTAACCAAAGCATCCATATTTTTTTTCTCAATTTTTTAGTCCAAAAAGACAAAAAAATACATTTATTTAACACACCTCAAACAACCCCTAAATCTTTTAAAGAAATATACAAAACACAAATAAACAAATTTGATGTGATTTCCCTCCATGAAATCAAAATTGAACATAATTCATCCGATAAACTATTTTCATGAAAAGAAAATTTAAAAAAAAATAGTATATAATTTCTCATCTTTTTTTTTTTGGGTACATAAATTTCTCATCTTTAACGTATTGCTTCACAGCATCTCTCATGTCCTCAAACCTGTCAGACCCTTCAAAAAACTCCATTAACCGCCGGAGTTCATCATCCGATAAATCGTCGGTAAACGGTCGAATTGGAATCGCATTTTCGGGCTGCAAAGCATACGAATTGGGGTTATCGTCGACGATCACAACCCTCTTCAGGTCTCTCCTCAACCCAGCCAAATCTTTGACGAACTTCCCGTTGACTTCCCAACACGAGTCCCGGTACAGCCGGTATGAAATCGCAGAATTCCGGTCAAGCTGATCGAGAACAAGCGACGCATATTCCCTCCGCCCGGCGGTGAATACGACTAATTCGAATCTTTTGCTGAGAAATTCGAGCAATTCGTCGACGAATGGCCGTTTCAATACGTAGAAATCAACGCTGAATCCGTCGATGATCGGCTTTACGACGAAATCGTAGTTTTCTGGGTGAGAATCGGATTTGGAATGGATTAAAGTGTCGTCCAGATCGAGAAAAATGGTTCTTTTTTCGGGAGAAGAAGGAGGCGGGAGAATGCGGTTGCCGCCGCCGGAGTACTGGGGTCGGCGGTGGAGGTTGGCGGCGGTGATGGTTTGGAGGATTTGGTAGCCCTGTTTTTTTGGGTGGGTTTTGTTGTTGTTGTTTTTCTGAGGGGTGCAGATTTTGGAAAGTTTGGAGAAGATTTTGATGAGGCGGCGGTGGAAGGTGGTGATGATGGTGGCGACGACAGTGGTCTTTATGGAGTACTTTTTCCGGCGGTGGAGGAGGCTCCGCCGCTCTTTGGTGGGTCTTGTGGGTATTTTCTTGAAAATCTTTGAAACCATTTGAGAGAGAAAGAGAGAGAGAGAGAGAGGGGTTTTGGTGAGGATTGAAGATTTTGGGGGTTGTGAAAGAAAGGATTGAAAGTTTTGAAATTAGGTGGGGAGCAACGGTCGAGGGCTAGGCTTGGAGCCGAACCAAGTTGGTTCCAAAAATAGGAGGGGTGACCTTGGAAAATTAGAATACACAGCTGGCTTTACCCAAATATATACATATATATATATAACAAAATAAAATAAAATAAAATAAATGAGGTCTCATTTGACGAAAGTTGCTAAAAAATAAACCAATTCAGTGTGTTTGGTTTGAGTTTTCTGGATTAAGTTTTTTGAAAATTGAGTTTTTTTGTTTTCGTATTCTTTTGTTTTTAGTGAATATTTTTTAAATTTTAAACATTTTTTTTACTTGTTTAGATGCACCTTACCTAGATGTATTGAAAAAGTAAAAAATTTGTGAAAAAATATTTTAAAAAATTAATAAATATATAAAAATATAAAAAATGTACTGAATTCTTGTATTTTTTTGTATTTTTGGTATTTAGTGAATTTTTTAAAGATTTTTTTAACAATTTTTTTACTTTTTAGGTGTATTTATGTTAGGTGTCTCTAAAAAGTAAAAAAATTGCTTAAAATATTAAAAAAATTCAGTAAAAACAAAAAAATACGGAAAATAAGAAAGTAAAATTTTCTGAAAAGTATTTTCTGAAAAATGAAAACAAGCAAGCTGAATTGTTATTTGATTACTACTGTTCTAGCAAAAAAGCTTATTTAAGTTAATTTAAACAACATAGTCAAAAAAATCATACGCTAAATAAATTGATTTTTTTAAGCACAAATTTAGGTACCAAAAGATATTTAAGTTCCACAATTTTACTTGCCATATTTTTTCATTAATTTTGTGATGATTACCTCCAAACAAGAGAACTAGTTATGTGTATTCAAGTAGAATATATGATATTAAAAATGAAAAAATCAGTAACATGTACCATTTCTTTATGAGATTATGTGAAATATGTATTAAATTTTAATTTTGTCTAGCATTATCTAATTCTGAACAAACGCTTATTGGACAGTTGTTAACGAACATTTTGTAAAGATGATACTATCATAAAAAATTGTATATATTGTTCGTGGACTCATGTGTTTTAGTGACATTTAATTTAGATATATTGTTGTATAATAGTTTAGATATTATGATTTTGAGTTTGACCGTTCTAAAAGTGGATGATGTTGTGGTTGTGATTGTTGGATTTATTGTTTGCTTAAAATATATGTTGCTAGATTTTTTATATGGTTGAATATTTAATGTGGTAGTTGTTTAATTATAACAATTTTTATTTGAATTTTGATTATAAATGAGTGAATAAAATCATTAAATTGACATATTGGATATTCTTTTTATTCGTAGTGCATTTATAATTTTTTGAGGTAGGTAGGTTTTGTAGTTTTTTCTTGTATATATTTTACAATTTTAATATGTTTATTTTTAAATTTCCATGTATAACTTTTCTTAGCGTGTTTTTTTTTTTATTTATTTTTATTTTTTATTTTGGTAAGGTTAATCTTAATTTTGCTAAACCTTGCATCAAATCTGTAGCATAATTTAAAGGAAAATTTGGCTATAAACTCCATTTACCTTCCTTTCATTGTTAAAAGGACTAAGAAAAAAATTATATTTTCTAAACCCCTTCATAATGATAAAACCTTACATAAAGGACAAAATTTATTATTTAAATATTTTATCAGACTATTATACCTTCACAGATACAACTCTCCTCCTTCAACTCTCCTTCAACTGTTCATCTTCTCTCTCGTCTCTCTCTTCTAACCCTAGCTTCCTCCATGGCCGAAGCTGTGGAGAACTTTTCTTCTAATGCGTCCGTCGCCGCCGGTCGTCATTCCTAAGCTCCGACGATCTCCCTCCGCATCTTTTCAACTCTCCTCCTTCAACTCTCCTTCAACTGTTCATCTTCTCTCTCGTCTCTCTCTTTTAACCCTAGCTTCATCCATGGCCGGAGCTGTGGAGAACTTGCAAATCGCACTGATACATATATATATATCTATATATATGTGTGTGTTTGTGTGTTTTGAGATTTAAATTCAAATATATATGTGTTTTGGGATTTGAATTCGAATATATATATATATCTACATATTCCGATCTCTAATCTATATATATATATATATATATCTCTATATATGTGTGTTTTGAGTCTTTAAGATCGGAGATTTGAATGATTTTTTAATAGAAGAGAGACCTGTTAGATCAAACATCATCGTCGTTGCTGATTTCATCACCGCCACCATAGATCATAGCATAGATCGGTCTCGGCGATCATTTGATTCGAACTCAAAAGCTCAAAGATTTAAAGTAAAATCTGAAAAATCTGTGTGTATGAAAAATCTCAAGATTTTTGAAAGCTCAAAGTTTCAAAAATCTGTAAAATCTGAAGAACCGGGGTATGAAAATTTGAGATTTCTCTGAAATTTTCAGATTATAGGCCTGATTCAATGTTTTTCAGAGTAAACATCGATTGATTCAAGGATTATAGGCCTGATTCAAAGCTCAAAACTCAAAGTTCCATCGATTTTTCAGAGTAAATATCAAATTTCATTTGATAGAACCAGAGTAAAATTTTACTCTGGTTCTATTGCTCTGTTTTTTTCATTTGACAGAATCAGAGTAAAATTTTACTTTTATACAGAGTAAAATTTTACTTTTACCTTAAGAGTCTCACAGTTTACTTGTTTTTCAGAGTAAAATTTTACTTTTATACAGAGTAAAATTTTACTTTTAGTTTCAGAGTGTAAAATTTTACTCTTATTCAGAGTAAAATTTTACTTTCATACAGAGTAAAATTTTACTTTAGTTTCAAAGTGTAAAATTTTACTTTCATACAGAGTAAAATTTTGCTCTGAAATACATAGTGAAGATGGCTTAATAGGAGAGCTGATAAATATGAGGGTAATATAATAAAAGAAACAAGTTTTAAAATATCAGGGGGTTTTGAAAGTACTTATATAATTCTTATCCTTTTGAAAGACAAATTAGATAGTGAGGGGACTATGACCAAATCCCCCTAATTTAAACGTACTTAAAAATGGAGTCATTCTATTTGAATCCAAAAATTATCTTAGCATGTCCCACTTAAATTTTAAAATTTTAATTTCTATTATACCCTAACTAGCATAATTACCCGTGAATAAATAATCAAAAATTAAATAATAATCTAAAAAAATTATCTACAATATTTAGCAAAAATGATTTAGAATCAATTAAATTTTATTCATTTTTATCACAGTTACATATAAGAGATTTTTTTTTTATTCTTATGTCATTAATTGTGTGCTCTAAGTTCTTAATAACATATATTTGTCATAATGTAAGTAGTAAAAATTAAAAAATAAATCACAAAAATTATATTTATGATAAAATATAAATACATTTTGTCTAATGAGTATCGTAAATTTAATTTATCATATGATAGTGGTACATTACGCTTGTCAATATAGCAATTTTTTCACCTTTTGTGAAGTCTAAAAATTATAATTTGTCTTATGTTATAAGATTTACGTAAAAATGAATTAGGGTTCACTTGTGATATTAAATTTGGGCTTAACATTAGATTTACACCAACTTATCCTTCACCTAATCATTAAAAATTGTCTTGCTCTGTTCCCAACTTATATGAATCATTTGATCTATCTATTTATTGAATTAATAAATAAATATTTGTAAATATTTGTTTATAATAAAAATAAGAAATATGGACTTATTGTTTGCGTACTTATTAAAAAGTTTGAACTATAGTTTAAAAATATATATATATATATTTATGTTTATAACAATTAAATGAATAGTTATATATATTTATGTATAAAAAAATTATTTAAGATAAAGCCACCCTAAATTACAGGTCATATTCTAGTCTTAATAAATTTAAATTATATCATAATTTATCAGTTCGTGACTGATATGAGCTAATTTTGGGATTTTAATATTTGATTAAACATTAAAAAGTAGCTAAGAAAATTTAGTTCAAGTCAATTTTTTTTTTGCTAATAATTCTTGATTTAAGCGTAGTTCTTAGAGAACCATCAAGTTTATGTCCAATCCATGAGTTAGTAGACGTATCTATTTATTTAATTTTTAATTAGTAAATATATATATTTTTTAAAAATTATAACAAAAATAGGAAATATATACATATTTGTTTGGTATATTTATTAACAATTTCAAAATTAATTAAGAAATTATGTACTTATTCTTAAAATGATAAATTATATTGGTAATCTCTATATTTTAACTCTTGTGTTATTTTTGTCCTTACAATTTTAATTTGATCAATTTTGATCCTAAATTTATAATTTTGTCTTAATTTGGTCCAATTGTTATAATTGGTAGTGTTTTTTTTATTAAAAATACACACATAAGTAGCATCTGTTATACTTTTACAGACAAAATTATAAATTTGTTCAACTCAATAAATTAATCTCAACCAACTCAATAATTATTTTCTTTCAAAAATCTTAGGGGGTAACATCAATTGGACCAAATTAATATAAAATCTAAAATTAGGGGTAAAAATCAAACTAATTGAAATTACAGGGATCAAATTGACACAAGAGACAAAATGCGGAGACTATCGATACAATTTACCCTTCTTAAAATATGTCTAATATTGATTGTATCAATATTAAGATATATTTATAGCTGAAAAACTATTTAAGACCAGATCAGGCTAGAACCTGAATAAAAAATTAATGGCTTATTAAAAATATTTAATAATTATAAATTCAAATTTGATCAATTTTTTATTTAAATTTTTTCATAGAATTAGGTTGTTTGATAATTTTAATTTCTAGTTCCAATTTTTCCTTATATTTTTTTTAAATTATATATAATTATAATTTCTTTTTCAATCTCAAATTAGTTATAACTTGAATTTGGTTAAAATTTATTTTTGACTTCTCATCTACAAAAACTAACAATAAACATAAATTAATTTTTTGAACATTGTAAAAAGGTAAATAAAGAAATATATTATCAATAATAATAATAACAAAATATATTTTTATTTATCATGTGACATCTCACCACTGTATTGATAATAGACATTAATAATGAAATTCATTACGATAATACAACAATAATATATCAAATGATAAGTAACATGCGATCACAATAATTTTTAATAGTTATACAAAAGTACTCAAAATTATATATAAAAAATAATCTATGATCCATATTCAATTTTTATACGGTAAAATTCACATTTAATCTCAACCACACATTAGTTTTCGACATCCATTCATCACCCAAATTATCAACTATTCTTTTAATATTCACCTTTTCAAAATCCACCAAAACAATGCTCTGGTCGAGCTCATTATCACCCTTGTTGTTGTCATACTCACCACCTCCACTAACCATTATACAACTCCTGTATAGTTTTTTATCTTTGTAAATCTAAAAAGGCAATGTTGTGGAAATAAAAAAAGGTACCATTACAGTTTTAAAGAGTTAAAAATGAAAAAAAAAAAAAAAAAAAAAGTGTGATTTCAGGTTTTCTTATTCCATATATGTGTTAATTTTTTTTAAATCCATAAATTATTTAAAATTTTATTTATTGATGGACAAGTCAAATAAATGTTTTAAATTTTTTACAAATAAAAAATTTAAAAATTTTGTTTAAGAAATTTAAAAAATGGCCAAATCATAAAGAACAATACAAGACGCCTTATTCTATGTTAAAAAAAAAAAAGAAAAAAAAAAGACCCTCATAACTATGTTATCAATTCACATATAGCAAAAGAAATAATAACAACAATATAAAAAATACACAAACATCTACCAAAAAAAAAAAAATTCCAAATCAACTCCCAAAAGAAAGATAGTTAACAGATATATATTTATTATCAATTTAGTTGGAAAAAAAATACATTGGAAAAAAAAAGTCATATAGAGAAAAAAAAAATAATACTCACACGAAAATATAAATTTTTAAAAAAACATACAAACTAACAAACTTGAAATAAGTTTGGACTATTGGCAAAGAGAAAGAATAATTATTACATCATTACATTTGGGAAGGAGTTGGCCGGGCTGGAAAAAAGATCAAATATTAAATATTTTAAAGAGAGAATTGTATTGAATTTTTAATTTGATTGGGTTTTTAAAATTTTAGATTTATATTATTTTTGAAAAAAGATGGGAATGGGATGAAGGTAGCTTACTATATTATTTTGAATTTTGAAATTCAAAATCATAGATAATTAGTGTCTTTATTTTTTTTTATTTGAATTGTTTTGATCAACATTATTTTTAGAAAGAGTGAGAGTGGCTTATCATATTGTTTTCAATTTTAAAATTCAAAATTGTACATAATTGTAACTTTTTTTGTATTTGGATATTTGACTTAAGGACTAACCAAAAGATTTTTTTTTTTTAATTTCTTTAAAAATTAACAAATTAACAAAATTAGTTTGGGAGTTTGGAGTTTCCACAATCATTGTTCTTAAAAAGATCATTTTCCTTATATATATATAGATGTGAATTTATTAATAAGGCTAATACATATTAAACCTTAAAATAATTTTTTTTCCTCATGGTACATTCTAATCAATTATATGTATTCTTCCTATTTAAATCTCTTTATCTTCTTCCTCGAGTTTTAATTTTTTTCTCTTCTTCTTTTTTCTCACTCCAAAACTCCAATTCACCCCATCAAAACTCATCATTATCATCAACATAATTTTTTTTTATTCTATTGTTACTTGTAAATAGAAGAAAGTTTGAACAAAATCAGATAATGGATGAGACTAATAATCAAAATAATTTTTTTAAGTAATCCATCAAATAGGAGATAAGTATTCACATAAATATCAAAGTACAATTATTGATTTCTATGTGTTTTTTACATAAAAACGAATATTTAGCTTTTTTCGTCATTATGATTCGGACTTTCAGAATCGAACAAATTCACTATGTTTAAGTCCGAACAAATTTCCTTTGTTCAGTTCTGAAAGTTCGAATGCGAAATTCACCCTCTCATTCTCTTTCGTCGGTGCTGCCTTCCCCGATGTCGAGTTCTCTAGTTGTGTTCTCTATATGTTCGCCAACAAAAAAAACGATTTTTCAAAAGTAATTTTGTCGTGCCCCAAAATTTGGACAATTAAATATATTAAATTAGGATTAAATCCCAATCAATATTCCATCATCTAAATCCTAAGGGTGGAACAAAATTAAACGTTTTCATCTCAATCTGGTTTAAGTAAATTTCAATGCTAAAAAAATAATAAATAAATTATAAAGGATAAAAAAAAATTAACAAAACGCCAATCAAATCATCCATCATAAATTTATAACTATCCAATGCCTTCAACGTTAAAATATCAACAAATAGTTAAAACAACTTAAATAATGTGAAGTTAAAAAATAACCCACAATGCCAAATTAACAAAATACTAAGATCATAAAAAATAAAAAATAAATAAACTAATATCAACCCTAAACTCAAGAAAACAAAAGAAGTCCGAGAGACATGTCCTACAACTATAGTTATTTCTCGTAACCACCATGGTCCCAACTAATCCTGCAAAAGAAACTCAGCTGCGCTCAAACAGAATGCACCCGAAATGCCAAGAGACAAAACGGGTCAGTATATAAGTATACTGGTACGAGTACAAGATTTGACACCCACGTGTCCATCAGACACAAACAAAAGTATATTTAATTCTTGTTACGAGACAAAAGAAGTAGTTCTACCGGCACCGAAACAAAGGGGCAGTTTTCCAAGATGTGGTGACATTTAGTTTCTTACCTATATACAACTAAATATAAATTGAGTATAATATATATATATGGTAAGTCAGCTCTGCATAAAAAGTTAAAAGATCCACCATTCTGCAAAAAATAAAGTTAGTATAATTTAATCATAAGTAAATTACTGAATAAGTATAAAAATGTATCGTTTCGTACTTAAACCATTCGAATTGACCAAAACCCAAAGAACCAAAGTTGTAACGCCCTCAAAATAATACATAAAACCCATCACTCTAGTCATGCATTGATATAAGAGAAATCAACCATTTATATTCATTAAATCATTTCTTACAACAGTATTACATGTTAACAACAAAAGCAAATGCTCTATGGGCTTACAGCTTTCCAAGTCAACACTTGGTTACACAAAAGAAGAGTATTAACTCTATACAAAAGAAGCCATTGGCTTGATATACATGTAATACAACAAAACAATAAAAAAAAAAAGAGTCTTCAACTCCCATATCCATCCAAGCTATGTCCTTGGAGGTGGCATGATACCTGTACCTGAAAATAATGTCCCATATAGGGTGAGCCAACGCCCAGTAGAGATATGCTAAACACAGTATGAGCAATAACTAAGACATTAGCAATTGATAAATGTTTAATTCCATAGATCAATTCATAACCCATTTCCATTACAAGACCACTATGTTCATGTTTCATTTCATTTTCCATTTCTTATCAATTTCACAATTTACATCAACGGCTCAGAACCTGGCCAACCACTCATAGGAGACAGTGACTCATATTAAACGTTTCCCATTTTACAATAGATAAACATACTAATTGTATCAACATCTCAATAGATAAGCATACAAGCTGTATCCACATCTCAACAGATAAGCATCTTAGCTATATCAGCACTTCCATAGATAAGCATATGAGCTATATCAACACAATAACTGACATGCATATAAGCTGTATCAGTGGAGTCCATCCCCTATCTTCTCCCAAACAACATCCGGTTTAGAGGTCCATCCCCTATCTTCTTCTAAACCGTGGAGTACATCCCCTATCTCCTCCCACATACACAACGTATATACACACAGGTCATATACACAATCAAACAATACATAACGTTAATGTATTCTATCAACTGTCATACTCTGTGACATATCCAATTGATTAGTTTTAGTTTGCTTAATCATCATGCATTGTCTACAACAATCAAAACTACCCTCCACCGATAGCCCAAGCAATTATTTCTAAACAGATAATAAAAGCTCCAACGGATATAATATCAATGTTTTCAAAAGTGAGCGATTAACAAATCCAACTCTACCATTTCACAATATAATGAGTCAATTTCATTATTTCCAACTCAATTCCATAAATCCACAACTTTTCCAAATTAATTATACCAATTAATTTATACAACAAATTAGGGTTTTTTCCCCCAACTCTCAATATTAACCCAAAGGTTCAAATATCAACAACCAACCTCAATATCATTATTTTGAAACCCAAAATATACATTTTAGACTCAAAACAATAAAACCCCTTTTTAACATTTTGAAACCCTAAGTCCCAAAATCACCCAACTTCAACACTTTATCAAAACAACCAAAAATCTATGTCAAAGACCATAAGAGTGAGTAGGAATCCCTACCTCAAAAGTTGACACCCAACGAAGGAGATGAAGAAAACGAAAATCCTCCAAATCACAACTTTCTCGGATCAAAAGATAGCACACGACGATCAACAACTTTTTTGTAAAGGCCAAAGGTGAGAAAACAACTCCTACTAGATCAATACCTAGAGAGAAGGCAAGGTTCTAGAGAGAGAGACTCAACAATGGAGTTTTGGAAAAGTAAGAGAGAGAGAGTGAATGCAAAAAGTGATTTGAAAAAGTCTATCTGCCTTCTGTTATACGACATTCTCGCTCGAGCAGAAAACACAACGCTCGAGCGTAAAGAACAAAAAACTAGGTCCGCTCGAGCGCAAGAAGGCCCGCTCGAGCGCCAAGACACAAGGATAAAGTACATCCGCTCGAGCGTGAAAAACCAGTCCGCTCGAGTGCAATTTTCCCCCTCCCAGAACTTACACCAGAAATGTACTACCCGCTCAAGCTCCAACAAGTCCGCTCGAGCGCGACCCGCTCGAGCGTAAAGAAACCCGCTCGAGCGTGAAAAACATACTTGCAGAAGTTTTGCAGGGGCACGAAATACTGGGAGTGTGTAAACCCCGCTCGAGCGCAAGAAGGCCCGCTCGAGCGTTCAACCAAAAACCAAACCCCGCTCGAGCGCAGAATAACCCGTTCAAGCGTAACACCAAAAACCTAGGCAACAAGATTTGAGACTTAGGCTCAACCAACCTGTAACACACCTGCCCAAAACATCTCAAAACTCAAACAAATGGAATTAAAGGATGATAACAAGGTAGACACAACTACCAACTCCACGGAACCGAGTCCGGAGTACAACTGAACAGTAAAGGGAATACCGGAACCGCTATAACCTCCCCCCTTAAAGAATTTCGTCCTCGAAATTAAACATATGTTTTTCAAAAACAGGTTTTCTCCATTCTCAACAATATTACAACATAATATTTAACAACCTGACCTATTACTGGTCAATCTCATCTCTTGTCAAGAGGCATTTCACATTATACATAACAACTTGCATTATCAACATGCATTCCTTTGATATTTACCAATTTCAACTCATTTTCTACAATTCCATAACACATGCAACATTAATATCATGCTTGCATTTCCACAATATACTTAACATACGCAATGTTAACACAAACTTCCATTTACCAAAACATTTACAATGTTTTACAACTTAAGACATACATAATGCTCTTAAAGTTCAACCATTTTACAAAATTACCAATGTATGATTACACATCAACAAACAAGTCTGGATATTTCTCGCGGACCTCCAGCTCACGTTCCCAAGTGGCCTCCTCCACTCCGTGATGTTTCCACAAAACCTTAACCAAGGGAATGGTCTTGCCTCGCAGGACTTGATTCCGCCTATCCAAGACCCGAACCGGTCTCTCCTCATACGAGGCATCCTCATCTACCTCTAAATCGGTCCAATCCAACACATGGGATGGATCCGGCTCGTACTTCCGAAGCATACTGACATGAAATACGTCATGCACCCCGGACAACTGCGGTGGCAAAGCCAAACGATAAGCAATTTCCCCAATCCTCTCAAGGATCTCAAAGGGACCAATGAACCGAGGGGATAATTTCCCACTCTTCCCAAACCTCATCAAACCTCGCCTAGGTGATATTTTCAAGAAAACATGATCACATACCTCAAACGCCAAAGGCCTCCTCCTACGGTTGGCATAACTCTTTTGGCGACTCTGGGCTGTAACAAGCCTCCTACAGATAAGCTCAACTTTCTCCGTCGTCTCTCTAACCAACTCCGGACCCAACAAAGGTGCATCACCTACCTCGGCCCAACAAACTGGAGATCTACATGATCGGCCATACAAGGCCTCAAACGGTGCCATACCGATACTCGACTGAAAACTGTTGTTGTAGGCAAACTCCACCAATGGTAAGTGCCTCTCCCACGTCCCACTAAAGTCAAGGACACAACCTCGAAGCATATCCTCAAGGATCTGAATAGTACGCTCGGACTGCCCGTCAGTCTAAGGGTGATAAGCCGTACTAAAGGTCAACTTAGTGCCCAAGGCATTCTGCAAACTCTGCCACAACCTAGCAGTAAAACGAGGATCTCTATCTGAGACGATCGTCACTGGGACCCCGTGCAACCTCACTATGTCCCGAATATACAAGTCGGCAAGATGATCTACCGAATCTCTCACACGCATAAGGATAAAGTGCGCCGACTTAGTCAACCGATCTACAACCACCCAAATAGCATCACTACCCCGCTGAGTCCTCAGAAGACCTACAACGAAGTCCATAGTGACATGCTCCCACTTCCACTCGGGAATAGGCAAGGGTTACAACAAACCCGCTGGTCTCTGATGCTCGGCCTTTACTTGCTGACAAGTAAGGCACTTAGACACGAAAACTGCCACATCTCTCTTCATACCCCGCCACCAAAACTGGCGACCCAAATCCCGATACATCTTAGTGCCTCTCGGATGCACCGCAAGGCGTGAATGGTGAAACTCTCGGAGTACTTCCTCTCGGCAAGATCCTGGCACAAACAAACGGTCTCGGTATCTCACACTCTGGTCGGGATACACCGTCAAACCTTTCTCAACCTTCCCACTGGGGATCTTCTCTCGGAGAGACTCTACCTCAAGGTCACCCCTCTATGCCTCTAACACTCGAGTCACAAGTGTAGGCTGCGCAACAATAGAAAATAAGGCCGCAGCCTCAACAGACTCGCCCAGAAGCAAATCGAACTCGCCCAACGCACCCAACATCTCCCATTCCCGGATGGCTATACAAGCTACATCACTAATGGATTTCCTACTAAGGGCATCGGCCACAACATTGGCCTTTCCCGGGTGATAGTGCAACTCAAAATCGTAGTCCTCAATGAACTCCATCCACCTTCTCTGCCTCAAATTTAAGTCTCTCTGTGTAAACAGATACTTTAAACTCTTGTGGTCCGAGAACACCTCGAACCTCTCACATAAAGGTAGTGCCTCCAAATCTTCAAGGCAAAAATCACTGCTTCTAGTTCTAGGTCATGTGTAGGGTAATTCTTCTCGTGTATTTTCAACTGACGTGAGCCATAAGCTACCACTTTCCCCTCTTGCATCAACACACAACCCAAACCCTCTCGTGAGGCATTACAATAAACCGCATAACCCAACCCTCTCTCCGGAATAATCAACACCGGAGCGGTGGTCAATCTAACCTTTAACTCTTGGAACTACTTTTCACAAGTCTCACTCCATACAAATTTAACCCCTTTCCGCGTTAATCTAGTTAACGGCGAAGCTAGCCTGGAGAAATCCTTCACAAACCGGCGGTAATACCCTGCTAATCCCAGAAAACTGCGGATCTCGAAAACACTCTTAGGCTGTGCCCAATCTTGCACTGCCTTAACCTTGGATGTATCAACAGACACTCCTTCCCCGAATACCACATGGCCTAAGAATTTGACCTCTCCTAGTCAGAACTCACACTTCTCAAATTTGGTATACAGCCTATGGGCTCTAAGCAATTCCAGCACCACTTTCAAGTGTTCCTCGTGCTCCTCCTCAGAAGGCGAATAGATAAGAATGTCGTCCACGAAAACGACCACAAATCGATCTAAGAATTCCCAGAAGATCCGGTTCATCAAGTCCATAAAGACTGCTGGTGCATTGGTAAGCCCAAATGGCATCACCAGAAACTCATAATGGCCATACCGCGTATGGAATGCCGTCTTCGGAATATCCTCCTCCCTGACCCTCAACTGGTGATAACCCGACCTCAAGTCTATCTTAGAGAAACAACGGGAACCCTTCAACTAGTCAAACAAATCATCTATATGGGGCATAGGGTATTTATTCTTAACCGTAGCTCGATTCAACTTCCGATAGTCGATATACAATCCTAAGGCACCATCTTTCTTTTTAGCAAAGAGGGCCGGTGCTCCCCACGGCGGTACACTAGGGCGAACAAAACCCTTATCTAACAACTCCTGGAGCTGAATCTTCAACTTACTCAACTCGATTGGGGCAAAATGATAAGGTGCCATAGAAATCGGCGCCGTGCCGGGCACTAAATCAATAGAGAACTCTATCTCTCGGTGAGGTGGCAAACTAACGAGGTCCTCGGGAAAAACATCCGAATACTCACAAACCACCCTCGGCAATACAATCTGGGTCTCATCACACTCACCACTTAAGAAGCTAGCAAGTAGACCACTAAGCTCGTTCCGCCGTCGCGGATCATACACTGGTGGCAACACACTACCAACCCGATCCCCCAAGAAATGGAAACACTCCCCGCTCAAGGTACAAACTGTAACCCTCTGGCGGTAGCAATCAATAACAGCCCGGTATGACGATAACCAGTCCATACCCAAAATAACATCAAAACCCTTCATGGACATAACAATAAAAGGGAAAGGAGGCCTACGGTCGGCGACCTCTATATCACAACCTCTACATCCGTGTTTCAAAATCAATTCACCCCCAACAGGTGATACAACACATATAGGAGATGCCAAAAGTGCTAACTCCAACTCCAACACAGATGCAAATACAGCAGATACAAAAGAATGAGACGCACCCGTATCAATCAACACACTAGCAACCGAGTTACAAAACAGAAAGGTATCTCTCACTACTGATGGAGCCGGTACCAGGTCCTGCGCGGTAATAGCATACACGCGCCCTGTAGGCCCCTGATCCACCTGCTCACCTCTAGGAGCATAAGACTGCTGCACAGACTGGAATGACGAAGCTCCCGGATTGGCCCTCGAGGCCTGCACAGACTGAACTGGCTGATAACTCTGCGTCTGCCTAGAACCAGACGCTCCCGAAGTGGCACTCAACTGTGGGCAAAACCTCTTCAGGTGCCCAGGCTGTCCACACTGATAACAAGACAAAGGCTGGCCCCTGCCCTGACTCTGGCCCTGAGGTCTAGCTGAAGAAGAAGCAGCTCGCTGACCCCCTCCCTTCTGCGGGCAAACCGAAGACTTATGACCCAGCTGGCCACATGTGAAACAAGTCAAGCCTCCTTGATTACCTCTCCCGGAGCCTGCACTTAGCACTGGGAAGGTCGATCTAGCCAAACCACCCTGAGACTGCTGAGGGTTAAAACCCCTCTGTCTCCTGCCGTCACTCTGGCCATCTTGGCTCCTCTTAGAGCCTCTGTGCTTCTCCTCATCCTCCTCCTGCATCATAAGCTCCATATGAGCTGTAGCATCCACCAAACGTCTATATTCTCGGATAAACGACCCTCCAACCCTTAACTTGAGTCCTCGCCTCAACTTTCGCTCAAACTCAAAGTAACGGCACTCCTCGGACGCCACAAGTTCAGGTGCAAACCTAGACAGACTGGTAAAAGTAGCCTCAAACTCAGCCACTGTCAAGCCCTGCTGTTTAAGTTGGCAAAACTGTTTCCTCAGCTTCTCCCTAGCAGCTGAAGACAAGAACTTCTCCTAGAAGGCATCTATAAAAGCCCCACATACACCACTAACACGGCCCTTCTCGTACTTCCACCACTGACCCGCATCTCCCTTCAGTTGGAAGGATGCCAAGGTCACCTTTAAAGCCCCGTCCTCGATGCCAAGCATCTCGAACGTCTTCTCCATCTGTTCCAACCACTCGTCAGCCTTAAGCGGCTCTTTCGGATCCCCAACAAACTCGTCCGGGTTGGACCGGAAGAATTTCCTCTTCAAGAAAGAAGGCCCTGCCTCAGCAACCTGATTCTCAGCTCTGAGAATACCCAAAGCTCCTGCTATCTCTCGGGCCAAGGCACCCATAGCCTACTGACCCACCGGCTCGGCCACATTGGCCTGACCAACTCTCTCCTGCATTGCCGGAACGTCATCCGGTAAAGGCACTTCCTGCCTCCTAGGCCTACCACGCCTACCACATCGTCCTCGTCCTGACATCCTATTAAAGGTAATGAAGACGTTAGCACATTCATAAATGTGCCGAAACTAAATACTCGCGTCCTAATGCATGGACAACTGTAATTCACTCCACGTAAGCACATAAACACATAAGCACTTACGAATTTCATTCCCGGATAATGATAGTCCCGAGGCGTTACTAGAGTTCCGGTTAGAAACAACATTGATCAAGTGCTTTTCCAACAAGACTCACAGAAACCTAAGGATCCAATCGATATTCTAGAAATCAAATCCCATACCCAAATAGTCACATAAGCATGTTATCACATAAGCATATAACATTACATCTAAGTCTCTCAATAAGCGAGACAAACCCATTGTGATACTAATCACTTCCCACGTACCCAAAGTATTCGAACCCGGTACGCTCTGATACCAAGTTGTAATGCCCTCAAAATAATACATAAAACCCATCACTCTAGACATGCATTGATATAAGAGAAATCAACCATTTCTATTCTTTAAATCATTTCTTACAACAGTATTACATGTTAACAACAAAAGCAAATGCCCTATGGGCTTACAGCTTTCCAAGTCAACACTTGGTTACACAAAAGAAGAGTATTAACTCTATACAAAAGAAGCCCTTGGCTTGATATACATGTAATACAACAAAATAATAATAAAAAAAAGAGTCTTCAACTCCCATATCCATCCAAGCTAAGTCCTTGGAGGTGGCATGCTACCTGTTCCTGAAAATAATGTTCCATATAGGGTGAGCCAACGCCCAGTAGAGATATGCTAAACACAGTATGAGCAATAACTAAGACATTAACAATTGATAAATGTTTAATTCCATAGATCAATTCATAACCCATTTTCATTACAAGACCACTATGTTCATGTTTCATTTCATTTTCCATTTCTTATCAATTTCATAATTTACATCAACGGCTCAGAACCTGGCCAACAACTCATATGAGACAGTGACTCATATTAAACGTTTCCCATTTTACAATAGATAAACATACTAGTTGTATCAATATCTCAACAGATAAGCATACAAACTGTATCCACATCTCAACAGATAAGCATCTTAGCTATATCAGTACTTCCATAGATAAGCATATGAGCTATATCAACACGATAACTGACAAGCATATAAGATGTATCAGTGGAGTCCATCATCTATCTTCTCCCAAACAACATCCGGTTTAGAGGTCCATCCCCTATCTTCCCCTAAACCGTAGAGTACATCCCATATCTCCTCCCATACACACAACGTATATATACATAGGTCATATACACAAGCAAACAATACATAACGTTAATGTATTCTATCAACTGTCATACTCTGTGACATATCCAATTGATTAGTTTTAGTTTGCCTAATCATTATGCATTGTCTACAACAATCAAAACTACCCTCCACCGGTAGCCCAAGCAATTATTTCTAAACAGATAATAAAAGCTCCAACGGATATAATATCAATGTTTTCAAAAGTGAGCGATTAACAAATCCAACTCCGCCATTTCACAATATAATGAGTTAATTTCATTATTTCCAACTCAATTCCATAAATCCATAACTTTTCCAAATTAATTATACCATTTAATTTATACAACAAATTAGGGCTTTTTCCCCCAACTCTCAATATTAACCCAAAGGTTCAAATATCAACAACCAACCTCAATATCATTATTTTGATACCCAAAATATACATTTTAGACTCAAAATAATAAAACCCATTTTTAACATTTTGAAACCCTAAGTCCCAAAATCACCCAACTTTAACACTTTATCAAAACAACCAAAAATCTATGTCAAAGACCATAAGAGTGAGTAGGAATCCTTACCTCAAAAGTTGACACCCAACGAAGGAGATGAAGAAAACAAAAATGCTCCAAATCACAAATTTCTCAGATCAAAAGATAGCCATCGACGATCAACAACTTTTTTGTAAAGGCCAAAGGTGAGAAAACAACTCCTACTAGATCAATACTTAGAGAGAAGGCAAGGTTCTAGAGAGAGAGACTCAACAATGGAGTTTTGGAAAAGTAAGAGAGAGAGAGTGAATGCACAAAGTGATTTGAAAAAGTCTATCTGCCTTCTGTTATACGACATTCTCGCTCGAGCGGAAAACACAACACTCTAGCGTAAAGAACAAAAAACTAGGTCCGCTCGAGCGCAAGAAGGCCCGCTCGAGCGCCAAGACACAAGGATAAAGTACATCCGCTCAAGCGTGAAAAACAAGTCCGCTCGAGCGCAATTTTCCCCCTCCCAGAACTTACACCAGAAATGTACTACCCGCTCGAGCTCCAACAAGCCCGCTCGAGCGCGACCCGCTCGAGCGTAAAGAAACCCGCTCGAGCGTGAAAAACATACCTGCAGAAGTTTTGCAGGGGCACGAAATACTGGGAGTGTGTAAACCCCGCTCGAGCGCAAGAAGGCCCGCTCGAGCATACAACCAAAAACCAAACCCCGCTCGAGCGCAGAATAACCCGCTCGAGCGTAACACCAAAAACCTGGGCAACAAGATTTGAGACTTAGGCTCAACCAACCTGTAACACACTTGCCCAAAACATCTCAAAACTCAAACAAATGGAATTAAAGGATGATAACAAGGTAGACACAACTACCAACTCCACGGAACCGAGTCCGGAGTACAACTGAACAGTAAAGGGAATACCGGAACCGCTATAAAAGTTGTACAGAACCAAATTTTCGAAAGGGAAACACGGAAGAATTTAATAGAAATTGAACAAGTTGAGAGAAAAACTTGGTAGAAGAACCTAAACGGAAGTTGAACGAAAAACCTAAAGCTGAAAATGAAAAGAAACTGTCCTAAAATGATTTTTTTCGGAAAAGTTCAAAACACGAAAAGTGTTCAGAATAATATTTTATTTTAGTTTACACGAAATCAATGAAAATAAGCTCAATTTGTGGGTTAAAACAACATTTGAAATCTGCATTGCTAAAATGAATAAAAACCATTGTAACAATAATCATCCGATTACAAGTTTTAATTGATCTTTTCAATAACAAGTTAAAAATACAAAAGTTGTCTAGAATTACGTTTACATGTCTCTGCCCAAATTTCATAATTTATCGAGATTGTGTATTATTTTTCAAGATGTACAAATCAATGCAATTCAAACTATACTAATAAGCTCATATTTAATTCTTTGTACCTTAACTCCACTACTTCGGCCCTTCACTTCCAGTTTACACATATATCTCATGTGCCTCCCGTATACCTAATATCACTCCGAAGCCAAACTTGCACGGGGATATCGTCTCGAGTTTGACCCACACTTCTCGAACGGTTAGCTTGTATGTACGCGTGTAAATCAAAACACTCGTCTACTCCTGAGAACAAGACAACAATATATATATACACAATCTATCATCTGCTCATGAGAACAAACATACAATGTCAAGCCTAAGGCATTCAAATAAATCTCATAATCCTCATTTTTTTTATACACTTTTTCTCACCAGCACTCAAATAAAACAACAATTCATGAAGTCATGAGGGAATATTCATAATTTATCTATGAGTTCCTAATTTATTTTAATTTCATATATCAATGAGCGTGATATCATCTATAAAATAAATATATATAAATCATAAACTTTGCATACACAACTAACCAAAATAATTGAAATCAATCTATCATCTTCATACCAATATAATATCAAACTAACATCAAATAAATAAATAATAACAACAAAATAAATATAAATAAAGGAAAGCAGGTTTTGCACTCACAATTATCTTTTAAAAATTAAAAAAATATTTAGAGAATTAATGAAACCACAAAAATAAAACCCTAACCATTTCTTCCTTTTTCTCCACCTCTCTCTCTCGTCGTCTCTCTACCACTTCCTCGGCTTTCTTCGATTATTAAACATAGTTTTCTTTTTTTTTTTGCTGTAAGATTATAACCTAATCATTATTATATAACCTAATTTACTATTATCACCCTAACACCTTTGATATATATAAGATAAATATATAATACCTTATATATATAAAAAAAAATATATATACATATATAAATATTCAGATTAATTATATATAATTAAATATTACATTAAATTCTCATGTATCCATGCAATTAATAAAGCAAAAAATAAAATAAAGTAATAATAATAATAATAATAATAATAAATAAACAATGGCTTAAAAAAAATTAGAGTCGCTACAAATTTGAATTTTTTTAATTTGTTGGGTATACCTCAAAAAGATAATTTAGGGGGGGGGGGGGGGAAAGGTATTATGAAAATAAATTATAATCTTAAATAATTAATAGGGTATACTGAAAAATCAAACTCACTTAAATATTTTTGAGTTAATTATCTAAAAGTCCTATTTATAAATGTTATGATAGCTCAAGTTGTATTTAAGATTTCTTGAACCAATAGCTCATATTTAATAAAATTGATAATATTATCAGTTTTTTCTAATTTTTAAAACTAAGAATATTTTGCATAGTAATGTTTCAGATAATTTTGTTACTAAGGGAAAAAAAAATAGAGCATGAGATTAAACATTTTTGTCATTCTACTTATTTGTTTGATTCAATTATCTAATAAAATTGAAAACATTATTAATTTTTCTAGTTTTAAAACTGAGAACATTAACAGTTTTTTCATTTTTTTTGTTTCTTGTTTTGTTTTTTCCAGTTTTGCACATCAATGTTCCATCACTATGCTCCTTTATAGAGGCAAAATTTTCAGTTTTGCACAAAAAAAGAATTCAATTTTTTTCAATTTTTTTTTCAAACATTAGTTTTTTTTATTTAATTACCTAAAAGTCTTATTTACAAATATTATGGTAGCTCAAATGCTATTTAAGATTTTTTTAACCAATAAGTTTTATTTAGTAAAACTGAGAATATTATCAATTTTTTCAAATTTTTAAAACTAAGAACATTGTTAAACTTGCATAATACTATTTCAGATAATTATTTCACTAACTAATACAAAAAACAAAGCATGAAATTAAGTATTTTTATCCTTTTCCTTGTTGGTTTCATTCAACTATCAAATAAAACTGAGAACATTAATAGTTTTTTTTTCGAGCTTTAAAACTAAAAACATTATCAGTTTCTCAGATCCTATTTAAGATTTTTTCAACCAATAAGTTCTATTTAGTAAAACTAAGAATATTATCAGTTTTTCCCAATTTTTAAACTGAGAACATTGTTAATTTTGCATAGTAATGTTTCAGATAATTATTTCACTAACTGATGGAAAAAAAGAAAACATTGCATGAGATTAAACGTTTTTACCCTTTTACTTATTGGTTTGGTTCAACTATCAAATAAAACTGAAAATATTAACAATTTTTTTTTTCAGTTTTAAAACTAACACATTATTAGTTTTTTCATTTTTAAAATGTTTTTTTTTTAAATTTTGCACATCAATGTTCCATCATCATACTTCTTTATAGACACAAGCACAAAAAAAAAACTCAATTTTTTCAAAAAAAACTTGTTTGGCTTTGGTTTTTAGAAAACAATTTTCAGAAAATTTTACTTTTTTATTATGCGTATTTTAATGCTTTCAATGAATTTTTTAAATACTTTAGGAATTTTTAAATTTTTTTTAGACATATCTAACATAAATACACTTAAAAAGTACTATATTTGTGAAAAAATCTTTGAAAAATACACTAAATACCAAAAAATACAAAAAAAAAAAAACTAAAATTCAGTACATTTTTCGTATTTTTGTGTATTTATTAATTTTTTAAAATATTTTTTCACAAATATTTTACTATTTAGATACATCTAAGTAAGGTGCATGTAAAAAAGTAAAAAAAATTGCTTAAAATTTGAAAAATATTCACTAAACATAAAAAAAATACGAAAAATAAAAAACTCAATTTTCAGAAAATTGAAACCAAATGTTTTTTGCACACATTTATTTTAGTATTTTCAATTTGAAAGTTGATATTTTTAAAGTTTTGAAAATCAAAAAAAAAAAAAAAATCAAATCATCATATTCCTTTATAGATAATCATAAATAATGAACAATTATTGTTTGAAGGTAATTCCAACTATTAAAAATTTAATGAGATTTGAAGATCTAAAAAATCTCAGTTAGGACTTAATGGAATATCAGTTCATAAATTTGGACTTGTGTGTAAATGTCTGATGGGTCGTTGAACACACCAAAATTAAATACTAAACTATACCAAATTCAATCAGAATAATGGCAAGTCCAGGTATCGATCCACAGGGATTATTGTGAAATTAAATTAATTCAATCGCAAAATTCCTAAATTAATTTTGATTAAAAAGATAAAATTGATTCTATACCTAAACAGCAATTAAATAAAATTGAAGAATTATATTGACAATTAAAATCTAGGGTTTGAGATATTAATTTTCGGGAAAAATCCTAGGGTAGAGAATTCACCACTGACCACATGAATGAGATTTAACATCAACCATCAATCGCAATTCGGTTTGAATTATCCAATATTTCACAACTACAAGTTTGAAATATTGATCAAGAGGGTTGTTGCATTCAATGTACAGGCACGAATCATCCCGAGTAGTACGAGTTGTTTGCTCTAAATTATGTTAGCAAAACGACCCGTCTCTCATAGCATGACTCGTCTCGTACTTTGAATACAAACACAAAGAATATTAATGTATGGAAAACATTAAACAATCACAGAGAGTAAAATGCTTGAAGAGAAGAACGAAACAATTATTTATAAACTTCTAAAACATCTATACATTCATTCAAACCAAGTTACAATGAAAGCTCGTGAAAAATTCCATTACATGGCTAGGGTTTCATCAAAACCCTAGAAAAGACGACTAGCCACTCATGGAGGAGTGGAAAGAGGAAGAAGATGAAGAAGAAGCCCCCATGGAAGTGTTTTCCAAGCTTTGGTAGTGTCTCCTCCTTTGGAACCCTAGCCTCCCTCTCTTCTGTATTTAATTTTTTCGAACCCTAACTGTGACTGATTTTCTGTCTTTTATTCGGAGCAAAATAGACCAAAAAGTCCGTGCATGCGTCCCTAGGTAGGCCGCCCGTGCGGTGGTGTGGGCCGCTCGTGCGGTGGTGGGCCGCACGTGCAGTGAAACTTGGCCGCACATGCGGTGGTCTGGTGGACTCGGACTTTTCACGTCTCGCTCGGAGAATCTGATTTCGCGTCCCCTTTTGTTTGAATTTTCATATTTCCTGTCAAATCTGTACAAGTGCACGAAATACATCATCTCCACCAAATAAATAAAATTAAAAGACAAAAAATGTAACCTAAGTGGCCTCAATGTGGTACCTTTCGGCCTACATCACACCCCTCAACTTACATTTTTCTAGTCCTCAAGCAAAACAAAAGAAATAAGAAAAGTAAAATACTCTCAGTCACTTTCGTAAGGAACACGATTACATTTAGGATATGTAACAAGCCTTTAAACCACAAGGTTACCCCCAAGTGGACGAGTATAGTCTTGTGAGGGTTTTCAGAAATGATACCCACAAATATCAACATATTCAAATCCGCTCAACAACAATTAACCACAGTACTCCACACAACAACCAACTTATGTCCCACTACAGTGTGATATTAAAAACATGATGATTCATTAAAGGCATAGTGGACAAGTATGAAGGATTCTATTGAGCTTAAACCACAATTCAGTTAATACAAAAGTAGAGTCCCCTGTACTTGTGAATGCTAGTAGACACATCATTAGTACCCTCGGTGTGAAGTGCAATCACCATATTAGTTAACTGTCCACTATAATAGCCCAGTGTAACTCATAATAACACTCAACATATACAGAAAAACTAAACTGTTGCAACCAAGCTTCTCAAATTTTTTATTTATTTATTTTTATTTTTTATGAAAGACTGTGCAATGTCCTGATCCATTAAGCTTTCTATTCAGCCCATGTAACAAGCATTGGGCCAATGACTTCCAAACCAGACGGTTTTAGGGCACTAGGTGTAGAGACACCCTTACGGGCTTAATAACTCGAGCTGAAAAGGCTACGAATCTGAACTAGTCATTTTCTTTATTTTTCCTTATCTGTGCAATGTCTAGGTCCCTTAAGTCTTCTAATTAACCCATGTAGCAAGTATTGGGCCAATGACTCCCAAACCAGACGGTTTTAGGGCACTAGGTGTAGAGACACCCCTACGGGCTTAATAACTCGAGTTAAAGAGGCTACGAACCCAAACAAGTCAAGTTTGTTCTTCTTCTTTTTTTTAAGAGAATCTTGGCTACTCATTTATTCTTTTCTGCAACCTCAACCATTATCAATGATGTACACCAGGGATTATAATAAAGAGGTCACTGCTATGATAGTGTGTTCATGTGAATTAAGGCATACTCATGACAAGTGTACTAATACCACAAACACAAACAACTATCCTAGTGCAAACATCACATGTGAGTATTTACCCAATAAACCCTTTTCATACAAGCCCACTATGTTTCCCAATTAACATATGTTCATATCATTACCATACTGGCACAAAGTAAACATTAAGTGAAGTGGTGCAAATCAAGTGCAGCAAGTACAGACATGAATATTTATTACAAATACCCTCACCCCCCAACTGGAATATAACATTGTCCTCAATGTAAGCAAGTAGACATGAGATAGTACAATGAGAGAGAGGATCTTACCAGATATCATGGGCGCACATCCAGCGAGGCAAGGACACCCAAACACAGTTTTTGAATTTTTTTTTTTCGAAAATAGGAAATAAAAATAAATAAAAAATAATAAAAAAATAATAAAATACGATTTATTTATTTATTATTATTATTATTTAATTATATATAAAAAATAAATAAATAATAAACAATTATTTTATTTATAATTTTTTTAATTTTTAATTATTTATTTATGTATTATAAATTATAAACAAAACAAAACATTTTTTTTTTTTTTTTTCGAAGAGTGGGCCGCTCGTGCGGCGAGATTGGGCCGCTCCAGCGGCCGTAGACAGTAGCCAAATTGGTATGGACCGCTCGTGCGGCAAGCCCAACCGCTCGAGCGGTCTGGGCTGCTTTTTTTTTTTTTTTGGCTTGGACCTGGGCCGCTCGTGCGGCGAGATTGGGCCGCTCCAGCGGCCGTAGACAGTATGCATCTTGAGCTGGGCCGCTAGTGCGGTGAGCCCAACCGCTCGAGCGGTCTAGGCTCCGTTTTTTTTTTTTTTAAACGAATATAACACCCCATTATTAATATTATATATATATATATATATATTTTTTTATTAGTAAATGAACAAGTATAACTGGCCCTTTTTTATTTATTATTTATTTTTTTTTACTTAAACACAAGGAAATTAAACTAAGAAGCATGCTTTTTGACAAAAACCACAAAGTTCTAATCATCTAAAATTGCTCTTAAATAGGACTAAGACCACAAAGAGCTAAGCATCTCAGAAATTAGTTAATAAGAGATGTGCCATAAACTAAAAATAAAAACACACATCAATGCCTTACGCAGGCTACGGAGGGTCCCTTCCACCCACACGCATGCAATGACCTTTTTCTGCTACATTGCAACAGCATAGTTTAACAAAAACAAGAAGCACTCGCAAGCGTACATGCTTCAAGAAAATGGAAAACTAACTTTCAACACCTAACAAAAGGCACCAAAGTTATGGCATAAAGTTGCCACTTCAGAATCCCCCAAGTAATAAAACCCAGCGTAGTTTATAGCCTTCGGGCTAGTACAACCCGAAGTTTACTTAACCATTTCTACCTTCAATTGACATCCGAAATAAATATAGCACATAAGAAAATAACGGAATGCCCACTAAAGGTATAATCTTCACCGGAAAACCATGGGTACTACTTTTCTCCCTAACTGTGTTTGTAACTTTCCCTATTCTCCAATAGGGTGACAGACTAGGTTGTTTCAGTATCCAGAATCAAGGCGCATAAAGCTACCTCAACCTATGGGGCTGCCATACAGAGTTCAAGCCGAGGTAGTTTGAAGCAATCTCCACACCCCTGGGTATTTAAACCAGACTCTAGTCTCGGAAATTCCAAACCTTTGTGTTCTAGGCTTTGCCATTCGAACTCTAGTTTCCACCGTCTCAGTTGGTCTCCTAGGAACTCACTACAAACACGGTTAGGTGGCTATACCAGACTGTCAGATGCCGTTCGGGCACAGCTAACACCAAAGGAATTACACCTTTAGAGGATTTAAAGTCTCCTAGACGCAAGTAAAGCATGACGAGAACAAAGAAAAACAAAATAGCATAGAAGGGAAAGAAAAGAGAACAAGAAATTAATCCATCAATCGTAGTAAAATGGGTCTATCAATGCAATGGACTCAATCATATCCCCATTCCCAATCCCCTCTATATATGGTTTCAATCTTGGGCCATTCACTTTGAAAGTGTAGCCAGTCTTTGGATCTCGCACCTCAACGGTGCCATGAATGAATGCCTCAACAACTACAAAGAGGCCATCACATTTTGATCTTAGCTTACCCAGAAAGAGTCTCAATTTTGAATTAAAAAGCCACACTTTTTGGTCGGGTTCAAAGGATTTCCTGTTAATGTGCTTGTCATGGAATTCTTCAGTCCGAGCTTTAAAAACTCTCGAACTCTTATATGCATCATTCCGGATTTCTCCCAACTCATTGAGTTGTAATTTTCGGTTGAGCCTAGCTGCGGCCATATCGAAGTTAAACTTCTTCATGGCCCACAATGCTCGGTGCTCAAGTTCAACCGGGAGATGGCAAGCTTTGCCAAACACCGCTCTATATGGTGACATCCCAATGGGTGTCTTATAAGCTGTACGGTAAACCCATAATGCATTAATTAACCGTTGTGACCAATCTTTCCTATCCGGTGTCACCGTTTTCTCAATTATATGCTTTACCTCCCTATTTGAGACTTCCACTTGGCCACTAGTTTGAGGGTGATATGGAGTGCCAACTTTATGAGTGATAGAGTATTTCTTAACTACCGACTCAAAGAACCGGTTACAAAAATGTGTACCCTGATCACTTATTATGGCTCTAGGAAACCCAAAACGACTAAAGATGTTTTCATGCAAAAACTTGATTACCACTCTATGATCGTTTGTTCGGGTAGCTATTGCCTCCACCCACTTAGACACGTAATCTACTGCCAAAAGAATGTACTCAAACCCGAATGACGACGGGAAAGGGCCCATAAAATCAATCCCCTACACATCAAATATTTCTACCACAAGAATAGGGGACATTGGCATCATGTCACGCCGAGACATCGAACCCATTTGCTGACAGCGCAAACAAGTTCTACAAAATTGATGGGCATCTTTAAAAATTGTGGGCCAATAAAACCCACTCTGTAAAATCTTGGCGGCCGTTTTATGCCCACTAAAATGACCGCCACATGCAGAAGAATGATAAAATGTAAGAATGCTATGCACCTCACTCTCCAGCACACACCGTCGGATCACTTGGTCGGAGCAATATTTAAACAACTCTGGATCCTCCCAAAAGTAATACCTGACCTGCGAAAAGAATCGGTCTTTGTCTTGCTTAGACCCATTCTGTGGAATTTGCCCAATGGCCAAGTAATTCACAATATGTGCAAACCACGGGGGGCTCGCTTGTGACAGCTCAAAGAGTTGTTCGTCTAAAAACGAATCATGCAAAATAAGAGGGTCACTATTATACTCAACAAGGATTTAGGAGAGATGATCCGCCACCACATTCTCGGATCCTTCCTTATCACGGATCTCTAAGTCAAATTCCTGAAGCAACAAAATCCATCTAATCAACCTAGGTTTGGTCTCTTTCTTAGATAATAAATACCGCAAAGCGGCATGATCAGTGAAGAGTATGACCTTGGAACCTAAGAGATAAGATCAGAATTTGTCTAAGGCAAGGACCACGGCTAGCAACTCTTTCTCGGTGGTAGTGTAATTCAATTGTGCATCCGAGAGAGTGCGACTAGCATAGTATATAGCAAATGGTGCCTTATTGACCCTTTGGCCTAACACAGTCCCGACAGCATAATCGGAGGCATCACACATGATTTCGAAGGGAAGCGACCAATCTGGTGATTTCATGATTGGTGCGGTGGTTAAGGCCATTCTCAGTGTTTCAAATGCCTTTAAGCATGCCTCATCGAAGACAAAAGGCGCGTCCTTAACTAGTAAACTACACAAAGGACGTGATATCTTACTAAAGTCTTTAATGAACCTATGGTAAAAACCTGCATGCTCTAAGAAAGACCTAATTTGACGCACGGAATTGGATGAAAAAAGGCCTGCAATGAGGTCAACCTTAGCCTTGTCAACCTCTATACCTCGAGGGGACACAATGTGTCCCAACACTATATCCTCACGAACCATAAAATGGTTCTTTTCCCAACTCAAGATTAGGTTTGCCTCAGTACATCGTTCTAACACTCTAGTCAAATTCCTAAGGCATTCCTCAAAAGACGGTCCAAACACCGAAAAGTCATCCATAAAAACCTCTAAGAATTTCTCCACCATGTCGGAGAAAATGGCCATCATACACCGTTGAAAGGTCGCCGGTGCATTACATAGCCCGAAGGGCATGCGCCTGTAAGCAAAAGTGCCAAAAGGGCATGTGAATATGGTCTTTTCCTGGTCAGCGGGGTACATCGAGACTTGATTATATCCCGAGTAGCCATCAAGAAAACAATAGAAACCTTGCCCAGCTAACCGCTCTAGGATTTGGTCAATGAAAGGTAAGGGAAAATGATCCTTCTTAGTCGAGGAATTTAGTCTCCTATAATCAATGCATACTCGCCACCCAGTAGTAGTTCGCGTGGGGACTAACTCTCCTCCCTCATTCTTAACAACGGTGATGCCCGATTTCTTGGGCACCACTTGTGTGGGACTCACCCACTTGCTATCTGAGATGGGGTATATGATACCCGCATCCAACAATTTCAATACCTCCTTTTTCACCACCTCTTTCATGTTAGGATTCAGTCTCCGTTGTATTTCGCGAGAAGGTTTGGTGTCCTCCTCTAAATATTTATAATGCATGCACACGGAGGGATCTATCCCTTTCAAATCAGCCACTGACCACCCTATAGCACTCCGATGTGCCACGAGAACACTCATTAACTGACTCTCCTGCTCCGCAGTCAAGTCAGATGCAATGATAACTGGTAAAGTCCCCTGGGGCCCTAAAAATGCATACTTGAGTGTGGCCGGAAGTGGCTTCAACTCAAGTGTAGGTGGTGTGACCAAAGATGGTGGGGCAGGCTCTCTCGACAGAGGAGGAAGTGACTCAAACCGGGCTTTCCATGGAGGAAAATCCGATGTAGAAGAAGAATTAAGCAAGACATTCACCTCCTCAACTGACCCATCTATATCAAAATTTTCAAACCCAAAATGAGCTAGACAAGCCTCTAAAGGGTCCTCTATAAGAATGGAGGGCAAAGCCTCCTCAACAATCTCATCCACAACATCCACTAATAAGCACTCCTCTCTCTCATGAGGTTGTTGTGATGCTTGGAAAACATTAAGTTTCACTTGCATGTTACCAAATGAAACTTCCATAACCCTGGTCCGACAATTAATGCATGCATTGGCCGTAGCCAAGAAAGGTCGACCCAAAATCACCGGGATTTGTTTCCTCGAACTGGCTACCGGTTCCATATCTAAAACCAAAAAGTCAACAGGGAAGTAGAACCTATCAACCTTAACTAGCACATCCTCAATTATGCCTCGTGGCACTTTAAGGGACCGGTCAGCCAATTGAAGAGTAACAATAGTGGGTTTTAACTCGCCAAGCCCAAATTCCTTGTACACAGAGTACGGCAACAAATTAACACTAGCCCCTAAATCCAACAAGGCCCTATCAATGAAGTGGTCCCCTATAATGCGTGCAATGGTTGGGGCACCTGGGTCCTTAAGCTTAGGAGGTGTGCCATTCAACAAGATGAAGCTTACTTGCTCCGTGAGTAGGACCTTTTAGGACACATGTGTCCTAGATTTACGCTTTTGCGTACAAAGGTCCTTCAGAAATTTGGCATATGATGGTACTTGCTTAATTGCCTCCAACAGGGGGAGGTTGATTTTTACCTGTTTAAAGACTTCTATCATTGCCTCCATAAATGCCGCCTTCTTATTAAAAGGGGACGGTGTGTCAAGGCACTGGAGAAAGGGTGCCTTAGGCACATATGGCGCCTTGGGCACAAGTGAAGTACTAGGGACTAAATCACCTCTCTTAAGAGTTTCTCCCTCAACTTTGCTCTCACTAGGTGAACCACCGTGGTCACCCTTCCTAACTCTAGTTGCATCAGACGCAACAGACTGAGGCTTTAACTTCCTACCACTTCTTAAAGCAACCACCGTTTGCACTTGCTCATATTGCTTACCATTCCCACCCGAACTCTCTGCCTCGTATTGTCCCTTAGGGTTGGCCACAGTTTGACTTGGTAATTTTCCCTCCTCTCTCCAATTCATGTTGTTAGCCATTTGACCCAATTGGGTCTCTATCTTGGCAATAGAGTGAGTGTGGGAGTGAACTATCGGTGCTAACCCCTTAAGTTCTGAGAGAACTTCCAACACCTGAGTCTCAAAGGCAGAGTTGCCTTGAGGAACATGCGGGGGTTGTGGTTGTGGTTGTGGTTGCCGGTAAGGTTGTGGGGGTCTATAAGGTTGTGGTGGTCGGTAAGATGATTGGTTGGCAAAATTATTGAAATTCTGCCTTGGTGGTGGAGGATTGTAAGAAGTGCCTTGTGAAGGGGGTCTCTATGAGAAATTAGGGTGATTTCTCCATCCCGGATTGTATGTGTTGGAGTATGGATCATTACCCGGGTTGGAGAATCCTTGAGCTGCATTCACATGCTCTTGGACTAACTCTGGAAATTGTGATGCCGAAGGGCACTCACTCAAGTCATGAGCAGGGCTCGCACAAATAACACATGCCTCGTGAAATTGAGGTTGATCTTGCTGGGTAGGGGCATGTCCCGTAGCTAATAATTGGTCCATCTTGCGGGACAATGCCTCTACTTGTTGGGCTAACTCTAGGTTTTGCCCGACCTCATAAATGCCCCCTCTTTTCGGGGCTCCAACTACGGGTTGCCGGACTTGCCGGGCTGCGGAGGCATGGTGAAAGGAATTATCACTTAAGTTCTCAAACAATTGCCATGCCTCGGCATCATTTTTAGACATAAATGTCCCACCACAAGACAAATCCACCATTTGGCGGTGTGGCTCAGTTAAGCCATAATAGAATGTTTGAACAAGTTGTCAATCAGGCACTTGGTGGTGGGGACACTGTTGGAGAAGGTCTCTAAGTCTTTCCCACGTCTCATGGAATTGCTCGTCATCCATTTGAGCAAAGTTTGTGATGGCTCGCCTAAGTTGGTTGGTTTTACCTATGGGAAAATACTTCTCCAAGAACCGTTGCTGTAATTGGTCCCAAGTTGTGATTGAATTAGCAGGTAAAGAATTTAGCCAGTGTTTGGCTTTATCCTTTAATGAGAATGGAAACAATTGTAATATTAAGGCCTCATTTGTGAAATTCTGGATCCTCACTGTCGAGCAAATTTCCAGAAATTCATTCAAATGCTTATAAGGGTCATCATGAGTTAGTCCATGGAACGATTGGAGCATTTGTATGGTGCTGGACTTAATCTCATAATGAGCAGCAGTGGTGTTGGGCAATTGGATGCATGATGGTGATGTATATGCAGTGGGTGTAAAATAATCCTTAAGGGTCCGGTTAGGCACATTCGGGACATTAGGATCTGCCATCTCTAATGGCTCAATGTATGGATATGAATACTTAAGCCTAGGAACACAGGCAGAAATCCTAAGTCTCCTAAGGGTCCTTTCTAGTTCAAGGTCCAAACACCACAATTTAGGGCGACAAGAGCGATGCCCGTGCATACACTACCCACACACAGACAATAAGTTCGACTCGGTGCACTAAGTTACGAAAGCAGAATACTAAAAGAGAAATACTCACAACGGTTTAATGAAAACGCTTTACTCGTCTTGCGAATGCTTGGCGTGTAGACGTTGTCTCCAACCCCCAATTGAGCTTTGACTTTCGTTTTAGCACTTTGGTGTTTTGCTTGGGAGTGTTTGCTTCTGTTTACTCACTTTAGTGCTGCGGTTTTTTTATTAAGCTCGGCTGCGCTCCGCTTGCACTTCAATGATAGCTCCAATTTCAAATGCTCTGCACACTTAGCAACACTAAAAACATAAAATCCTAAACTAAAAATTAAAATAAGAATGTAACTTTAAATTAACTAATTTCGCCATAAGTCCCCGGTAACGGCGTCAAAATTTGATGGGTCGTTGAACACATCAAAATTAAATACTAAACTATACCAAATTCAATCAGAATAATGGCAAGTCCAGGTATCGATCCACAGGGATTATTGTGAAATTAAATTAATTCAATCGCAAAATTCCTAAATTAATTTTGATTAAAAAGATAAGATTGATTCTATACCTAAATAGCAATTAAATAAAATTGAAGAATTATATTGACAATTAAAATCTAGGGTTTGAGCTATTAATTTTCGGGAAAAATCCTAGGGTAGAGAATTTACCACTAACCACATGAATGAGACTTAACATCAACCATCAATCGCAATTCGGTTTGAATTATCCAATATTTCACAACTACAAGTTTGAAATGTTGATCAAGAGGGTTGTTGCATTCAATGTACAGGCACGAATCATCCCGAGTAGTACGAGTCTTTTGCTCTAAACTATGTTAGCAAAACGATCCGTCTCTCATAGCATGACTCGTCTCGTACTTTGAATACAAACACAAAGAATACTAATGTATGGAAAACATTAAACAATCACGGAGAGTAAAATGTTTGAAGAGAAGAACAAAACAATTATTTATAAACTTCTAAAACATCCATACATTTATTCAAACCAAGTTACAATGAAAGCTCGTGAAAAATTCCATTACATGGCTAGGGTTTCATCAAAATCCTAGAAAAGACGACTAGCCACTCATAGAGAAGTGGAAAGAGGAAGAAAATGAAGAAGAAGCCCCCATGGAAGTGTTTTCCAAGCTTTGGTAGTGTCTCACCCTTTGGAACCCTAGCCTCCCTCTCTTCTGTATTCAATTTTTTCGAACCCTAACTGTGACTGATTTTCTGTCTTTTATTCGGAGCAAAATAGACCAAAAAGTTCGTGCACGCGTCCCTAGGTGGGCCGCTCGTGCGGTGGAGGGCCGCACGTGCGGTGGTCTGGGTGGACTCGGACTATTCACGTCTCGCTCAAAGAATCTGATTTCGCGCCCCCTTTTGATTGAATTTTCATATTTCCTGTCAAATCTGTACAAGTGCACGAAACACATCATCTCCACCTAATAAATAAAATTAAAAGACAAAAAATGTAACCTAAGTGGCCTCAATGTGGTACCTTTCGGCTTACATCAATGTCCCTAGTTTTTTCAATTTGAAAGTTGATATTTTAAAATTTTAAAAATCAAAATAAATGTCAAATCATCATTTTTTTTATAGATAATTATAAATGATGAACAATCATTGTTTGAAGGGCAATTCCAACTATTAAAAATTTAATGAGACTTGATAGTACAAAAAATTTTAATTAAAACTTAATAGAATATAAGTTTATAAATTAAAATTTGTGCATAAATGTCCCAATATTTTTTTAGGTGTAAATAGAATTCCCTTAAAAATTATTGTGATTGCTTTATGAACCCACAGTCACTGTTCTTTGGCAGACCTTCAGGCTAAGCCTGGCAAACAAGAGGCCAGGCCCAACCCCAGTATCATGGGCCCGTAGAGAAGTAAAGTTTGAAACCCACACAATTTTTACACTCAAACAGGTGTGATTGTAGCATTGTTATGAGTAAATTACACTCACGTCTATTGAGGTTTAAAAAAAAATATATAATAAATTTGATAGTTTTGACATAATTATATTAATTTTTTTTTGAGATTTTAATTTATATTATAGTTAGTTCTCTTTTCATCAATAATTTGTTAATTATATGGATAAAAAATTGATGTTGTTAATCTTTTACACGAAAATGCATCATTTACGTTGTTTATTTTTTGTGTTTTCGCATCAAGTGGTTTAGTTTTGATCAATTTAACTGTACTAAAAACAAATTAGTGTAATTATATCAAAATTATAAAATTTAGGGACATTTACATATAAGTCTTAATTTATGAACTTATTCCTTATTCCTAATTAAGATTTTTTAGGTTTTCAAGTCTCATTAAATTTTTAATAGTCAAAATTGCCCTTTAAATAATGATTGTTCATCATTTATGATTATTTATAAAGGAACATGATAATTTGACATTATTTTGATTTTCAAAACTTTAAAATATCAACTTTCAAATTGAAAAAACTAAAAAAAAATGTGCAAAAAAATTTTTAAAAAAAAAATTTGAAAAAATAAATTATTTTTTGTGTAAAATTGAAAATTTTGTGTCTATACAAAACTAAAAAAAAAAAAAATTAAAAATGAAAAAACTGATAATGTTCTCAGTGCTATTGGATAGTTGAATCAAATTAATAAATAGAAGGGCAAAAACGTTCTCATAATCTATTTTTTTTCATCAATTAGTGAAACAATTATCTGGAATATTATTATTCAAAATTGATAATGCTCTTAATTTTAAAAATTGAAAAAAACTGATAATATTATCAGTTTTACTAAATAGGACTTATTGGTCCAAAAAATCTTAGATGTGATCTGAACTATCATAACATTTGCAAATAGAATTTTTAGGTAATTAATTCTAAAATTTACTATATATGTTTCAAAACTCAGAGAGATAAGTGTAATTTACCCTATATTTAATTATGCCCTAAAAATGGTGTTTGTTAGGGTCCATGATTATAACATCCCTTAAAGTTTAGAGATATTTTCTTTAAAAAAATTATTGTGAACTGTAATAAAGGAGCTGTAATGGGGTGAGTCTTACTGTGATATGATGTTTTATTTTTTTATTTTTTTATTTTTTATTTTCTGCCACATCATTAAAACTTCAAAATTAGAAGGATATATCATCGCTCTTTTCTTAATGCGACAGAAGTTTTACTTTAGGCTTGCTCACAAAACAATTACGCTTCGTTTTGTTTGGCAAATATTATCATTAGGTGAAAGATATCCTTTAACACATTTAAAGATACGATATAAAATTTTAAATTCAAGTTATCTCAATAGATCATTCAAAAAATTTCCAGTCATTAACTTTAAAATGCTGGGATTAGATAAGGTGTGCCAAGTTGACCGAATACCAGATTAATAAATAAAAATAAATAAATAAATAAAAACTTCAAATTTACAACCACCACCCATCCTCCCTCTTTACAGATAATAGATCAGGGGCATTGTGCTGTTATGCTAATTCCCCTCATGGATATAAATATAATATAATATAATGGACCTTACATTAATAAATAAATAATAAAAAAACCATAGACAAGTTTGTCTTTTGGTTGACTGGTTAAAGCATGTCAACAAAAAAACAAGTACATAAAAAAAATTCTTACTTTATCAACACAGACAGAATGGAGTGATTCAATGGAAAATTAAATCATTACTTATGTGTATTATCATCTTAGTTATTACTTACACGTGATTCTATCCGATAATATGTTATCATATATATCGTAATATAATGTACCCATAACTTAATAGAATAAATATAATTATATCTAAATAGTAAAATTTATTATTTTATATGTAATTTTATTATTATTTAATTATATCACGAAGTAATACCCACATTAACAAATCTTAGAATCAGTCAAATAATAAATATATGGGGTCTCTAATATTTTTCTACGCCTAAAAGTCAGTCTTTGTGTTAAGTAGTTACCAACTTCCGAAGGCATATCATTGTTGTCAAACAATATTTAGAGAGAGAGAGAGAGGGAGAAGAGAGAGAGGGAGAGAGGTGTCTCACGGCGGGTCATTGCCTGCCACTTGGAAAAAGTAAACCAACAATAAAAGCTTCCATGAATCATGGCATGGGAGACCTTTAATTGTGGAGGATTTCTTCAACCATATTATTAATCAATATTTGTAATACAGTAATGCTACAGATCCCAAAAATTTTATCAAAAATTTTACCAAATGTCTCACATGACCCATGTGAAACATTTGGTAAAATTTTTGATAAAATTTTTGGGATCTGTAGCATTGTTGTTTGTAATAAACATGGAGGTGAACAAACGTTCTCCTTATGTAATTTTATAAAATTATAATAAATAAATAAATAATTTCACGACTTGATCAATAATGAATTTATTGGACATATAACCTCTCCAAACGCTATTAGTCATTTTACTTATTTTTTCATGTTTCTATTTCAATTTTGTTATTTATTTTAATTCATCCGACACTACTTACTTTATGAAATATCGTATCAACAATAAAAATGAAGGGAATGAATCAAAAAATTCAAATATATTTTGCTTAACCTTTAAACACTATATAGTGAGTTTAGGTTTGAGACAAAATACTTAACCATATATCTAGTATGTTGGAGTAAAATATATATGTATGTATATATTAGTTATTTTATCTACCATGCATCATATGCATAGTGTGTTGGAAATATTCTAATAATATTAGTGTTAGCAATTATTTACAGGCGCAGTTAATAAGATAAACATTTTTACAAAAAACATAGAACATAACAAAAATTCTAAATTGTTTTGAATTATCAACTATATAAAGTGTACATCTCATTTGGTATGAACATTTTTGCAGTTTTTTTTTTTTTGGCCTTTTTCTCTCAAAAATGCCCTTTACATCCACTAGCTACATGTCACATATTCAACAAATGCTGAACAGTTTTTTTTTTCATTCATTAAATTACCTAAAACTATACAGTTTTTCTCAATCATTGAACCATTCAAAAACTCAAACATAAAATTTTGAATGCACCGTTTACATCCACTGCTATATATGTATCTATCTATATAATTATATAGGGCAAATTACACTAATAATCCCTATAGTTTGGGGATAGTGTCACTTTAGTCTCTCACTTTTCAATTGTGACACATTTGACCCTGAATTTTGAATCTTGTTCCAAAGAAGGACAATGGAACATATCATTGCTTAATTTGAAGGGCAAAATCATCAATTTGATAAAATATAAACTAATTTGACAAAAATAAATGCCAAAAAAATATTTTAAAAATTATTTCTACCCACCAAAAAATAAAATTATGTAAAATTTGTAAAAATTACTTGATTAATTTTTAAGAATTATTATTATTATTATTATTATTTAAGAATTAATTTTACATGATAATAAAAATTAATTTGGTAAAAAAAATAAATGTCTAAAAGATTTATCCATTTTATATAATTTTATCTTTAGTAGGTAGAAATAATTTTTAAAAACTCAAAAATAATTTTTTGACATTTATTTTTGTCAAATTAATTTATATTTTATCAAATTGACAATTTTGCCTCTGAAAAAACCAATAGTATCTTCAATTGTTCTTATTTGGAATAAGATTCAAAATTCAGGATCAGATGTATCATAATTGAAAAATCATGAACTAAAATGACATAAGCCCTAAACTATGGGGACTGTTAGTGTAATTCACCCTATTATATATATGTGAAGGCTGAAATTGATATTGATGTCATAGAATTCTTGTTTTTGAAAATACGCCTAGGAGCAGTTATTTTCTTTTGTAATTGCATATCTATAAATTTAATAATTATGTAATTGCATACCCATACATGTCCACACCTTCCCTGTAGGGACGGAATTAGGATTTCATCATTGGAGAGGTCAGATTTCAAATAATATTTTTTTCACTATATATACAAACACATATATGTACAATACGATATATAAATTATATATATATACACAAAAAAATTCAAATACCATAGAAACAATCTCTAATAAGATGAAGAAATTTTTTTGGTAGAAAATAAAAGAGAATGTAAAATGAGAAAATAATGAGATATATATCTTTTATACTAAGAGAATATATATATTTTTTATTTTATAAAATAAGTTTTATTGACAAAAAAATTTTTCACAAAAATAAAGGGTCATGGCCGCTCATAATCTTCTCTTAATTCTATCCTACTCGCATATATTTTTAATGAGGTGAATGAAAAGCAGTGTGAAAACGGAAGATCCATGAACAAGTAGGGTAATATTCAACAAATGAAATAGTCACGAACACTAACAAAAAGAGTCCAACAATGGAATGAAAAAGAAAGAAATGATCAAATATCTGTGATTGGGAAAATACACAGAAGAAGCTAAAAGATGAAATTTGACTCTAAATTCTTGCTCCGTTTACTTAATGGCTGTTGGTGGAAGAAGCTAAATTTGCATGCCAGAGTTGAATTTAAAGGCTTCATCTGCATGCGTGTATTCATTCAAAAATTATTAATAGTATTTGGTTGGTTTGGTCTTTAGTGCTTCAGTAATCCTTTCCTTTTTTGTGGAGAAAGTTGAAAATTATAAAGTCCTTGTTGATGTTAATTAGCACTAAGTGTTTTATCACTTTTAAGAAAAGTCTATGCTTTTGGTATTGTTTTTTGTTTTTTGTTTTTGTTTTGACAGAGGTTAACAAATTTACTTTTTATGGGTATTGTTTAATGTTGAGAAGTATGTAGAGAATGATTTAGAATTTGGAAATGGTAAAAAAATTAAAAAAAGAAAAATGTGTTATGAAATTAATTAAAAAAAATGTCTTGAATTTTAAACTCTTTTTTTTTTTTTTTTTTTTGTACCTCTGGGATATATATATATATATTTATTAGCCGGAACCTTTTGTTTTCTATTCTTGAAAATTGAAAAATATGAGCTAAAATTATATACATGAAGAGTGTAAGCATTTACATAATAGTTGAAATGTCAAATACAAGTTAAAAGTAGATTATTAATACAAAGTTCACATTCATACAAACTGATAGTTCAAAATGATAAAACATAGCATTTTTAGTTAGCGGGATACAATGATATTAAGTGATAGTTCATGGGTGTAAAATTTAAATATCTATAATTATTTTCAAAACATGGAAAAAGAAAATAAAATTTACCCTTTTGTCAAATAATTGTGTACATGGTTCAAATAAAATGAAATTTACCCTATCATATACTCATGTGCATATTTTCAGGATGCAATATATATCCACTGGATCATCCTAATATAGGAATTTTATGTTTTTTTGTCAACCAATGAGTGGACAAAACAAACTTGTGTACAACACATGAATTCTCATGTTTTAAAATGGTTTATTTTTGTTTCACTGAATAGCCTCAAAACTTAAAAAGTAGATTTTCAGCCCAAAAATCATATCCATAGTAGTAATAAATTGGAGTCAAGTAACAAATTAGTCTCACTGATTTGTTTGATCATACACTTGGCCTTTATGAAAGTTTGCTCATGCAATGCATGACCAAAAGTGAGATCACCTTTGTAGGCCCCACTAAAATTAATGATCTACCCTGTTTCACATGAAATTTTCCAATTTCCAGAGAGGCCTAGTAGTGAGGAATCACAAGTCAAGATGGAAAGTTAAGATTGAAGTAACTGTGTGAAGAAAAATCTATCCACACTAATTTAAATGTTGATGTGATTTGATCTCTGAGCACTAATTTTGATAGAATTCATAAACATATAATTTGATTTATGAGCATGAATTTTGATAGAATTTTCCAAGCCTACCGTTCAGTGGTCCTGTTTGGTAGAGCTGTGGGAAAGTGCTTATAGCTTATGCCTAAACAGCTTATAGCTTATAACTTTCAGTTTAAGCTGATTTCCAGCTTATTTTTAAAGCATCTCCTGCTCCACTCAAAGAATAAGCTGATTTCTGACTTCCAAAAAGCTATAAGCTATAAGGTATAAGGTAAACCAAACACATCAAAATAGCTTAAATTAAGTTGAAAGCTGAAATAAGCTGTAATTAAGCTCTGTCAAACAGGCACAGTAGCTAGTTACAATTTTTGTTTCAAGTACTAAAGGGTTACAATTTGTCTTCTAAAGCATTAGAAGGTACTTTAATGCCTAAAGTAGTAGTTTGATGGTGTTTTTGGTAGAGCGATGGTATAATTTGTCTTCTAATGCATAACAAAACCGTAGGAAGTGTTATCTTTATATAATACATCCCATATTTTATAGTGGGAGTAAAATTCTATTCAATAAATGACTCGATTGATAAACAATTCTTTTTTTTAGTAGGATTTATCATACTTTATTCTATCATCTTTTTTCTTCTAAATTTTTTCTAGTCGAGTTCCGAACATCTGAACACATAAATTGTTAAAATATCCAGCCACACAATTGCCTCCCATAATTTAATTTCCACTAATTTATTAGATCATATTTGTGCCATCTTGAAGGTATAAGCCTGAGAATGAGCTAACTTAAGTTGAGTAGTAAATTATATAAGCTTGGTTTGATAATTTAACGTGCTTAAAATTATATTCAATCTTAATTTATTTACATAACGAATTAATTTTAAATAATTTTTTAACAAATTCAATATAAGTTGAGTTTGAGTAACTTAATTTTTTATAATACATATAAAATTTGTTGAGCCAAATAATAAATTAATTAAACTTAACTTAAAAACTTAATAATTTTTAAAATATATTTAAATTTATCTTATTTATATAAAATATCAATCTCAAACAAATTTGTAACCCAACTAACTCAAATAGTGGGCCACAAGTGTGCCCATGCAATGCATGACAAAAAGTGAGATCACCTTTGTGGGCCCATTAAAACTGTGGACCACATGAACATTTTCCAATTTCACAGACCCCATTGTCCTTAAAGTGAGGATTACTCAAGTCAATATAAAAGTTAAGATGCAAGTCTCTCCCTCTCTCTCTCTCTCTCTCTCTCTCTCTCTCTAAGTTAAGATGCAAGTCTCTCTCTCTCTCTCTCTCTCTGGGAAAGTCTTTGTTGGGTCCTGAAATCTTGATTGATCTATGTAGTAAGTAATGTTTATATATTCTAACACCAAAAATTGTGGTCCGTTAGATCATTTTTTCAACTGTGGCCGTCTGATGTTTGAAGGTCTCCATGCATGCAGATCAACAAAGTCAAATCTGACCTTTGATAGTTAAATGTAGATGAAGAAAATACAAATAACTAATTGCAAGAAGACTTGCAGTCACCGACTGCTATTTGGAAATGAATATGACAAACACTGATTGGGAACCAATTAATGCTTTTTATGTGTTAATATATATATATATATACTACAATTGTAGAAACCAAATAATTATAAAGAGGTAGAAAAATAATATAAACTCCAAATAATATAGTGAATTTCAAAATTAAGACTTTTGGCCTAGGAGTGTTTACATAATAATACTTTGTGATATAGTATTATGGGTTCAACTCATATAAGGATGAGTTTAATATCCTTTGTAGTATTTATTTTTCCTCTATTATAAATTTATATGTAGTTATTTATTTCTCTTCAAATTTGGGCTACAGTTGTTGAACTCACTTATTGTTGACTTTCTAATTATAATTTGAGATAATGTTTGTTATATTTAAAATTAATCTCCAATCAGTTAATCATTAAAAAAAGTTCCAGTAGAAAAATCAATACTCCAAGAAATTAAGGAAATTAAGGTTTTAGAGGGCAAATATTTAAGGATAAAATCATTTTCAGGGACAAAATATTTGTATCGTCAAAAGTGTTATTATTTTATTTTTAGCGACAAAAATGAACCTTTCGGGACCAAAAATTGTCTAAAAAAATAAATCTTTTTGGAAACAAATTATTTTGTCCCTAAAAGTACATTTATTAGTGACATTTCAAAATTTTGTTTTTATGAGACTATTTTTTAGCGACTATCCTCATGACAACTGAAATTAGTCCCTAAATGTCTTTTATAACAAAATTTATACTTTTAGAGACAAAAAAGTTTGGTCTCTAAAATTTTTATATGTTGTAGTGCGTTCACTTTTTTTTTTTTTTTAAAGATTTATTGGAAGTTAAGAAACAAAGTGTAGATATTACATCAAAATAAGAAAAACTAGAGAGCTAATATCTTTCATATTACTATAGAAGTAGGTGAACAAAATCAGACTTTATTACATAATGTTCACTTATTACTATAGAAGCAGGTGAGCAAAATCAGACTTTCACACTGAACAATCATATTACAATTGTAAACATAAATTTCAGAACATAAACCTTACACTTCGGATCATTTACCATATGTATTATCAAGAAATCAAGACAAAATGACATACCTGAATCCATTGATGAACGGTTAAACGGAAGCGTGATTATCAATAAACTCTTTGTTATTGATTATGTTATTGCCTTCTAGTCCTTTCCCCTTTGGTGCCTTATGTTTCTCCTTTGAGAGGATTTAGAAACATGACAGTGTTCTTTTCTCCACTTGGGAAGGAATAGGGACCATAACCTTTTAAAGGTTGTAATTGGTTTTCAAAACTGAAAGGTTGTGGAAGTTCAAAAGGAATGAAAACCAACTTTAACCATTATTGGTTTTAATTTCTATTTATTGGTTTTCAAAACTGAAAGGTTGTGGAAGTTCAAAAAGAATGAAAACCAACTTTAACCAATATGTTTTAATTTCTATTTCTGCCCCTCATAGAAATAGAAATTATACAACTAGTATCTACACATTAGGTCCATAACACATATACCCTTAAGCCTATTAACTAAATTGAATCACTTAAATTGTAGGCTTCTTATAAATGATAACACCACATTTAATTATGTGGTCCCATTAAGACATTATCTAACAATCTCCCACTGGACCACATATGTATCCTGAAAAATGTGCTTAACTTTAGTGAGCTCAGAAATTTGTTATCATAACTTGAGGGTATCCAAACAATCTTGTCCATTAACTATATTAATATAGGATCAAAGCGGTCTTCGTTACATCAATCGTAACTCGACCCACCAATGGTCACGTATACTAATACAGCTAAATGACATAGATCAATCATGGATGCGTAGCATGGAAATTACATGTGATGTGATCCATACATGCCTATTTCCAACTGGTCCTACTTAACTTTATTGAGATCAATACTGCACAATACGTAACAGAGCGTAATAAATTGAATATTTCATTTCTGCAGAAATTAATCTAATTACATAGATAAAACTCAAGGCTGACATAAAGCAGTAATATAAATACAAACTCCCACTAAACCAGAATGTTCTCAAATAGAACAACACCCATCTGAGCAGTGTGCTCATGAAAGACCTTGGGTGGTAGTCCCTTCGTAAGTGGATCCGCTATCATGGAGTTTGTCCCAATGTGCTATATGGAAATCTGTCCACTCTGCACTCTTTCTTTTACAACTAGGAACTTGATATCAATATGCTTTGATTTTGTCGAGCTCCTGTTGTTATTGGAATATAAAACTGCAGACTTATTGTCACAATATAACTTAAGTGGTCTTTCAGTGCCTTCCAAAATACGCAACCCAGTGACAAAATTCCGCAGCCATATCCCTTGGTTTGATGCCTCATAACATGCTACAAATTCTGCGGCCATGGTGGATGAAGCTATGAGCGTCTGCTTTGCAGACCTCCAAGAAATTGCTCTGCCAGCTAACAGATAAATATAGCCTGATGTGGATTTCCTACTGTCTTGGCATCCAGCAAAATCGGAGTCGGAATATCCAATGACCTCTAACTTATCCGATCTCCTATATGTGAGCATATATTCCTTTGTTCTCTGTAAATATCGCATAACACGCTTGACTGCTTTCCAATGATCCATGCCAGGATTACTTAAATATCTGCCTAACATGCCAACTATAAACGCAATATCCGGACGCGTACATACTTGAGCATACATTAGACTCCCTACAGCCGAGGCATAAAGAATCTTCTGCATTTCTTGAATTTCAAGACTGTTCTTCGGGCATTGGCTGAGACTAAACTTGTCTCCCTTAGCAACCGGGGTTTCACCTAATTTACAATTTTGCATGCCAAATCTATTGAGTACTTTTTCGATATAGCTCCTTTGTGATAATCCCAGAATACCCCGAGAACGATCTCGGTGTATTTCGATTCCTAATACAAAGGAAGCATCACCAAGATCTTTCATTTCAAAATTCTTAGATAGAAATCTCTTGGTGTCATGCAATAAGTTTATATCGTTTGTGGCAAGCAATATGTCGTCAACATATAAAACCAAAAATATGTGTTTACTCCCACTGAACTTGTGATACACACATTCATCAACAACATTAGTTTCAAAACCATACGAAGTGAGAACTTGATGAAATTTGAAGTACCACTGACGAGAAGCTTGTTTGAGTCCATAGATGAATTTAGTCAATTTGCAAACCATATTCTTTGGGTCTCCTGACACAAAGTTTTCTGGCTGCACCATATAAACTGTTTCTTTAATGTCACCATTAAGAAAAGCTGTTTTGACATCCATCTGATGCAACTCAAGATCAAAATATGCAACAAGCGCCATAATTGTCCTAAAAGAATCTTTCGAAGAAACCGGAGAGAAAGTTTCTTTAAAGTCAATTCCTTCTTTTTGAGTAAAGCCTTTGGCTACAAGACGTGCCTTATACCTCTCCACATTACCATTTGAATCCCTTTTGGTTTTAAATATCCATTTACAACCTACGGGCTTCGCACCAACTGGTAATGAGACAAGTTCCCAAACTTTATTGTCTTGCATAGACTTATATTCTTCATTCATAGCTTCTATCCACTTATGAGAGTTGAAACTTTCCATGGCTTGACGAAAGTTGATTGGATCATCTTTCGACATTCCATTTTCTACCTCATGTTCCTGGAGATATACAATATAATCGTCTGAAAGTGCAAATCTCCTTTCTCTTGTGGATCGCCTTAATGGCACAGATTCTTGAGGTTGAGGTTGTAGAGTTTGTTCCTCAGGAACAATTACCTCATCTTGAATGGGGGTTTGAACTATATTATCTTGAACAACATTGTCTGGTTGAGGATCCGAAATTACTTCTCGAGCAATGACAGGTATAGGAACCTGTGATTGGTCAAAAGTAGTAGTAGGAAGTGAGATTACTCCTGCTTCCTCCTCAAAAACAATGTCTCTAACTGGATTTCTCACCCCAAACTCAACATCCTCAAAAAATGTTGCAATTCCCGTCTCAAATATTGACCTATTTGTGGGATCATAAAACTTGTAACCCCGTGATCGTTCGGCATAGCCAATAAAGTAGCTGCTAATGGTTTTAGAGTCCAATTTTCGTTCATGAGGTTTATAAGGCCTCGCCTCAGCAGGACACCCCCACACATGCAAATGTTTTAGACTAGGCTTTCGCCCAACCCAAAGCTCATAAGGTGTTTTTACAACTGCTTTAGTTGGCACCCGATTTAAGATATAAGTTGTTGTCTTTAGAGCCTCACCCCAGAGGGACTCTGGTAAAGTAGAATGACTGATCATACTTCTTACCATATCCTTAAGAGTCCGGTTTCATCTCTCAGATACACCATTCATGCTAGGTGATCCTGGCATGGTGTATTGTGGGACGATTCCACATTCCTCCAGGTATTTTGCAAACGGTCCTGGACGTTGTTCACCCGATCCATCATATCTGCCATAGTATTCACCACCACGGTCAGACCTGACATTTTTAATCCGTTTGTTGAGTTGTAACTCAACTTCGGCCTTAAATTTTTTGAATACGTCCAAAGACTGTGATTTCTCATGGATAAGAAATAGATACCCATATCTTGAATAGTCGTCTATGAATGTGATAAAATATTGTTGACCATTCCAAGACGCCATAGGGAATGGGCCACAAATGTCCGTATGAATTAATTCTAAGACATCTGTAGTCCTATGGGCACCATATTTCTTTATTTTGGTCTGTTTTCCCTTGATACACTCAACGCAGACATCAAAATCTGAAAAATCAAGAGAGTCCAAAATTCCATCAGACACAAGGCGCTCAACTCTAGATTTAGAGATGTGACCTAGGCGTTTGTGCCATAATGAGGCTGAATTTTCCTTAGTTAATTTACGCTTTGTACCTCGTGATTCCACGTGCAAAGTTGCATTATAAGATGCAATAGTTTCGAGCAAATATAGATTATCAAACACATTAAGTAAACCAGTACCAACAACATTGGAATTAATAGACATACTAAACTTCATATTTCCAAAAGAACAATAATATCCCAATTTGTCCAATACAGAAACAGAAATTAAATTCTGTCTAAAGGACGGTACAACAAAAGTGTCTAATAAATCCAAATAATAACCAGTTTTCAGTAACAATCTAAAGTGCGCTATTGCCTGCACTTCTATTGACTGGCCATCACCCACAAAGATGTATCTTTCAGCATCAGTTGGCTTTCGGTAGGTCAGGCAACCCTGCATAGAAACACATATGTGAGTAGTAGCACCAGAATCTACCCACCAAGTGTTTCTTGGTACTGAAGCTAAATTTATTTCAGAACAGACCAAAACATGAAATGTACCTTTCTTTACACGCCAGGCGACGTATTTGGCACAATCCTTCTTTCTGTGTCCGGGCTTGCCACAAAAGAAACAACCATCCTGCACTTTCTGTTTCTTTGGTTCCGGACCCTGAGGAATAGCAACTTCCTTTCCCTTATGCTTTCTTTTGCCCGTATGCTTGGAGGTGCTTGCCAGATGAGCACTTTCAGTCCTTTCTTGTTTCAATCTCTCTTCCTCTTGCACACAAAATGAAATGAGCTCATTGAGAGTCTATTTCTCCTTCTGGCAGTTATAACTGACCTTAAATTGGTTAAATTGTGCAAGAAGAGAGATGAGAACTAAATGTACGAGCAAATCATCAGATAGGTCGAGCTTTAGTGCCTTAAGTTTTGAAGCAAGATGAGACATTTCCATGATGTACTCGCGAACATTACCCTTGCCTTTATACTTTATTGAAATCAAGCTTGCTAAAAGCGTGCTTGTTTCAGCCTTATCGTTTTTAGCAAAACGCTTTTGAATTTCTAAAAGAAATTCACCGGCAATGGTAACATCCTCTGTTATCGTACCCCGAAAGACTTCTGGAATCCCACGCTTCATGATCATAAGACTTAGCCTGTTAGAACGATCCCACTTTTCAAAGTACACAATTTCCTCAGGAGTACTTTGTGCAGTGAGAGCATTCGGTTTTGGCATCCTTAATGCCAAGTCTATGTCCATGCAGCCGAGAACAATCAATATGTTCTCTTTCCAGTCCTTAAAGTTTGTTTCATTTAACATTGGAACATTGTTCATGTTGGCAGAGATTGAAGTAGTCGACATTAAAGCTGAATAGAAAAGAAAATAAAAGGAATAAACAATTATGCTCACATTAAGTTACCAAACAGATAATCTCTAAATAAAGTAATTTAATGACAACATCTCAAGATACCTAGCACAACATTAATACCAAGCCTTTGGGTAGTGATATTAACTGTAAGTGGTATTCTTGTTGTAATGATCAAACATTGACAATAAGTTATGTCAAATAACAAATCTATCTTTTGATGGATTTATTATTCACATTAGGTTTTCTTGACAATTGGCACATGTTTATCACCACAAAATGTGTGTGTAATTCTGCCAAGTCTTAATCATGTCTTTGGACCGATAAATACCCGCATGAGATACACAGACATGAATATTAAAACATTCCATATAAAACAATCTAGACAAGAGAGATCACTTTTGTGACATCTTGTTTGAATTGGCTTATATTGAGAATGTTAGAAAATTAAATTTCTGTAGACGTTGTATGAAATTACATTAAATTTAAAGATTTCTAAATTTGTGACCCCGTATATGTTATATAATCTGCAGCAATCCCAATTATATACATACATATATAAATAGAATTGACGGGTCTAAAAACAAATATATATTTTTTTTATGATATTCAAAATTAAACCGATCAAATCGCAAGATATATCTATATATATATATAAATACATGATGTTCATCCATTTGAGAGAAAAAAAAAAAAAAAAAAAAAACTGCCCACCGAATCATTTTACAATTCCAGAAAACAGATTGCCATTTTCACAGAACAAAACAGGAAAAAACAGAATTTACATCCATAAGAAAATTCAGAATCTGATTCCAGGAAACTAAATAGAATGAATAAAGCATATCAATTCTGATAAGACATATGATATGCATGCTCTGATACCAATTGTAAACATAAATTTCAGAACATAAACCTTACACTTCGGATCATTTACCATGTGTATTATCAAGAAATCAAGACAAAATGACATACCTGAATCCATTGATGAACGGTTAAACGGAAGCGTGATTATCAATAAACTCTTTGTTATTGATTATGTTATTACCTTCTAGTCCTTTCCCCTTTGGTGCCTTATGTTTCTCCTTTGAGAGGATTTAGAAAAATGGCAGTGTTCTTTTCTCCACTTGGAAAGGAATAGGGACCATAACCTTTTAAAGGTTGTAATTGGTTTTCAAAACTGAAAGGTTGTGAAAGTTCAAAAGGAATGAAAACCAACTTTAACCATTATTGGTTTTAATTTCTATTTATTGGTTTTCAAAACTGAAAGGTTGTGGAAGTTCAAAAGGAATGAAAACCAACTTTAACCAATATGTTTTAATTTCTATTTATGCCCCTCATAGAAATAGAAATTATACAACTAGTATCTACACATTAGGTCCATAACACATATACCCTTAAGCCTATTAACTAAATTGAATCACTTAAATTGTAGGCTTCTTATAAATGATAACACCATATTTAATTATGTGGTCCCATTGAGACATTATCTAACAACAAACACTTCATTTTACTGAAAAATTGATCACACCTTTATATTTTTGGTAAAATTTTGACATAAAATTTGGGGATAATTAAAATTTGGTGACTTTTGTAAAGAATATTTACAAATACATGAAAAAATTTAGAATTTTAATTATCAATTTTTATAGAGTTTATTATTGATGTATAATTTCTTTTTTTCCTTTTAAATTTGAACCGAATTGTCATTTCTCTTAAAATTTGTGAGGGATGTTATCATGTTGTGGACACTTGTCAAGTTTATGGAGTGCCACTTGTCAGCAGCTAAAATCCAGCAAAACGAGTAGTTTTGGTCACCAAACTCTCCACTTTTGCAAGGAATCGATAGCTGGAATGGAACATGGATTTTGTTCAAATTGTTCGAAAATTTAAGAAAGAGCAAGACTTGGGGTTTTGCAGTTCGGTTAATATGGAGTTATGATTGGATTTTAGCATTGAATAGAATCAATTATTATGGTACTGTTTTTTCAACCAGTCTCAAATTATTTGAAATTTTAAGCAAATAGAAAGACTTGGGGTTTTCAGCTCGGTTAATATTGAGTTATGATAATCCTAAGAGTTGGATGAGTTGGTAAGGCAGCAACTTGTGTGACCAAAAATTCCGGATTCGAAAGCTATATCAACCTCTTTATAATCTTTGATTGAAATTAGGTGAGTGGTGGGTTCTTCGACGTCCTTCCCAGATTGATTGATAAGATTGAGTCATAAATGAGTCTGGTCTTAGAAATTTCCGGCCAAAGAAATATATATATATATATTGAGTTATGGTTGGATTTTAGCATTGAATAGAATCTGAGAGGGTAATTTATATTAATAAATTAGGCCGAGCTAGGTGTTGGGCTGAGATAAGCCCAATTCGAAAGAGAAGTAGAATTACTCCGGTCCGAAAGAGAGGTAGGGTGACTCCGGTCCCAGAAGGAAGTAGAGTTACTCCGGTCCGAAGTGGCGGTAGACCGGTCTAAATAAGATGCTTTGATGATTAGTCCGGTCGTAGCCATGGTGGTTAGTCCGGCCGAAGTGAGGTCTGGTTGGTATACTCCGGTTGAGAATGTTTGATGGGTAGCTCGGTCTTAAGCGGTTACTTCGGTCGGAGCGTGTGCAAAACCGAGGTAAACAATGGTTCTGAAAGTAGTTCGCCTCAACTCCCTTATGGATAGCTCGGTCTTAGTATGGGAAAGCCGAGGTAAGGGAGAGTATAGTAAGGGCCGAACTAACAGGTACTCCGGTCGTTTGGAGTTCGGCCATAGAAAGACCATCTCACTTGGTTTAAGCAGTGAGGGGGGTGTTGGAGGATAAGCATTATCTTCCATGGATTTGAATCCTAGGAGGACTCTACATGGAGGAGTTAGAGTCCTACTAGGATTGTGCCGCGCGAAACCTATATAAGCTCACCAATATCACCTATGAAGAGGTAATGCAATTTTTGCTCCCTGACTACATTGAGCTTTTGCCTATTTGTCTTGCTTACTGACTTAGGCATCGGAGGGGTTTTCCGGCACACACCCGCCGGCCAGTTCAAGTTTGAGTTTTCAGGTGACAGAACGACGACGTGCAGAAGAACACAGGCTTGATCAACAGGATTATACGTGAAGGTGAATCTCTTTCCCGTACAATTGGCGCCGTCTGTGGGAATAACAGACAAGAACAACCTCTTGATCAAGTGTTTTTCTCTCAAAATTCGATGGCCAACAATGAAGAACTGCCTCAGTCCGCCATTGACGGACAAACTCCAGACAGAGGTGCAAGGCGTGAAGGCCTACCTTTGGTCCCTCCCATGGCGAACCTGGAACCACAAAGGCAAAATTCCATGAGGGATGCAAGGGGAAGAAGGAGGAATAGCAGCCCTCATCTCTCTCGTTCGCAAAGCCCAGAAAGGCAAAGGCGTAGGGTTGATCCTCAGGCTTTGGAGGATCGCGTCAAAGCACAAGACGAGTTGATACGGCGGATGGCGGCAGACATGGAATCTCTCAAACGCCAGGTGAAAGGAAAAGAAGTGGCGACAGGAGAGGGGCGCACAAACAAGACGCCCCCTCGCCACTTAGAGGGTCGTAGTAGGAATTCTACACCCTCCCAAGCAGAAGAGAGAAGCCTCAGGACAGGCGATACGCAATCAAGATCTTCCAGAACTCGTCACTCCAGGTCTGAGAGGGCGAGATCTGAAAGGTCTTACACGGAAGGAAGCACATACTAGCCTTCGCATACGCACCAAACAAGGTCCAGACAAACGGAGTTACCCAGGTCATCCGACCTACGAACCGTGCTAGAAGAAAAGGCACGACGCAGGGAGGATGCCAGGGCGCGTGATCCACATAGAGTCTCGGCCTTACAGCGGTTGGCTCCTCGGACGCATGGAAGCGTCGAGGTTGGAATGCCACAACCGCGCCCGGCCTACGAACCAACGGACAAAGTATTGGCAAGGCTGCAGACCTCACCATTTGTCCCAGCAATTGAGAACGCGCCTTTACCGTCAGGCTTGATCAACAGGATTATACGTGAAGGTGAATCTCTTTCCCGTACAGAATCAATTAATTTGGTGCTGTTTTTTCAACCGGTCCTTGCGTTGGCATCAACCGAGTTAAAATTTGCTGTGTTTGGGAATACAACAAAACAACGACAATATCATTATGGATTTTATTTTTATCTCTTTCCAATCAATAAGAGATTCTTGACAATATTGACGGAATCACATTAAAGCTTATTTTTTTGTCTTATTTTTATTTTTATTTTATAACTTCAAGTCAAAAACGTTTTACCTTTGAGAGTCATCTCAATTAGATGATTTTTTAAAATTTTAAAAATCTGAGTCATAGAAATGACTTTAGATATGTGGGTTCATGTGTGAGTCTCATCTCTTTCTTTCATGTATGTTTTGTCTCTAAAATTTTTGAAAAAAATTCTAAAGTTTGACCTTTAAACAAAATAAATTTTTAATTTTATCCATTTAAATTCTAAACTTTTAATTTATTTTCAATATAAATCATTTATTTATTTTCGTTAATAAACTAACAAAAAATATATATATTATAGTCATTAAACTTAACATAATACTTTAGACATTTTATCTACGCATACATTGAATTTAATGACTAATATACTAATTTTTTTTGTTAATTTTACTTATCGAAAATAGGCTGATGATTTGAATTGAAAATAAATCAGAATATTAGGATTTAAATTGATAAAATTAAAAATTAAAATTTTATTTTGTTATATATATAAGGATCAAATTTTGATTTTGTGACAATCCAACTCTGTATTATGTTAATTGATCTTAATTATGAGCTTGATGTGATTTTGAGTACTAATTATATGATTATGTGTGTGTTTGTCATTTTGTATCTGTTTACCGTAGAAAAATTTGTTTGATTTTCTACTATAAAAATTCAATTAAAGGCCGTAGAGGCGACAGAAACTGAAATTGACTGTATTTTTACGATTAGCATGATTTTTAGAGCCTATGGTGAAATTTAATTAGAAATTGATTTGGATCAAAATAATTAGATCGAACTGATTAATTTAACACAATTACTTAGCCTTAATCAATTTGATTAAGGCAAGCATATATGAAGGCCTAATGACACTTATACTCATTCCTTAGGAGCTCGAAAATCTGAAATGGGCACTCTAGAGAGAGAGTGAGCCGAATTTAGAAAAAGAAAGAGGTCAACATTGAAGATTTTGTAAGGGAATTGAAGAACTAAGTGGATTAACTCAAGATTTAACTATATTTGGGAGGATTGGTGCCTCTAGGTGAGTAACTAACCTCTAATTCATGAGTTTAAGCTTAAAATTATGTGAACTCAAGAGAATTGGTAATCAAAAACAAGATTTGAATGGTGTATAATGAAATTGAAGGCAATATATATCCATGCATGTAAGAATTTTCATGAACTTGTATAAATTGGCATGAGGCATGTTGAATATGTAGAATTGAGTGTCAAATTACTCATGCATGTATAATTTTGTTGAGCTTTATGACCTTGAGCATCATTTGTAGCATTTGAAGTGGAATTGGAGTAAATATTTCATATGCATACATGATTCATGAAAATTGGAGACTTAATTGCATGAGTTTTGAGATTTCAAGAGGAATTTGTGATGATTTGAAATATGGATCATGATTTTTGGTCAATTGATTTCAAATTATCCATGTTTTCATGCTAGACATTGTTTTTTTCATAATTTGATACAAAATATGCAAGCTTTGGATCTTTGGGAGTGTATTTGAACTTCAAACGGAATTCTGGAAATCCCAGATTTCGACCAGTCCACTCAAGCGAGGAAAGTCTCGCTCGAGTGTGAAAATTTAGCTCCCAGAAGTTTTGTAGAAATCGCACTGTGGCTCGAGCGGCAGACTTTATGCTTGAGCGAACCCTGTTTTGCAAAGACTCCTCGCTCAAGTGGTGAGAATCTCGCTCGAGCGTGAATTACACCCAACCAGTACTTTTGTAGACCGAAGGGGTCCGCTCACGTGACCAAAGCTGCGCTCAAGCGGAGAGCCTTGTTTCAAAAATTTTGAAAAGACGCTTTATGTTTTGTTTTCCATTCTCTTTCTTTTCTAAGCACTCTTAGGCATGCATTGAGTACGCTAAATGAATTAAAGAACGTGAAAGAAGACTAAGAACATTAATCAAATTAAAGAACGGATTGAATTGTATTATGACCCAATGTGTTATGAACTATGTAGGGTCAAGTGTAAGGACGAATCAAGCACCAGAACACAGTGAGTAATACTTTAGTAAAGACATGTTCGTATATGCTATTTTTTTTGTTTAATACCACTCATGTGTAAGTGTTCTAGACTTGTGAATTCGAATTATGGATGAGCATTCTTCTTGTCTGATTGTGCAAGACTATAATGAAGTTGATAAGTATGAAATCATCTGAATGGACCAAAGGTCATTTTGAATGAATATGAAATGGGCCTAAAGGTCGTATTGTATATTTGATTATATGGACCATACGTCGTTCTGTATGTATATGAAATGGGCCCAAGGCCGTTTTGAATAATTGTTGAATGGGCCAGAGGCTGTTCCGAATAAGAGAATGATTGGACCTAAGGTGTTTTGAATGTGGAGATGAATGTGAACATGATCATGGATCATGAGTACGCATAAATGCAAAAATGGATTAGTTGGACCCAAGGTCATTTTGTGTGTAAATTGGATCCAAGGTTGCTTTACATATGATGGATCTAAGGTCGTTTCGTATATATTGGACCGAAGGTCGTTTTGCCTATGAATTGGACCCAAGGTCGTTTTGCATGTAATGGATCAAGAGTCGTTTTACAAGTATGAGTTGGACTTGAGGTCATTTAGTATATGAATATGGATGAGATATATGATATGATGGACCTAAGGTCGTTTTGCATTGGTATCGACCAACGAGTTTGGGTTATAACCTATGAATTAAATGAATCTCATTCATGAACTCCTTTACTTTGGTATTATTCACTGGGCATTAGCTCACCCTTTATTTATATGTATGTAGGTGAGCAGCGGGATGTCCAGCCTCAACCCCACTGAGCCATGAAAAAACAAGTTTTGAGGAGTCAACTAAGGTCGCCTCACGCAAGAGGCTTACTTTTTTTTTATGTTCTTTTATGGTCATGTATGACCAACCTTGTGTATAACCTTGGATTTTGGTGTTGATACTGTTTTGAATGATCCTGGATGTACGTAGTACATACATAATGTAAATATTGCATGGTGTGAGTTATTATGGGTCTGTTTGGTAATGTTTACGTTTTCAGTTTATATTTACAAAAATTTTATAAACTGGTTTTTGTTTATTTTTAGAAAAACATAAACTACAAACGCGTTTGGTAATTGACAAAATGTTTAAAATTTTTTAAAAATATAAAAAAGAGCGAGAAATGGCAAGTAGTGGCAAGTGACAGCGGAAGACGGTAGTGGAAAGTGGTGATGGTGGGTGGCGGGTGGTGGCGGGTGGGTGGGTGACGGTGGCGGGTGGTAGCGAGTGGGTGGTGGTGGTGGTGGCGGGTAGTGGGTGGTGGTGGCAGGTGGGTGGCGGATGGGGGGTGGTGGTGGGTGGTAGCGGGTGGGTGGTGGTGGTGGGTAGGTGGCGGGTGGTGGTGGTGGGTGGGTGGGTGACGGTGGCGGGTGGTGGGTGGTAGCGAATGGGTGGTGGTGGTGGTGGTGGCGGATGGTGGGTGGTGGTGGTGGCAAGTGGATGGCGGATGGCGGATGGCAGAGGGTGGCGGGTAGGTGGCAGGTGGTGATGGTGGGTGGGTGGGTGACGATGGCAGGTGATGGGTGGTAGCGAGTGGGTGGTGATAGTGGTGGTAGCGGGTGGTATTATAAGAACCAGCAAAGTAGTGCCACGTGTTCTATTAAATTGTTTAATCATTTGTTCTAATAATAATTACATAATTTGTTCAATTTCATTTAGTAGGTTTCTTATCTTAGCCATAATTTAATGCCTCCAACTAGGAGAAAATTAATGAGCAAATATGTAATAGGTGAGGCCTATATATGATATTAGACATACCATTTCAAAAATAGAAGTAAAAATAAGTATTTTATTTCTTTTTTATAGACAAAATGGTCATGTGTCCCCTTAATATTAAACATGTTATTGTATGCCATGTAACATCATATTGGATTGGATCTCCAGCCAATCACAACTGTGCTGAAAAAAGAGAGGTCTAATATTTCACTTTTCAAAAGGTGAGATTTCAATTTTATTTTTTTTAATTGGTTGATCACAATTGATCGGAGCTAAATCTAAATCTAACATGGTGGTCTTGGAGTATTGAATATCTTTTTCAATTATATAGGGAAGCCCAAAAAAAAGATTTAATTTTTTTTTTTTTTGTCCAAGTATCAAAGAGGCCAATTTGTATATAGTATAATCAATAATTTCATATATGTGAGGTCAGTCCAGGGACTAAATCATGTCCAGCCAAAACTTGGATTGTGAAGTGTGATGACTACATATTGAGAAGACAAAAGTTTTTGATGATTAGATGATGATTTAATGTAAAGTGTCCTATACCAAGCTTCCTAAGAGATGTACATGCATCAATGAAAATAAAATTGATTGTTGATGAATAGATGGATTATGGATGTATTAATTCAATTAGCTATTTGCACTTTTGCAAAAATAACCTTTACAATAAGACTATAACTCTTTATTATTTATTTTTTAAAAAATAGAAAGTTATCAATTGATAATATATACAATTCACGAGATCTACTGTTCCATTTCTTTCTTATCTCTTATCTCATGTCTCAAATTTCTTTTTCCAACTATGAAAGTGACATTAAACAAAGAAAATTTAAGAAAAATAAAACAAACGATGTATTCGTGCACACATATATATATATGTATGTATGTATGTAGACAATTAAAATATATATATGTACATTTATATAGAAAATTGAAAAATAAAGTTTGATGACATTGCAACCACATGTCATGTTATGTTTGTCAGAGTATGATTTATATGGGAAATTTTATATATATGCAAATACACATTATATATGTGTGTATATTTTTATTGAAACTAGGTTTAGGATTATAGGCCGTGTTTGATTGTCTGGATTGGATATAAGGATTTAAAGAGGATATATAATATCTAAGGATAAAAATGCGATATAATATGTTGTAGGATATGAGATGGATTATATATACTGTAGGGTCACTTATATTATGTTTGGTTAAAATAGATTATAGGATAGGATAAAAAGAGAGTAATTATTTTTGACATTTGGATGAAAGCTTCCCTATATCTGACGGTGGGGGATATATAATACCAGCAAAGTAGTGCCACGTGTTCTATTAAATTTTTTTCTGTTAAACAAGTTAACAGAACTGGACGGAGGATACAAATTAAAATCTTATTGAAATTTTAGGGTTTAAATTGATACAATTGAAACCCTGGGATTTAATTTGAAAAACAAGCGAAACCCTGGAATTATTTTTTTTTTTATATAATTTTCCCTAAAATATTTTTATGCCACATAACTGTTAATGTGTCCTTTGCTGTCTAATTTTTAACAAAAATTAGTTTTAAGAATAAATTGGAAAAAACTTGAAACATGAAGGGTCAAAGTGAGAAAAAAATAAACTTTAAGAGTTAAAGTTAGAAAGTGACCAAACATAAAGAGGGTAAAGTGTAATTTACTCATTAAGTAATTATTACAATTAGAATTTAAAAAAAATAAAGTAAGACATGGGTGCCTCTATTTACACACCACATTTGGTCTCAAGGCACACCACTACTCAGTTCACACCTTTAATAATTTGAAAAAACATAATTTTTCTTAACACACACCACAACGTTCCATTTTTGCCCTTAGTCCCACACCACTTAGTACACACCTCAAATTAAAAAATAATAATAATAATAATAATAATAATAATCTCAAAATACCCTAATCTTTCCAACTCTCTAACCCTTACCAAATTCTAACCCTAATCTTAACTACCACCATCACCAATGGCTGCCATCCCTTCCGTCGCTGCCCCCTTCCTAACCTCTTTCTTCTTCTTCTTCTTCTTTTCTTTCTCCGGTAACTCTCACCACCCATCCATTGCCCATCAATTGATACAAACATACCTTCATCTTTTCCCACTCTCTCTCTTACATACCAAACTCCTCTTCAACTTCTCAAGCTCCATTTCAGAGAGAGAAAACGAGTAAAGATCAGAGAAAAGTCAAGCAATCGAACGATCAAGATGGCTTTGACTCACCAGTATTAGAATCAACTGAAGCTATTCTCCACCGCGGTCTCATACACTCCATCTTTCCATCGTTTATTCTTCACTGACGATTCAACCTCTACCACCGTTGAGACCAGCGTCCCGTTTACCGACCACAACTGCGAACACCGTCTTACACCATCACCACCACCTCCAAAGAGCTCATAACCTTCTTTCGAGACATAGCGATGATGCGTCGAATGGAGATCACTGGCGATTCGCTCTACAAAGCGAAGCTGATCTGCGATTTCTGCCACATCTACAACGACCAAAAAGCTATGGCGATTGGAATGGAAGCGACGATCACCAAGAAGGATTGCATCATCATCGCCTATCGTGACCACTACCTCTTCCTTAGCTGGAGTTGGAGCAACTGACGAAAGTGCAATGCTGGTTATGGTTGGTGTGTAATTAGAATTCTGTCCAAAATGGTAATTTGACTAATGGATGTTGTGTATTCAACTAAAGTGTGTACTTGGTAATTTTGGTCATTTTAAGTAAGGTCATTATTGTAATAAAAAATAATCAATTAATGGTGTGCCTTAAGACAAAATGTGGTGTGTAAATAGAGGCACCCGTAAGACTTGGGTAAAAAAAAAATAAGGGGGAGTGACGGGCCAATCCTTTGAACTAGACTTAATTCCCAAAAAGTCCTGACCCAAAATAATTTAGCCCATCTCTCATGTTTACCCTTTACATTCAGTTGAGTGATTTTACCCTAAACCCAAACACATCACTCTCTCTCTCTCTCTCTCTCTCTCTCTCTCTCCTTCCTATTTCTGTCACTGGCACACCATCTCCTCCTCCTCCATCACCATATATGTCGCTCGGCTCAACCACCATCTTCATCTATCATTGTCAACAACACTCGCCTCAACCAACGTCGTCGTTCTCCTTCTTCCTCGTCTAACACCACCGTCCTTCTCCCTCATTGCCATCACCGCTGCTCCTCCTCCATTATTCATCTATTAGCTTCAACACCGCAATCCTCCATCATCGATCTACCATCTTCGAGATCATCGTTGCCACCTTCTTCCTCCATCACCGATCTACCATCTTCGACATTGTCGTTGCCACTATCTTCCTCCATCACCAGTTTGGGATGCAAAGTATCCAATCAGTACATTTAAAGGTGTTGTTGATCTTCTACAGACGTGTAACAAATCTAATAAATTTGTTACTTAATTCAGTGATAAATTTGTCACTCAGTAATTTATGAATGATAAATTTATCAAATTATAGATTTGTAGGTGTAAGTGTGGGTATTTTATCAATGGAATGACAGAGCACATACAAAATAAATAAATTTATCAATGCTTCATAATAGAATGTTATGATTCCCCTCTCTCTCTCAAATCAAGTTTGTTGTTTTTAAATTTTTTAACAAATTCAACAGTGATAAATTTATCACTGCAACTCTAGTTGAGATTTGTTACATGATAAATTTATCACTAAATCTAACTTTTGATTCTTTGTCTTGATTTGTGACAGCTCAAAATGATGAGAATTATTCTCTAGTAATGGCTTCTCATCTCTCTTCTTCATTCTCTTTATTTTTTTTTCTCTTTTTCTCTCATCGCCACCAGATCTGAGTAAGTGGTTGCGGTAGTGATGTGTTGGAGACGAAAAACAGCAAAAAAAAATATTGTCGGAGGTCAGAGGTAGTTGCTGGAGGTCAGTAATGGTCACGGAAGGTTAGAGATGGTTGCTGGCTGTTGGAAGTGGTGGTTTGTAGCCAAATCATGGTTCACAATTTGGAGTTCAAAAACAAAACGGGAAACTAGAAAAATAAAATAAAACAAAATAAAACAGGGGTAAAAATGAGAAAGAAAATTATAATAAAACTTAATAGTGCATAAAAATATAAGACAGTACTTAATAGGTAATAACTCAAAAAAGCAAGACCGATTGATAGATTATCCAAAAAATAAAGAGTAAAATATGTAACGGGAGTACAATTTAAGAGTACTAGAAAAAAAAAAAATTAAACTATAAATTAAATTTTTCATCTTTAGAAAGTTTAAAAATTAGAGGATGATTTCATTGAAACATAGGTTGAATCTTAAAAAATTAATTATTACAATTAGAATTTTTTAAAAAAAAAACTAAAATAAGACTTGGGTAAAAAGAAACAAACGAAACAGTAAAATGTGTAATTTACCCTTCTTTAGCTAATCATTTGAATCTTGGTCTGACCCAAATTATTAAAAATTTACAAAAAAAAAAAATAATGTAATAATTTATAATAATTTTTTAATTAAAATTAAAAATTACGAAACGAGGCCAGCACTAGTTTTATTTGATCAAAGGGAAGGCTACCATTTCTCTTTTTCCATGTCAAATGAAATGATTACTTGAGAGGGATAATGATTGGCAGTTCAAATGAAGTTACCAAAAAACTCTCACTAATAAGGAATTTCGATCGAAAAAAAAGTTAACACAAACACATAAAAAATTAATAGAACCCACTTGTGTGTGGGTTCTATTCTTTGTGTTTGTTTTATGAAATAATTTTGTGCAAATAGCCTAATTAAATTTGATTTTTTTATAAACTCGTTTCGAGAATAGAGATGAAATTCTTGTAAAATTTTTAGAAAATATTTTTGAGACTTAGAGAAATTTGTCAAAAACTCATAGAAAATATTTTCAAAACTCAATTCCTACACGCACGAATGATATTGAGAATTAATTTTTCGATTTTTTTTTTTTTTTTTTTTCAACATGTATCTATTTGTTTTCTCTTTTAGACGAAAAAGGATCTAATAAGAATTATTTGGTGGCCTTCAAATTGATCCAAAAAGTAGGAAATAGGGTGACTAGAATCTTCTAGTTGAAGAACAGACAACCATGAAAATTCAAAGCAGTGTTAGCTAGCTCGGTATATTTTTAGATTTTTTTGTTTAATCACTCATTGGTATTTGATGAATCAATACATATATATTGAGACAAATGTGACAGCTTATGACAATGGAAAAGCAAACAAACTCTTATCAACTTAAATTTATGAACTTGATTGCTACAACTTAAAATGGGTTGTTTAAATTTGCTTTGTTATAATTATGTGTGAAGCTGTTTTGTGTACTTCTATTTATAGTTCATGTGGTAAAAAAAATTAAATATATATATTTTAAAAATTGTCTTAAAATTGAGACAGTCGTACGTTTAAATTTTACATATAGATACGATTGTTTGTTACAATTTATTTATGAGGCAAGCACCAATAAATCACATTTTCATGCCTTGTGAACCAATCAGTCCTCCAAATTTTCTAATAAACCCAATAGTCCCATATATGTGTAAATGACGTGGGTGCTGGGTGATGCCTGTAAAATATCCAAAATGCCCACATTGTGAAATTATACATTTGCCCAAAGTTACTAAGAGATTTTTGCACTCCTAATTAAAATGTTAAAATGTTTGAAAAAATCCCACATATCAAGCTATTCCCAAACAAAAACTTCCCTATATCAAAATTCATTTTTGACTATGTGAATTTTTTGTAAAAGTGACTGCGTGCGGACTATGTGGTTGTGAATTTTTGTGTGTGGACACATATTATAAAAGTGACTGTGTAATCCATTTTTTCTAGTTTTCTAATATGAAAACTAGAAAAATTAATAGACGGATTGTGCAGTGTTTGAGTTTTGTTTTTTTAGAAATGTGGACTATGTTCGGAGATTGAGAGGGAGATTTGCGCCGGACTAGTATGACCGAGTTACGGTGGCCCGAACTGCGACGGACCAGGCGAGAGCCGTTTGCTCGGTTGGTATAGTTCCCCGGCTGGTCATGTCGGGCCGAGCTACGTTTGTAGACCGGAGCGTGGAAGTCGCGCCTCTGCCAGGCTGAGTTGTGATTCGGCTAGTTGTTCACTCAAATCTACAATGTCGTGTCTGGACCGAGCAGATCACAACCCGGGGTGATTTGGGACCGGTTTGGCGGGCGACACGCTAAACGGGCAGTCAGTCCGGTTAGAGGTCGAAGCGCCTCAGCCGTGTTGATCGTGGTTCTGTTTCTTCCCACCAAGGGATAAGTCGGTCATGATATCCCGGTAGGGCGAGCCACCTGGACCGATGATAGGACTGAAGGGAAATCCACTTCTGACACGCGTCAATACCGTTTGGCGGTTCCATACGTACTACTTGGAGGTTTTGGTCTCTACACGCATAAGATGGTGAGAGGCGAGCACTGCCACCTATCCAGGAAAGGACAGCAGAGGTAGTGCGCGCACAATCCCTGAGGCTGCATGGCCAGCCTAGAAAAGGGAATGGAAGGGGAACATTAGAGGTATGCTATCTGAACAATTCTCACTCTCTCTCTCTCTAACGGTATTTTCCTTCTTCAAGTGATCTGACTTGATCGTCGGAGGGTCTATCCGGCAACACCCCGCCGGGCAGCTCACCCTTTCTTTGTCTTCAGATCAGGCAACGTTACGAGAAGCTTGAGTTCAAGGAGTACGGAAGGCAAAGGATATTTCACGCCCGTACAATTGGTGCCGTCTGTGGGAAAAGTTTGATACTCAAACCTTTCTTTTCGAGCTTCTTCGACCATTTCCATGGCTAACAACGACGAAACTCCACTGTCCGTCGTCGATGGTGTCACACCAGAGTTTGTCCGACGGAGGGAAGGCCCACCGAATGTTCCGGCCATGGCGGGCCTCGAGACTTCTTCGAGAGGTGCGCGAGACAAACGCTGGAGGAGTGCTAGCCGCTCGAAGAGTCCAGAGGGCCGTCGACGGCAGAGGGAGTTCCGTGCACAACGCCTGGAGCACAAACTCAAAGACTAGGACGCCCTCATTCGCAAGATGGCGGCTGAGATGGAGATGCTGAAACGCCAGATTAAGGGGAAGGGTGTTGCTGGAGAAGGCAACCTCAGTGAGCGCACCCCGTCTCCTCGTTCTAGCAGTTGCCGCCAAGAAAGGATGCACTTTCTCTTTATCACCAGGAACTACGGGGTTGGAGACTCCGACCCAAGGGAAGGCAGGTCCCTCACTCGCGACAGCACCTACCGTCCCTCGCGCCCATCGTCGACGTCGCGATACTCCTTTTTCACCCGTTCCGGAGACCTGAGGGACGTGTTGGAGGAGAGGGCACTCCGTAGAGAGACTCAGAGATTACCGGCGTTGCAGAGGCTGAGCACCCAAATCCATTGTAGTGAGGAAGTGGCAATGCCAGCGCCCAGGGTAGTGGCCCCTGCGCTAGTGGACAAAAAATTGGCGAGACTCACGGCTACGCCGTTATCTCCAGAAATCGAGAGTACACCACTCCCTGTCGGATTCCACCAGCCTAAGTTCACCTTGTACGACGGCAAAACGGATCTGTACATGCACGTGAGTCATTACCGGCAAGTAATGGCTGGACACCGGTGGAATGACGCCTTGATGTGCCTAATATTCCCAGCAAGCTTAGGAGAACTGGGCCTAAAATGGTTCGAAAGGCTTCCGGAGGGGAGTATCGAGGGGTGGCAGCAATTAGTGGAGGCCTTCGTCACCAGATTCAAAACCAATACTCGAACACCGAAGGAGGTCGACCATTTTCTGGGCGTCAAGATGGAGGCTGGATGTTCGTTGAAGGCATATAATGCGAGGTACTGGGAAACTTACAATGAGATCGTCGACTGCCCCACCAATCTGGCAATTACTCAATACAAGTGAGGTCTCCCAGTTGGTCATAGGCTACGAGATTCGCTTACAATGCACCAGCCCGCAACTATGGAATCCTTGATGCAACGGATCAATGAACACATCCGTGTGGAGGATAATGCCGCCTCCACGACCGAGAAGGCTAATCCGGTCGTGGCGGACAGAAAAGCGGCGGGGAAGGTTCACTCGATCGGGCAGGAGGACAACCGCCCAAACGACCGGTCAAAAGATCAACATCGTAACTCAAACCGCGATGATAGAAACAAAGGCCGCTGAAACGATCGAGCTAACGCACCCTGTGATGAAGAGGAAGATGTCAAGAGGAAATTGAAGGCACAAACTGGTATCACCACGGTCTTTAAGATCCCCATTTACCGCATCCTGAGTGAAATCCAAGGTGAGCCCTTCGTCCGCTGGCCGACAAAGTTGGGGAATGCGCAGAGAGGCTTCAACTCAAGGTATCGCTGCACCTTCCATGAGGAACGGGGGCACTGAACGGAGGATTGCTTGCCGCTCAAACAACATTTGGAGGAGCTGGTGGCGGCGGGGCATCTCGACCAGTACATAGATGGGGGTATGAAAGCCGCCCCGCCGGGGCAAACCGAGCCAAACGGCCTGGCCACCCTGGAGGCAGCGCCCCAGGGCGTAATCAATGTCATCCATGGCATCATTGACCAGGCAAGGATCTGCGAGCTGAGAGGGATGATTAAGAAAGCCAAGCACATGAGGGAAATGCTCTCCGTTCAGCCCGCTGTAAAGAAATGGAAGTCCGAAGAGAAGAATATCCTCACCTTTTCCAGTAAAGACTTGGAGAGAATTTAGATGCTCCACAATGACGCTCTAGTAGTGACTCTTCGCGTCAAAGACTTTGACATCAGAAGGATCTTGATTGACTAGGGGAGTTCGATCGAAATCATGTATTACGATGCATTCAAGCAAATGAAGTTGGAGGACAAGGACTTGGCCCCTGCGACGTCTCCTTTGGTTGGCTTCAACTCTCAGCCAGAATGGCCGGTAGGAAAGATCATACTACCGGTCAAGGCGGGCTCGGTCATAAAGCAAGTTGAATTCTGGGTGCTCAAGGTCCCATCAACCTACAACTTAATCTTGGGCAGGGGCTGGTTGCACGCCATGCAAGCAGTAGCATCGACCTACCATCGGGTTCTGTGCTACCCGGCGTCAACTGGGCGGATAGAAGAGGTTTGAGGAGATCAGGTGATGGCAAAACAGTGCTTCATCACGGTGAACGGCAGCCGAGCCGCTAAAGGGTTTGTCCAAATGATAGAGGGACCAGAGGGAAATGAAGTCTTGGAAGACGTAGGGAGAACGGCCGAAGAGAAATCAATTGAAGATTTGGTGGAGGTGCGCGTGGACGAGAATGATCCAAATAAGTTCTTTCTCTTGGGCTCATCCCTGTCCAGCGCAGAGCAGCATGAGTACGTTGACTTCCTGATTTCCAATATGGAGGCCTTCGCATGGACACCTTATGATATGCTTGGCGTCGACCCAAATTTCATCTGCCACCGCCTAAACGTCTTTCCGAATGCACGACCGATTATCCAAAGGACACGCCGCTCGGCCATGCACCATGCCGAAGTAGTGGCGGAGGAAGTTAGGAACTTGTTGGAAGCAGGGGCAATAGAAGAAGTGTAATACCCTCGGTGGATATCCAACACAGTGGTAGTTTCGAAAAAGAACGGCAAATGGCGGGTGTGTGTCGATTATAAGACGGTCAACCGTGTGTGCCCAAAGGATAGCTTCCCCCTCCCGCGAATCGACCAGCTGGTAGACTTGACCGTTGGCCATCAGAGGTTTAGCTTCCTGGATGCATATCGCAGCTACCACCAGATAGCCATGTATGAACCAGACCAAGAGATCACGTCGTTCATTACTCCTAGAGGCCTATATTGTTATAAAGTCATGCCGTTTGGACTGAAAAATGCTGGGGCAACTTTTCAAAGGATGGTGACGAAGATGTTCGCTCCCCTTCTGGGCCACACTATGGAGGCTTACATAGATGATATGGTGGTAAAGAGTAAGGAAAAGTTTCAACACCTCGCCGACCTAGCAGAGATGTTCACTACACTAAAACATCACAAGCTTCATTTGAATGCCTCCAAGTGCGCCTTCGGAGTCGGCACTGGAAAGTTTTTGGGTTTTCTGGTCACGAACCGGGGGATTGAGGCCGACCCATCTCAAATTAAGGCGACACAAGAACTAGCGCGCCCAAACTCCACGAAGGACGTGCAACATCTAGCCGGGATGACAGCCGCGCTGAACAGATTTATAAGCTGGTCCTCCGATCGTTGCAAGCCCTTCTTCAAAACTTTGAAGGCCAAGTTCTTCTGGGATGACGAATGTGACTGTGCGCTGGCGGATCTCAAAGTGTACCTGTCCTCAGCCCCTTTCCTGGTTACACCAAAGCCGGGCGAAGAACTGTATCTCTACTTAGCGGTCTCTCAACATGCGGTGAGCGCGGTTTTGGTCCGTGTTGAAGGCACCCAGCACCTTCCCATCTTCTACGTAAGCAAGACCTTGCCCCCTGCTGAATCGAGATATCTGCCGCTAGAAAAATTAGCCCTGGCCCTGATGATGGCTTCCGAAAAACTGGCACACTATTTTCATGCCCACATGATAGTGGTGTTGACCGAATTCCCCCTTAAGGTGCTCTTTGAAAAGGCAGACTTTACAGGGAGAATTTTGAAATGGGTCGTGGAATTGGGGCAGTACGACATCAAGTTCCAACCGCGTACCGCGATCAAGGCTCAGGCTCTTGCAGACTTTGTGGCGAAGTTTGCCCCTGGAATGCATCCGGTCTGCCCGGTTGATTTGGTTAGTGCGGATTTGGCACAGTCCATGGTACAGGCAATAGAGACAAGTGTTGGGTTGCTAATAGAAGAAGGACAAATGGCAGCCGAACTAGAAAAGCCGGATAAGTCACCGAACGACAAGCCTAATCGAGACATGGAGAAAGACCAAAATGAACCGACCGGAGCCTTGGAGTTGAGGAACTCGCAAAACCCATCGGATTGCTGGAAGTTGTTCATTGGCGAGATGTGGAAGCTTTTCGTCGATGGGGCCTCCAACAGGCACGGCACTGGGCTGGGTATCGTGCTGACTTCCCTGGATGGGCTGGTTATCGAGCAAGCGATCACGCTCGGCTTCCCAGCGTCCAACAACGAGACGGAGTACGAGGCCCTCCTTGCCGGACTAAGAAGTGCGTTGAGAATGAAAGCGTCAACTCTTATGGTATTCAGCGACTCTAAGCTGGTGATCAATCCGGTCTCTGGGGAGTATGAAGCCAGGGATGAAAGAATGGCGAAGTATCAGGCGCGGGTGCGTGCAGAGATCAAGAAGTTCGCTGCCATAAGAATGGAACAAATCAATCGTGAAGAAAACAACGCAGCTGATAAACTGGTCGGCCTTGCTTCTACACAGACAACTTTCCCTAATCCCTTAATGATAGAATTCTTACCTCGGCCGAGCATTGAGGAACCAGAAGCGTCCGAGGTACTCTGCACTGACTTAGGGCCTTCCTGGATGGACCCCATCATCGCCTTCCTAAAAGATAGAATTCTACCAGAAGAAAAGAAGGCGGCCAACAAGATCCGGGCTAAGTCAGAGCGGTTTTGGCTCTCTCCGTCCGAAGCCTTATACAAGAAGTCTTTTACCGAGCCGTATCTGAAGTGCGTCCACCCTGACAAGGTGGAATGAGATCGATAAAGGCATCTGCGGAAGTCATACTGGGGGCCGGTCTTTAGCTTACCGAGCGATTTCCCAAGGTTATTGGTAGCCATGCATGCCGGCGGACGCACAGAAATACGTTCGCAGGTGTGAAAAGTGTCAGAAATTTGCTCACCAAATCCACCAGCCAGCCAGAGAATTGCTCCCCCTCATAAGTCCTTGGCCGTTCGCGCTTTGGGGATTAGATATTGTTGGACCGCTCCCAACAGCTTCGGACAATCGCAAATTCTTCATCGCCGCTACCGACAACTTCACCAAGTGGGTTGAGGTCGAGCCGTTGGCAACCATAAAGGAAAAAGATGTGAAGAAGTTCGTTTGGCAAAACGTCATCACCCGCTTCAGTATACCAAAGGCCCTCATATCGGATAATGGCACTCATTTTGATGGGAAACTCTTTCGCGGATTTTGCGAGGAGTTAAAGATTGAGTTCTACAACTCAACACCGGCCTACCCTCAGTCAAATGGTCAAGCGGAAGCCTCAAACAAGACCATCTTGGACGGGCTGAAGAAGCGGTTAGAGAAAGCCAAAGGGAAGTGGGCTAAAGAACTCCCTAACGTGCTATGGGCATACCGCACTACGCCAAGGCGATCGACAAAGGAGACACCATTCACCCTAGCCTATGGCATGGCGGCCGTCATCCCGCTTGAAATTGGTATGCCAACCATCCGGTCTGAGAGTTTTCAGCTAGACTTGAACAATGAAGCGGTGGCATTGGAGCTTGACCTAGCAGAGGAAAGAAGGGAACGGGCTCTAATCCACATAGCAGCTTATCAGCAAGAACTCGCCAGGAAATACAACAAGGCTGTGCATCCAAGGCTATTCAAGATAGGGGACTAGGTCTTGAGAAAGGTGATGGGCAACATGATAGTCCCCGGCGAAGGAAAACTTGGCGCGAATTGGAAAGGGCCGTACAAGGTGACTGACCTGGCAGGCAAAGGGGCATACCATCTGGAAGACTTAGACGGTAAAGCTATCCTCAGACCATGAAATGCAGCCAACCTTAAGATTTTTTACTTTTGAAATGTAATCATTTTTGTTACATAGCCTTTTGAACTTTTAACCTTTTGGCATTTGATGTAAGGATAGCCCTGCTTTTTGTAATGAAAATTAGCCCTACTTCTTGTCTTATATTACGTCTTTCTGTACAATGGCATCGCAAGGATATTGGGCCACTGTGGATGCCAGGGGCAAGGAGACCAACCTGCACCGGACAGAACTAATTTTCCCTCGCCGAAATAGAAAGAAACCGTACAAACAGTTGGTGCATTGTCCAGTTAGATAGTTAGTGTATTGTCCAACTTGCATAAGAGCCGAGCTGATATTTGCTCGCCCCAAAACAAAATGTTGGTGTTTTGTCCAACTTATAGGGACCGAGCTGATTTTGCTCGGCCAAATGAAATGGAAGGGTGTTTATCCAACCTATAAAAGTCGAGATGCTTTTGCTCGGCCATGGAAGTATTAGTGTTTTGCCCAATTTACAAGGCCCAGCTAAAATTTGCTCGGCCAAAAGAATTATTGGCGTTTTATCCAACTTATAAGGGCCGAGCTGATTTTTGCCCGCCCAAAATGGAATGTTGGTGTTTTGTCCAATTTATAGGGGCCAGGCTTATTTTTGCTCGCCCGAATCTAAATGTTGACGTTTTGCATACTTTATACGGGCCGAGCTGATTTTTGCTCGACCGATTTGATTTTTGCTCGGCCAAAATGACGTGTTGGCATATTACGCAGCATCTGAGAGCCGAGCTGCTAGTTGTGATTCATGAACATTTCAAATCGAAAGAAATTTCGCACATTGCAACCGCGCAGAAATAATTACGCGACGGGCAAAAGTTCAAATTTTCATTGATAATAGAAGTTGCATTACAGAAGTGGGGCCAAGCCCGATTACATTTCAAAAAAAAAAAGAAAAAAAAAGAAAACAAAAGACAGCAGAGATCAATCTAAATCCACAAGGGCATTTTGTTCGGCTAGGACCACCTCGGCGTCATCTGTCTCAGCATCGGCGACCGCAACTGCTTGCTTGGCAGTGTCTGTCTGCTTGGTCATGCCCTCCTCAGCCTCATCTTCAGCGCCTTTCTCGGCCTCTTCATCTTCGGCCCTCTGAGTAGCTTCAAGCGGAGTTTGATCGGCAGGTTGTGCGGCGGCAGCTTCTTCCTCGACTGCCTTTTTTGCCTCTTCGATTAGCCTTTTTTGCGCGGTGCTCACGTACGCTTGCATGTAGGGCGGTATGAATGCAGCAGGCGAATTTTGGAACATCTTGGCGTCTTGACCAAGGCCAACTTTTTCCACGGCGGCTTTCCAACCGCACTGGAAAAAGATGTCCTTGGTCGTCTGAACCTGCCGTTCATAAGTCTTTTCTCCCTACGCATACCCACGGTCTTCGGCGTCGTCGACCGCCTTGTCCTTCTCGGCCTTGTGAGCATCGCGAAGCTTGCGCAGCTCGGCGAGGTAGCGAGCTTTTATCAGCTTGACAGTCCTCTGCTTACCTTCTTCAGCTCGGGCCAATTGCTCGCTCAGTTTGTCGCGCTCGGCCTCTGCCGCCTCCTGCGCGGCCTTTAGCTTAGCCAACTCGGCCATCTTGGCCTTATTGTCAGAAATCGCATCTTGCAAACTTTGCCGCACGGCAATCATTCGCTCGTGAGCCAAGTAGTTCTTTTGCGCGGCCTGAAAGCAAATGAAGATGGTCAGAATTCAAAAACTGAGCAAAACCTTGACGAACAAAAGAGTCACTTAACTTACCAACACAATTGATTTCGCCGCCGAACGAAGCACCTTCAGGTTGGACAGCTCGTCGTGCTTCTTCATGTTGGCGGGAAGGATCAGCCCCTTGGTTATGTTGAAACCAAGAGAATAATCCTTGTCCGCGTAGACTGAATCGGCAGCAGAGACAGCCCGGCCTTTGTACTTGAACTCGGGCGACCAGACCGGGGGGGGCACTTGGGCTTTTGAATGGCCCAGTGAATGGTTGATCAGTCTGATCCCCTAAGTCGGTTGAAGCTTGCTCGGTTGAGTCCTCGTCTGCCAGATGTTGTCTGGCCATATATTTCCTCTGCCTCTTCTTTGACCGGCCAGAAGCTTGTTCACTAGCCAGTGCTAGCACGGCGCCCTTTTCTGACACAACCGGCGTGGAGGAAGTCCCCCCAGATGCCTCCGGTGGCTGGGAGTCGCTAGCCTCACTAGTGATCATGGACTTAATGGCACGGATCTTGGCCATTTCATGCTCGGCTGTCAGTGGGACTAGTTTGATCGGTGGAAGACTTGGGTCTGGTTCTGGAGAGGGCGCACGCAGAAAATCGGTTACCCTGCTCTTACGCAGCGCTATGTAATGGTAGGTCGGTTCAAAGCCGAGCAACTTTGGTGATTCTCGCTCCTCGGTTGGTGTAGACACCCCATTTTTGACCGTCCTCAAGACTTGGACGTCATCGTTTGAACACCCGATGATCATCCATGTTCGTGTTCGTTTTGAGTTCCCAGAGGTCTCGGCCGCGCACCTTGCCTCAGCATCTCTTAACTGGACTGTTCTGTGCTTGGTTTTGGACCAAGAACTTGCTATTTTTTGCTTCTGAGGGCAGGGAATGGCTTGTCAGCCACTCTTGGAGCCCACCGGCCAAGGCATGATGTCACCAGCCATGTTCTTTTGCCACCGGCCATAGGTGATGGCCGGTCGGCACCTTTAATGGTCGGCCGGCCCTTAATTTGGTCAATTGGCCGTATTTTCTGGCCGGGACTTCTTTTTTGTCCTTTTTAGGCATTGTGCATGCCAGTTGTGCCAGCTGGAGCACACAGATCTGTCTTCCATACACGTGTATGGAGGACTTGTACCCTTTGCACCCTTTTTGTTCTAAGCTTCTTGGAGAAGCTTGCACCCTTTGCCTTAGCTTCTTGAGGAAGCTTGACCCTTTGTCTTAGCTTCCTCAAGAAGCTTGCACCCTTTGCCTTAGCTTCCTTAAGAAGCTTGACCCCCTTGACCCTTTTTGTTTAACTTCTTTAAGAAGCTTAGGTCTTTATCTTGCTCTATAAAAGAGAGTCTTCCCTCTCCTTTGAAGAGGTTGAGCAAAAAACCAGAGATGTATGATATATACAACTTTCTCTCTCTATATCTCCCCCTCTCTCTTCATTTGTGTGTGTTAGAGGGCTTAAAAGGGTGTTTTGTTCTTAGTTTTACACTAAGGCACCTAGTATTACACCATACTTGGGTTATTGAGGTTTTGGGAGGTTGTTCTTAGAGTTTTTAAGCTGGTTTTGATCAAAAAAGGGGCCTGAGGTTGCTGTTCTTCAAGTGTTCTTCAAGGGTGAGCATAGTCACTTTATATTCCCCATTCTTGCACTAGCTTTTAACCCACTTTGCATGCTGTTTTGAGCTTTGTGTATAACTGATAAAAGTTCTATTTTTTGATGTTTAAGATGTTTCATTAAGGTCATTTTGGTGTTGGGGGTCGGCCTCCCCCTCTTAGGCCTTGTTTGGCCCTTTTTGTGCCTTCTTTGTTGAGCTTTGGAACCTTTTGTGTATTGGCCTTCTCACTACTGAAATCTAGTGGATTTTCAGTGGTGGTGAAGGGGTCTTGAAGTCTTGTATAGGGGAGGGACACCCCTCTCCCTTTGTGTCCCATTTGTTCATGTTTTTGGCTCATAAGGGTAGCATACATGCTTAGCTTTACTTAGCTCCATTTCAGAGGTTTTTGGGTGTCATTTGGTCATTTTATACCTCTGTTTTTGGTCGGATTGATGGTCCATTACATGCATCATACACTTGTCTAGTAATCCCCTTTATTGTCATAACATGTGCCATGCATTTACCCCTCCATGCTTACATGTTCTATCTTGACTTCATGAAGCTTTTGGTCATATTTCATCATGCTTGAGGTCTGTTGGGTACTGATTTGATCATGTCTGCCATGTTTGGTATAGCCACCATGCATTTTGGCTTGTGAGCCTTGAGTGTGTGAGTCATTAGCATGCTTTAGTTGGGTTGTTTCAGTGATTTGGAATCATTTTCCATGCTATTTCAGTCTATAATCCATGCTTGTATGCTTGCATTCATCATCCTTTCCATGCTTTGAAGAGATGCTCTTTTGTGCCTTAAAATGAGTCATTGTGCATGCCTATGTGTTTGAGGCTTTGGGCTGCCATATCAGTGGGTTTTGGGGCTCCTTTTTGCATTTAAAACTCTTTTTTACATTGATTAGTCCATGCCATATGTGGTTGAGGTGGTTATAGTAGAGTGCCCTCTTTGTGGCCTTAAATCCCCATTTGTTTTGCATCTATTTCTTAGCATGTTTTAACCATGATCTATGCATACTTTAGTCTTGTTTTGGAGTGCCTTAGGATTGTTTTAAGTTATTTTGGTCCTTTGGGGTTTGGTTGACATAGCTATGGTTTAGACCCCTTCGTTGGCTTCAAGTTTTGGTCATTGTTGCATGCCTTATTTGCATAACATGGTTGATTTGGCATCACCCTCTATACACTTTCAGAGTTTAACATGTTGGTCTAATGTCCATGATTATCATCTTTTGAGTGTTCTTGAAAGTTACCTTTTGTGCCTTAGCTCTAGGCCCATTGGTGTACATGTTTGCATGAGCATTTATCTATCATTTCCATCACCTTTGGCCACTGTTAAAGGCAAGGCTGAGGTCTGCCCTTTGCGGTTTAAGCCCACCATTACATGTTTGTTGCATATCTGGTTCATTGTGTGTGGTCACATGCTAATTCCATTGCGTATTGTTGCATGTTTGGCACATTGCATACTCGCAGGATAGGTTGCACCGTATTTGGCATGTTTTGTTAACTTAGCCTCATGTTGCATATTTGAGTCATGTTGCATACTTGAGCCGCATTGCATACATGCATTACATTTTGCTTGGTTTGGGGTGTCAAACCAAGCATGGAGAATGAGATGTGTTCGTACTCAAAGTGACGAAACACGTCTCAATCCTCGGTCACCGATGCCCTTGATCTCAACATGATGGGGCGTGAAGCATTCATTTGTCTTGTTGCATTCATTTACATTGATTGGGAAACTTGGTGCCTTTGGCCATCATGCATCGAGATGCGTGATTAGTGGCCCGAGGACCAAGGGCCACACTCCCTTGAGTCCATAACATGATAGGAAGTGTGGCCATGCATACATTGCTTTGAAATTTCCTTGCCATGCACTGTCTGTCCACTGCTGCAGCAAAAACAGGATTCTGCAAGAATAAATGGCCGGCCGGCCACTTTCAGTGCCAACCGACCATCAGAGTCCAGCCGGTGACCCAATTTATGGTCGATGATCACATTTACATGGTCGGTGGTGCTTCTCATTGGCCGGTGGCATTCCAAAATGATCAGGGAATGGTTCAAAGGTGCCTCAAGAATTTTCACATCCCTCAGAGGTGCAGAACAGTGCAAATAGAGGCAACAGTGGCATGGTAACGGGTTTCCGAGCAAGGTAAATCGAGCATGCATCATCCACGCATTCCGAGGTAGAGCTGCAGCGGTCTCCTTAGTTTCATATTTAGGCTGTTTTTTGTAATTAATTTGTTAATTAATTAGAAGTTTTGTAATAATTAATTAGTTAGGATAGTTGATTCATTATTTGGCTTGTATTATTCTTTTGGACCCTCCGAGTGAGGGCAATTGTGTAATAAGTGTGTGTGCGTATGATGTATGTTTTCCAACCCCACTTCTTTCTCCTTTTTATTTACCAGCTTATGATGGTTAGTTTTAGGGCATGTTTCAATTAGCATCTATATGTTCGCATGTTTGCATTCATTCATTCTGTCTTGCATGCACCGGGCTCGGCGCATCATACTAACTGCATTGTATTTCAATTTCAAGTTGAATACGTGTTAGCTGTAGCATCACCATATGCCATCTTAGAATAGCCGAGCCTATCTTAGTTGCATTCTTGTATGTGTTACATTAGGCATTTCAGCATAGTTAGGATCATGCATTTGATTACTAACTAGCTTCTGTTTTGGCTTGGAGTACTAGGTAAGCTTTTATGCTTTAGCATCCTTGCATGCGTGTGAGTGACTGCCATGATAGCATGCTTACCATGAGGTTATGTGCTTATGTGACATATCTGCTTGAATGCCTGTGGGTGAAGGTTGGATTATCTGAATTGGAATAATGCATTGACTGTGTGTTTTAAGCTTACTTGAGAGTGGCAAATCACCATGTTTTCTAAGCCCACCTGAGGGTGGCAAATCCACATTTTAGCCTATTTACGAGTAGTAAACCACTTTCAAAAACAAACATGAGATGTCTTGTTCCAATTCAAGCGATCCGATCTATATTTGTATGCTGTGCTCATCGCGTAGTAAATCTAGGCTAATAACCAGAATAAGAGCACACATGTCTTCAAAACTCGATATCATGGTTAGTAGAGGCCGATCTTTGATCGAGCGAGCGGGGATGCTCACGAAGTGACCTTCCCCAATCGTACCCAAGTTCCCGAGCCGAGGCAACTTTGGTGATGATGGACACGTGGCCTTAGGCAACGAGTTAGGGTTTCTTAAATTTCTCCAAAATAAAATATTTAGGTGGCGACTCTGTATCTGGCAAAGCAGTCCATGTTTGGTACTTCTTTCAAAAAATCTATTTTCCAAAAACGATTTGCCGGATTTGGACTCTTTGACGATTCATCGGCCTTGCATTGCACTCTGCGAGATTAGATAAGGACCGTGACATTGAGTCCTGAACTGTAGTGAGCCCAAATGAACAAAACGGGATTCCCTCCTGGGACGTTCGGGGACGTCTACAGCTGGGTGACGCAGCAAAACTCTAATGGCTTCCTGGTTAGCACGGTTGTAGTCTTCTACCAAAAGCTTGTAATCTGCAAAAAGAAGAAGTGTTAGATCAGCCAAACAAAAAAAATGCAGAAAGAAGACAAGGCGGTTCGTCGAGCTATTCACCAACACTCCCAAAGTCTTTCCTAATGTACCAGCCCAGTATGGGCGCCTCGGTGTCCTCATAACGACCGGACACGCACAAGAAATCGTCGTCATTCGTTTCCTTATCTGGGTTACCCTCTATGAGTTTTGTTCGGCCCTTCTTGACCTTTAGATACCAGCAAAACCCACCTTTATTTTTGCTAAGGCTGTATTGATAAAATATCTCGGCAAGGCCGAGATTAAGACCGAGTCTCCTATTTAGCTTGGCCACACCGTTTATTATCTTGTATGTATTGTTGGAGACTTGGGTCGGACACAGTCTGGTCTGCCTCAAAAACTAGTAGATCAGTGGCTGGATCAGGAAGCGAAGCCCTCCTTCCACTATGGACACGACTGTGAAAGGGCACTTGTCGAGCTCGCCCCATGGGGTATCTCCCTTCTTGGCCAGCTCTAGATGGACGTCATCCGGGATGCTGTACTCCCTATGGAACTCAGCCAGTGCACCGGGAGAGCTCACCATGAACCGGTATTTCCCCATCTATCTCGGTTTTATTTATTGGGTGATTTAGTTCGTATCTCGGTGAAAAATTTTGTGTGTTTGCTCGGACGTTGAGCCTCACCGGTAGTGGTGCTGAACGGGCCTGGGCGGTCCTAGTTTGTTCTGCATTATTAAAAAATAAGCCCAAGGGTTAGCGCGACATAAATTGCACGGCTTCAATGTGGAATTCCTAGCTCGGTCAGCGTTTTTGGGGGGAACTTGACCGGCCTGACTCCTACGTCGGCTCAACTATATGGCTGATTTGGCCTCTCCTAGTTCGATTCCGGTTTTCAGATCGGTTGAGGCCCCGGAAAGAGACCGCAAACAAGTTTTTGCTCGGCTAAATCCAATCTATGGATCAAAGTGTTGGTTTTTCCTCGGTCTTACCCAGAGTTCGTTCTATTCATCTCAAAAATGGAGTTCATTCGTTCAAGCTAAGAGGAAACAGGGGCACAAAGGCCCCATGCATTTCTTCAGTTTCGATTTTCCCTAGTGTATATAAGTTCTATGCAAAGAAGAGGGGGACTGGTGGAGCATCAACGGTCCCAAGCAAAGAACATGAAGAACAGAAACGAAGAAATGAAGAACACGAAGAACTCAAACATAAAAACGCAAGGGAGGAATAGGAAAACTCACCAGAATTAGATGCTAGGCAGAGTTCAGCCTCTCGACCCTGGTTGCAGCTTCTGAAGGGGCAAAAATGGACGAACATGAAGCAAAAGAGTAACAACGGCAATGATGGTGGGAGCTTGGAGGCTAGGGTTTTTCCTGAAAGTGAAGATGAACAGTGGGGGTTCGAATGACCCCTCATGTGTGTATAAAAAGGTGGGAAACCCAAAGGGCACAGCCGTTTGAATTTTGCGCGTGAAGAGGCAGCTGTGGGGCTGCACGTCACCAATGGCGCGAGGTCACGTGGCATCGAAAGGACGGCTCTGTCAGTACGGCTGTAAGACCCTTGACAAGGCTACTGGCGTAATTCGGAGGCCGACCAAATGATATAGCTTAGCCATGGCGGTGACCCCAATCACGCTCAGCTTGGTGCTGGCGCAATTCAGGGACCGACCAAATGAGATAGCTCGGTCGTATAAGTAATCCCAATCACGCTCACGCTCAGCTCGGATGGGATTAAGGGGCAATTGAGAGGGAGATTTGCGTCGGACTAGTACGACCGAGTTACGGTGGCCCGAACTGCGATGGACCAGGCAAGAGCCATTTGCTCGGTTGGTATAGTTCCTCGGCCGATCATGCCAGGCCGAGCTACGTTTGTAGACCAGAGCGTGGAAGTCGCGGCTCTGCCAGGCCGAGTTGTGATTCGGCTAGTTGTTCGCTCAAATCTACAATGCCGTGTTGGACCGAGCAGATCACAACCCGGGGTGATTTGGGACCGATTTGGCAGGCGACACGCCAAACAGGCAGTCAGTCCGGTTAGAGGTCGAAGCGCCTTAGCCGTGTTGATCGTGGTTCTGTTTCTTCCCACCAAGGGATAGGTCGGTCATGATATCCCAGTAGGGCGAGCCACCTGGACCGATGGTAGGACGGAAAGGAAATCCACTCCTGATACGCTTCAATACCATTTGGCGGTTCCATACGTACTACTTGGAGGTTTTGGCCTCTACACGCTTAAGGTGGTGAGAGGCGAGCACTGCCACCTGTCCAGGAAAGGACAGCAGAGGTAGTGCGCGCACAATCCCTGAGGCTGCATGGCCATCCTAGAAAAGGGAATGGAAGGGGAACGTTAGAGGTATGCTATCTGAACAACTCTCACTCTCTCTCTCTAACGGTATTCTCCTTCTTCAAGTGATCTGACTTAATCGTTGGAGGGTCTATCCGGCAACACCCCGCCGGGCAGCTCACCATTTCTTTGTCTTCAGATCAGGCGACGTTACGAGAAGCTTGAATTCAAGAAGTACGGAAGGCAAAGGATATTTCACGCCTATACAGAGATGGTGGTGTGCATGTGTAGTTTTATTTGTAAATTAACATTGTGAAAGTGGTTTTTTGGACATGCCACTGTGATTTTTTTCAACAAATCCACAATTGTTACAGTGTTGCAATGGTGGGTAAAAACAACGTGGATTTATAAAATATGGATTTATGAACACGGTAAAATATGGATTTATGAACACTGTTGTACATTCTCTATTTATTGTTGTAGAAAAAATAAGAAATAATATATAGAGGAAATAAATAAATTCGGACATACTTTTTATGCTTAAATCGAATTTATGGATCATGTAGGTGAATGACGTTGTCTTCGAACAATTCCAGTAGTGGAGTAGAATTATTAGAGAACTACCCATACTATTTACAATACAAAGACTATTCTATGTTTCTATAAAGAGAGAAAGAAAAGAGTCTAGGAGAGAGAAAAAAGATACTAATTCCCGGTCCGATTAAAATCTTACTCTCTCAAATATAATAAGTATATTATGTAAAACTCTATCTCGTGATAAGATAGTGTGTTATATGCTTTTATTTCTAAGGTAAACTGATTCAAAATGAATCTCTCTTAACAGGATTTTTCAATGGGTCATGAATTATGCCACCATGGATGACTTAATCGTGTATGAATTTTAAATCCGATCCAATTTCTAACAATTATGAAATTTAAATGTGAAATTTTTATTTGTTAATAGCATAATTTGAAATTCCGTAAACATTAGTTGTAATGTTACGTTGTTTATGGTGACTAAAATTTAAATTTTAAAAATGTGGATCATGCTTAACAGTGAACATGTGCCCACGTGGACTCCATTGTGAATTTTTTAGATGGTTTTCAAATTTGTTAATTTATTGTTCTGTGAATGGAATAAGGGAAATCAAAAAATCAAGGAAATCTTAATAGAATGAGGGTATAATTGCAAATTTAAATTTTAAAGAATTTATTAAATCTATCTTTTAAAAAAATTCCATAGGATTAACCGGATCATCATTTCTTAGTATGAGATTTATGAGTACATTTTCCGTTAAGTTTAAAGTTGATAATCTATAAGTAGAATCTAAAAATATATCAATCTAAATTATAATCAATTTTTTTCAACTTATTTTTATCACATAAATTGTATGTAAAAAGTACAAGAAGTCTAACTTATTTATTGCCTTTTTGACTAAAAGACGTGTAGAAAAGCAAAGCGACCATATTATCTCTATCTATATGTATGTTTGTCTATCGGACATGGTAGTTGGTCCAATGATCCATGTAGCTGTCCCTTGGGACAGTAAGAAAGTTAGAGATTCAGGATTCGAGTTGATACAGAGACTGCAGCTCTCATTGTAATTTAACTTATTAATTCCTAAAACTCATATCTTATGACCCAAAAAAAATCTATTTGTCTATCTACCCATGTGTCATCCATTTGTCAACCACCGACGACTTTTCAGGAGTCCACGTAATTTTTTGATGGCTATCGGCGGTGGTGTTTAAGAATATATAGTGAAACTACAAATAAAAAAATATGTAAAGATAAAATTGTAAAAAGAGTTTGTCATTTTGACCTTGAAAGATCTAATCTTATCCTTAATGTCTCACATACTCCCCTTTTTCGACTTGTCACCAATTTTTCCTATATTATTTATCTTGACAACAACTTGTCCCTTTGTACATGACTAGGGTACTTATGTTTTTTTGTACGTAAATGTCGTTAGCTCATTACAAGATATGTCATGCTTAATGTGCTAGTGTAGCCAAGTCTCCATATATCCAAGCTTTGTTCATTGCTAATTAACTTTTTTGAGCCCCTAATGAATTTTTTTTTTTTTTTAAGCCATAGGAAATTTCAGCCAGTGTTTCAGTGGCTGAAATTAGGGTGTCACTGGTTGCCCTTAAAATATTTTCTCAAAAAGACATTTTTATATTATCAATATTTGAAATATACTCTATTATTCTTTGATCAATTGTAACTCACTTTTAACTACTCAAATCAGGAGCAGCTTATGTTTGAATTTTGAATGTGTTAAAAAAAAAAAAATTAAGGCGAAAATGAAATTACGTATACATGCTCAATTTTTATAGGTAACGATGCAAAAATAATATTTTTTTTTTTGACAAATATAATATTCATTTTCTTCTATATTATTAATCCAACTAAAGAAGAGAGGAAAAAAAATAGCTTTGAGTTTCTTTTCTTTTCCTAAACAAAAAAATTAATTTAATTTTTTTGGCAAATATAATAGTATACTTTTATATTTTGTTTGTGGCCATACATGCCTAGAGCTTTTCGAAATATTCAAAATTTATCCACCCCTCTTAGTAATTACCTTCCAAATGATTTGAACTTTATTTGGATTGATTATTCATAGCATAGTATTATGAAGATGTAACATATAGTACAAAATTAACATGAATGGACCAATTTGGATCATTTGTGTATTAGAACTTGCTTTCATTGTCACCACTTTTTCCTGCTTTTGTGTGTGAATAGAATGTGGGCTCATTATTCCTTGGTACTTGGCATGGTTTTTTGGCATATATTGTGGAAAGGACAAGTGAATTATTTTACCATAATTATTAGGTCTTTTTCGTAACTTCATTAATTAATTAATTAGCCTACATAATTGGTGCAACCGACAAATATTGAATTCACAGCAATCCATCATACTGTTTGGATTTTTTATTTTTTATTTTTGACTACAACTTTTTAGGCATCGTCAATTTTTTTTTTTTTTTTTTATTCCCTACTTTTCATGGGAAAAAATTCAAAAACAATATAAAAATTGATGCTATCTTAAAAGATAGAAGGAGAAATAAAAAAATAAAAAAAAAAGTTCAAAATCTAAAAAGCCGACTTAAAAGCCGTTAAATGGGAGGGACAAGTGGACTTGTCTGGTGGTTAATTGCCTACTCATGTCTATGGTTTATTTTTAAAAAAAAAATTGGGTGGTAAATTACAGATATAAACCAATATTTTCTTTAATTGTTTTTTTTTCATTAAATTTTTTTTTAAGATCCCTGATATTAAAATTTTATAAGATAAATGACATACAATATTTTCATAATAGTTAAGGTCTCTCAATATTTCTACAGAGAAAATTTGACTTAGAGAAATTTTTCCAAACTCAGAGAAATTTTATCCTGTCTCAGAGAAATTTTAATTTTCACAAAGAAATTTCTCTAATTTCACAAAAAAAAAATTCAAAATTTATCTGTGATTATACCAAAGAAATTTCGAAATTTCTCTGAGTCAGATGAAATTTTGAAATTTCTTTGGGTCGAATTTTCTTTATAAAAATGTTGAGGGACCTTATCTAATAAAAAAAATATCTTGTACATCTCCTACTACACAAAATTAGAGAGATGTTTCACTAATTTTCTATATAAAAAAAAAAAAAAAACCTTGAACAAAATATAAGAAATAAATCAGGTTAAGTAGTTGGTTGTAACCATCAGAGATGTTCATTGGTCAGATTTCCAAAATCTTAGAGTTTGTATTGAAAGCAATATTTATACAACCATTTGAACAGATTTAGCAATCACAAAATGTTAGACAAAATCATATTTTCTCACTTACCTTTTTCTTATTCTTAAACATAATTAAATTGGTTATTTATTAATATAGATTTGGTAAAGAGTAGGTGGTGGTGATGGTAGGGTAACAACGATAATAGGATGGCAGTGATAACGGTGATAAGATTAGTTTAAAAATTGTTTTTCACTATTAATAATTGAAAATATTTTTATTGACTTTCTTTCTCATCATATCAAAATCCAAAAATAATGAAAATTGTTTTCAAAAAAATATATATGAAGTACCAATTCACCATAACCATACAAACTAAAAATTTAACCCAAAAAAAAGAAGAAGTTATTGATGTAATACTTATCATATCATTGAGGAGTAATTTTTTTTTTCTTTTCTTTTTCTGATAAATCATTGAGGTGTAAGTTAAGAAAGAGAAAATATTGCATTACTCTCCTACAGTACAATGTATGCTACATGCAAATTAATCAGAAAACAACTCTAATGTATGAAAGGCGATAAAAAATATAAGTGTGCCCTTAATTCAAAAATAAAATAACAATAATATAAAATTTATAACTTCAAATGGAGGGGTTTGTTTTAGTTTTAAAAGTTTTATTCTTGTATAATACATCAATTAATAAGAAAAATTTATAAAATTTATTATTTTGTACAATATTTTTTTTCTAAGACAAATATTGCAACATGAACGTGTCTTGGTTGGGCGGTGCTTCAATGTAAGGCATTGACAATTTAGCCATGTAGCACTGTGACAGAGAATTGTCCAAACAACACTTTAATGAAAAAAAAAAAAAAGAAATTTGTTCGTTGTTTTGGAAAGATAGTTAAAAATTAATTTTTTTTTATTTTTTTTGCTTTTTTTACTATTTCATAAGAGAGGTAATATGGTCCAAAATTGATTAAAAGTTGGCTTTTAACTTTTTTGACACGTTGCCAAAACAGCCCGTTATAATTTAATGCAGTTGGCCATACTTTTACACTTCATTAAAAGGTTAGTGGTTTAAATCTTGAGTAATGTTAGGGATATTAACTTTTCTACCAAATAAATGATCAAATGTCTTACATGAATGTGGAGTCTATACTTTTATAGACTCCACACCCATGTAAGACATTTAGTTATTCATTTGATAGAAAATTTAAGATCTATAGAATTTTCCCTAAATCTTTTTATTTGCATGTAAGTCTTATTTATTCAGACTTCCTCTCTCAATTTGATAATTTCTTTGTATTGATTATACGTGGTATTTGATATTTATTGTAATACTCTATGCACTAATCAGTATATTAACTAGTGTACCAATTGATGATATGAAATAATTTAAGAGATTTTTGGTATTTATAATGTGATTAATGAGTGGGGTCAATAATAATGTTATAACTAGTATTGGTATACTAGTTAGTATTTATTGTTGTGTATTTATTGAGTAATGTTACTACATGTACCAATTAGTATACTAACTAGTGTACCTATATTAGTTATGACATTATTATTGACCCCACTCATTATACAAATTACAAATATCAAAAACATCTTAAATTATGACACATCATCAATTAGTACACTAATTAGTACATTAATTGGTATATATAGCATTATTCTAATTAATATACCAACATAATTATGACATTGCCATTTTAAGACTATGACCTCACCCATTATACAAATTACATAGACCTAATAAAACCTCTAAAATTATACCATATCATCCGTTAGTACATTCATTGATATATCAATTAATACATATAGCATTATTCATTTATTGAGACTTTCTCCCCTACTTTGAGGGTTTCTTTGTGTGTGTGTGTGTGTTTTTTTTTTTTTTTTTTGTATTGATTATATATTGTATTTGATGATGATTATTATTATTATTATTATTATTATTATTATTGTAATTCATTGAATTTCATTATAATATGTTAAATGAGTTAAGGAAAATACTACGGACCTCAAACGTTTTACCAATATTTTTACTAAATGTCTTATATGGGTGTAGGATCCATACTATGTGAGTCTCATGTGAGTCTCACATTTATGTGAGACATTAGTAAAAACATTAATAAAACATTTGGAATTTCTCACGGTACTCATGAATTAAATCAAAAAAATAAAATAATTATTAATAATATCTATTAATATAAGAATTCATTAAAGGCATTTTATGTCCTTTAGATTTTGATGGTATAGTTTGTTCTAGTGAATGGGCCAGACAGGTCCAAGCTCCTCAATGCCCACGTCCGAAGGATCAAGCCCACCAGATAACCTGCAAACAAGTCCAACGGGGAACGGGGTAGTCCCCTAGTGAACCCTCCGACGAGCAAGTTAGAAAGAGGAGTAGGGTGTAGGGAGGGATTAGAGATAGAAAGCTTAACCTTCTTCTTGTCTTCAACGTTTGCTTATATCCTTTGGTAATCATTTCGCTGTCCCTTCCGACCTGCCCTCCTCGCCGAAAGTCTATGCTGTAACTTACCTTGTTCAGGGTAAGGGGGTCCTGTTCCGACGGGGAGGTGTTGTCGTAATAAATGTTGTGATGGGCTGCATTAATGGTGATGTGCAGTGACAATAACTTTGCAGATCTTTGTCTGCTAATGTGGCTCGTCTTTCGCCAGCCATGTGTCTGAATGTCATTGGCTCTTTATGCCATGTTGGATTCCAGCTGTTCTGGACCTCACCAGCTAGGTTATGTATTGGGCTCCAAGTGATGGGCTTGGGTTGTTTATAGTGATTCATGGCCTTTGTGGGCTTGTACACGTCAGTAGTCCCCCATTCCCGAGTGTAGCTTTAGTCCAGCGAAGGGAATAGTAATGAAGAAGGTGAGGGTGCTAGGGATTGGTAGTATGGAGGTCGACCGGCAGGGGTGACCGAGCGGGTGAACCAACCGGGAGGTGGTCCGATCGTGCAGGGTGACCGCGAGGAGGGTCGGCCGCGAATGTTGGCCGAGTGGGAAGGTCGACCACGAGGAGGGGCGACCATGAGGGTTGGCCGAGCGGGAGGGCCGATCGTGAAGAGGGAGATCGCGAAGAGGGCCGACCGCGAAGGTTGGCCGAGCGGGAGGGCCGACCATGAGGAGGGCCGACTGCGAAGGATGAGGTGGAGGGGCGTGGGGCTCAAGAGGCGGCGTGTTACGTGGTGATTTGAAGTGGAAAAGACAGGGTAAGGGGAGGAGACAGTGGATCGTGGTCGTATACGTGGCAACATCCCGTAGGAGGGAAGATTAGGCGTTGGATCAGAAATTAAACGATAGGTCAGTATGGGTGTTGAAAAGACAGTTTTGGCGGATGATTTGAAAAGTTTTCAAATTGGCGAAAATTAATTGGGATCCTTGGAATATGGGCAAATCGTGGGCTTTTGGCATTATTCGGTTCACTTACTTGTTTATGAAAAATCAAAATATTCCAAGTGTGAATTCCTTTGTTGCTCACGATACACCTCTGCAACACTTTTTCAATTTCCTTGCGCCTGCATCCGAAGCGATTCGCAGACATACCATAGAAATGGCCCAAGAAGAAACTGCGAATGTCAGGGTGGATTCACTTGGTGATGATGATGCGATGGAGTTAGCGCAGCAATATATGATGGAGAGAGTGGGGGAGTCGGTCGTATGATCCCATGGTTCCACCATGATAGCAGCTCCAAAGCCAATCAACCAGGCAGAACCTGATCACTGGCATACAAAGGCAGATAAATCAACGGTTACTGCAGCGGATTTGGAGGCTATTCGCGAAAAATACCAGGTGCCTGCCGAAATAGAGTTGTCGTTGCCAATGTCGACAGAGAGGCCATCCGACGCCAGGGCAGGGCAGTTTGCCCTTTATGAGGAGGCATTGAAAGGAGGACTGAGGCTACCCCTGCCGCAAGTGGTAGTAGACGTCCTAAATCGTTTAGAGGTGGCACGGGGCCAACTAATGCCCAATGCGTGGAAGATCTTACTGTCTCGTGCAAGTGTCTAGCTGAAGGCGAACGAAGGGGCGGCCATGACAGTGGACGAATTCTTTGCATGTTACAAGGCCTCAGGGCAGCAAGAGACTCGGGTCACTCTGCAGGCAGCAGCAAGGAAAGGGCTGGTGGTGGGGCTGCCGTCGTCGATCAAGGGATGGAGACCACGGTGGTTCTATGTGTCTGCCAGTGAAGGGGTTGGAGTGCGCACCATTTGGAAAGTGCCCACTAAGTTGATGGAGCCAAAGCTGGGAGCAGCAGTAGAGGAGAGGGTGAAAAGGGTAAAGGAGTGGAGGGAGAAAGAAGGGGCCAGATGGGACGAGCTCGTTCAGCCGTCTGCTTTGTTTGAGGCAGGGTTGGGTCCACAGCCGAGCGGTGGGGACCTCGACTGAGCGGAGTTGGAAGCAAGGAGGAGGGCTCAAGAGGCAGAGGATCAGACCATCTTTGCAAAAGCCCAAAAATTCAAAGAGTCTCAGGCCGACCGACCGCCAAAACCGGTTGCATAGGAGAGGATTCGACCTCGCCCCAAACCCTTGGGGAAGAAAGACTTAGGCGAATTTGTGCCACGACCACCCCCAATAGACCCTTTGAAGGAGAGGTCTTTGAAGGAGATGGAGGTGTTGGGTGTGGTGAAGAAGAAGAAGAGAGTGAGGCGGAGTGAAGAAGGGCCTGCCCAGAAGAGGAAGAGAGAAGCGAGGGTAGAGGAGACCAGTATGGCCAAGGAAGCAGAGAGGGGGGGGAAGTGGAGGAGACCCCAGGAAAAGTAATTGCCCCAGAAGTGGTGGACATCGCCTCAGAGGGCATGGAAGTGGTTCCAGTAGTGGCGGTGATTGCCGTAGGGGTGGCGAGGGCCGCCCCTGAAGTGCAAGTAGAAGATGGGGCAACTGGCCCTAGGCCAAGGAGGGAAGAACAGCCCTAGGAGGGTCCTGCACCCCAAGAAGGGGGAGTCAGTCTGACCACTGCAATCTACCACGCTCATGCGGTGGCTGGGTGACTGGAGGGAAAAGAAGGCCCAGCTAGGGCAGGGGCAGACCGCCTGGTGGGGATTGTAGAAGAGGCAGCCTTGCGCTCAGCATCCAGATTCAACGAGGCTGAACTACTGAGGGAGTTATACTCCACTCAAATGGAGGTAACCACCTTAGTAGGGGCTTTGCTGAGGAAAGCAGGGGCTGCAAAACTCAAGGCAGATGAGGCCAAGGCTCAGCTTGCAAAGTTGAAGAAGGAGAGTGCAAGTTGGGAGAGTGCCCATGCTGATTTGCAAGCGGTCAAGGTGGAGCTGGAGAACACACGCCGCCAGGTTGTGTCGCTCGAGTTCCAACTGGCTGGCGAGCAGAAGAGGTTGGATGAGGCCCAAAAAGCCTACGCAGTCGCGGTTGAACGTCATGAAGAGGCAATAAGCAGTAATGAAGAGCTGGTCAGACAGAAGGATGAGGCAGACATGAGGATTGGCGATCTACAGAAGGAGCTGGAGGGCGAGCGTGCTAAGGCAGTGGAGGAGAGGGAGAGCCTTTAGAAGGAGTTGGAAGCAGAGAGAGCCAAGGCGACGACGGAAAATGAGAGCCTTCAGAAGGAGTTGGAGGTAGAGAAGGCTAAGGCTGCTTCTGAAAGGGCGACCCTGCAGAAGGAGCTGGACGAAGAGAGGGCAAAGGCAGCCTCTGAAAGGGCGGCTTACCCCGATCTGTATGTGGCAGCAGTGGATCAGCTCAACGGGTCTGCTGAATTTCAGATGGCAGTGGATGCCGCGGTCGCCAGCAGCTTGGCGAAGGAGGAGTCTGGGGGGGCGGGTCCGTCAAGGGCGACCGCTGGGGGCAAAACTGAAGCAGAAGTTATTGAGAGCTTCCAGCAGTCAGACTTCTACAAACATGAAATGACTGAGTTCTGGGACAGTGGCTGGAAGATGTTCAAACGTAGAGCTGAAGAACTGTTCCCAGACTTAGACCTCAGTAGTGTAACAATCGGTGAGGACGATGTGGCCCAAACCCCCCTGGATGAGGGTATTGAAGAAGAAGACCTCGTCTCCAGTGAGGAAGAATGAGTGAATTGTTTTTGTTTTGTGTGTTTTTTTTTTTTAATTGCTGTAATGAACTTTTGTACAAAGTTGTGAATAAATAAAATTTCAGTTGTGTTTGGCATTTGACTGTTTTTGCTTGTGCGTCTGAAATGAATGAAAACTTGTGATAAACTTGTGATAAAAACTGAATTTAGGAATTCCTCAAGACAGAGGAGGATTGAAGTTGTAATAAAATCAGGAACTCCTCAATGCAGAGTGAAATTGAACTTGTAATAAAATCTCAATGCAAAGTAAAGTTAGTTACTCCTTAATGCAGAGTGAAATTTAAAATGTAATAAAATTACAAGTTTGTGTTTGCCACACTGCTCAAGTAGGTTAGTGGTTTATGGAAGTTTGATTGAGAAGAAAATAACCTGACTTGTAAAGAAGACGTGTAAGAAAGTCTTTGGAATTCGACTGAGCAAAGAGTGGTGTAAAGATTTGGGAGTTGGAATTGTGACTAAGTGTGTCTATTAATTTCCACAAGCATGAAATTTGCATGGGTGGCCTTGACCGAGCCCTGCATGCGTGCTCATTTGGGGCAAAGCTATGATTTACTAACATTGTAGGTAACTGAGTCTGACCCTGAAACTGTGGCGCTCGGTCTGGCTAAGACTTGTTATGCTTAGGCTGACTGAGGCTTGGTCTGGCCGAGTGCTTCATGCCCGGCCTGGCAGAGGCTCTTACTGCGTAGTCTAGCCGAGGCTTCTAGTGCTCAGTCTAGCTGAGGCTTTTAGTGTTCAGTCTGGCTGAGACTTTTAGTGCTCAGTCTGGCTGAGGCTTTTGACGGTCAGACTGGCCGAGGTTTCTGGTGCTCAGTCTGGCTGAGGCTTTTAATGCTCAGTCTGGCTGAGGCTTTTAGTGCTCAGTCTGGCTGAGGTTTTTAACGGTCGGACTGGCCGAGGCTTATGGAGTGATGCTCAGTCTGGCTGAGGCTGTTAATGTTCAGTCTGGCTGAGGCTTTTAGCGCTCAGTCTTGCTGAGGCTTTTGACGGTCGGACTGGCCGAGGCTTCTAGTGCTCAGTCTGGCTGAGACTTTTAATAAGTGCTGCAAATGAGAATGTTATTGAGACAACACACAGGTAGCTAAGATATAGAATTGTTGTCATGGACAGTGTAGTCCAGTCGATCCAAGTTTACATTATGTATCAAAAAGAAAATACAACAACTGAGCAATACAACAGTAGGAACTTATTGAAAGTAGCGCTTCAGGTGTTCAGCGTTCCAGGGGTGGGGGAGGTCTCAACCTTCCATGTCTTGAAGTCCGTAAGTGACCGGGCGTGGTCGGGCTTTTACAACGTAAGGTCCCTCCCATTTGGCTGCCAGTTTACCCTCAGTCAGATTTTTGGTGGCAAGGGTTGCTTCTCTCAAGACAAGGTCCCCTACAGCGAACTCCCTTGGTCGGACTTTGCGGTTGTAGTGTGTTCTCATTTTCTGTTGGTATGAGGCCAGTCTGACAGCAGTGGTTTCTCTGAGTTCTTTGATTAGGTCCAGGTCTGCCCGACGGAGCTCTTCCGTTAGTGCTGGATCCGGATGTAAAACTCTAGGGGTAGGCAGACCGACTTCTATCGGAATAACCGCCTCAGTGCCGTATGTTAAGCGGAAAGGGGTTTCCCCAGTGGGAGTCCGAGCTGTAGTTCGGTAAGCATAGAGTACATTTGGTAGTTCCTCATCCCAAAGCCCCTTAGCAGCTTCTAGCTTGGTTTTGATGATCTTCAGAAGAGAACGGTTGGTGACCTCAACTTGGCCATTGGCTTGGGAATGACCGCGGGAAGAAAAACATGGTTGAATTTGGAGGTCTGCACAGAACTTCCTGTATTTGGCGTTGTCGAATTGTTTGCCGTTGTCGGAGACGATGGCTTGAGGGATGCCAAACCTGCAAACGATCGACTGCCAGATGAACTTGGTTGTGTTCCGCTCGGTAATGGTGGCAAGGGATTCTGCCTCTACTCACTTAGTAAAATAATCAATGGCGACAATGGCAAATTTGGTCTGACCTCGGCCGGTGGGTAAAGGACCAATTAGGTCGATCCCCCATTTGGCGAACGGGTAGGGGCTGCAAAGTGTGATCAATTCAGTAGGAGGAGCATGGGGGATATTGGCAAAACACTGACACTTATCGCATTTGAGTACGAAGTCAGCCACATCTTGGTTGAGAGTAGGCCAGAAATATCCAGTGCGAAGTATCTTGTGGGCTAGAGACCTGCCGCCTGAGTGATTGCCGCAGATACCCTCATGAATTTCTTACATCACATAAGTTGCTTGAGTCGGATTGAGGCACCGCAGATAGGGGCATGAGAAGCCACGTTTGTACAAAATGCCGCTGACGAGGATGTAATTGGACGACCGGGCTCTGACTTTGGCGGCTTGCTGTTGGTCTTTTGGAAGTTCCCCTGTTGTCAGAAATAAAAAGATGTCCGACGCCCAAGGGATGGGCTCATTTTGGAGGAATTGTATTTCGTGTTGATCGGGGCAAATGGTGGGGTGGGATAGGTATTCGAGGGGGATACCACGACTGAGGTCGGACTGGTCTGCGGAAGCCAACTAAGCCATCTCATCGGCCTTAGAGTTTTCCGCCCGAGGAATGTGCTTGATGTGGAAGGTATTGAAGAGGCGAACAAGGGGAAGTGCAATATCCCTGTAAGCCCGCATTATGTCCTCCTTGGCATCGAATTCTCCCGTGATTTGTCTGATGATGAGCTGGGAGTCGCTGAACACTCGAATGTGGCTGACACCAATATCCCTAACCAGGCGAAGACCTGCAATCAATGCCTCATATTCGGCCTCATTGTTACTGGCCTCAAATAGGAAACAGAGAGCGCATTTGAAATAATCACCCTCAGGGGCGGTGAGGATGAGGCTAGCCCCACTACCTTCCCTGTGGGATGATCCATCGACGTTGAGAGTCCAAGAATGAGGGTCTTCTGGCTCGATGGGAGCTGGTGGGGGTGGAGAGGCAGTGGTTGGGGTAGGATTAGTGAATTCCAGGATGAAATCAGCGATGGCTTGCCCCTTAATTGTTGTTCGAGGCCGGTAAGAGATGTCAAACTGGCTGAGTTCCACTGATCATTGCATGAGTCTGCCGGAAAGTTCTGGTTGCTGCATGACCTTCTTCAAGGGTTGGTCGGTAAGGACCACTATGAAGTGGGCCTGGAAGTAAGGACGGAGTCGTCTGGAGGCGGTGACCAAGGCCAAGGATAATTTTTCTAACAGTGGGTAGTTCTGGTCCGCTCCCCTGAGGGCCCGACTGATGTAGTAGACCGGTCGTTGGACAGAGCCGTCTTCCCTGATAAGAGCTGCACTGACAGCGGTGCTTGATACGGCTAGATAGAGGAAGAGGGGCTCGCCCGTGATTGCCTGTGAAAGGAGGGAGGGATTGGCCATGCACTGTTTCAACTGTTGAAAAGCCGCTTTGGATTCAGCCGTCCATTCAAAAGTTTGCCGAAAAACTTTGAAGAATGGTAGGCACTTATCCGTTGCGCGGGAAATGAAGCGGTTGAGAGCTGCAACTCGGCCAGTGAGTCTTTGGACCTCCTTAACTGTTCTGGGTGACTGCATCTCGATCAAGGCCTTAATCTTTTCAGGGTTAGCTTCAATGCCCCGCTGACTGACCATAAAACCCAAAAACTTCCCAGATTCTACGCCGAAGGCGCACTTCTCTAGGTTGAGCTTCATTTGGTACTTGCGTAGGGTGGCGAAGGTTTCTCGCAGGTCGGTCAGATGATCAGTGGAGAGTTTGCTCTTGACCAGCATGTCGTCGACATATACTTCCATATTCCGACCTATCTGGTGATAGAAAACAACATTGACCAATCGTTGGTAGGTGGCCCCAGTGTTCTTCAATCCGAATGGCATCACACGGTAGTGGTAGGTACCTCGGTCAGTAATAAAGGATGTATGTTCCCGATCAGACGGGTGCATCAGGATTTGGTTGTAACTAGAGAAAGCATCCATGAAGCTGACCATTTGATGACCGGCCGTGGCGTCGACCAACAGATCTATGCGGGGAAGAGGATAGCTGTCTTTGGGGCAAACTCGGTTCAGGTCAGAGTAATCGACACAAAGTCGTCATTTGCCATTGTTCTTGCGGATTAGGACCACGTTTGACAACCATTTAGGGTAGTCCACGTTTTTGATGAATTGGGCCTCAAGGAGCTTGTCAACCTCTGCGGCTATAAGAGTATTGCGCTCTGGATGAAAGATGCGCTGCTTCTGGCGGTGAGGTCGGAAATGGGGTTCGATGCTGAGGCGGTGAGTTATGAAAGAGGGATCAATGCCCGGCATGTTTGAATGGGTCCAGGCGAATACATCATTGTGTTCGATCAGAAGGGCGGCAAGGTCGGCCTTAGCTTGGGGGGATAGTTGGCTGCCGATCTTGGCGGTTTTCATTGGGTTGGTGGGATCGATGGAAATCTCAACGAGCTCCTCTACCCGTTCTCCTCTGACCAACTCGTCCTCATCTCGGACGTCAAGTCCTTCAATGATCATGGCCTCCTTCAGCTTGACTTCCTTGAGTGAGGCGACATAACATTCCCTGGCTACGGTCTACTCCCTCCTTACTGTCCCGACGCCCAGGTCGGTAGGGAACTTTATGGCGAGGTGGTAAGTTAAAGTGATGGCTTGGAAAGCATTGAGGGCGGTGCGACCAAGGATGATGTTGTAGGCAGAGGGACAGTCGACCACAAGGAAAGTAAGCAACTTCGTAGTTTGCCGTGGGTATTCGCCGATGGTAATGGGGAGATTGATGGAGCCAATGGAGGTCACCCGGTCGCCAGTGAAACCGACCAAAAGGGTTTGGAGGTGAGACAGACTTTCCTCCCCAATCTTGAGCTGGCAGAAACAGTTGAGGAATATGATGTCTGAAGAACTGCCGTTGTCGATGAAAACCCGTCTGACCTTATAGTTGGAGAGGAGGGCAGAAATGACGAGAGGGTCATCATGAGGATAACGGATGCCTGTACAGTCGGCGTCCGTGAAGGTGATGGGCTCTGTCCACTGCTTGGGCTGTTTGGAGGGTCGATCTACCGTGGCAACTGCTTTGTCTGAGCCTTGCCTTATCTTTCTGAGTTTGGCCCTTTGAGCTGAGCGGGATGGTCCCCCACAAGCAAGGCCACCTGAAATGACTCAGATTTCACCAACTGGCGGAGGGGGATTACTTGGCGGCCAAGGCCGTTGTGAAGGGCGATCATGGCCTTGGTTAGGTTGGGCTAGCTGCCGGGGTGGGGTGCGCCGGCGGTTGTTTCTGAAGGGCTCGGTTCTTTGCCTCTGCTATGGGCGGGTGTCTGTGAAGCGGCTTAGACGCCCTTGACATATTAGGGTCTCGACCTGATCCTTGAGGTTGATGCAGTCATCAGTGTTATGGCCATGGTCCTGGTGGAAACGACAATATTTGGACTGGTCTTTCTGATTGGAAGGGGTCCGTGAAGGTAGGGGCCATTTGAGGGGGTAGTCTCGTTGGATCTGGTTGAGGACTTGTTCCATGGAAGAATTAAGGAGGGTGTACCGCTCGAACCGACCGGGCGGTCAGGCTGGTGCCGACCGGTCAGCGCGGGGAGGTCGGTCTGTATAGTGGGGTGTTTGGCTATTATATTGGGTGTTTCTGGGTTCTGAGTCTTTTCTCTTTTCTCTGGGGGTCAGGTTTTTAGCTATTGGATCCTACCGAGCAGCTAATGAATTTTCGACATTCATGTATTTCTAGGCTTTGGAGAGTAGGGCTGCCATGGAGGTCGGGGGGTTTTTGGAGAGGGAGAAGAGGAAATCGGACGATCGTAGCCTGGTCATGAAAGCCGTGAGGATGACCTTGTCATCGTTTTTCGCTACTTGCAGGGCTTCGGTGTTGAAGCGGGTAACGAAACTGCGCAGCAACTCCCCCTCGGTCTGACGGATGTTGAGAAGTTGGGTTGCCGGGTGGCGTTGGTGCTGGGCTCCAATGAAATGGCTAAGAAAGGAGTCGCTGAGGTGCTGGAAAGTGGAGATAGAGTCTGTTAGTAATTGGTTGAACCACAGTCGAGCTGACCCCTTCAATGTCACGGGGAAAGCCCGACACATGATCTCGTCAGGGAAGGCATGGAGGATCATGAGGGTTCGGTAGGTCTCTAGATGGTCGACTGGGTTCGTCGTACCGTCAAAAGAGTCGATGGTGGGCATCTTGAACTTAGCGGGCAGAGGTTTGTCCCAGATGAAAGCAACAAATGGTGAGTTTGCCGTGGTAGAGGGTTTATGCTGAATGTTCTGCATGACCCCTTGGAGTTGGAGCTTCATTGCTCGGAGTTCAGCGTCCCAGAGGGGAATGTTGTCATCATGGTCAGTCAATGGAGGCTGGACACTGCTGGCTTCCCCTTCAGGGGCTGGTACCACGACCGATGGGCGTGGGGGTGGAGGTGGTAGATTTATATGTGGAGGAGGAGGTTGTAAGCCTTCCAAGTTGGGTGGATAGGGTTGCGGAACAGTATGGCTCGGGGTTCTTTCTTTGGTTGGGTGGAATATCTGGAGGTGGTGGAGGAGGCATCGGAAGGTTTCTTTGGAGTAAAGCATTTATCAGGGCCTGGTTTTGCTCGGCCATGCGGTTAATGCTGTTGGTAAGCTCGATAAAATACTGCGGTAGGTTGTTTGGGTTGGGGGGGTCGGCCTGACGGTCGACAGCATTATTGTGAGAAGCCATGGATCTAGTCGTGACCATACACTTTGATGGGTAGAAGGAAAAGGTTGTTGGGATAGGGTCTCCGGCGACAATGAGCACAACTGGCACGCGGAGCAAAATCTATTCCCACAGATGGCGCCAACTGATGGTACAGTTTGTTTCAGTGAATGGGCCAGACAGGTCCAAGCTCCTCAATGCCCACGTCCGAAGGATCAAGCCCACCAAATAACCTGCAAACAAGTCCAACGGGGAACGGGGTAGTCCCCCAGTGAACCCTCCGACGAGCAAGTTAAAAAGAGGAGTAGGGTGTAGGGAGGGATTAGAGATAGAAAGTTTAATCTTCTTCTTGTCTTCAACGCTTGCTTATATCCTTTGGTAATCATTTCGCTGTCCCTTCCGACCTGCCCTCCTCGCCGAAAGTCTATGCTGTAACTTACCTTGTTCAGGGTAAGGGGGTCCTGTTCCGACGGGGAGGTGTTGTCGTAATAAATGCTGTGATGGGCTGCATTAATGGTGATGTGCAGTGACAATAACTTTGCAGATCTTTGTCTGCTGATGTGGCTCGTCCTTCGCCTGCCATGTGTCTGAATGTCATTAGCTCTTTATGCCATGTTGGATTCCAGCTGTTCTGGACCTCACCAGCTGGATTATGTATTGGGCTCCAAGTGATGGACTTGGGTTGTTTATAGTGATTCATGACCTTTGTGGACTTGTACACGTCAGATGTGATATCCAAATTCAAAACTCGTACTAACGAAAATAAAAAAGGAGAGAAGTGTTCTACGTCACTTTCTATTGATTATTACTGTTAATATAGATATTTATAAATAGTTTTATTGTTTAAAAATAATTATTAAAATTTAATTAAAATTTTAAAAAAATATTATATATTTTAATGATATAAATGATCTCAAGGTTTCATATATTTTTCATTTTAAAATCTAGTATTTCAATTTTGATAAATTAAACTTTAAAGTTTTATCCATATTTTAATGTATCCCCTCCGTTCATCTCCATATGTATAAAGTAATGAAGGGGATTTAAAGTAAAAAATACTGGGATTTAAAAGTGAAAATGCGTGAAATCTCGAAATTTTTTTGTGTAATTAATCATTTTTTAAAATTAAAATCACTAAAAATAAAAAAAGTTAATTACAAAATAAATCCTAAGGTTTCACATATTTTTCACTTTGAATCCCTTTATTTACCTTAGACGGAGATGGACGGAAGAGGCATATTGAAACGTGAATGAAATTTTAAAATTTAATTTATCGAAATTAAAATATTAGAGTTTAAAATGTAAAATGCGTGAAACTTTAAGGGTTTTTTTTTTTTTTTATATATATAATTAGCCAAAAAAAAAAAAAACAAAAAACATTCATTACTTTCTGTATTTCCGGTGGGTTGTTGAGGCAGCCTAAGCCTTCAATGCTTTCTTTGTTCCTGACTAATACCACCCCCATCACACTTTTCAACAAAGCCTTTGTTTGGGAAGTGGGTTGATTTTTTGGCTTTTTAATTTTTTTAACTATTTTAGTTTGGGTTAAAAAGTTTGATTTGGGAAAGACTTTTTGACATTTTAGTTTTTTTGATTTTTTTTTTTTGTAAGAGAATAGTGTAATGATTATGGGTTGGATGTGATGTTTTGTTTGTTACGGCTGAAATAACTTATTTTGTCTTTTGTGGCTTAAATAACCAAAAAAGCTCTTGCCAAATGGAGCCAAAATTTCTTTAATAAAAACAAAACCAAAAAATCAAATTTAAAAAAGAAAAAATAATAATAATAATAAATGAAAGAGTAAACTAGACTTGCGGGTGCTCGCGAATCGGATTAGTCTAATAATTTTCTCTGTCATTTGTCTTAGGTGAATTGAGAAAAATCAATCCACATCTAACGGATGCAAATTAAGTGGGTCATGCGGATTGGTAGGTGAATGCAAATTGGTTTGGGAGTTTAAACTTTATTGTTTTGAACTTTTGTTCAAATTATTTTTCATTAATTTTTTACTAGTTTGAGTCTAAAATTTTTTATTGTTCATTTTTTATAGGGTAATGTTAGAGATACTAAATTTTCTATTAAATAAATAATTAAATGTCTCATATGTATGTGGGGCTTTTTATGAACTCCACAACATATAAGATATTTGATCATTTATTTGGTTTAAAAATTTAAAACTTCTAGCATTTTCTTTTTTTATAGTAAAAATAAATATCTAATTTTCATATTTCATAAATAACAAATATAATTATTAAAAAAATATTTTTTTAACACATAACATAAAAATATAACTTCATTGTAGATCAGATTGAGTCAAGTAACCTTCCATTTATCATCTATCTAAACTTAGATGAATTTTAAAAAAGAGCTCCGATTGAGAGCTCGAATTAGGCGGGCTCGAATGCCCCGAATTCCATTATTATTATTATTATTATTATTATTATTATTATTATTATTTTTATTTTTATTATTATTTTTTTTTTTTCCAGTAGAACCAGGAAGAGGCGGAGGCGAGAGGGAGGGGGAGGGGGAGGGGGGAGGGTGAGGGGGACTGGAGGGGGCCATATCAACCGGGCGGAGCAGAGGCGGAGGCGAGGCAGAGAAGGGGCCGGAGCTGACGATCGCGGTGCTGCGACGATCGCGGTGGTCGGCCGGAGCTGAAGATCGCGGTGCTGCGACGATCGCGGTGGTCGACGATCGGCGGCGGCGAGGCACAGGAGGGGGCCTCTCTTCCTCTCTCTTTCTCCCTCTCTCTTCCTCTTTTCTCTTTCTCTCCCTCTCCCTCTCTGGTTCTTTGGTTCAGTCCGAAAATGGAAGAAGAAGGAAAAAAAAAAAAAATTAAATTATAAAACGACTTCGTTTCAAAGATTCAAGGCATTCGGGGCCAAGATTTTCGAGTCACAAATCTTTTCTCTTTAAAAAAATACATCTACATGTCAGGCCATTGAAACCATCAAGCTATTCAATTTGGCGGATCGGGTCCATACTTACCCACCCCTAACTAGTCAAACGCTTCCGTATGAAAAAGTCCACACACACACACTCTCCTCTCTCTCTCTCTCTCTCTCTCTCTCTCTAGCTTTTGGATAACCGCGTGCCTATAAATTGGAGATTCCTTGCTGGTTTTTTGCTAACTCCATCCTTAGACCTTAGAAACCATACCTGAGCTCGCTCTCTATCTATCTATCTATCTATCTATCTCTCTCTCTCTCTGTCTCTCTCTCTCTGTGTTCTTGAATTGTGATAACTAACCGTGAGAGATGGCTGAGGTTTCAACAGGAGTAAATGGAGTGACTTTAGATATAAAAGATGGTGATCATCATATGAATCACAACAACCTCCCTCCCAAAACCAATCAAGACTCTGATTGCATCATCTCTATACCTTTCATCCAAAAGGTTAGTCTCTCTCTCTCTCTCTCTCTCTCTCTCTCTCTATGTCTTTACTTTTATCTTATTAGTAATAACCCCTGTTTGGTCGCTAAGAAACTCACAGAAGAAAAAAAAAATGAAAAATAGAAGTAAAGTTCTGTTGTTTTAATTTCGGAAACAACAGAACTCAACATGGTAAACTAGAAAGTTTCTTTCTGTTGATCCAAAGAGGATAGCAACAAGTTTGTCTTTTCTTTTTCTTTTTTTTTAATTTTCCGTGCCTTCATTTTCTCACCAACCAAACTAGGATTAATGGATTCCATTCCATCTAATTTCTCATACCCATTAATAGAACTCATCAAATTCCTCAAAATTCAATACCAGTGATTGTCACATATATCCAATCAACCAAAAAATGAGTATGGAAAGGTAAAAATGACTATTCTTGCCATTTGTACAAAGGTCTAAAGAAAATAACTCCTGAATTGATGGGTGAATAGGATTTGGAAAACAGTAACACAGACTTACTGTTCCAGATTTGGGTCAAGAATGAAGTATGTGATGATGATTGAAAATGTGTATTGTGGGGTCTATATGTAGAATGAATCTAAACTAAACATTAGTGTTATTGGATAAATTTTTCTGAGTTTGTACTATTACTCTTTGAAAAATGCTATCAATGAGTTCAAGTGCAAAGATGGTTCAATACAGAATGAAGATACAATGTCTAATAATAAAGAGTAGGTCCTACGTACGAGTCTCACATCATGTGGGTTGTATCACTTGTAAAACATTTATGTCTTATTTTATATTTTATGTGTTCCTAACATTGCTGAATTATTTTTTCTTTATAATTTATGTAATGTGTAGATCGTATCACTTGTAAGATATTTGTGTCTCATTTTATATTTTATATATGTTCTCAACATTGTTGAAATATTATTTCTTTATGATTTATATAATGTGCCAGTGACATTTTTTATATCAAGAAATATTTTGATAAATTTTTCATTTAAAGTGATAGCTCGCGGCTCGCAGCTCTCACTTCATTTTATTTATATTTTTTAGTCGAGAGTTGGACTTCAAGTCGGAGTGATGGAAGCATTTCTGTAAATTAATTATTCAACCCAATACTTAATAGATTAATGGGTAGGTAAAATTTAAAATTTTGATTTACAAAAAAATGCCTAGGTGGCACAATCTACAAGGTTGGTTTCGTCGGAGGATGTATTATTTTAATAATTTTTAACGTTGTATAAAAAAATATGCCAAAAAATTTAAAAAAAATGATATGACAATTTATAGTGATTTTTTGACTAAAATATTTAACCTCAAAACAAAGAAGTTATTTCTATATTTTTAATATGATTTTTGTTGAATTTACAGGTGATTGCAGAAGTGCTAGGTACCTACTTTTTAATATTTGCTGGTTGCGCCGCGGCGGTGGTAGACTTAGACTCGAACAATGCGGTGAGCCACGCTGGAGTATCAATTGTGTGGGGTCTGGTGGTGATGGTTATGGTTTACTCAGTCGGACACATCTCTGGTGCCCATTTTAACCCTGCTGTCACCATTGCTTTTGCTACTTGCAAGAGGTTTCCTTGGAAACAGGTAAATTTCACATTTACCACTTCCTCTTTCTTCAAAATTGGTAAACTACACTAACCAATTTTCTCGGGGTCGGAATTTTCTGTTTCAAAAAAGCCGCATCTGTCCTTTGATTTTAAAGAAAATCAAATCGAATGACTGTAAATGCATGAGACAGGATAGAAATACCTTTTTGAGACTAAAGACTTTCGAGTGGTTGAACTAATGCGGGGTCTGGAATTGAAATAAACATTGAAAAAGTCTAAAATTAAACACAGAATGAACACAAATTTCTCGTAAGAGGTGAGATACACATGATGTGGGACCCATATATGGAACCCACCTTTTGTGAGACAACTATGTTCATTCTATGTTTAGTTTTCTACGTTCCTAGCACTACTGGATGAAAATTAGTGGGTGAAATAGTAATTTGACCATAATATTCTTTCTCAATTTGTCTATGAATTTTCCATCTAAGTCTTTGTGACTATATGTTGTGAATGAGAAAATTACTAATGAAACTTGAAATGTATGTAATTGGAATTCAGATTTCATGTCATAAATGAAATGGACATCTCTATTTTATAATTAATGGCCAGGAAATATCCACATAAACAGATGTGTTTTAAATTCTAAAAATGTTAGAATAGGTTTTAAAACTCACAATAATTTCTGCCTTTTTATATATTTATTTATTTATTAGATTGCTAGTCACAATTAATTTTTCTTATAGTGAATTTTTTTGATATAATTAACCCTATTTATTTTTGGTTGCTAGGTACCGGCTTATTTAGCGGCACAAATCCTTGGATCAACCCTAGCAAGTGGAACCCTTCGATTAATTTTTAGCGGGACACAAAATCACTTTGCCGGAACACTTCCCACCGGCTCCGACTTGCAATCTTTCGTGTTAGAATTCGTAATCACATTCTACCTCATGTTTGTCATATCTGGTGTTGCGACTGATAACCGAGCGGTTAGTTCTATTCCTTCACTTAATTGGTTCAAATTAAAATAAATTTTTTTCACAAAATGAAAGAAGTTATTTTAGAAGGGCCCATCAGGGCTTAATCAACAACTGCCCCAAGTGTCGATTTTAAGCCAATAGCATTGTTTATTATAATAAGAATAAGTCCACAAATACGTAAATCGATCATAAACAGCACACATAACGTATATGGATAGATAAGATTTTTCAAAAGTAAATTTCACTAAAAAACTTGTAAAATTTTATTTATTTTTATGATATGATAGCATAGGGGTTGGGTGGCTATGATGTCAACCCATTACCTTCTTAGTCTAAAATGTTGTGTCATATATTTAATCAAACTGATTAATATACGCCAAAGATGTCCAAATTATGATATAATATTAGATTAGATTAGAAAAGTATACAAGAAGAGAGTGACAATTTCGAATCTTTTTATTTTTATCTGGATTGGTGCAATGATTTGGACTATAATACATCATCAGTTGATAATGACTTTTGTTTTATTGCTTTTGTCAAATTAATGCACAGATTGGGGAGCTTGCTGGGCTAGCTGTTGGATCTACAATTTTGCTCAACGTGATGTTTGCAGGGTATCTTTTTTTGTTCTCTTTCTCTTTCTTATGCCATTTTTTATTAGATAAGTTGGTGTCACCTACCATTGTCCTAATTTCAAAACATAGATTGTTAAGTTGAGACAAATAATTGGGTTAAGTCCAAGGGATGACATATTGGGTTTTCGGATTTTCCTTTACTCACCTTATTCTATCTTCTCTAGCTTCAATTATATTTATTAAATCTCTTTATATGAATATATATAATTTAATATTCTCAAATGTAGTAAGTCTATAACATCAAAATATTATACTTAGCACTCACTCTCACTTTTTTATTTCTCACTTTCCATTTTTGAACTTTCATCAATTAACAGTCATTATTTGTAATATATCATACTATCTCCTACTTTTATTAATATCAACATTCTTATAGTTACAAAATTGTCTAACCCCTTGTATGATTTGGGTCGAGATAGGGCACTGCAAACCCGTCGCCACCCAGTCATCATCTCTAGTAGTCCCTAACTATCATGTAGGATTTTGGTTATGACATATAAGCAACCATCTCAGCAAATGTAGACCCAAGGTCTTACATTGGCTTAATTTCCAAGAAGATAGGTCCTAACAAATGTAGGATCTTGAATTCACATTTACTGAAATGATTGTTCGTAGTCAAAATCAAAATTCACATAGTTATATTAAACCAATATTGCTAATACTCATGAGGCCAAACCCTTTGTTCAAAACCTCTCCCCTCTTGCTATTCCAATGTCTCTCTTTATCACACGATCTCTTTGATACAATCGTGTTGTGAAAAAGAGCTTTGGGGTATAAAAAAACAAGAGAGATCCAACAAAGTCTCTATCACACAATCTCTTTGATACAATCATGTGGTGAAAAAGGGCCTTGAGGTAGAAAACAGGAGAGATCCGAACAGAGAATCTGTACCAACACTCACTTAGTTGACTTTTGTCGTTGACAGGCCAATATCAGGAGCATCAATGAATCCAGCAAGGAGTTTGGGGCCAGCAATAGTGTCAGGCCAGTACAAGGGCATATGGATATACTTGGTGGCACCAACTTGTGGGGCTATAGCAGGTGCCTGGGTCTACAATATTATACGGTTCACTGACAAGCCGTTGAGGGAAATCACAACTACTGGGTCTTTCCTCAAGGGCTTAGGACTCAGTCGTAGTGGTTCTAACTGAGTCTCTAAAACAAAGTTCCATATATATGTGTGTTACCTTTTTTCTACATTTTATACTGATAGGAAACTTGTAATGGAAATCAGATCACATATATATATAGTGCTTGTTCGTTTCCATAATAGAATGTCGCATTGGTCATGAACGGAAAATATATTTGTCGCATTGGTCACGAAATGAAAATGATATTGAAGTTCACTTGTTAAATCCATTTCTAAGACCCACAATGCGTAAAAGAGATGATTGAAGCATCTCCATGTTAAGGGAGTTGTAATGTCAAGAGTTAGACAGATTGGAGTAATATTGTGTGTTTTGGAACTTCAATAGAGCTGTTAAAATCTTTACTTTTTTTTTACCCTAGTGATAAGCTTACAATCAAAAGCACAAGTTAAAAGTACTTTTTTATCAATTTTTGAAAAATTAAATTTTTTTTTTTTTCAGTTGACTCAAACTATAAATAAAAATTACACTAAACATCCTAACACATACTTCTAAAATAAATAAAACTATAAATAAGATCATAAGTTGTACTAAATAACATCACTGTATCAGATTTTAAAACTCTTGTTTCTCCAAAAGGAGAGAGAGAAGTCAAGAGGCATGATCGGCGTTACAGGGAGGGAGAGAGGGAGAGAGAGAGAGAGAGAGAGGGGCCTGACACAAATAAATTACATTAAAATGGGTCCTATTACTTTTAACACGTTTAAACTAAGCACCAATTCAATACCTAAATTAATAAAAATTAACACAAAATTCAGTACCTTCTACATTATCTACCTATACTATTATGTAATGTCAACATCTCAATTGATGTGAACGAAGTTATGTTACGTTTTTCACATACCTAAACTACCCCTACACCTGATCAAATAACTACCCATCACTCTGAGCAAACCGTTGGTAGCATGAGTGGTAGAATAACAAAAAGTGGTATTGAACATTGATAGTTACTCAAATCTTTTTGTTAAAGTTTGAACAAAACTAAAAAGGTAACAATATTATCGGTTGTGCCAACAGCGGCTAGTTTTATCCTATGTCCACTATCAGTTAGCGAATTTTAATATTTTCACTGGAGATGCTCTCAAAACTTGTACAGAGAAGCAATCATATGTAAACTCATATATGGAACTATCAAAATTTTCTCTTGATAAATAGAACTTCATCAGCAAGAGACCAGAGATACAATGGGGAGAGTTCAACAAGCAATCAACAGACACGTAAAACAGCAGAAAAACTAGGAACAGAGAGACATACCAAAACAAGAGAAACAAGGTCACAAACAGAGCTTTAAAGCCACCAGAGAATAACAGCAGATAGAAACCCTCTCCATGTTAGTTGCCAAGTTCAAGACAGGTCAAGCTGTTTAACAGTGCACTCCAGGCAAGATTATGGGCAGGCTTGACGACATCCTGTGGCATTCTGGTGATTCTGTAACAAAAAATAAAGAAAAAAAAAACACTAAATTCTGAATATCTATGAGGATGTTCTGGAGCAGGGACTGATCTGCAAAACAAATTTCTTGCTTCCCTTCAATCTGCAAAACCGCATTGAGACAGTAAGATGATAAATGACATTACAACCATTGCCCATTTAATAGCGAGATGAACCGTCTGTCTGCCACGAGCTCTGTATCGAGCAGCAAAGAGAATAAACATGAGCTGGAAATAACTATCAATTAAAGTGTCATCTGCTTAATTGGCAACAAACCCCACCCCACCCCACATGGTAGTATACTCTACATTATGACATCCTTTGTAAGGATAAGGTAGGCATCAACAATAAATTTGTTTGGAAAACAGTTTTTAAAAATAGTTTTTGAAAAAAATTTCTGGAAAGGACTTACTTTTTAAGAAATATCTAAAAGTTGTTTCCGCTGTGTCAGAAATTGTTTTCGCACAGAAAGAGAAAATGATAGGTGCTTTTGAATTTTTTAATGATTTTGTTTCTGAAAAAAAAAAAAACGAAAACACAACCAAACAAACCCATGTTATCAGAAATGCACTCAGGTAGCCACCACCAAAGGTATATTCACAAGCCAACTTCAGGGACAAAAATTACAAGCTGAGTTAAATTTCTTCTTAGTATTTGGAATATACAATGATTATGATTATTGATAACATCTAACAAATTAGTTGCACATATAAAACAATTAAGGGAACGCATATAACAAATTAGTTGCACATATAAAACAATTGTGGAACATCTAAGTTTGAAATACCATACCAAATACAATAAAATAAAAAGGAGACATAAATCGCCAAGTGCAGCTACGCGATTTCAAATCATTACTTCTGTTATTTGCCAAATCCGCAGAAGGTATAGTCTCTGCTATCTTTCAGCCGGGCGATTGTTTTGCGGAGCGCTATTGTTGGCAGGACTATCTCTTGGCCTTCCACTAGGCATAATAATAGGTCTACAACAGAGTAGCATAAACAACAACTCCATTGTGAACACCGTCATGCCAATCCATATAAATACTGTTTTCTTCCAATGCCATATAATTCTTTTCAGTAGAGGAAGTTCTGACTCGAGGGTTAAAGATGCATCATATATTTCAGGAACACCAGCGCCAGGCCGAAATTCTGCTCTTTGTTCGATCATCACCCTTAAACAGGCAGTGGGTAAATCTCCTTCAGTAAAACCTCCAAATTTTACATTGAGAGTCTGGGATTCTGATGAATAGCCAGTGACAAGAGGAGCAATTTTAAGGAAAGTCAACAGAAGGCGGATAGGCTGGCTCACGAATCGCAACATGCACGAATGTCTTGAGCTTGCAAGGACTTTATTGCTAGCAGACAGGAAGTCTACCCTGACCTTCATGGGGAAAATGAGTTGATGTCAATTTAAATATTACTACTAAAACTGATACATTATTTATGAACTTACAAATTTAAAAGCTAGTGCACAGCATTTGGAAACCACAGAGAAACAAATAAATTCTGAAAGAAATTAGGCAGAAAAAATAAAAACGAAAAAGAAGATACCATATAGTAAGAAGCAAAATTTAGCACAAGCTCTACGCAACACAGAACTAGTGCAATCTAATCATCCAGGTGTCTTAATGATTTTCAGTAACATGTCTCTCTTCTCTAATCAAAACAAAATTATTGGTCGATCGCACACCCCCAAAAAAACACAAGAAATCAGTATTTGAGTCATAATCATCAAGTACTATTCTAACATTGTAGCAACATCTTTTGTCAGAAACTATGACACAAAAAGGTTGAATTTCCTGACTAATTTCTGAATGTCGAACAGTAACCCTCGCTGTTATGAAAAATTCATGTTTCATGCATAATTGAAAATCTTTCTGATTATTAGCTAGTGTTTCTCCTGGCTCCTTCTTTCTCTCCCTAGCATACAGCATAAGACAGAAATCCGCAATTTGAAATGATGCCTTACAATTCGGTAAGATGCAACGCAGCATGAACTGTTTGATTAGCATATGTGCACATGTTAAAAGGGATGAATAGACGGTCAACAATCCTTTGCAGAAAATGCAAGCACATAGATTGCACTCATTAATCCATTATAGTCCTAACTAAGACACATTCTTAATTGTTCCAAGAAATGTTCTGTATAAAACACATTAACTATGTATGAGGTAATACATAGTAACCAAATCCAACTAAACTCTAGCACAATCCATTCAACATTTCATCAAACAAAAAGGTCGTCAATATCTTGTGATTGATGATACAATTCAATGCATTCAAACGTACATTCTATGGTACATGGACTAAGGTACAGGTGTTGGGTGTTAGGTGCGGGTGCGGGTGCGGGTGCGGGTCTGGGTCTAGAGGTCAGACCTATCAAATCTCAAATTTAAAGGAACGTGGACTCAACAAAAAAAAAGTGACATTTTTTATATTTTTAATCTATTATGTGAGATAAAATGATATTATATGTAAAATATTGGCCTAATAACCTTGAGGTTATGGATTCAAGTCTCAGGGCAACCACTTTATGCATTATGCATTATGTAAAGGTTAGATATATACTCAATCTTTCTCCTCTCAAATACACATTAATGTGTGCTATGTGGGCGTTGTTTTTATGTAACATATAGTGCCAAAAAGACATTTGGCTCATTTTATGGTAATTATACAACTATATATATATAACAATATTGTTAAATACAAATATCTAAGAAGTGTCCGATTGAAAGTATCAGACACATAACCCACACCTTTGTCCAAGTGTCGAGCATGAAACATGGATATTTGGTTTATTTTGAAAAATCCATGTAACATAGGATGCATTGATATGTACACTAATATGTATGTTGTGTTAACTGCATTTTACAACACAAATGTGATACATGATATGGTATTCAATACACGATACATGTGATACTTGGATTCCTTATTTTTTTTAATATTTGTATAAAAGGTTTACTAAGTTGTATTTAACCCCCAAAAAAATGTATAAAAGTTTTACTAAGATGGAAAGCAAATGTTACTTCAACTTTGGCCTACGTAACTTCCTCACAAATTAACTTTCTCAATATTGAGAATCTTAAATCAATTGATTTATGTCACACGAAGCCTAATCATATTTTAGATGTTGTATTAAAGTTTCCCATGTTGTAACTAGAAATTGAAATTTAATGAATTTTTAACACATTAGAAATACTTAATGGTTTTTTCTCTCCACCTTTTCTTATTCATTTCTTTCCTTCTAGTATACTGGTATGGGGACTAGACCAACACCATCACGTTCACGTACTCATTCGTGAGTTAGTTTTAGAAAGACTTATGTGTAAATCCTAATAGGTGGACTTATTGTCCAATAGGTCATATTATAATTAATGGCGTTTTTCATCAAACACTATAAAAAAACGTCACTAATTGTTAATTTTCAGCAACAGTTTAAAAAAATCGTCACAAACTGAGTCACTAATTTTCAACTTTCAGTGACAGTTTGAAAAATTCATCACAAAAAAAATTGTTAATTGTAAGTTTAGCGACAATTTATAAAAACCGTGACAAAAAAATCACTAATTGTCAATTTTTAGTAACATGCAAAAAATCATCACAAAAATTATTTTTAGTGACAATTTTACTAGGACTTGATGGAAATTAAGTCCAACTATTATGACCTATTGGTAGTTTATCCTTAATTTAAGACGTATACAATACCATTCAGCCATCTTTGCCATAAAATGATGAAAAATGGAAATTGAGACTTGAATTTTGATATGTCACTCAATTGTAGGTACTTTTGCTTCATAGTAAGTATAGACAAGAAACTTCTGAAATTTATTTTTCGTTAAGATTAAATGTCATATCTTTCTTTTACAGGTAAATTTCAATGACCTCTCCTGAAGTTTAATGAAATTACAGAAACCTCCCCTGAGATTTGTGAAATAACAAAAACCTCCTTTAGGTTCACTTTTGAGTTTCACTTTCCTCCTTTTTGTTAGTTCACCCATATTTTATGTATGTAGATATCCTTGACACGCATAAGCAAATGACAAAACTATCTGTCTCTTCCCTTACATACCCACCACCACCGACAAAACCCATCTTCCCCCTCCAAAACCCTTTCCACATAACGTCAAATCAAGACCTTCCTACCTCACTACCTGTAAAATCAAAGAAAATACATATATATAAGTTGTTACTAACCATCTAAAAAATAAATAAAAATTGTTACTAGACTTGTACAGTATTATTGCCCCACAAATTTATTCCATTTTTCAACTCTCACATTCTACATTTAGTGGAATACCATCACTTATTTTAACCAATCCATCTTATCTCCTTATCACAATGTGCATATGTATCACAGCTAACTCATTTTTGTGCAAAACTACCACTCTTATTCCTTCTCGGTTTCCCTCTTTCTACCAATAAATAAATATATATATATATATAAGCATATGTACAAAAGTTGACCCACCATTATCACCATGTATCTTGCAACCAAACTCCTTCATCTCCCATGTTTTCTCCTCCACTGTGCATAATCACTACCACTGAGGGAAGTTGTGAAAAAGGCTGCAATTTCTCTCTCTAAAAGCTCTCTTTATCTGGCTGCATTTTCTCTCTCCAAATGCTCCCTTTAGAGCCTGCATCAACACATTACTACGCCAATCCACCCCACAAACCCATTGCCCACTACCACCACCTAAATCTACCTGCCACTGCCGGGGTGATTGATGCACCACCACCGCAAGCCGCAAGCCCAATCTCCTCCCAGCCAAAAAATCCTCTCTCTCTCTCTCTCTCTCTCTCTCTCTCTCCATAAACCCCAACCCAATCTCTTTCTCTTGCAATAATTTTTCAAACCCATGTTAATATGGGGTTTCTTGAAACAGTTTTCATTGAAGAGTGGTTTGGCCAGTTGAGCTTTGGCGCGAAGGGCTGGTGGTTTGAGCCTGAAATTGTGGGCATGGGATGGGTGATAATTTGAGGTGATGGTGGAAATTTACACAGAAATTTGATAGAGAAAGTGATTATGGAAGAGTGGATTTGGGTGTGGTTGGGTTCCTAATAAGAGTATGTGGTCTTGTGTGTGGTCAAGGTCAAAAATGTAAAAACAACTCTATGTCAACAGTGTTAGGAAGATAACATTGACAAGGGAGGTATATGTTATTTCAAAAACCTCAAGGAAGGTTTCTGTAATTGTCATAAACCTCAAGGGAGGTTGGTGTAATTTACCCTTCTTTTACTTATATATTTATGTTCACTCTTCGTCTTATGTGTATCTGAGTATCTATGCATGAATTCCTTTGCCTCTAAGGCTCTGACATCATACTTCAAATTGTTGATCCAATGCTTCATTCTTGAAAGATATTTGTGTTTTTTTTATGGATATAGTTATTTTTTTAACCTATTTCTACACTAGTTTAAAAATCTTACAATTTGCAGTATGATACCATTCACCATTTAGTAAAATAGAAAAACTATACATGATACACATCACAGTACATATGTTAAGCAAATTTAAATCAATCAATCCAAAAACATACCTGAAATATCCCAAGCTTTCTATTGTAATCCGACTCCGGCAATGTCAATGAAACCGTGACTTGCAATTTGTGTTTTAGAGGTATAACCCGTTGACCCCCAAGGTTCTCAACTTCACTCTTTTCTCTATAAGTCACACCATAAGGCTCACCAGGGCAAGACATGATCTTAACAAATGTAACTGGACTACTCTTCGTGTAATCAAAAGTCAGTGTCTCCTTCATCTGAATAGGCTCCTCCACCAAACTGCTCATAAGAAAACCACTAACTACAAATGCTGACACCAACAAACTAACCAAAACAAAACATACATAAGTAGCCCACAGAAACCCCCAACCGAACCGCAAAGCCAATTTCCAAATAGATTTGTGTTCCTTCAACCATTCGTATATAAATGGCGTAACATTATCGCATACAACACCCCATATTCTCAACAACCTACCCGTCAAATACTCTTTTCCGCGACTTACAGCTTGAAAGGGATCAATCACAAACATATATGAACAATAAAGAAACCATATTGGAAATGTGAAAAAACTAACCAACAAGCTTATTTGAAACCCAATTGCTTTGATCACAAATCCAGCTAAAACAAAAAGGAAATTCGATGAAGGCTCATCAGTTGCATCTGAAGCCAAATCTACTCGTGCCGATTCATTGACTCTATCATCATTTGCAGTAGTAACTATAGAATTTTCTGCAGACTCATCGTTCGCAGTATGACTAGCTCTTTCTGAGCTGAGCTGAACCCGAAACGAATCCGATTTTTCACTTCCCCTCTCATTTTCCTTCAAATTCTGGGAAATTCTATAGTTTCTCTCCAAGGGAGTCGTGGAATTGAAACTTGCAGAAAAATTAGGATTTGAATTTGTTGAAACGTTGCCGGAGGTTTCTTTGCGAATGTGGTGACCCCACGATCGACGGCGCCGGACGCCAGTAAGTTGCGGCGAGGGCTTGGGTTTGAGTGTTGCGTCGGCATTTGATTCGAGCTGAGAAAGTGACGATGATGAGTTTGAAATCGACTGGTCTGGTTCGTTCGTGTCGACGCAGTTGGAGAAGGAGAATTCTTCGAGAGCGTCGAAGAAATGATCGTCGTCGTCGTTGGTGGTGCTTGATTTGGAGTCTTCCATTGAAGAGAGAGAGAGAGAGAGAAAGAGAGAATTTGGAGCTAGGGTTAGGGTTTCGATACCATTCGGACACACAGAAGATTTGGGGAAGATGGTGAAGAATTGGAATTGGGAACATGGTATTAGTCAAATATTTTTAGGCTACACAAGTTTTATAAGCTGATATCAGCTGATGTAATAATGGCCCGGCCCAAGAAGGCCTTGCGGGCTGATCCGGGTCGGGCCGGATCATGAGCTAAAAAATGGAATTTAATTCCAAGTCTATTTATAAAAGATGTTCTGTTTGGTTATATTTAAATTTAATTATGTATGACTTATATTTTTTTAATTATGAATTTAAAATTAAAAAAGTATGTAAATATGTAATTTTTTCTTTTGAAATGAATAATTTTATATAAATGAAAATAAAACTTTTAGGCTCCGTTTGGTAGAGCTTTGTAATTATGATTTGAGAATATGAGTTGTATTTTGAGTTTGTGTGTTTTAGAATTATGATTTGAGTGTAGAAAATTTGTTTGGTTATGGTTTTTGAATAAAGTGTTGAATTGAGTGTGGAATTGAGTTTTGAATTGAGTGTAGAATTGAGTTTTGAAAGTTTGATTTGACATGTGAAGTAAGAAAATTTGCTTGGTTATGAGTTTTGAAAAGAGTTTTCAAAACTTAATTCAAATTGTTATAACTCATAACAAAACACATTACTTTCACATTATTGAAAATTTTGATCAACACTCATAACCAAACTCTTTTTAAAATTCAATTAAAAAAATTTATTATTAACAAAAAATAACATTAATAAATTTTTTAATTGAAAATACTACAAAGGAAATAATTTTTTTTCAAAATAAATATTCAAAAAATTTAAATCATAAATATTTAAATAATTTAAATAATCTAAAAAATTTAATAAGTAAAAAATTAAAATAAATATTCAAAAAATTTAAATCGTAAAAATTTAAATAATTTAAATATTCAAAAAATTAAAATAATTTAAATTTTTAATATTTTAAATTTAAAAATAACTGTACACTCAAATCCTAACCAAACACATAAAACAAAACTCAATTAAAAAATTATTTTTAAAACTCATAACCAAACACATAACTCGAAATTCCATACTACTTTCACAACTCTACACTCAAATCGTAACCAAATACATAACAAAAAAAATTAAAATATTTAAAAATATTTTTATAAAATAGAGTTTGAATTTATTTTTATAAAATATTTTAAAATTTAAAAAATTAAAATTGTAATATTTAAAAATTAAAATATTTAAAAATATTCAAAAAATTTAAAAAATTAAAAAATTAAAAAAATAAAAAAATCGTAAATCTTAACAAAATTAAAATATTTTTAGAATATTGATTTGAATAGAGTTTTGAATTATGTGTTTGGTTATGAGTTTTGAAAAGTAATGATTATGTTTTGAAATGAGTTTTGAAAAATGAGTGTAGAATTGTGATTTGAAAACCCTAAACAAACACAACACTCAAAAGTGAGTGTTGAACTAGATTTTGAAAACTCTGCCAAACGGAGGCTTAATATCACAATATTAAATTATTTATATAATATTTATTGAATGAATAATTTTTATTTCAAAATGAAATAAAATATTACAAAAATTGATATTATTAAATAAATTATGTGTAGATTACTGATGATGGTAGAGCAATTGCATTACTATAGGTCAAGTACATCCCAACTACATTGGCACTTACTAGCCTATCAATCATTTGCATTATACTCCACCTCAATAATCTAATACAAAAAAAAAAAAAAAAAATGAAATGAAATGAAATAGTAAAAAATAAATTGTTGATCAATCATTGGAGGAGATAGACATTTCAGTCGCGTTGCCCGAGGATATGTCATTCAAATCATTTTGAATTTACTCATTTTCACTATAATTTTGTCTTCTTATAAGCGCATGCATATGATCTCTGAATATCATCAGTGCTTCAACCATTTCAGGTGAAAGCCTCATCTGGTAATCGCTTAGCACCCATCCACCTGCACTAAAAGTTGTTTCCGAAGCAATTGTAAAAATAGGAACGGTTAATATATCACGGGCCATCTGTGAAACCACATGCCACATAGTTTCATTTTGTTTCCCCCATTCCAAAATGTCAAAATCATCGAAATCATCCATCGACAGGCTTTCCAAATAATGTTGTAGTTCAGAACTACTTACGCTTATACGTTAAGATATACTTATACTTTTTATTGCTGAAAAAACACTTAATCTCCCGCCTCGAGATGAGACTGCTAGTATAGTGTGTATAGGTGTATTTACAGATGCAACTGCCCTATATTCTTCAAATAATCTATTGCATGTTTACATAATAGGGGCAAACTGTATTTGATCAGTAAAAAGACGCTCTAAAAATTCTTATAAATCAATTTCTTTATACCTAAAATCAATTATTATTGCTAAACCTAATAAATGAGGCCAATAATCAAAATATTTATCAAAATTTCTTTCATTGAAGTAATAATGGTTACATAATATTCATTATCCATATATTTTACGAAAATTTTAATTATTTCTGTTAGCATATGTAAAGCAAATGGTGAAGTAGAAATATATATATATAAGAAAATAATTTTGTTGAAATATCGAAAACTTTTAAAAAAATTTATACAAGCCTACTTGGCGCCAATTAAGTTCAATGGGAGTAAGTACTCCTCCTATTAATGTTGTTGTAAAAAATAAATCTATTATTCTTCTTTGTTTACAAGTTATTTTTAACATATTATATGTTGAATTTCACCTACTATCTACATCTAAAATTAATTTTCTAAATGGCATATTTTCTCGTTGACAAATTTTTCTATATTCCGAAATTCAATTACCAAAAGACATAATGGTAACAACTACATTTTTTATTACAAGTACAGAAGTCTCATATACATCCAGAGCTTCTTTAACAATCAAATTTAAAATATGGGCACAACAACGAATATGAAATAAATCACCATCAACAAGTAATTGTAAAGTTGATTTTAAATAGGTTACAATTTGATTATAATATGCTACATTATCTAAATTAATCGTAAATATTTTATTTTTTAAAATCCACTCATACTATACATTTCTTATTTCTACACCAAGCGAATGACCAGTATATAGAAGTTCAATTAATTTAAATGAAATAATTCTTTTATTTAATTTCCAATCATTATCAATAAAATGTGCACTGATACATTGATATTCAAAACCATTGTTTGACCATAGATCAAATGTTAAACAAACTCTTTCATTCAAATTTTTAAAGATGTCAAATAATTCACTTTTAACATCCTCAAATTTATTTAAAATCTTGTTTCTTGTAGTATTTCTTGAAAAACTTTGATGTTGTGGTGCAAAACTTTCGTAAATCATTTCGATAAAATTGGGACATTCACTAGTAATAAAAGGTTGTTCTTTTTTAATAATATAATCAACTACAGAATTTTATGTACGTATAGGATTATATGAAAATGTTTGCAAATTACTAGTTGATGAAGCCCTTAATTGCATTTAACTTCGAATATCAGGTTATTGACTTTGTAAATGTTTATTAGCATGTCTTTTTAGATGACTAGTACCTCTGCGGATGCAGCACTAAGTAAATGTGCACAATATTTACATTTTGCTTTAAATGTAATTGCACCATCAAGATTATTTATAGATATTTTTTCAAAATGTTCCCAAACACTACTATTTCTACTCCTAGATGATGATCCAACTGTTGGAAGAGGGATATTAGAAGGAGAATCAACAGATTAATGTTGTATAGTATATGTATCAATATCAACATAAACATTATGAATGTTAAGATCCATAGTAATGTAAGTAAAACAATATCTAAAAATTGACAATTAATTTAAATCATGTATAAATACAATCAGTAAAAAATAATAATTAATATATGTGCACAAATAATTAATGAAAAAAATGAGTAGTTAAAAAATTTAATTAAACTAATTAATGTTACCAACTTGTGAATGCGATATAGAAATTAACTTTTTCTGACAAAAATTTCTTGTTGCACAATTACAATTATCACTTAGGAATAACACTTCAAAATTAATTGAGAGTTGCAAGAGATTCAAAGAGTTTAAGAAAGAGATAGAGAATTATTTGTTGTGAGATTTATTTTGAAAAATGAAGGATATTTATAATAATTTTAAAGAGTGAAATAAATTTATAAATACATATATATACACTACCGTTTAAATTATGACCGTTTGTATACATATTACCGTTTGAATTTTTGTATACTAATTTATTACCGTTTGAATCTTTGTAGGGCTGTCCGACTCTTCTTTTCTTCCAATGCAATGTCATTTCGTTCGGCTGCTATAGCAACTAATGGGTCCCACTCCATTTCCACACTCCATTTCTCTCTCTTTCTCTCTCCTCCCCCTATCTTGTGCCATTATTTCAGCTGGCATGGCAGCTAGCCATAGTGCCACTCCAATACTCCATATTTCTCTCTCTCTCTCTCTCTCTCTCTCTCTCTCTCGCGGCTAGGTAGCCTAGGAGTGGGTGTAAACTATTATTATTTTTTGTTTTATTTTAAAATTATTAATGTTATTTATTTAATTATATAAATTTTTATTTCAATTCTTGTAATTCAATTACAGATAATTGTACAAATTATTAACTATTAACTATTATGTTATTTTGTATTTTTTATATTTTTTTAATTATTTAACCGTTGCAAGTTGTTTTTTATTTTTATTTTTATTTTTTGAAATTTGACTATTGGTAGAGAGAGGGTTTGATGAGTGGGCCGGGCCGCTCTCAGGGTCCGAAATTTTTTAGGCCGGGCTAGGCCACAAATGGAAGGCCCAGGCCCAGGGTACTAGGCTAGGCTCGGGTCGGGCCCACCTTGGGTCTTAGGTAGGTTTTGGGCCGCCCATAGGCATTGGGTCATTTTTACACCCCTATATAAGCTATATAAAGTTTTATAAATATCAAAATCTTTTGATTTAATGAGATTTACATTTTACCTTTTTTTTTTGTATAGAAAATATTTATGTTTATTTTTTACAAAAACAAAAATACTTTTTATTTTCAAAAAAGTTGTAAAAATAGCCGAGGGGTCGATTATTTAGAATATTTTGGATATAACTTATAAATTTGACATTTTTAATTATTATGAAAAGACATATAAAAAATTAGAGAGGTGACGCGACTCAAACATATAATTTATTTTTTTATTTTTTATTTATTACAAAAAAAATATATAAAAAAAATACTCTGTGAACTAACAGAAATAAACCAATAAGCAACTTATTTATAGTGTTGTCAAACTGAGCCTTAAAGTCAAAGACTATGCTATGCTATGCGCATCTTTAATGGTTAAAGTCAAAATGGCTTTATTAAAGTTATTTTTTGTTTTGCTACAAAAGTTAATTTTTTTGTTATACCACTACAATGAAGACTTGTCATTTTAATACAATCATTTGTCAAATTCAACTATTATGTGTTGAAGTCATTGAATTGGGATGATTTCAATCCAATCCAATCCAACCCAATCAAATCCAACCTTTGGAAGTAAAGCAATGACATACCATTGAAGCATCAATTTTGTGAACCCAAGCCATTTTTTTATTTTAACATGACCAATTGCATAACCATTGGTGTGCATATCGAATACCGCACTAGATGATTGTGAACCGGAGCTCCACACCCAATTGGGCTATCCAAGAATCGAGATCCTGCAACAGTAAGCATCGTTAGAGCTGCTCGGCCGGAGTTGGCCGGATAACCCCTCCAGTGTGGGATTAAGTGATTAGAGAAGATGAAATGTGCTCTTTAAGTGTAGAAAGTTGTGTTTAAGTGAATATAGTTCAGCTCAACTTAGTTGCCTTCAATGTGAAGTGAATGGAATTTATATAGAACCCCTTACTTGTTGCCTAAGATGGTTTCATGAAGCTTTGCTGCCATGCTCCCTTTAACATTGCTCAAGGTGGGGGGACCATCAGGTAGCTAACAATGGATGCATATACTCATTGTAACCATGCTTATAACAGATTACATTCCCTTGATAAACTATTTTCGTGATTCTAGGAGAAGGGGACCAATGGAGGTGGCAGCCTGCACATGCATGCATTCATAGCTTCCACATTTCTCTAAGAGGTTCCCTCAGCTCAGTATCATTGTGCCTCGGCTCAGCCTTTTGTGAGACTGTTTGTAGAGATGGGTTGGCCCATTTGGATATCTTTGTATGGGCTCGGCCCACTTTGGTTCTGATAATGGGTTCAGCCCATCAGTTCGATCCATAGATTAAGTCCTGTAGCTCAGCCTAGCCTAGTATCGAGGCTGGGCAGGCCTTTCCACTGCAAGTTGGGCCCAAGTGCATGAGGACTTAGGTAGACTGTGTGTTATGGAGATGGGCTCAGTTGGCTAGCCCATGTATTCACCTAACCTACTTGGACTTGGGTTTAATGGATTGGGCCAACCTAAGGCTTGCATCCCATCCGTTTATATTCTACCCATTTATTTGCCCCATAGCTCATGCTAAGGTTCCCCTTGGGGGGAGCTATTGTCCAATACCCCAAATGTCGTGTCGCTTCGGATCTGCTCCAGTTTGACCTTGGTGGCAGTTTGATCCTAACACACGCACTCTGCATGTGTCCTTTCATGGTGACACGTGGCAGCGCGGTACTGGTATGTAGGGATAGTGCGCCGATTTTATACAGAAGGGCATATTTTTGTACCTTCACCCCGGTTGAGGGTAATAAATGCCATAGGGCTGTCAATTCAAACCTCTTCGTCTATCTCCAAACTTCAAAAACCTGAAAACCCCTTTCATTCTTCTATCTTGGTTCCGATGATGCTCTGACCAGACGTTTATTGCCATTGCTAAAGGTTGCGAACTCTGTCATTCTCATTCCTGTTCAGAGGATCTTTGCACTTTGCCACTTATTCATCGAGTCACAATAAGTTCTTCCTGAAACTTCTCTTTTTTATTGCTTTTCTGTTCACGTCACCATTGTTGGCCCTTGCACCATTGTTTCTGGTGGCTGGTAATATTTATGTGTTTCTTGCTCAGTTATAGTTTTGTCTTTGCCCTCCTAAGTCTAGATAGTGGGAAAATTTCGTGCATTAGTAAATACCCCCGAGGCAATGGCCCTGCTCTATCGTTATTACGTTTTTTCTAACAACGTTATCTTTGCGCTGGCTAAGGTTGACGCCAAGTGTATGGGCACAAAGAATACTGTTATCTTCCCCGTTGCCGTTATTGTTGAGGGGGGGTTCAATTTCCTCTAGACTCATTAGTCCGTCGTTTCCTACATCAGGTCTAACTCACCCCGATGCAAGTATCTGTGAACCTCTTCCGGGTCGTTTGTGGTGTCTCTATTCTGAACAGGCGATTAGGCTTGAATCTCGACATCTGGGATATCTTGGGTTGTTACACCCTTTTTCACAACAAGGACTACAGTACCTATTACCTTCGTGTACGTTCTACTGATTGTCACCTTGTCACCGGTTTACTCGACTTTGATAAGAACAATGATGATTTTTTACAAGTTGGTGGGAAGTGGGAGTTCCCTGTTGGAACCGAGTTCTAGTTTGAGACGATGCCCCAAAATGATGCCACATTTCTGTACTTTTGTTTATTATTTGACTTGTGTTTCGTTTGAGTGCTATACTAATGTTATTCCACATCTCTGCAGAGTCTTCCCGTTACCAACGTAGACCAAACCGCAAGAATGCTGAAGCGATCAAGGCCGCTTTGAGATACAAAAAGAGATCCGCCCCTAAACTGCTGGACTATCAGGCAACTTACCAAACCACAATCTCGAAAAAAACAAAGCTTGCTGCTTCCCTTCTTGATTCTGATACTGAGACTGACACACCCTCCGTTCCTTTAGTTACGAACCGCCACTGCAGCCGAAGTTTGTCTGTTGAGAGGACTCCTTCTCTTGCCCCCAGTTTCACAGGAGACTGATCCATATCCAAGAGAAGGGTGCTGGTGGACCTAGAGGTGGAAGCTTTTGGCTCTTCTTCTGTCCTGGAGACTCCTTTGGTCAAGGCCGGACCAAAGAGTCTAATGGATGTAAAACTAGAGGTGGGGGCCTCTGGCCCTTCTACTGCTGCTGTTGATCCCACTGCCTCAATTGTCGAGAGGGCCAAAAAAATGAGAAGAGAGACTGGCAAGGCTATAGTTGGCGAGGCTTCTGAGGAGCTTGTTGTGGATGAATCTTTTAAAAAATAGGAATCGCCCATGCTTCATCAAGGCAGGTCCATTTCTACTTCTGACTTAGTTGTTGCTTCTAGAGATTTTGCTTTTGATTTGACCAAAACCCTGTTGATGCCAGTAGATATGGCATATCATAATGAACCTCGCGATATCCCAATCTTGAAGGGAACCCTTCAAATGATGATTGTTGTGAGTGCTTCTTTATTTCATTTTATGTTCTTTACTGGTTTGTATCGTTTTCTTTCCTGTAATACCTATTTATTTGCTGCAGTGTATCCAGATGATGCATTTGTCCATCACCCGAGCTGAAGCACTAGAGAGGGCCGTGTTGGAGGCCACCATAAGTGCTGAGAGGTTGACAACAAACTCGGAGGCCAAAAAGGAGGGTTTTAGGACTGCGGAGAGAGAAATGTTCCGTCTGAATAAGGTTGTCTCTTCTGCTAAGAAGTCCAAGGAGGCTGTTGCTCAGGTCCAAACCTGGCTTGAGGGAAAAGTGGCTGAGTTGGAGGCAGTTATAGCTATGATGGCTGCTGAACGTTCAACTTTGGAGGCCAAGCATTGGCAGTAGAGTTGGGATGAAGCTGGAGCTACCTATAAATAAGAGATGTTGGTACTTCGTGACAAGTTCTTCCTGAAAGTCTGGATAAGTGCCTTGGCTGCTGCCCAAATTCTTGAAGAATCCTCTTTGTTTCAGAACGTTCCAATTCCCTCAAAGTCTCTGGGTCTGAAGACTGCTGCCACCCCTGTTACTCCTCCAGCAAAGATTTTACCAGGAATTGACTCTGCAAACAAGACTTCAGAGAGCGGTGATGCCAGTGAAGCAATAGATGTTGAAGGGGGTGGAAACCTGGAGATTGAGGCTATGGAAGATGTGGTTAAGAAGGCTCTTGTTTCTTAGGAAGTTGGAACTGCCTCTATTTTTCCTCCCCAAGATGACATGAACAAAATTGTGAATACTACCTGTAGCTTGCTTTTCGTGCTCCTTTCGGATACGATAGCCCTACAGTTCGGACTCCCGTGGTTCTGAATCTAATCTCATAAGTGCAATGTGAAATAGATAAACACAAAAGAGTCCAAATCCGGTAAATCTTTTGGAAAATTGATTTTGAATCAAAAATGCCAAAAATAGACTGTTTTGCCAAATTACAGAGTCACCACCTAAATGTTTTCGGGAAATTTAGAAAACCCATGACTCATGCCAAAGGCCACGTGTCTGTCATTACAAAAGTGTCTCGGTTCGGGGAACTTAGGTATGAGAAGGGAAGGTCATGAATTGAGCACCTTACTCACCCAATTAAAGATTAGCCTCTACTAATCATGATGTGATTCTTATTTACATTATATGCTCTTCTTTCGATTATTAGGCTAATTTTACTATGTGATGTACCCAAGTATAGACTAATTTGCAAAAATTGAAATATTTGATTTTATGTGTGTTTGAAAATTGTTTTGAATATGTGTCACTTAAAAAAGTGAACTTGTATATACATTTGTCAAAACATCCCAATTTAAGCAATTAGCCTTCATTCACTGGCATTCAAACAGGTGTATCATTTAAGCACTTAACCTCATTGTATTATGCTTGATATGGCAACAATCGCATGCATGCAATATGCTAAAGCAAAACCGCTTACCCAGTACTCCAAGGCAAACCAAAAGAAATAAAACGATTAGAAAAATGCATGTTCCTAAACAATGCAACATGACTAATACAACACATACAAAATGCAACTACTAGGCTCGGCTATTAGCATGACATGTGAGTCAATTCAAGGCATGCGACAAAGCACGTATTTGAATAAGGAATTTGAAATTGACGTTGATTAGTATAATGAGTCGAACCCTTATGCATGCAAAATGAGTGGATGCAAGTTATGGAAAATGCTAATTAAAACATGATGCTTTATGCTATCCATCATAAGCAAGTAAATAAAAGGGAGAAAGAAATAGAGATCGAAAGACATACACACATTATTACAATTTTTGCCCTCATGCAAAAGGGTCTGAATAAATGTCCTGACTAATTACTACGAATTAACTAGCTATTACAAACCAAATGAAATAAATTAACTACACTAGCTAATTATTACAATACAAAAATAAATAGCTATCTAATTAATCTAATGAATTAATTACAAAGCAAAATGAACTAACTATTCTAACTAATTAATCACTTTACAACATGAATTAACTAACTATTTACAACACAAATTAAGTTGCTATTCTAACTAGCTAATTAATTGCAACACACTACTAGTGAACACAATTTTAATGGGCCCCGAGAAGCGATGAAGGACTCATGCATGCACGCGGATTTTCACCTGAAAATGCTCTTTGTTTAGCTGCCAAAATACTTTTGTTTTGGAGCCAGAAAAATGCACTGTTTTTACCTCATCCTCTACTCTGTTCTATAGGAAAAATAACACTGCCTGGTTGAAAAAGGTGGCTGGTTGGCTAGAAAAAATGGCCGGCCGTATAGTAAAGGTGGCCGGTCGGCCACTAATGTTTGGTACTGCCTTGCTGTAACAGACATAAAATAGAGCACAAACAGAATATTTTTAGGGGATGTTTGTCCATCCTACCTCTCCTTATCATCAAACAGATCAAAGGAGGGGTAGACTCGATTTACAAACCATCAATCGATGCAAACTCATTGCATGATGGTCTATAAAGCAAGGGACAAAAGCTTAATAAATGAAGCTAAAAGACCAACAAAAACCTCTCCCTATCATGATATTGATTAAGGGAAGTGGTTGACATCCACTCTTGAATCATTTTCATCACTAAAAGTATGAAATGACTCTAGACTCAATGGGTTCAATTAACGTTCGATTGAACCCCAAACTTGATTTTATTATCTTGTTCCATTTTAGTCCAAGTTTTATTGCCTCTTTTAATTACCTTTCCATTCATTAGTCATTTTAGTCCAAAAATGAGCATTAAATCCACTAAATAGAGAGGAGTGTCAAACAAGAAGTTGTTTTGGGCAAGAGAGAGAAGTAATATCATGGTAATGAACCTCCGAAGAGATTAAACCAATTAGCATTGACGGGTCTCTTTCTCAAGGTTAAACAACACTCGGTTGAAACAATTCTCAAAGAAATAAAAAGCCAAGAAAAGGGGAGAATGTGTAGAGGTGATTGTGCCATGAACACAAGTATGAAAGACATTAAATGAATGCCATCAACTCAAATAGGTTAGTATCTAATGCCTAAAACACCAAACTTATGAGGACCATTACACTACAAGCATACTGTACAAAGCATAAATGAAATGCATGACCTAAAACAGTCATAAAACAGTCAAAAATAGTGTTAAATTCCACGTGGAAAGGCTTGAAAAAGTAAGCTACAATATTAAAGAAATTAAGCTAGTAAACAAGTATAAGAAGGAATTTACCCAAGGCTCAGGAAAGCCACAAAATGGGAAATCCTCTCCCTTTCGAACAAAATGGCCATTCAACGTCTCCCGGATCGGCCTATGGACGAGTTCATAAGGTTTCCCAGCTCTCTTGGCCTTAGCTCTGCCCCTCATTTCTTCTTCCTTTCTTATCCAGTCATCTTTGGTGGGCACGTAGCCCAATCCAAAAGCATGCATGTTGTGTGGCACCTCTGCTAGTGTTGCAACACCTTTTCGCTTGCTCCTTCCGAGCCCCATTCCCGGAACGTGCCGCAGTTTGTTTATGAAGGATTTTTCGGGCCAACATCACACCATTCATGTGTGCCCCACACTCCCCTCCATGGATAGCCTCCATGAGGCGCTTCGACTCTTCTCTCTCAACACAGAGCTTATACATTCCCAGATGACCTTTCTTGTACAGCTTACCTTCACAAATGATAAGTTGGACGGCCAGACGCTGTATTCCTCGTTTGTCCTTGGCATTTGCCCCTAGTGGATACGTCTCTTTCTCCAGAAAATTCCAATTTCATAGTACCAGGGGTTCTTGTCTTGAACCTCATCTATTACAGCAATAGTCTCGTAAGCAGGCGTGTACTTTTGTTCAATGATGATCGGACGCATCTTAACTTCCAGCTGGATGTCTACTATAGAAGATAGAGTTGCCAATGCATCAGCGAACCGATTGTTCTCTCTCAACATGTGTGTAAATGTCAGTTTTTCAAACCTTGGAGTCAGAATATCCAGGGTCTGATGATAAACCTTCATTTTCTCTTCTTTGACCTTCCAATCTCTGTTTGCCTAAGAAACAACCAGGTTCGAGTCTCCAAAGCCAACCTTATTTTCCCTAGTTCTGGTGTTTGCTTCCTTGATGCTTGCCAGTGCTTCAACTTCCACCCATTTGGTGAGATAGTCAGTTGCAATGATGAAAAATTGCCTGTTCCCAATCCCTCGTGCCAAAGGTCCAACGATGTCCAAGCCCCATTGAGCGAAAGGCCACGGGCTAGTAAACAGAGCAAGATTTTTGGTTAGCTGATGAATCAGTGGAGCAAATCTCTGACACTTATCACACTTCTGAACGTATTGATGCGCTTCTTGCTGCATCTGTGGCCACCAGTACCCATGAGTGAGGGCACAGTGCGCTAGTGACCTTCCACCAACGTGGCTTTCCCAAATCTCATCGTGAATTTCATAGAGAACATTCTTGACTAGATTTGGATGCACACATAGCAGAAAAGGACCAAGATAGGAGCATCGATATAATTTCCCAGATGGTGAAATCCAAAATTGGGGTTGATCTGTGTCGAATCTTATTGGCCTCTTTCTTGTCTTCGGGGAGAGTACCAGATCTCAGAAAAACAAGTGTTGGATCCATCCAACTCGGTTCTAAGTTAGTGTACAAGACTGGATCTGAAGATGCAATGCTCAGTTTTGGCACAAATTCAAACCAAACTTTTTTAGCATCTTTAGTATCCACTGATGAGCCAAGGCATGCGAGAGCATCAATATGACTGTTTCTATCCTGATTGATCCGTTCCACTCGTATAGATTGGAATTTCTTAAGTAAATCTTTTGCCTTGTCTACATACATAGCCATTCTTTCATCTCTTGCTTTATAGACCCCTGTGAGTTGGTTAATGACCAACTGAAAATCACTGAAAACCAGGAATTGATCTCACTGAAGTGTTCGGCACTGCGCAATCCTGCTAGTAGTGCTTTACATTCTGCCTCATTGTTAGAGGCCTTCCACCCAAGCTTCAGAGCTTGCTCCCAGATAAATCTTTTTGGAGATATGAGTACCACCCTTGCCCCTGAGCCTCAGTTATTGGATGATCTGTCAACGTAGAGCTACCAAATGTCAACAATGAAGAGTTTCCACGCTTCTAAAGCACATTGTTTTCCTAGTTTGGTAGTGCAGGACACTTGTACCGAGTTGGGGTCCTGAAGATCGGTGCTCTAGGCTAGAGCAAATTCGGTGACGAAATCTGCCAAGACCTGGGCCTTGATTGCCGTTCTGGATTGATACTGAATGTCAAACTCACCAAGCTCGATCACCCATTTCATTGTTCGTCCTAAGAAATTAGCTCGGCCGAAGACGGATCTGAGGGAGAACTTAGTGAGGACATTAATGGTGTGACCTTGGAAGTAGTGTTGTAGCTTCCTTGAGGCAATGAGCAAAGTGTAAGCCAGTTTTTCCAATGGTAGATACTACGTTTCAATGTCTAGAAGAGTCTTGCTGACTTAATACACTAGCCTCTGTTCCTTCTCAACTTCGCGAATCAGTATTGCACTTACTGCATGATTTGAAACTGCTAGATACAAGTACAATTCTTCCCCTAGTTCTGGAGTGGAAAGGAGAGGTGGTGTACTGAGATATTTCTTAAGGTCCTGCAGTGCTTCAGTGCACTCGGAGCCCCATTCGAATGCAGCCTTTTTTTTCAACAGCTAAAAGAAAGACTTCATTCAATCCGATGACTTGCTGATGAATTGGTTTAAGGTTGCCACCATTCCGGCCAGCTTCTGTAGTTCTTTGGCCTTGGTCAGTATCTTGATTTCTTGTATTGCTTTGATTTGATCTGGATTTGTTTCAATTCCTCTACGAGTCACTATGTACCCCAAGAACTTCTTTGTTCCTACCCCGAAAGTGCATTTCAAGGCATTGAGGTGAAGTTGATGGGTTTTTAGGATGTTGAAAACTTCTCTTAGATCTGTGAGGTGGTTTGTAGCAAGCCTGCTTTTCACTACCATATTGTCTATGTATGCTTCCATAGTCCAACCGAGCTGTTCTTTGAACATTCGTGTTACCATTCGCTGGTAGGTTGCTCTGGCAATTTTAAGGTCGAACGGCATTACTTTATAGTAGTAGATGCCTCTAGGAGTAATAAACGTTGTCTTCTTTTGATCTGGGCCGAACAATGGTATCTGGTGATAGTTGCTGTAAGCGTCCAGAAAGCTCATACGCTCATGCCCTACTATTGAGTCTTCCAGTTGGTCTATGCAAAGCAAAGGAAAGCTATCTTTTGGACAAGCTCTGTTGAGGCAAGTAAAGTCGACACAGACTTTCCACTTTCCATTTTTCTTTTTGACTGCGACTGTGTTAGATAGCCACTGTGGGTACTGAATTTCTCAAATTGCCCCCGCCACTAGGAGCTTGTCGACCTCCACGATTATTGCTTCGATATGCTCAACCGAAGATCTCCGACTCTTCTGCATAATAGCCCAAGCTGAAGGGTTAACGTTGAGCTTATGGCAAGCAAATTCTGGATTCAGCCCTGGAGTATCATATGCTGACCATGCGAATACCTCCATATTTTCCCTCAGCAAATCCAGCAACTAAAGTTTCTCATCAGCGCCTAGCGAGGTACCGATAAGAAAGTATTTCTCTGGGTCACCCTCTTTTACTAAAACTTTCTCCAGATACTCTACTATCTTCTTAGTTGGGGTTTCTCCGACATCCTCCAGGACCGACTGTTCTGCTACTTCAACTGTCTGAACCCGATTGTAGAGCTGTTTAGCCTTCATGGCTGCCATAAAGCAATGTTTCGATGCAACTTGGTTTTCTGAGATCTGCTCTACTTCGTGTTCTATCGAGAAGCGGATAAGCTAGTGGTAGGTTGAGGGGACTACTTTCATTTGATGAATCCAAGGCCAACCGAGTATGGCGTTGTAAGGAAACGGTGTGTTAATAACTAGGAATTATATCTGAAAGGTCTTTGTCCCAGCCACTATAGGCAGCACTATCCTATCAAGTGGCCACTCAGGCTGTGAATTAAAGCCGACCAGTGGTGCTGCTGCTGGGGTGAGATGCTGCTCAGAGAGACCGAGATTCCTGAACAAGTCATAATACATTATATCTGCTGCGCTACCCTGGTCTACCAAGACTCGTTTCACATCAAATCGTTTTCTAATTCCCACAGTTATAATCAATACGTCAGTATGTGGGTGCTGAATACCTTCTAAATCCTTCTCAGTAAATAAAACAATACATGAAGGAGGACTTAGGTATTGTTCGTAGATTTTTCGGTGCTGAACCTACTAACATGACTTGCTGAATTTGTACGACTTTTGCAATTTCCTCCTGAAGTGTCTCTTCTCACTCGTGACTGGTTGTGCCATGAATTACATTTATGACCAATCGAAACGGATGCTCTGCGTTTGGTTCTGGTGGGGGGTTCCCTTGTTTGGTTGCTACTTTGTCCGAATCGATGTATTCTTGGAGGTGCCTAACAGCTACCAAATCCTCCAGGTGTTGCTTCAATGCTCTGCAGTTCTGAGTCATATGCCCCATATCTTGATGATAGGTGCATCTGAGCTTTTGGTTGCGCCGAGATGGGTCTCCTAATATCTTTGGCGGCCAAGTAAAGAACTGTTCTCTCTTGATTTTCTCCATAATACGATAGATAGGTTCCTTGAAGACTGTAACAACTGCTTCATGGGATTTAGACTTGTCTACCTCATTCACTGCGACTCCTCAAGGTTCCCCTCGGTCTGCTATTCGTCCATTCCCCCGAGTCGTCTGTTCGGCAGATACCACTTCGATAGGGATCTGATTATCTTCGAAGTGAACGTACTGCTCAATCTTGGCACGTAAGTCCTTTAGTGCTGTGGCTGGGCATTTGGTAAGTGATTGTCTCAACTTGCTTTCTGGACGCAGACCATGTTTAAAAGACATTACAGCCATCTATTCGCTGCAGACATTTTCTTCCAAATCATTATACTCTTCCCAGTACCTCCTTGCATAATTACGCAATGTTTCCTTCTATTCTTTTTAGAGACCAAACAAAGTGTCCAGCTCTTTCGGGATTTTGGTGTTGGAAACAAATCTGGTCAAGAACTCTTCAGAGAGTTGCTTCCAATCGTAAATCAATCTAGCAGGGAGATGATCGAACCATCAGAGTCCGGACTCTTCCAGGCTAGATGAAATGACCTTGCACATTATTACCTCATCGCGGCTCCATAAAGACATCATCTGTGGATAATGGTTGACGTGTGTTAGTGGGTCTGACTTCCTATCGTATGATGTGAATTTTGGTGGAGTGAACTTCTTGGAGGGTCTCATAGCTTCGATATCTGGGGAGAAAAAAAAGGCGACAAGTCGATCCAATGCTCGGTGCTCTCTCTGATGAACAGTACGATCAAGGTGCTGAGCCTAACGCTCTCGTCTTTGCTTATTTTGTCTGTTCTCAACCAACCAAGTATGGAGATCCTGAGAAGGGTACTCCGTTTGTTGTCTAGCTATTTTCTGCCTTTTTGCTCTATTCCAGTGTAAACCATGGGTGTGGTTGCTCGTTGCTTCACTTTGCACAGGAATTGGCTGACTTCGCTGCCCTAATTCATTTCTAGGGACCTTCTTCACTAGTGGTTCCAAGGATGGGCTCCTTTGGCACAGACGAGAGGGTTCCACGTGGGTCCACTTCTCCGTTGGATCGACTATCATCCTTTTGGGCTACGCTTTTAGTTCCTGTATGTCCATTCCCATGGAATCGATGAAAAGATCTTTATAATCTTTCTCCAACACAAAATGGTGGAAAGAACCACCAGCAAAGGGTTATCGATGCTCAAAAGATTCTAGAGTCCAATTGTTGTTTTTGGTCTATTCCTCTGGAACTGTTGATAGTGCCAGGCCCTTATCCTTCGTCTTCTCCGTCGGCGAAGTTGACATAGATGGTGGGATATCCTTTATTCCTATTGCTGGAATCAGATACAGAACTCAAAAACGAAGGTTCCACACTCACCACACCAATTGTGCGTACTGAATACCACACTAGATGATTGTGGACCAGAGCTCTACACCTGACTGGGATATTCAAGAATCGAGATCCTACAACAGTGAGCACCGTTAGAGCTGCCCGACCGGAGTTGGTCGGATAACCCCTCCTGTGTGGGAGTAAGTGATCAAAGAAGATGAAATGTGCTCTCTAAGTGTAGAGAGTTGTGTTTAGGTGAGTATAGTTCAACTCAACTTAGTTACCTTCAATGTGAAGTGAATGGAGTTTATATAGAACCCCTTACTTGTTGTCTAAGATGGTTTCATGAAGCTTTGGTGCTGCCATGCTCCCTTTAACATTGCTCAAGGTAGGGGACTATCAGGTAGTTGACAATGGATGCATATACTCATTGTAACCATGCTTATAACAAATCACATTCCATTGATCAACTATTTCCGTGATTCTAGGGGGATTGGACCAATTGAGGTGGCAACCTGCACATGCATGCATTCATAGCTTCTACATTTCTCTAAGAGGTTCCCTCAGCTCGGTACCGTTGTGCCTTGGCTCGGCCTTTTGTGAGATTGTTTGTAGAGATGGGCTGGCCCATTCGGATATCTTTGTATGGGCTCAGCCCACTTTGGTTCTGATGATGGATTTGGCCCATCAGTTCGGTCCATAGATTAAGTCCTGCAGCTCGGCCTAGCCCAGTATTGCTGCTGGATTGGCCTTTCCACTACGAGTTGGGCCCAAGTGCTTAAGGACTTGGGTAGACTGTGTGTTATGGAGATGGGCTCAGTTGGCTGGCCCATGTATTCACTTGACCCACTTGGACTTGGGTTTAATGGATTGGGTCGGCCCAAGGTTTGGATCCGACCTGTTTATATTTTGCCCCTTCAATTGGTGATGTTCTAATTACCACTCCATCCATTGGGTGTTTATTTGTCATTTTTTGTTTTTTTGTTTATATTTATAAAAAAGAAATATTCAAAAAAAAAAAACTAAATAGAAAAATATTTAACAACTATTTTTGTTATTATTAAAAAAATATAAATAAATTACAAAATTTATTAAATTCTGGACCTCATGACAATCTAATCGGAATCGAATCTCTTTTAACTCGCCTAAGTAACTCAACTATGAAGAATGCCCATAATTGATATGTTATTAATTGCTTGAATTTGGAAATTACTTGGTTGAATTAGATAATGTAATTATGCTTAGAGAGAAAAGCAGTAATGATAACTAAACTCATCATTTGGCCAACTAACCATGTTAGGGTTCATTTGCTGCACTCATTTTTGCTTAAGAGTTAAGAAAAAAAAAAATGCTCTCTCTGTAAATGAATGGCAATAGGGCCACCCATATTAAAGAGAAAAAGTTTTCAGATACTAATAAGTTCTCTATCAATGAACCCCAACACATATTTCAGGTGCAAGAATAGTACAGCTTGTTGATGGTTGTGAGACTATGAGAAAATTATAATTCAATATAAATTTAACAAAAAAATATTTCAAGTTAATGATTAATTTTATAAATATTAATAATTAAAATCTTTTTTTTTTAATTTTTTTTTATGAATCTACATTTATTTCATGAAGATACTACTTGATTTGTAATTTTTCCTTGAAATATTTCCATTAGGCTCTTTCTTTTTCTTTTTTTGAGGGGGGGGGGAGCAATATTAATTCTTTGAACTTGCTAAAAGCATAGTCATATGACAAAATTTCACTGGGTTGATTTGAAGTGGGGGTGCAACTCGGGCGAGTTCGGTCGAGTTAGGAGGTTGTCCAAGCCCAGCCTAAGTTGTGCTGAGACTTGCCCAAGACCAAATTGTAACCCGAGGTTGTCTGTCAAAGCCCGACTTGAGTTAAACCCGAATTGCCCGAGTTGCCCGAATTGCCCGAATTGTAAATGAATTTCAGTTTTTTTTCCCAGCTACATTATTAAATTATTAAAATTTGACTATATTTCAATTTTTTTAAAAAAAAATAGAAAATCATTAATACCATCAAAACAAATAATTTATATAATGTAAGAGAGATGCCACTATAGTAGTCCTTACAATTTATGAATGAAAATAAAAAGAAAAAAAAGGTAAGATTTTATGTTATTTATATATCTAATATATATTCAATATGATTTGATAATATAAATTACTTTAATATCATGTAATGGCTAACAATTTATATATATATTTAATATTTTTATATATCTATATATTTATAATTCGGGTTTCAGGTTACTCGGGTTGCTTGACGTCTTTGCCCAAGTCCGCCCAAATTTAATTCGGGCTTTTGAATTTTTACCCAAGTCCGTATCAAATTTGAAAATATTTTGTCCAAGTCTTAAAAAAATTCAGGCTGGGCTCGGATTGCTCGGGTTGAGCCCGCCCAAGTTGCACTCCTAATTTGAAGGGAAAGGAACAGTTAGTGCTGAGAAAAGTATCTGTAACATGTTTTTATTAGAAACAAAGTAATTTATAAGAGCATCTAGTAGGGAAGGAGGTAAAACAGCATTCTAAGGTATTTTTACTAGTACAATTAGGTTGCGTTTGGTAAAATTTTATAAATATGATTTAAGAGTATGAGTTGTATTTTGAGTTTGTGAGTTGTGAAATTATGATTTGAGTGTAGAAAATTTGTTTGGTTATAGTTTTTGAATAAAGTGTTGAATTGAGTTTTGAATTGAGTATGAAATTGAGTTTTGAAAGTTTGATTTGACATATAAAGTAAGAAAATTTGTTTGATTATGAGTTTTGGAAAGAGTTTTCAAAACTTAATGCAAATTATTATAACTCATAACGAAACACACTATTTTCACACTATTAAAAATTCTAATCAACACTCATAATCAAACTCTTTTTAAAATTCAATTAAAAAACTTATTATTAATAGAAAATAACATTAATCAATTTTTTAATTGAAAATACTACAAAGGAAATAATTTTTTTTCAAAATAAATATTCAAAAAATTTAAATCATAAATATTTAAATAATTTAAATAATCTAAAAAATTTAATAAGTAAAAAATTAAAATAAATATTCAAAAAATTTAAATAATTTAAATATTCAAAAATTTTAAATAATTAAAAATGTTAATATTTTAAATTTAAAAACAACTCTACACTCAAATCGTAACCAAACACATAAAACAAAACTCAATTAAGAAATTATTTTTAAAATTCATAACCAAACACATAACTCAAAATTTCATACTACTTTCACAACTCTACACTCAAACCGTAACCAAATACATAACAAAAAAAATTAAAATATTTAAAAATATTTTTATAAAATAGAGTTTGAATTTATTTTTATAAAATATTTTAAAATTTTAAAAATTAAAATCATAATATTTTGAAATTAAAATATTTAAAAATATTCAAAAAATTAAAAAATTAAAAAAATCGTAACATATTTAAATATTAAAATATTTAAAATCTTAACAAAATTAAAATATTTTTAAAATATTTAAAAAATTAAAATATTGATTTGAATTGAGTTTTGAAAAGAGTTTTAAATTATGTGTTTGGTTATGAGTTTTGAAAAATAATGATTATGTTTTGAATTGAGTTTTGAGAAATAGGTGTAAAATTATGATTTGAAAGTTCTAAACAAACATCACATTCAAATTAATTGGTAAAATTATATTTTGAGAGGCTTATCAAATGGAGTTTCACCTCTTCTATGGGTTCTGTATCAAAAAAGACAAAATGTCTATTTTAATTTTGGCTTTTCACAACTTGCTAGCTTTCATTGAGAGGTAGGAGGGTTTCCCGATAAAATTGTTCCCTTTATCTAATCAAGTTATCTACTTTTAGTTGGTGTTGTGTTTGTATATTGCATCAAATTGATTTTGTTTTGTGTTTGTATATTAGCGGTTGAAAATATAATCGTTTGAAAATATGTTTTAAAAAAATAATTTAATATATTTAAAAAAATAATTTAATTATATATTTTAAAATGTATATATTTGCAAATTGCATGTCAACATATGCAGCATGTAATGCCCCGAAAATAATACAATAAGATTATCTCACAACAGATATTAAATATGATCTTCTTCCATTCGTAAGGTTTCATTTATTTACAAATGTATAACACATGCAGTAATACATTCATAAGTTCTAACCTTGAATTTATAGCATGTGTCATGGCAAAAGATTTTAAATAAGAGTTTATCAGATATAATAATGCCTTATTGGCTACATCTTTCCAAGACAATACTTGGTTACAACAAAAATGAGTTCAAACTCAATACAAATAAAGCCTTAGGCTTGTACAAAATAAATACAGCAACACAAAAACAGAAGCTCTTGGCTCCAAGTCCTCCCAAACTATTGCTTTGGCGGAGGCATGTCATCAGCACCTGAAAATGATTTTCTACATAGGGTGAGCCAAAACCTAGCAAAGACACTCTAACACAATATATGAATCTTAATAGAGTTATAAGATGAATGCATATGCAATACTCGTGTCAAAACATTTTATATCTCTTTTCAAAACCATGCTATACAAAGTTTGCATCTCAAATTTATGAATTTATTTCCTATACAATAGAAAACATGGCAATGGATACAACATTGGAAATCTCTAGGACGTGTCTGCAAGTAGGCTACAAGTACTACCAATTTGTCATTTTTATCGATATTAACCGGAAGGCTTGACACTTAACCGCGCGGGTTTCTGGACTTTTACCAAGGACACATAGGCCAACATAATACCACAACTACACTTTTACCTAGATTCACTAAGGTATTCACCCATTTTTTTCTCAAAACAACAACAATTTCAATATGCTAAATATGTTACAATGCTTAATGCAAATAGATGAGAAAATAATTTCAATTCATCTAATTCTCATGCAATTTCTACAACATTCATAGCTATCATCCACTAATAGCCCAAAACAGATATTCCTAAACAAAATAAATAAATGTCAACACAAATATACTTTCCAACATTTCCTATTAGGAATGATAATTCATATCCAACTCCAACACCATTATCATCATTGTTCCAATTCCATAAAACTAACATCAATTCTATTTTCTTTTTTCAAAAATCTAATTTTCAAAATTTAGGGCAAAAACTCCCTTTCTTTAAAAATCAATCTCCATGGATAAAATCCACAATTTAGCATAACCCACCTATTTTTACAAAGCCACAATCATATACAAGAGCCCAGTTTGAAAACTCCTATTTTGATTTCAAAATCAAACTCTAAGTTTTATCCAAAAATCCCCAAATCACTATATTGTTTAGAAAAGCAAATAGCTAAGTTAAAAATTATAAAAGAGGTCAAATTAATCCCTACCTCAAAGACAAGGACCAAGAAGAACAAGAGTTGAAACTTGACAGAGTTGAAAACACAAACTTCTCCGGTTAAAATGAAACCCTTGACGTGCTCTACCTTTTTAGCAAAGGGACTAGGATGGAGAAATTGGTGGATCAAGGTGTATTTGGGCCAAATATTCAAGAACTATAGAGAGAGGGAGAAGATTTGAGATTTAGAGAGAAAGAGGAGTGAAAAAGTGATCTAAAAAATGATTTTTACAACTTGATATGCGCGCAGACTGCTTGAGCCCATGAATGGTCACTCGAGCGACTAGACACAACAAGTGAGACCGCTCGAGCGAAGAACACAAAATTCCAGTACTTTTGCAGGCCTGCAAAAGTACTAAGAATTTCAAAAGACCGCTCGAGTTAAAGCACCACCCTCCTAGTACTTTTGCAGATCTGTAAAAGTATTGAGAGTTCACAAGGACTGCTCGAGTGAAGAGGCCAAAATATGGATAAAATTCTTTTAAAAAACAAGCTACCAACCTATTCCAAACATGACAATGATACTCCAATAGCCAAACTCAATGAAGTACAAGATGAATAAGGACATTAACAACCAAATAGACCAAGGAACCTCAGTGCCAAAACAATAAACGGGTTGGGTTTAAATCAGAGTCGCTATACAGTCTGTCATAAAAAATTATTTATTCATTTATCTATATTTATAATATTTTTCTCTTAAAATTAGTTAAATTAATTTGATTGATTAGTTAAAATAAAGAATATGATTGAAATGTATACTAACTAAACTAGTTAGACAAAATAAATAGAGTAATTTTTTGTGTATTTTTTTAAGGCATTTTACCTCTTACCCTTGGAGTTGCTTTAAGTCATGAAGTTGACAAGGGTAAGGAAAGTTCTTTTAAAAGCAATGTTAAAAATAGTTAGATCTTCCCCAAAATTGAATGGCTAAAGTAAAAGAATAGTCAATATAAAGGGACGAAGTGTAAATTATCCATTTTTTAAAACCAAATAGTCCAAGCCATGGTTTTCTCTAATTCTCCTTCCAAACAAACCTACTAATTAAAATGAGTCTGCCAAAAGAACATGATCAATGAGGCTAAGAAAAGTATCCGATTACGGCATTCTTAAGCTATAATTAGTTAGGTAAATTCAACTAGATCCTATTTTAAATATTAAAGTTTTATTATTACACGTCACATTAATCTATTAAAAAATTTGTTTATGGAGTATTTTCCTTTATTATTATATCCCACAAACATTTGATAGCAGAAACTAAAAGGAACAAGAGTTGGAGTAGGAGTATAAAAAAAAAAATACTCAAATAATTTAAGCCAACCAAATCAGTCAAAAAGCGTTAGCTTTGGTTGATTTCTTAGAAGCCAACGGTTTGTTTGATTTTGAAACAACAAAACAAATTCAAATTGGTTTGATTCTGATTCTAATATTTTGCAAATTTACCGAAACCGATCAAACCATTTTAATACACTGGGTTACAGTTTTTAAGAGGTGATTATAATTTATTTTATTTTAAAAATTTGTATCAAACTATTTAATACAGTTTTTACTTATAACTTATTAGGCAAAAATAATTTAAATAAATTTTTAAAAAAATCTAATTGTTTAAAAGTTGGAGAAGAGAAGCTTTTAATTTCTATCTTCTAATTATCAAATTTAACATAGAAAAAACTCCACCAGCCACTACACACCCATTGGGTTTATGGGCTCATTGGAAGATCGTTTTAATATCAACCTGTTTATGAGCTTGTAATTTTTGTTTCGATAAATTACAAATATACCTCAAAAGATTTATTTAAAATACAAATTACTTATAGTTTAGAAAATTATAAATACCTCCCTATCAAAATTTTTTATTTAACAAAATTAATTAAAAAAGTAAAATTTCTAACTGTTCACCTATACAATAATAAAATTATCTGAATTATTAATTGAAATAAAATTTTACCATTATTAAAAATTATTAATTAACTTGATAATTTATTAATAGAATAACTCATTTATTATAAAATTTGAAACTTTACGAAATATAATATAATTTCTAAAATTATAATAAATAATTTATAATTTAAATAAATCTCAAGGTGGGTTGTAATTCACCCTGACAAAGATTTAGTTGACTGAGTCAATTTGTTAAGGGGAAATATCAATTCAGAGTAGATGTATAAAAGTATTGTTAAATTGAGGAAAAATTTTACATAAATTAAAGTATAAAATAAAAAAAAAAAATCATTAATTAGTAATTAATTTTTTGTACTGTGATTATCCCATTTGTTAAAGACTTGAGAATGTATATTGTGATTTTTATTTTGTTTAATGAATTTGTACTTTTGTTATGATGATACAGTTTGTTCTAGTGAATGGGTCGGACAGGTCCAAGCTCCTCAATGTCCACGTCCAAATGATCAAGCCCACCGGATAACCTGCAAACAAGTCCAACGAGGAACGGGGTAGTCTCCCAGTGGACCCTCCGACGAGCAAGTTAGAAGAAGGAGTAGGGTGTAGAGAGAGATTAGAGATAGAAAGTTTAACATTCTTCTTGTCTTCAACGTTTGCTTATATCATTTGGTAATTATTTCGCTGTCCATTCCGACCTGCCCTCCTCGCCGAAAGTCTATGCTGTAACTTACCTTGTTCAAGGTAAGGGGGTTCTATTCCGACGGAGAGGTGTTGTCGTAATAAATGCTGTGATGGGCTGCATTAATGGTGATGTGCAGTGACAATAACTTTGCAGATCTTTGTCTGCTGATGTGGCTCGTCCTTCACCTGCCATCTGGCTGAATGTCATTGGCTCTTTATGCATGTTGGATTCCAGCTGTTCTGGACCTCACCAGTTAGGTTATGTATTGGGCTCCAAGTGATGGGCTTGGGTTGTTCATAGTGATTCATGGCCTTTATGGGCTTATACACGTCAGTAGTCCCCCATTCCCGAGTGCAGCTTTAGTCCAGCGAAAGGAATACTAATGAAGAAGATGAGGGTGTTAGGGATTGGCAGGATGGAGGTCGACCGGCAGGGGTGACCGAGAGGGTGAACCGACCGGGAGGTGGCCCGACCGTGCAGGGTGACCGAGTGGAAGGGCCGACCGCGAGGAGGGTCGACCGTGAATGTTGGCCGAGTGGGAAGGTCGACCACGAGGAGGGCCGACTGCGAAGGTTGGTCAAGTGGGAGGATCAACCACGAGGAGGGCCGACCGCGAAGGTTGGCCGAGTGGGAAGGCCGACCACAGGGAGGGCCGACCGCGAAGGTTGGCCGAGCGGGAGGGCCGACCATGAGGAGGGCCGACTGCGAAGGGTGAGGTGGAGGGGCATGGGGCTCAAGAGGCGGCGTGTCACGTGGTGATTTGAAGTGGAAAAGACGGGGTAAGGGGGGGAGACAGTGGATCGTGGTCGTACATGTGGCAACATCCCGTGGGGGGGGAAGATTAGGCGTTGGATCAGAAATGAAACGATAGGTCATTATGGGTGTTGAAAAGACAGTTTTAGCGGATGATTTGAAAAGTTTTCAAACTGGTGAAAATTAATTGGGATCCTTGGAATATGGGCAAACCGTGGACTTTTGGCATTATTCGATTCACCTACTTGTTTACGAAAAATCAAAATATTCCAAGTGTGAATTCCTTTGTTGCTCACGATATACTTCTGCAACACTTTTTCAATTTCCTTGCACTTGCATCCGAAGCGATTCGCAGACATACCATAGAAATGGCCCAAGAAGAAACTGTGAATGTCAGGGTGGATCCACTTGGTGATGATGATGCAGTGGAGTTAGCGCAGCAATATAGGATGGAGAGGGTGGGGGAGTCGGTGGTACGATCCCATGGTTCCACCATGATAGCAGCTCCAAAGCCAATTAGCCAGGCAGAACTAGATCACTGACATACAAAGGTAGATAGATCAACGGTTACTGCAGCGGATTTGGAGGCTATTCGCGAAAAATACCAGGTGCCTGCCGAAATAGAGTTATTGTTGCCGATGTCGACAGAGAGGCCATCCGACGCCAGGCCAGGAGAGTTTGCCCTTTATGAGGAAGCATTGAAGGGAGGACTGAGGCTGCTCCTGCCGCAAGTGGTGGTAGATGTCCTGAATCGTTTGGAGGTAGCGTCGGGCCAACTAATGCCCAATGCGTGGAAGATCTTACTGTCCTGTGCAAGTGCGTGGCTGAAGGCGAACGAAGGGGCGGCCATGACAGTAGACGAATTCTTCGCATGTTACAAGGCCTCAGGGTAGCAAGAGACTTGGGTCACTCTGCAGGCAGCAGCAGGGAAAGGGCTGGTGGCAGGGCTGCCGTCGTCGATCAAGGGGTGGAGACCACGGTGGTTCTATGTGTCTGCCAGTGGAGGGGTTAGAGTGCGCACCATTTGGAAAGTGCCCACCAAGTCTGTGGAGCCAAAGCTGGGAGCAGCAGCAGAGGAGACGGTGAAGAGGGTAAAGGAATGGAGGGAGAAGGAAGGGGCCAGATGGAATGAGCTCGTTCAGCCGTCGGCTTTGTTTGAGGTAGGGTTGGGTCCACAGCCGAGCGGTGGGGACCTCGACCGAGCGGAGTTGGAGGCAAGGAGGAAGGCTCAAGAGACGGATGATCAGACCATCCTTGCAAAAGCCCAAAAATTCAAAGAGTCTCAGGCAGACCGACCGCCAAAGCCAGTTGCAAGGGAGAGGATCCGACCTCACCCCAAACCCTTGGAGGAGAAAGACTTAGGTGAATTTGTGCCATGATCGCCCCCAATAAATCCTTTGAAGGAGAGGTCTTTGAAAGAGATGGAGGTGTTGGGCGTAGTGAAGAAGAAGAGGAGAGTGAGGAGAAGTGAAGAGAAGAGAAGGAGGGAAATGAGAGCAGAAGAGACCAGTATGGCCAAGGAGGCAGAGGGGGAGGAAGTGGAGGAGACCCTAGGAAGAGTAATTGCCCCAGAAGTGGTGGACATTGCCTCAGAGGTCATGGAAGTCGTTCCAGTAGTGGCGGCGATCGCCGCAGGGGTCGCGAGGGTCGCCCCTGAAGTGCAAGTAGAAGGTGGGGGCAACTGGCCCTGAGCCAGGGAGGGGGGAACAGCCCCAGGGGGGTCCTGCACCCCAAGGAGGGGGAGTCAGTCTGACTACTGCGATCTACCACGCTCGTGTAGTGGCTGGGCGGCTGGAGGGAGAAGAAGGCCCAGCCAGGGTAGGGGCAGACCGCCTTGTGGGGATTGTAGAAGAGGCAGCCTTGCGCTCAGCAGCTAGATTCAATGAGGCTGAACTGCTGAGGGGGTTATGCTCCGCTCAAATGGAGGTAACCACCTTAGCAGGGGCTTTGCTGAGGAAGGCGGGGCTGCAAAACTCAAGGCAGATGAGGCCAAGGCTCAACTTGCAAGGTTGAAGAAGGAGAGCGTAAATTGGGAGAGGGCCCATGCTGAGCTGTAAGCGGTCAAGTTGGAGCTGGAGAACGAACGCCGCCAGGTTGTGTCGCTCGAGTTCCAGCTGGCTGGCGAGCAGAGGAAGCTGGAGGAGGCCCAAAAAGCCTGTGCGGTCGCACTCGAACGACATGAAGAGGCGATGTCCAATAATGAAGAGCTGGTCAGACAGAAGGATGAGGTAGACATGAAGATTGACGGCCTGCAAAAGGAGTTGGAGGGCGAGCGTGCAAAGGCAGTGGAGGAGAGGGAGAGCCTTCAGAAAGAGTTGGAGGCAGAGAGAGCCAAGGCGACTACTGAAAGGGCGACCCTAAAGAAGGAGTTGGAGAAAGAGAGGGCTAAGGCAGCCTCTGAAAGGGCGACCCTGCAGAAGGATCTGGACGAAGAGAGGGCGAAGGCAGCCTCTGAAAGGGCGGCTTACCCCGATCTGTATGTTGCAGCAGTGGATCAGTTCAAGGGGTCTGGGGAATTTCATATGGCAGTGGATGCCGCGGTCGCCAGCAGCTTGGCGAGGGAGGAGTCTAGGGGGGCGGGCCCGTCGAGGGCGACCACTGGGGGCAAAACTGAAGCAGAAGTTATTGAGAGCTTCCAGCAGTCAGACTTCTACAAACACGAAATGGCTGAGTTCTGGGACAGTGGCTGGAAGATGTTCAAACGTAGAGCTGAAGAACTGTTCCCAGACTTAGACCTCAGTAGTGTAACAATTGGTGAAGACGATGTGGCCCAAACCCCCCTGGATGAGGGTATTGAAGAAGAAGACCTCGTCTCCAGTGAGGAGGAATGAGTGAATTGTTTTTGTTGTGTGTTGTTTTTTTTTTTTTTTTTTTTTTTTTTGAATTGCTGGAATGAACTTATGTACAAAGTTGTGAATAAATAAATTTCGGTTGTGTTTTGCATTTGATTCTTTTTGCTTGTGCATCTGAAATGGATGAGAATGGTGGCTTGTGTGGAGCTTGTGTAGGAATCATTGTGAAGTGCAAACTTGTAATAAAAACTGAATTTAGGAATTCCTCAAGACGGAGTGAGATTGGAGTTGTAATAAAAACTCAATGCAGAGTAAAGTTAGGAACTTCACAATGCAGAGTGAAATTGAACTTGTAATAAAAACTCAGTGCAGAGTAAGGTTAGGAACTCCTCAATGCAGAGTGACATTGAAATGGTAATAAAAACTCAGTGCAGAGTAAAGTTAGGAACTCCTCAATACAGAGTGAAATTGAAAATGTAATAAAATTATAAGGTTGTGTTGGCCACACTGCTCAAGTAGATTAGTGGTTTATGGAATGAGGCTTGGCTTGTAAGGAAAGAGGCTGACTTGTAAGAGTTTGAGTGAGAAGAAAATAACCTGACTTGTAAAGAAAACGTGTGTGTCTACTAATTCCACAAGCATGAAGTTTGCATGGATGGCCTTGACCGGGTCCTGCACGCGTGCTCAGTTGGGGCTAAGCTATGATTCACTGACGTTGAAAGTAACTCAGTCTAAACCTGAAATTGTGGCGCTCGGTCTGGCTAAGACTTGTTATGCTTAGGCTGGCTGAGGCTTGGTCTGGCCGAGTGCTTCACGCCCAGTCTGGCTGAGGCTTTTAGTGCTCAGTCTGGTTGAGACTTTTAGTGCTCAGTCTGGTTGAGACTTTTAGTGCTCAGTCTGGCCGAGGCTTTTAGTGCTCAGTCTGGCCGAGACTTTTAGTGCTCAGACTGGCTGAGGCTTTTGATGGTCAGACTGGTCGAGGCTTCTGGTGCTCAGTCTGATTGAGGCTTTTAATGCTTAGTCTAGCTGAGGCTTTTAGTGCTCAGTCTGGCTGAGGCTTTTAGTGCTCAGTCTGGCTGAGGCTTTTGACGGTCGGACTGGCTGAGGCTTCTGGTGCTCAGTCTGGCTGAGGCTTTTAATGTCAGTCTGGCTGAGGCTTTTAGTAAGTGCTGCAAATGAGAATGTTATTGAAACAACACACAGATAGCTAAGATATAGAATTGTTGTCATGGACAGTGTAGTCCAGTCGATCCAAGTTTACATTATGCATCAAAAAGAAAATACAACAACTGAGCAATACAACAGTAGAAACTTATTGAAAGTAGCGCTTCAAGTGTTCAGCGTTCCAGGGGTGGGGGAGGTCTCGACCTTCCATGTCCTGAAGCCGGTAGGTGCCCAGACGTGGTCGGGCTTTCACAACGTAAGGTCCCTCCCATTTGGCTGCCAGTTTACCCTCAGTCGGATTTTTGGTGGCCAGAGTTGCTTTTCTCAAGACAAGGTCCCCTACAGCGAACTCCTTTGGTCGGACTTTGCGGTTGTAGTGTGTTCTCATTTTCTGTTGGTATGAGGCCAGTCTGACAGCGGTGGTCTCTCTGAGTTCTTCAATTAGGTCCAGGTCTGCCCGACGGAGCTCTTCGGTTAGTGCTGGATCTGGATGTAAAACCCTGGGAGTAGGCAGACCGATTTCTACTGGAATAACCGCCCCAGCGCCGTATGTTAAGTGGAAAGGGGGTTTCCCCAGTGGGAGTCCGAGCTGTAGTTTGGTAAGCCCAGAGTACATTCGGTAGTTCCTCAACCCAAAGTCCCTTAGCAGCTTCTAGTTTAGTTTTGATGATCTTCAGGAGAGAACGGTTGGTGACCTCAACTTCGCCATTGGCCTGGGGATGACTGGGGGAAAAGAAGCATGGTTGAATCTGGAGGTCGGCACAGAACTTCCGGTACTTGGCGTTATCAAATTGTTTGCCATTGTCAGAGACGATGGCTTGAGAGATGCCAAACCTGTAAACGATCAACTGCCAGATGAATTTGGTTGTGTTCCGCTCGGTAATGGTGGCAAGGGGTTCTGCCTCTACCCACTTGGTGAAATAATCAATGGCGACAATCGCGAACTTGGTCTGGCCTCGGCCGGTGGGAAGTGGACCGACCAAGTCGATCCCCCATTTGGCTAACGGATAAGGGCTGTAAAGTGTGATCAACTCTGTAGGAGGAGCATGGGGGATGTTGGCAAAACGTTGACACTTATCACATTTGAGCACGAAATCAGTCGCATCTTGATTGAGAGTTGGCCAGAAATAACCAGTACGGAGTATTTTGTGGGCTAGAGACCTGCCGCCCGAATGATTACCACAAATTCCCTCATGGACTTCCCGCATTACATAGGTTGCTTGAGCCGAATTGAGGCATCGCAGGTATGGTCGTGAAAAACCACGTTTGTACAAGACGCCACTGACCAGGATGTAATTGGACGACCGGGCCCTAACTTTGGCGGCCTGCTGTTGGTCGTCTGGGAGTTCCCCCGTTGTCAAAAATAGGAAGATGTTGGACGCCCAAGGGATGGGTTCGTTTTGGAGGAACTGCACTTCTTGTAGGTCGGGTGAGATAGCCGGGTGGGCTAGGTATTCGAGGCGGACACCGTGGCTGAGGTCGGACTGGTCTGCAGAGGCCAACTGAGCCATCTCATCTGCTTTGGAGTTTTCCGCCCGAGATATGTGCTTGATGTGGAAGGTATTGAAGAGACGAAAAAGGGGGAGTGCCATATCCCTGTAAGCCCGCATTGTGTCCTCCTTGGCTTCGAATTCCCCCGTAATCTGGCCGACAATGAGTTGGGAGTCACTGAACACCCAGATGTGGCTGACTCCAATGTCCTTGGCGAGGAGGAGTCCTGCTATCAATGCCTCATATTCGGCCTCATTGTTACTGGCATTAAACAAGAAACGGATAGCACATTTGAAATAGCCACCCTCAGGGGCGGTGAGAATGAGGCCAGGCCCACTACCTTCCCTGCGGGATAATCCGTCGACGTTGAGAGTCCAAGAATGCGGGTCTTCTGGCTCGGTAGGGGTTGGTGGGGGTGGAGGGGCAGTGGTTAGGGTAGGATTAGTGAATTCCAGGATGAAATTCGCGACAGCCTGTCCCTTAATTGCTGTTCGAGGCCGGTAGGAGATGTCAAACTGACTAAGTTCCACTGACCACTGCATGAGTTTACCAGAAAGTTCTGGTTGTTGCATGACCTTCTTCAAGGGTTGGTTGGTTAGAACCACTATGGAATGGGCCTGGAAGTAAGAACGGAGCCGTCTGGAGGTGGTGACTAAGGCCAAGGACAATTTTTCTAGCAGCGTGTAATTCTGCTCTGCTCCCCTGAGAGCCCGACTGATGTAGTAGACCGGCTGTTAGACAGAGCCGTCTTCCTTGATAAGAGCTGCACTGACTGCGATGCTTGAGACGGCTAAATAGAGAAAGAGGGGCTTGCCGGTAATTGCTTGTGAAAGGAGGGGGGGATTGGCCATGCACCGCTTCAACTGTTGAAAAGCCTCTTCAGATTCAGTTGTCCATTCAAAAGTTTACCGAAGCACTTTGAAGAATGGTAGGCACTTATCTGTTGCGCGGGAAATGAAGCGATTGAGGGCCGCAACTCGGCCAGTGAGCCTTTGAACCTCCTTAACCGTTCTGGGTGACTGCATCTCAATCAAGGCCTTGATCTTTTCAGGGTTAGCTTCAATGCCCCTCTGACTGACCATAAAACCCAGAAACTTCCCAGATCCTACGCCTAAGGCACACTTCTTTGGGTTAAGCTTCATTTGGTACTTGCGTAGGGTGGCGAAGGTCTCTCGCAGGTCGGTCAGATGATCAATAGAGAGTTTGCTTTTGACTAGCATGTCGTCGACATATACTTCCATATTCCGACCTATCTGATGATGGAAAACGGCATTGACCAACCATTGGTAGGTGGCCCCAGCATTCTTCAGTCCGAATGGCATCACGCGGTAGTGGTAGGTACCTCGGTTGGTAATGAAGGATGTATGTTCCCGATCGGACGGGTGCATCAGGATTTGGTTGTACCCAGAGAAAGCATCCATGAAGCTGAGCATTTGATGACCGGTCGTGGCGTCGACCAACAGATCTATGCGGGAAAGAGGATAGCTGTCTTTGGGGCAAGCTCGGTTTAGGTCAGAGTAATCGACACAGAGTCGCCATTTGCCATTGTTCCTGCGGACTAGGACCACGTTTGACAACCATTTAGGGTAATCTACGTTTTTGATGAATTGGACCTCAAAGAGCTTGTCAACCTCTGCGGCTATAAGAGTATTGCGCTCTGGATGAAAGATGCGCTGCTTCTGGCGGTAAGGTCGGAAATGGGGTTCGACGCCGAGGCGGTGAGTTATGAAAGAGGGGTCAATGCCCGGCATGTCTGAATGGGTCTAGGCAAATACATCATTGTGCTCGATCAGAAGGGCGGCAAGGTCGGCCTTAGCTTGGGGGGATAGTTGGCTGCCGATCTTGGCAGTTTTCATTGGGTTGGGGGGATCGATGGGAATCTCAACGAGCTCCTCCACCGGTTCTCCTCTGACCAGCTCGTCCTCATCTCGGACGTCAAGTCCTTCAATGATCATGGCCTCCTTCAGCTTGACTTCCTTAAGTGAGGCGACATAACATTCCCTGGCTACGGTCTGCTCCCCCCTTACTGTCCCGACGCCTAGGTCGGTAGGGAACTTTATGGCAAGGTGGTAGGTTGAAGTGATAGCTTGGAAAGCGTTGAGGGCGGTGCGACCAAGGATGATGTTGTAGGTAGAGGGACAGTCGACCACAAGGAAAGTGAGCAACTTCGTAGTCTGTCGTGGGTATTCGCCGATGGTGATGGGGAGATCGATGGAGCCGATGGAGGTCACCCGGTCGCCAGTGAAACCGACCAAAGGGGTTTGGAGGGGAGACAGACTTTCCTCCCCAATCTTGAGCTGGCGGAAGCAGTTGAGGAATATGATGTCTGAAGAAGTGCCGTTGTCGATGAGAACCCGTCTGACCTTATAGTTGGAGAAGAGGGCAGAAATGACGAGAGGGTCATCATGAGGATAACGGATGCCTGTGCAGTTGGCGTCCGTGAAGGTGACGGGCTCTGTCCACTGCTTGGGCTGTTTGGAGGGTCGGTCTACCGTGGCAACTGCTTTGTCTGAGCCTTGCCTTATCTTTCTGAGCTCTGCCCTCTGAGCCGAGCGGGACGGTCCCCCACAAGCAAGGCCACCTGAAATGACTCGGATTTCACCAACTGGCGGAAGGGGATTACCTGGCGGCCGAGGCTGTTGTGGAGGGCGATCATGGCCTTGGTTAGGTTGGGCTGGCTGCCAGGGTGGGGTGCGCCAGCGGTTGTTTCTGAGGGGCTCGGTTCTTTGCCTCTGCTGTGGGTGGGTGTCCGTGAAGCGGCTGAGACGCCCTTGACGTATTAGGGTCTCGATCTGATCCTTGAGGTTAATGCAGTCATCAGTGTTATGGCCATGGTCCTGGTGGAAACGATAATATTTGGACTGGTCTTTCTGATTGGAAGGGGTCCGTGAAGGTAGGGGCCATTTGAGGGGGTAATCCCGTTGGATCTGATTGAGGACTTGTTCTATGGGAGAATTAAGGGGGCTGTACCGCTCGAACCGACCGGGCGGTCGGGCTGGTGCCAACCGGTTAGTGTGGGGGGGTCGGTCTATATAGTGGGGTGTTTGGCTATTATACTGGGTGTTTCTGGGTTCTGAGTCTTTTCTCTTTTCCCTGGGGGTCGGGTTTTTAGCTATGGGATCCTGCCGGGCGGCTAGTGAATCTTCAGCATTCATGTATTTCTGGGCTTTGGAGAGTAGGGCTGCCATGGAGGTCGGGGGGTTTTTGGAGAAGGAGAAGAGGAAATCGGACCATCGTAGCCCGACCATGAAAGCCGTGAGGATGACCTTGTCATCGTTTTCCGCAACTTGCAGGGCTTCGGTGTTGAAGCGGGTAACAAAACTGCGCAGCGACTCCCCCTCGGTCTGACGGATGTTGAGGAGTTGGGTTGTCGGGCGGCGTTGGCACTGGGCTCCAATGAAATGGCTAAGGAATGAGTCACTGAGGTGCTGGAAAGTGGAGACAGAGTCTACTGGTAACTGGCTAAACCACAGTCGAGCTGCCCCTTCAGTGTCACGGGGAAAGCCCGACACATGATCTCGTTAGGGAAGGCATGGAGGACCATGAGGGTACGGTAGGTCTCCAGATGGTCGACTGGGTCCGTCGTACCATCAAAAGAGTCAATGGTGGGCATCTTGAACTTGGCGGGCAGAGGTTTATCCCGGATGGAGGCAACAAATTGTGAGTTTGCCATGGTAGAGGGTTTATGCTGAATGTTCTGCATGACCCCTTGGAGTTGGAGCTTTATTGCTCGGAGTTCAGCGTCCTAGAGGGGAATGTTGTCACCACGGTCAGTCAATGGGGGCTGGACGCTGCTGGCTTCCCCTTCAAGGGCTGGTGCCACGACCGACGGGTGTGGAGGTGGAGGTGGAGGTGGTGGTAGATTTATATGTGGGGGAGAGGGTTGCAAACCTTCCAAGTTGGGTGGATAGGGTTGCGGAACAGTATGGCTCGGGGCTCTTTCTTGGTTGGGCGGAATATCTGGAGGTGGTGGAGGAGGCATCGGAAGGTTTCTTTGGAGTAAAGCATTATCGGAAAGTTTCTTTAGAGTAAAGCATTTATCAGGGCCTGGTTTTGCTTGGCCATGCGGTTAATGCTGTTGGTAAGCTCGATAAAATACTACGGTGGGTTGTTTGGATTAGGGAGGTCGGCAGCATTATTGTGAGAAGTCATGGATCTAGTCGTGATCACATCAGCAGACAAAGATCTGCAAAGTTATTGCCACTGCACATCACCATTAATGCAGCCCATCACAGCATTTATTACGACAACACCTCTCCGTCGGAACAGAACCCCCTTACCCTGAACAAGGTAAGCTACAGCATAGACTTTCGGCGAGGAGAGCAGGTCGGAAGGGACAGTGAAATGATTACCAAAGGATATAAGCAAACGCTGAAGACAAGAAGAAGGTTAAGCTTTCTATCTCTAATCTCTCTCTACACCCTACTCCTCCTTCTAACTTGCTCGTCGGAGGGTTCACTGGGGGACTATCCCGTTCCCCGTTGGACTTGTTTGCAGGTTATCTGGTGGGCTTGATCATTTGGACGTGGGCATTGAGGAGCTTGGACCTGTCCGACCCATTCACTGGAACAAACTGTATCATCATATTAAAATATGTGAGCTAGTGATTTTTGTTTTGATAAAGGCTTGACGAGTCATTTTGTGAAAGACTTGAGATTGTGAATTTTGATTTTGTTAAATAAATTTGTACTTTTGTTAAATAATATTATGAGTTTGTGATTTAATTTTCACAAAGTCATCTGGTTAAAAGCAAATTTTTTGGGTTTTTAATTTATTTTTTAGTCACATCACTTCTCAACTTCTTTACGCGTTCTTTTAAAAAAAGTAAAAAAAAAAAGAAGCAATATCTTCCAAAAATACGCCCTAGTCTTTAACAAATTAAAGGCTTAGTTTACTCATTTGGGTACTTGAGATTGTGAATTGTGATTTTTATTTTGGTAATCAAATTTGTACTTTTGCTAAAAGATATTGGCCTCTTCTGAAAAGTGGATTAAAAATCACTTCTTAACTTTTAACCCATTTTGGATTAAATCATCTATCACATTTTTCATACATGTTTTCAAAAAAAAAAAAAATAAAATAAAAAGCTAACTTTTAACGATCTTTTTAAAATAATTCATTATGAGCTAGTGATTTTGTTTTTATAAAGACAACAGGTTGACTTATTTTGTTGAAGATTTGACATTGCGAATTGTGAGTTTAATTTTGTTAAACAAATTGTACTTCTCTAAAAGATTGTGAGCTAGTGATTTTGTTTTGATGAAGTCTTGAGAATGTGGCTGATCCAAAAAAAGACTTGAGACTGTGAATTGTGATTTTTATTTTGTTAAAAGAATTTGTACTTTTGTTAAAAGATATGTGCTTGTAATTTTGTTTTGAAAGGTCTTGTTTGGCATGTAGTTGTTTTAGTTTAAAATAAAAAAGTTATTAAAAAATCAAAAAGTTTAGAACTTATCTAAAAAAGTCAAAGATTTTTTTTTCTCTCTACTTTTTCCACATCTTTTCGTAAAAAATCAAAAAAATTATTTCAAATATACTAATTTTTTTACACCATATTTTAACTAAAAAGTCAAAAGTTACTAAAAAATTCTATCCCCAAACGAGGCCTAATGATGACTCATTTTTTTAAATACTTGAGAATGGTTTTTATTTTGTTAAACAAATTTTTACTTTTGTTCAAAGCTATTTGTGATTTTGTTTTCATAAGGACTTGTCCACGACACATTTTGTTAAAAGACTTGAGATTATGAATTGTGAGTTTTATGTGTTAAAAAAAATAGTACCAAATTATATGGAAAATATAAATTAAAAATATGTAAATGGTTTTTGGGTAAAACTAAAACTGAAATAAATTAACAAAATAACATAACAAAACTTACAATATATAAATTGATAAAATCTGATCGAGTCAAGTGTGTGACACTTTTTCCTTAAGACAGATGTGTCCTCCCACCGGTGCTTATGATTCAATGGACGCCTATCTCCCAGGATACAACGATCAATGTCTTGCACTAGCAACACTACTATTACAAGCCTAGCAAACTTCGTTGTGCAAGTACTCTCTTTATAGGAAAATTAGACTCAAAAAAAAAATATGAAGAATAAATGGAAAGTGAAAAAGAAAAGGCAATTCTCTGTATAAATTGAAGTGAGGGAGATGGAATTTATAGACTTCTATGTGACTCTTTAGAAAGGTTGTGACCCTTTCAAAAGAACACATCCTGCCATCTCAAGAGACACAACTATTAGAGTAAATTTAAATTCAAATTTTCCTATAAAAAGAGTACTCGTTTCCATCTCAACTTCAATATATAGGAAAAAAAATACCTCGTTTCCATCTCATTGAGCACTTCGAACATGCCACATAAGTTGCCCTCTTCACATAATGCATTCATAAGTGTGGTGTATGTTACAACACTTGGCACCAATCCATGTGCCTTGATGGTATCCAACCATGTTCTAGCCTCAGCTAGCTTTCTGCATTTGCTGAAACCATAAATAAGAGAATTGAAAGTGACTATACTTGGAGTAATCCCTTTTCAATTGGTTGTTTGTATAACTATACAGACTCTCCAATTTTACCAAGTTTTGCATACCAAAAAATCATGATATTATACAAAATAATATCCTCCATCAAGTCACCCCTTGTCAAAGCATCAAAAAAAATAAAAATAAATAAATAAATAAAATAAATTTCTCGCCTCTAATAATGTCCCTTTCTCAGAAAGGCCCAATAAGATGGCACTAAGTGCATGAGCATTTGGGAAGATTCTCTTTAAGCACATTTTGTTGTATACTAGAAGTTTCAAGAATCACTCCATACATTCATTTCCATACACATAAATTGACCCTTGCACTACTAAACATGACTTGGCTTTCCAAAAGCAGAGGTGGTTTGATAATTCGAAAATCACCGCAGATGCTAGATTCTTCAATTGCAACAAGAAGTGGCCCACAACTATCATTAGTAGTAGAGACTCCATCCCTATTTCTGATGACCATGTCTAAATTTACATGATACTTCATGAACTCATTCTTTATTATGGAACGAACTACACTAGTGTGAAGTGGACATGTCAGCGGATTAATTGTTTTGCAAGGGAGATTGAACGCTTGGCTACTGAGAACCAAATGAAATTATATCATAACAAAAATCAATTCTTCAAGTTCCAACGTTGTGATTCAATCACACACTCAGTCCCTCATTTTCTTCAGAACTTGAGTTTTTTCCAGTATTTTTATTTATTTATTTTTTTCTCTCTGCTCCTCAGTTTCTCGGTAACCAAAAAGATCACTAACCGAATTACACAATATTCAATAAACAAAGAGGTATGATAGAAAATTTCGGGCTCTATGGTGTGGTTGCCATTGATGGGAATATACTTCGGGAGATACTTTTAGAGAGAGAAAGCGGAGAGAGATACAAAGAACCGGTTGACCTAATCACCGAGTCGGCGTTCCAAAACTCGTAGTTGGACCTCTGTTGAGTCCGAGTGAATATGCCGACGTACCATCCGCTATGAACAACCCAAAATTCCTCTCCAATGTCGACCCTGGCTTCATGTTCTCATTGAACAGGCCAAACACATGCACATTCATCTCCCAATTTAGCCTCAACGGTGTCCAATTTTTCTCGTCATCAATCATCTTCATCAGATTACAATTTCTTCGCATTCTCTAAATTCGGTTCAAAATAGCAGAGACGAAGAAATTCAATTCTCTCTCAGATACAAAATATCAGATCCGTGAAATGCAAAGTGTAATTTGGTGATCCCAACATGAAAAAAGGCCAGAGACTATGAAACCGAAACGTAGCAGAGAATAAAAAAGTAAGCAAGAACAGAGCGTGACTAAAAATTTTGTGTTAATGCTCATATACTTTGAGGCGTGTTGCGGACACTTTATTTAAGGTGATAAATGCCCCCACTCAAAAGAGTTTTCTTTATGAAAGAACACAACCCTTAGTCTAAATTTTCAGAATTTTTCAAATTCTGAAAACATGTCTTTCAACTTGAAGTGGTGCCTTTATAATTTGAATTTCTATTAGTAATTGCCTGCAACTATAAGTGATAACCACTTAAAGAATTATAATCCAGTGTGTATCACCATATGATCTTGATCATATATAAGTACTGATATTCTCATGCATACAGGCATCTCTCAATTAAAACCTTCAATTAGTATAAGCATTTCAAAATCCCAAAGAATTCTTTGGTGTTCGAAGATTAAATCAAGAATCAAATCTATAAAAAAAAATTGCACAGTATAAGTACCCAAACACATACAAAAACAAATAATTATATTTTCCCAAAAACCATAAACAGGATCATATTCTGTCTTAAGATTGTTAGAAAAAAATAGTACCAAACTATATGGAAAATATAAATTAAAAATATGTAAACGGTTTTTTGTGAAAAACCAAAACTGAAATAAATTGACAAAATAACGTAACAAAACTTACAATACATAAATTAATAAAACCTGATCGAGTCGAGTATGTGACACTCTTTCCTTAAGACGGATTCGTCCTCCCACTGGTGCGTAGGATTCAATGGACGTCTATCTCCCAGGATACAACGATCAATGTCTTGCACTAGCAACACTACTATTGCAAGCCTAGCGAACTTCGCTGTGCAAGTACTCTCTTTATAGGAAAATTAGATTCAAAAAAAAAATATGAAGAATAAATGCAAAGTGAAAAAGAAAAAGGCAATTCTCTGTATAAATTGAAATGAAGGAAATGGAATTTATAGACTTCTTTGTGACTCTTCAGAAAGGTTGTGACCCTTTCAAAAGGACACACCCTTCCATCTCAAGAAACACAACCATTGGAGTAAATTTAAATTCAAATTTTCCAACATTATGTTATTAAACAATTTTGTACTTTTGTTAAAAGATATTTTTATGGTTTGGTTTCATTTTAAATTTTATGAAATTGTAAATAATGAATGATTATTTGATTTAATTTTAAAATGGAAGTTAAAAATTAAATAACTAAAAACTTATTTAATACTAACTGAATTTAGGACTACTTAACAAAAGCATCAATGTGTACTGTTATATATTCTTGCAACCACCATCGTCAACCCACTACCACTACTACCACCTTCCACTACCATGCCATTGTCATCAAATATACCATCATCATTTCACTACCACCATAGTCATTAGCAGTGTTTGCTCCAGCTTATTTTGAGCATATTACTGATTCTGGCTTTTTAAAGGTTATAAAAGACTGTTTGGTTAAAATTAAAGCCAACAGCTTCAGCTTCCATAGCTTTTTTTTTTTAAAAGAAAAAAGTTGGAAATCAGAAGCAGCTGGGAGCTACTTTTGATTATAGATTATGCGGAGGGAGAGTTGGAAGTACTTAAATATCCTTAGTGTTGTGAAGTATTTAATCTTATACCATCTATATATATTCTTTTTAGACCTAATCTTCTCTCTGGCAAGAGAAGAACGCTGCAACAAGTAGCAAAACACAACAGTAAGACGTGCGACTCTGGTTCGCTTTTGACGACGTATGGCTTTGGTTTGTTTCCGACTTTGGTTCGCTTCTGGCGATGTGTGGCTATGGTTCATTTCTGGCTCTAGATCTCTTCTCTCTTTCTCTTTTGCTTTCTCTATTCACCTCTTTTCCTTCATCTCTCTCAATTTTTCCTCTTTTCTCTTGTTTTGGATTAGGCATGCATGTATATATATGTATTATTTTGATTATTTATGATTTTGTCTATTTCAAATTTGTTGAAATTGGGGAAAAGAAGAATATTTAGGGTTTAGGAAAAATTTGGGGAAATTTCATTCATTCTTTGATGTTAAAAATTTGTGTAGGAAGTTGACTACCATTGCATTGATTTTTGGTTTATTAATGTTGGAGATGTGAATTTGATATTTATGTTATACAATTAGTATCTTAAAGTTTGAAATGTTTTGATATTGATTTTTGAACAATAAGACTTGTTTGTGCTAATTAAATTAGTACTCCAGAGTCCTAGTTCTCTATATATGATTTGGAGGGCTCATGTATGCTCAAAACTAAAAAAAAAAATGGTGAAGCGATTGGCATGTGCCCTTGAACCCAATCATGCTAGTATCTCTTTCATGCTTTGAAGGAGTGCTTAACATATATATATATATATATATTCCATCTGATATTTAGAATTTTCTTTGATCCCTTAATCACTAGATGAACTTGAATGATGCCTAAGATCATAGATAATGCACTCAAGAACACAGATAGTAAGGGTTTGTTCAAACCATTGTTGCAATTCAAGTGTTTTTATTATTATGGTTTGTTTAATAGAAAATGAGTACTCGACCACCATCACAATCTCCAACAACTACAAAGAGCAAGGGAAAAACTTCCCAAAACTCCCAACCCTCACAAGGTTTAAAGGCACATTGGGACACAAAATCCACTGAAATTTTTGTCAAACTTTGTGTGGAGCAAGTGAAAGCAGGTCACAGATCTAGTACGCACTTAGATAGGGTTGGTTAGGAAGCAGTTATTAACAAGTTCAAAATTGCAACTGGAAAGTCATATGTTCGCCTTCACCTTAAAAATCGTTGGGATACCTTAAAAAAGGAGTGGGGTCGTTGGAAAAATCTGTTGAGAGGTGAGACTGGGCTGGGGTTAGATCTCTTAACTGGAGCTATCATGGCATCTAATGATTAGTGGAATTTAAAGCTACAGGTCAGTAAATTATGTTAATTTTTTTTCTTCTTACCCACTTGTACTTGAGCTTTATGATTTATATATTTGTAATTATTTGTCCATATTTTGTTATAGAGGTATCCTGATGCGGCCAAATTTCTTGAGAAGCCGTTGACATTGGCCGATGACATGGACATACTATTCTCTAATGTTTCTGCAACTGGTGAGTGGGCATACACCTCAAGCTCTAAAGTGTTTCTTGACATTGAGGGATCTCACACCCCACTTGGTGATGATACTGATACGGAAATCCATCCAGCTAAATTGAGCAACCAACGTCGTCGCCAAAAAGAAGGTCCATCAAAGAAGCAAAAGGGAAATAAAAAACAATCGGCTATTGGTGAGTTGAGTAAGACACTTAACCGCATTGTCGATGTTGTGGAGGCATCATCTTCAACTAGTACACAGAATGCTGCCATGCAAAATCCGCACACAATAACTGAATGTTTGGCTAAGATTAGCACAATCTCTTGCATTAGTGAAGACGATGACCTTTTAGTTTGGGCTGCAAAGTTGTTCATAAAACTCTTACTCCGTGAGTCTTTCATGGCTTTGTCTAATGATGTGTTGCGTTTGAAGTTTATTAATCTTGAAATTGTTTTGGAAAAGGCTCGCATTCCTGGTTATCGTAATTAGTTCATTGTGCGAATGTTTTTTTTTTTTTTTCCTTTAAAAAAAAGAGACATTAGGACTATCTTCAATTGAAGGAGTGCTTGATGTTGTTTTTATGTTTGCCTCATGGGTAGATTTAATTTGCGCTTGCACGAGTGGAATAGGAAATATTATTGCAAGTTGAATTTGTCTACTCACGGGTGGAATAGGAAGTACTATTGCAAGTTGTATTTGCCCACTTGTGTGCCATGCGATTATTTGTCCTTGCAATTCCAGGTCACTGGCTTTAGCTATCATTTGTCCATTTGCCTGCAAGATTGGAAAGCAATTTTAAAAAAATATTATTTTAAATGACGGTCATTGCAATGACACTATCTATATATACTTTCATGGTGAACTTGTTTGCCACTCCAAATTGTTAAACAACCAAGAGACTTTCCAATCTTTGTAGGTATTCTACTGATGTTTGTCTAATTTTATTTTTTTGTCTATATATATCCTCTAATTTTATATTTATTTTACGTGTTAAATTAATTTCTTATTGAATAAATGTGGTACATGTTGGAACAATCTTCTATGTAACATAAATAATTTGAAACAAATCAAACAAAAAAAAATTACTTACAGAATTTATTTTACCGAAATGTAAAAGTACAAAAAGAGATCAAGTCAAGTGTGTGACACTCTAGCCTTAAGACAGATTTGCCCCACTTTGGTGCTTATGGATAAAAGGCGTCTATCTCCCAAGATACAATAATCTACACAAATTATAGTAGTACTCCAAACAATTTGTACAGCGAACAAAACCTGTGTTCTATACTCTCTTAATTTTTCCTAAAAACCAATACGAAAAGAATTTATACAAAGGAGCAAAACCGGGAGGTAACCAAGAGAATTTTAGATTTTTCAGCTGTAGAAATCTGCTGGAAAGGCCTGGTATTTATAGCAGATTGGTGACCAAACAGATCTATCCGAACAGATGCAGTTTTGAACCAAACAGGTATGACATTTGAAAGAACAAATATAGTTCAAATTTGAACAGATCTGCAGCAGTTTGAATCTGTATAACTGCTGGCAGTTTTTGGCAGTTTTAAACCTATTAAAAGACAGTTTATCTGTTGGGAATTTTGGATTGAAAGAGCAACAATTATGGATAGAAAATTTGAATTCAACTTTGGTGCAAATTTTGAATTAATTTCCTGCAAGAATATTTTGAAAAAATTCCAAAAAAAAAATTGGTCCAAAAAATTAATATTAGAACTGACCCAATCCACACCGATGCCCGGCCTGGCACGGCTTGGCTCAGCAGACCGGTCGGATGGATGGCGGCGGCGGCGTGCGGCCACTTGTGTGATGGTTTGAGCCAAGGTTCAATTTGTCCATAACGCCTCCCTTCTACAAACTTGGGATTCTCCTTGGGGCCCAACCCAAGTGTTGCCACTTAGAACTTATATACACACATAAGTTCTCTTAAGTTTCCAATGTGGGATAACCATTTCATGGAAACCCACATTTTACTTCTTTAATTGTCCATTCCACGAACCCGAAAACGACATCAACTTCCCATTCACTCACTCATAAATGGTTTTGAAGAAACGTTTTCACCATGTGACTTACCATATGGCAAGGAACATGTCACCTCTTTGGACCCACCTTAAAAGACGTGTGGGCCCCATCCAAATTTGGGCTCAAAGTTAGCCCAAAATAAGCCTATAAAACCATATTTTTCCAACAATCCCTCACATGAATGAAATTTGACAGAAAGAAAATGCAACAACATAATCTAATTACAGAGAGTACAGAAATTGAGAATATTTTGCAAAGGATATGTAGCATTTCGCTTTGGACCTTCCCTTATGACACACTATCAGATTTACTAGCTAATCAGTGAACATGATATCTTGAACTGTTCAGCCATTTGTGTAAACCAAGACAATAGAACTCATACAGTATATTACCAGACACAGTTTAGTTCTCACTATTGTGTTCATTTTGGCCCTGAACAACCTGGTCTTTCATGAGTGCTCTAGAAAATTGTAGCCTTTCACAAATCTCATAGAACCGGCCCAGTTCACACTCATATAGGTGATTCTTATAACGAGTATCCTACCATACTCCACTAGGTATTCCTAGATATAAGAATCATTAAAAGTTTTACTTAACCTAAAACGCTACAGACATCACTATTTCATCATAGAAATGGGTAAGAGTTTGACTCCCCAGTGATCCTTATGAGTCATACACAACTTGATTGTCCCTTCGAACCTAAAACTTGGGATCTCCAGTCAACTAGGTTGGGTTGCTGTTGTGGTAACTCTTATTTAATAGGCTTAAGTCTCATTCTCCTTGGTGAATTCTCAACTAACTCTCTTGCTAACCCTTTGGTTTGTGGATCCGCTATGTTGTCTTTAGACTTCATATATTCAATGAAAATAATTTCATTAGAGAGTAGTTGTCTCACGGTGTTATGTCGACAACGAATGTGTCATGACTTACCGTTATGCATATGACTCTGTGCTCTACCAATTGTTGATTGACTATCACAATGTATGCATATAGCAGGCACCGGTTTTGGCTAGATTGGAATATCTTCAAGGAAATGGCGAAGTCATTCTGCTTCTTCCCTAGCTTTATCTAAAGCTATGAATTCTAATTCCATAGTAGACCTAGCAATGTAAGTCTATTTGGAAGATTTCCAAGATACAGTCGCACCAACAAGAGTAAAGACATACTCACTGGTGGATTTTGAGTCTTTAGTATCCAATATCCAGTTTGCAACACAGTATCTGTCACGACCCAAACTTGCCCCTATAGGTTTAGCGTCGTAACCGACCAGTAATCCTTGGATTACCAAAAGCCTCTTAATGGAATAACATAAAATTACGGGCTGTAAAAGAAAATATACAAAATATACATAGTCCATAGAGCTGTGCAAACATATATGGGACATAAATTTTAAACCTTTTACAAATATACGCGATGTCATAATGCAGGTCTTACGTCACATCCAATACAAAAGTAGCCAAAAAGGGCTTAGCCCAATATACACATAACAGAAAACTTGTTCATACTTCAAAGAAGACAGGCCTTAAACATATGCCATTTAGACTTGACTTGCTCACAGAAAGGAACCTCCTTGGAGGCACAATGACTAGCTGACAAAACAAAATCTTAGGCCATCAACTCTGGGCCTGGTCATGTTCCTGCTCACCTACATACATAATAACAAATATTAAGCTGGTGCCTAGTGAATAATAATAGAGTAAAGACTTTACTAAATGATGTCCATATCTAACAGAGTCTTATACTTGCTCATTCATCAAAGCAAAAACAAATTCATATACGTAGTTATATTCATGTTCAAAGTTCGTATATTTCACATTATAGTACGTAGCACATTCATTAGCGTTAACAAATTCGATGACCCATGAAGGGACGGCCATAAAGGCATTCCGATGACTCATGTGCACAAAGACATTTCCGATGACCCATTAAAGGATGACCATAAAAGCATTCTGATGACCCATAAAGGGACAACCATAAGGCATTCTGATGACTCATATGCACAGAGACATTTCCGATGACCTATAAAGGGATGGCCATAAAGGCATACCGATGACCCATAAAAAGGACGCATATCATATGATGCTAAGGATGCCACGAATACATTTCAAAAACTTGGACAATCATTCATTCATATAAAACATAGCATTTCAGAAAACTGATTATTTTATATCATTAGAAAATAATTAAAGTCAAACATAACTTTACAGAGTTATTACTCACAGTGGTTTGTGTTGTCACTAAGCCTCAGACGTCCACCTAAACAAAACACATAACAAAAGCACAATTGAAGCACCATTTCATTTTAATTCAATCATCTTTATGTGTTTCTAGCTTATTTTATGACTATGTGAGTCCAAATGGTGCCTAAGAACACTTGGAGTGGCATGAGGATGCCAAATGCACTTAAAAGAGTTAGTCAAAAGTTGCTGAAAACAGGGTCTCCGCTCGAGCGCAACTTCCTTCGCTCAAGTAGGGGTTCAAAAATAAGGGTGGTCGCTCGAGCGTAACTTCTGTCACTCAAGCAGTCTGCAAACTTGGCAAAAGTACTGGTTGCGTGAAATTCCGGCTCAGCGGTCGCTCGAACGAAAGACTGAGTAAAAGGGTCCGCGCTCGAGCACCACTTTGGTCACTCGAGCAACCTGTAAAATTTTGTAAAACTTCTAGGAGCTCAATTTTCACGCTTGAGTGACATTTCCCTTGCTCGAGCAGACAGTGCAAATTCTGAAATTTCCAGAACTGTGTTTGAACTTCAAAGTTGACATTCCAAAGGTTCCAAACTCGTGTTTTAGGCACAAAAACATGGGAAAATTTTGTAAAACATGGAAACATAGTTAATTTGGAACCAATTGCTCAAAATCATGAACCAAATTCCCAAAATCTAGCTTAAACCATGAAGTCAAAACCATGCAAGAGAGGAACTCTTTAATCTTTTTTTAAAACTTGACCAAATGGTATGAAAAGTGTAGGAACATGAAAAACTCCTCAAATAAATGTGTGAGGGTTCTATGCATGTAGAGAATTTCATGGAATTCAAACTCAAATTGGTGATTCACGCATGCATGTATGCAATCATGCTCAATTCTTCCATAACCAAGATGATCTTAGCATATACCTTCTAAATTCATGCAAGTGGCCTCATAGCTTGGTGAATTCATTTCTTATATGGATTATCTACAAGAATTGAGTGTGGTTTCCATACCTAGAGTTAAATTCAAGTGCATTCCTAGCTCAAGTCTTCAAGTCTTCCACAAATTCTCTACAAATTCTCCTTTCTCTCTCTTTCTCTCTCTCTCTCTCTCTCTCTCTCTCTCTAAGGTGTTGAGTTTTTCCTCTCCCTTCCTCAAAAGCTCAGCCAAATCATGTATATGTGAGGTCATAAGCTTAATGGACCTATTTATATGGTATGATTAGCTTAGCCTAATCAAGGTTGATTAAGGTTAATTAATTAGGCTTACTTCTAACTAAGTTCAATCAGTTTATTTTAATTATTTTTATCCAAACCAATTTTCAATTAAAGTTGCCATGGAATTTTAAAAATTCCAAATAACACATAAACCAAATCAATTTCGGGATCGAATGCTGACAAGGCCTTTAATTCACAAAACAAAACAAAAATCCAAGCATATATTTCTACATTAGATAGATATGAGCACAAATAATGCAACACATGCAATTTCCTCATAATTTCACCTTAATTACTTATGCTTAAGCATAATTAATCATGGTTAGCCAGCTAATCACAAGTCAGGGTTGTTACAGTCTTCCCTCCTTAAAAAGTTTGGTCCTCCAAACTCGAATTACCTTCATTTTGGAAGAATACCAAATTCAACGGAAATAAGTCAAGGTATCTTTTCATCATGTCTTCTTCTGTCTCCCAAGTCACATAGGTGCCTCCGTGATTCTACCAATCAACTTTTACTAATAGAATTTCTTTATTTCTCAATCTTTTGATTCGGCAATTCACAGTTTGCATTGGCTTCTCCTCATATATATAATCATCTTTTAGAAGCACATGAGTCAATCCAATCACATGTAGTGGGTCTCTTAAATAATCCCGAAGCATAGAGACATGAAAAACATTATGCATATGTTCCATGACTGGTGGTAAAGCTACCCGATACGTCACTGAATTAATCTTCTCAAGGATTTCATAGGGTCCAACATATCTCGGTGCCAATTTGCCTTTCACGCCAAACCGTGTCTGGCCATTCATTGGAGTCACTTTGATAAATACATGATCCCTGACTTCATATTCTCTGTCTCTTCTTCGAACATCGGCACAGCTCTTATGGCAGCTTTGTGCAGTTTTCAGTCTTTGTCATGTTAATTTCACATTTTCCATTGTTTCTTGTACCAGCTCCAGTCCCAATAAAGGTCTGTCACCTACTTCGGCTGAACAAATCAGAGAACGACATTTCCTACCGTACAAAGCTTCATAAGGAGCCATTCCAATGCTCGAATGATAGCTATTGTTATACACAAATTCGGCCAGAGGAAGGTAAGTCTTCCAATTGCCTTGAAAGTCTAACACATACATCTGTAACATGTCCTCTAATTTTTGAATGGTCCATTCAGATTGGCCATCTGTCTATGGATGATAAGCACTGCTTAATCTCATCTCAGTCCTCAAAGCTTGTTGCAAACTCTGCCAGAATCTTGAAGTTAACTTGGAATCTCTGTCAAATACTATGGACACTAGAACTCCATGTAATTTCACAATCTCATTGACATACAAATTAGCCAACTTATCCACATTATACAAAGATTTGACAGGTAAAAAGTGAGCAAATTTAGTTAGATGACCAACAATAACCCAAATAGAATCCATACCTCGAGAATAGCGAGGTAGCCCAACAATGAAATCCATAGTAATATGCTACCACTTCCATTCCGGTATTGGAAGCGGCTGAAGTAACCCAGTGGGTCGTTGATGTTCAACTTTAACTTGTTGATAGTGCAAACATCTAGCCACAAAATCCGCAATACACTTTTTCATTCCCTGGCCACCAGAAGTTTTGTTTCAAGTCATGACACATTTTTGTGTTTCTCGAATGCATAGCAAATTTAGAATCGTGAGCTTTGATTATAACACGTCTTCTCAAATCAGAAGAATCTGGTACACAGAGTCTATTCTGAAACTTCAAAACATTATTCTCAATCACAAATCCCGGCCTCAGTTTTGAGTCAAATTATTCTACAATCTTTTTGCGTAAAGAAATATTTCAAACTTTTATGGTCAACGGTCGCTCGAGCGGAAGACTGAGTAAAAAGGTCCTCGCTCAAGTGCCACTTTGGTCGCTCGAACGACCTGTAAAATTTTGCAAAACTTCTAGGAGCTCGATTTTCACGCTCGAGCGACACTTTCCTTGCTCGAGCGAACAGTGCGAATTCTGGAATTTCCAGAACTGTGTTTGAACTTCAAAGTTGATATTCCAAAGGTTCCAAACTTGTGTTTTAGGCACAAAAACATGGGAAAACTTTATAAAACATGGAAACATAGTTAATTTGGAACCAATTGCTCAAAATCATGAACCAAATTCCCAAAATCTAGCTTAAACCATGAAGTTAAAACCATGCAAGAGAGGAACTCTTTAATCTCTTTGTAAAACTTGACCAAACGGTATGAAAAGTGTAGGAACATGAAAAACTCCTCAAATAAATGTGTGAGGGTTCCATGCTTGTAGAGAATTTCATGGAATTCAAACTCAAATTGGTGATTCACGCATGCATGTATGCAATCATGTTCAATTCTTTCATAACCAAGATGATCTTAGCATATACCTTCTAAATTCATGCAAGTGGCCTCATAGCTTGGTGAATTTATTTCTTATATGGATTATCTACAAGAATTGAGTGTGGTTTCCATACCTAGAGTTAAATTCAAGTGCAATCCTAGCTCAAGTCGTCAAGTCTTCCACAAATTGTCTACAAATTCTCCTTTCTCTCTTTCTAAGGTGTTGAGTTCTTCCTCTCCTTTCCTTAAAATCTCAGCCAAATCATGTATATGTGAGGTCATAAGCTTAATGGACCTATTTATATGGTATGATTAGCTTAGCCTAATCAAGGTTGATTAAGGTTAATTAATTAGGCTTACTTCTAACTAAGTTCAATCAGTTTATTTTAATTATTTTTATCCAAATCAATTTTCAATTGAAGTTGCCATGAAATTCTAAAAATTCCAAATAACATATAAACCAAGTCAATTTCGGGATCGGATGCCGACAAGGCCTTCAATTCATAGAACAAAACAAAAATCCAAACAGATATTTCTACATTAGATAGATATGAGCACAAATAATGCAACATATGCAATTTCCTCAGAATTTCACCTTGCTTAAGCATAATTAATTATGGTTAGCCAGCTAATCACAAGTCGGGGTTGTTACAATATCCTTCAAGTACTGCTGGATATCTAGTATAATTATGCCCAACATTACAAGTAAATGGGAGATATCTTAAAACCCTTATAATTGCTTTCTAGTGTTCTACTCCTAGGTTACTCTTATATCTACTTAATTTACTTACTGCATAAGCTATATCCGGGCGAGTGTTGTTCATCAAGTACATTAAGCTTCCAATAATTTGGACATACTCTAATTGAGAAATATTTTCCTGTACATTCTTAGAAAGAAACAAATTAACATCCACAGGTGTTCTGGCAAGATGATCATAATCTTTGCTAAATTTGTCAAGTATTTTCTCAATGTAATGTGATTGTGACAAATCATAACCTTTTGATGTTTTGGTAATTTTCATACCAAGTATTACATCAGCTATCCCTATGTCTTTCATGTCAAAATGTTTATTTGTAACGCCCTCAAAATAATACATTAAATCCCACATTCTTGACATGCATGGACATAAGAGGATAAAGCATATTTTCATAAATCAGAGTATTCATTACAAAAGTATTACATGTTGACATCAAAAGTAAATACCCTATAGGCTTACAACTTTCCAAGTCAACACTTGGGTACAACAAAAGAAGAGTCCTAGCTCTTTATACAAAATAAGCCCTTGGCTTGATTAACATGTAATACATAAAGAAAACAACAAAAAGATCTTCAAGCCTCTAAGCCTCCCAAGCTACGTCCTTGGAGGTGGCATATCACCTGGACCTGAAAATGATGTCCCATATAGGGTGAGCCAATGCCCAGTAGAGATATACTAAACCAGATATGAGCAATGACTAAAACATTAGCATATGATAAATGGCCAATACTTATAAAACAACTTGTAACACAATTCAGTTCCATGACAAATAGTCCATGTTTCGTTTCACTTTCCTTTACTTATCCAATTTTCAAGTTATATAAACATGGCTCAGAACCTGGCCGAACAATTTAAATGAGACAACCGCTCATATTAAAACATCTCTAATATCAACGACCCAAATGAGATTACTACTCATGTTAAAAACACTTCCATACTTCACAATTAATACACAGATTTGCTGTATTAATGGAGTCCATCCCCTATCTCCTCCCAAACAGGTTTGAGAGTCCATCCCCTATCTCCTTTCAAACCATGGAGTCCATCCCCTATCTCTTCCCAAACAATATACATATACAATGTAATTAAACACTTATCATATGCAATGATCAATCAATACACATATTCGCTGTATTGTTCCAACAGTCATATTCAATGACATAACACGTTCGATTAGTTTCAGTTTTCCCTAATCAACATACAGTGTCTACAACAATCAAGACTATCCTCCACCGATAGCCCAAGGCAGTTATTTCTAAACAGAATATAAATGCATCAAACAGATATAATATCAACATTTTCATAGGTGAGTGATTAATTAATCCAACTACACCATTCAATCTTATAATTCCCTAATTTCATGAATTTCAACTCAATTTCATATTCCTACAAATTAATTATTCAAATTAATTATTCAACACAATTAGGGCATTTTTCCCCCTTTTTCAAATATTGATCCTAAGACCAAATTTCACCAATTTCACTCCCAAACTCATATTCCCAAGCCTTATATACAATAGAGCTTTTAAAACACAAAACCCCTCTTTACATAATTACACATCAAACCCCAATTTTTTCCAAAATTACCAAACAACACTATTTAATCAAAAAGACTAAAATTTATGACAAAACTCATAAGATGGAGTAGGGTATCCCTACCTTAATTTTTGGAGCTCAAAGGAGGAGAGAGGTGAAACTCAAAGTGCTCCAAATCCACAAATTTTCAGATTAAAGTGAAGCCCTCACGACCCTCTATCTTTCTTACAAAGAGATAAGGATAGTAACACTCTAGAAGTAGATGAATCCCTAGAGAGAAGGTGTGTGTAGAGAGAGAGAGAGCTAAATCTAGGGTTTGAGATGTAAAGAGATGAAAAAGTGAAGCGTAATCCCGCTGTTGCCAACTGATATATTCGAGGCTCGCTCGAGCGAAGGAGTGGTCGCTCGAGCGACCAGACACAAAGAAACCTCACTCGAGCGTAGAAAGCCTCGCTCGAGCCAACAATTCGAAGCTTCAGGTCTGCAACCCAGAAGCACACTCGAGCGAAGAAAAGCTTACTCGAGCGAAGAAATCCAAAACATAGACCTCGCTCGCTCGAGCGAAGAAAAGCTCGCTTGAGTCAAGAAATACAGCCTTCAGGTCAAAAAGAGACGCAGACACAAGCTCGAGCGCCAGACTTCTCGCTCGAGCCACCAGATACAAAACTCAACTCTTACTCGAGCGAAGGAATCCTGGCTCGAGCGAAGGAACTAAAACACAGAGCTCGCTCGAGCGACAAAAGTCTCGCTCGAGCGAAGACACCAAAATCTGGGCAGCAACCATTTACTCCCATTCACAACCAACCTGTTACGAACCTACCCAACACAACCTAAAACTCAAATATATAGAATTGAAGGATGGAAACAAGCTATACACAACAACCAACACCACGGAACCTAAGTTCGAAATACAACAACCAAAGGAGAGGAAACTGGGATCGCTATATTATTCAACATTTTCTTGATTGTTTTAATTATATCATTATTACTACCTATGATGAACATATCATCCATGTAAAGACATACTATAACATAACCATTGTTTGTGTTTTCAATAGAAATATATTTGTCACATTCATTAATTTTGAATCCATTGGACATCATTGCCTTGTCAAATTTTCGTGCCATTTTAACCAAACACCCCCTCACTTTTAAGTATTTGTAGGATGATACTGTCCCATGCCACAATTCATAAGGTGTTTGATTCACTTTCTTTCGGGATATTTTATTTAGTATATAATTAGCAAAAAGTATTGCTTCCCCCCACAAGTTTTGAGGTTATCCAAAACTTATTAACATGGCATTCATCATTTCTTTTAAAATCCTATTTTTCCTTTCAGCAATTCCATTTTACTGAGGTGAGTAAGGAGCGATGGTTCGATGAATTATTCCATATTCTTTACAAAACATTCATATTCACCACCTCTATCACTTCTAAGTTTTTTCATTTTCTTACCAAGTTGATTTTCAATTTCATTCTTATATTGAATGAAAGTTTTCAAAGCTTCATCCTTGGTTCGAATTAAATAAACATAACTATATCTAGTGTAGTCATCTATAAAAGTGATAAAATATTTTTTCCCACCTCTATTTTGAATTGATTTAAAATCACAAATGTCACTATGAATTAATTTAAGTGGCTCTGTACTTCGTTCAATTGAATGAAAAGGAGTTTTAGTTAATTTTGTCTCAACGCAAATTTCACATTTATGATTTAAATCAATGTCAAATTTAGGTAAACATTCCATATTAATTAATCTACACAAAGATCCATAATTAACATGTCTTAATCTACCATGCCATAAATTTGAAGACTCAAGTAAGTAAGAAGAAGATGTATCTTTACTAATAACAGAGGATACAACAGCCATTACATTCATTTTGAAAAGGCCATCAGACATGTAATCTTTTCCTACATACATCCCGTTTTTGGTAAGTACAAATTTGTTATTTTCAAAAACTAGCCTAAACCCATTTTTACTCAACAAAGATCTGGAGACTAGATTCTTGTGAATATCTGGTACATGCAGCACATTGTTGAAAGTGAGTTCCTTTCCAGATGTCATCTTCGGAATAATCTTTCCTTGTCTTTCAACTTTTGAAGTTGAGGACTTGCCCATAAAAAGATGTTTCCCGTTGTCCACTTTAGAATAAGATGTGAACATCTTTTTGTCAGCATAGATGTGGCGAGTAGCACAAGTGTTCACCCACCATTCTTTAGGATTTCTAACAAGGTTTGCCTCGGAAACAACTACAGAAAGATTTATATTCTTACCACCATTGAAAATTTTGTCCACTTCGGTCATATTGGCTTGAACAGGCTTCTTGCTTGATCTTCCTTTGCCCTTGCGCTTGCTACGGCAATCTTTGGCCTGATGTCCCTCTTTGTCACAGATATAACATTTTCCATTAAACTTGTACTTTATAGTTTCCCCTCCTTTAGTGCCTTGTGCAGAACTTTCTCTAGAATACTTCTGTTTCTTTGTTTTTGGAGCATGTTCTACCACATTTGTCTTACACTCCAAAGGATGCTTACCAGCCCGCTTCTCAGAATTGTAGTTGTCATCCTCAATCCTCAAACGCACAATCAATTCTTCCAAAGTCATTTTTTTGCGCTTGTGTTTGAGGTAGTTCTTGAATTCCTTCTAGCCTTGTGGTAATTTTTCAATTAAAGTAGCAATTTGGAAAGATTCACTGAAAGACATTCCTTCTGCATGAATGTCATGCAGAATGAGTTGGAAATCTTGAACTTGGCTGATCACAGTCTTAGAATCAATCATCACAAAATCCAAGAATTTGCCAACCACAAATTTCTTTGAGTTAGCGTTTTACCATCAGCGATAGAGTTGGTGAAGAGAAAGAGAGTGTGTGTGTGTGGGCCCGCGCACTGTAAAAGAAAGAGATAGAAAGAGAGAGAATAATAGTCAGATAAAATATTCAAATAATAAATTTTGTCTTTCATACAATATTTTATAATTATGAGGTGGTTTCGAAAGTATTACTTTTACTTTTATTTTTTTGTCCTTTTAACAAGAAAAGAAAGCTAAAAGGAGTTTATGGCCAAATTTCCCTTCAACTTAAGGGCGTTAGACATTGAATTTTATAGAAAAAGGGTAAATTATTATTATTTTTTTAAATTTGAAAAAAAATACAGCATGTCTTACCGTTTTAGTATACTTACATTGATTTTCTTTCTAGTAATATTAAAAGCATTGAAACTAATGCACTAAAAATATAATAATAAACAAAACAAAGTCGTTTGGCCTAATAATTACCATTTGAATTTAGATTAACTCGTATTCAATTTCGAATCTATCCAAACATTGACTAATAATAATTAGCCATATAAAGACGAGGTCCATTGTGGATTGGCGAGTATTCACCTTTGGCTCTATTGAATAACATAATAGAGAGCCATATCCCTCACCTTCAAATAAAACATTTGTTTGTTAGTCATGTTTTTGGCAAAAGAGAACTCACTACATAAAGTATTTTTTAACTATTGTTGTTTTTCAAATCATATCATGAAGATTAATTTTTGGTGTGATCTACAAATCTAAAGTGAATGTTGAATTTCAAAACTCACATAATTGCATGTTGTGAAAAATCTATAAACTATGACCCTTTAAACAATGTCAAAAAATTCACATTCAACAAAAGTGAGTTGTTCGCAATTTTCAGTCATATTTGGCTTAAAATCATGCTCCCAAGTGAATCTTCACCATCATTTTGTGATAAATTTTTAATATTATTTTATAGAAGGGTTTTTTTTTTAAAATTTTATTTTAGCCACTAATGGCTTATGAAAACTCTTCAAAGTCATTTTTTCTTTATGACGTGATTCTCTAAAAACGGGTATATTAACCCCTTGAACCACATACCTTGACTCTTTCATAAATAATTGCCTCTTTAAAAATAAGTGTATTAACCTTACGAGCCACATACATTGACACTTCATAAATAATTGGCTCTTTAAAAATAGGTGTATTAATCTTACTAGTCACATTATTTTCATAGTTTAATTTTCTATTGGCCGTGATGCCTTTTAATTTCTGTCCCCAATCTCGAATTTCTTCATCAATTAGGTACATTTGGCGACCAAGTTGATGAATTTTTTCATCAAAGTAATTTAGATTTCTTTGCGTCAAATAATATAGAGATGATAAAATTATTTGAAATCTTTACCCATAAAGAGAATTAATTTCTTCTTCTAGGGCTAAAGTTTCACTCCTGCATGAATAAATTTTATCCTTACAACACCGAAGCTTCTTTCCATATCATTTGTTGTGCCATTATGTTGGCAATAAGTGGTAGAACCACTATCATAACAATGACAACTTGTGAACATGAAATATGAGGCATTCTACTGATAATTTGTATCCATGAAAACACTGACACTCCAATGGCGGTTTGCATCCATGGACACACAAGATGCAAACATGCCACTTGAAGGCATGACTCCATAGGCATCAATTTGCTTCTTTATTGCCATAACTTCAAATTAGATTGGTTCTACTCGGCATGCCAATTTATATTAGTTTATTTCTGATTTGGACAAAATTGACAGAGAAAAGTTAACAAAAAAAATCAAAACATTTACAGAACAAAGAAAAATATCAAGTTTTGTAGTTGTGTTCTATGCCTTGAGTGGTTCGAGAACTTTAGAGTGAATACTGAGACAAAAAACTGAAATTAAAATTAAAATACTAGAAAAATATTTACTGATTACAAGAAACCAAAAACAAAAATTCTACTATAAATTACTAAATTACTAGATGAACTACTCCTAAATAGAATAAATTACTCCAAGGTAGAAATCTACTCCTACTTGAACTAGTCTAGATAGAGTTGATGTTGCTGTACGTTACTACTCTCTCAACATCATGGAACGTCCAACAACCACTAACCCACGTCTTTCTCCTTCCATCTTGCCTTGACCACTTCCATCCTCCATAATAATAATAATACTAATAGATGTAGTCAAGTTTACTGTTTAAATATGATTTATGGTTTGAATGGACAAACTATAACCAACAAATCACAATTAATTAAACTGAATTTGGTCATAATTGACAAGGCACAAGCGACAAAAAAATATTTATGGAATCAACTACTTCAAAATAATATAGCAAAATATAAAAAAAATAATTAATTAAATATTCGGGAAAATCTATTTTACCCCCTTGTGGTTTAACCCAATAGTACTTGACCCCCTCTGTCGTTCAAAAATAGCCAGAAAGGTCCCATGCGATTTTGGACTAAAATAGGATACTAACTCCGTTAACGACGAGTCCATAATGACAATAATACCCCTCTATTATATATATGAATATTCTCTAGTGCAAAGTGACATATTAACTAATTAAAAATCACTTATTAATCTAAATAGGAGATTTGGTGATAGACCCTCCAGTATCTAACTTGTCATACAAAAAAGCAAGAATTATATGGATTGTAATAACCCACATTCATGTCTTAGTCATGTTCATGTGCATTTGCATAACCTTGTCTTGTTAAGTTTGCATTCATGAACCTTGTCTTGTTTTGCTTAAGTGTTGTATGCATGTTTTGTTCCTTCCTTGCTGTGACAAGCCTAGGATATTCCAAGCCGAGGTCATCTTAATTCTAGAACTACCTTGGAACCACTTTGGTTGACCTCCACCTTCGTCCTGGCATATTGGCCGAGATGTCATCATCTGGGCCGAGGTGTGTATCACCAAGGCCGAGATGTGTACTATCTAGGCCGAGATGTTATCCTTGAACCCAAGTGATCTCGTTCCTGGGCAGGTATGACCTAGACCGAGGTGTGGCACATCTAGGCCAAGGTGTGGCACAGCTAAGTCAAGTGTTGTCCTTTCTAGCCGAGCTCATTGTCACCTTATTTACCGAAGCCTTGCCCTTAGCCGAGATCATTACCTGCCGGAGTGCCTATGCCATCTTGCTTGTTGAACACACTTTGTCATAGTCTTGTCTTTTCACTCAGTCACCTTTTTTAGAAGAGCCAACCAGCCGATGCCACGTGTCCCAGCAGAGGGTTAAGTCAGTGAGCTGTTGAGAAACACATCATTTTGTATCATATCCTTGTCTTTTAGAGAGAGAGGCTCTAAGAAGAAGAATGAGGAGTTCTTAGAGAGGGAATAGATTTCCAAGCTTGATCTTCACACCTTGAGCCGTTAGATTCGTGTCTTAAGGTTAGAATCTTGATCTACTCTTGTTGTTCTTATTGTTCATCTAGCTACATTGCATGATCGAGCACGATTTGTAAGCCATGCATTGATTTAAAGTTTGGTTTTAGAAAGAGAAAGTGATATTCATATGTTCTTGAATAAAAGCCTTGTTTGATCCGAAAGCTTGCATCAAGATTCATGTTTTTGTGTTTGTCTTCATAAGATCTTCAAGTATGGGTACCCAGGTCCATGTTTTCGAACTCATCTCATGAAATCCCAGATTTTGTAATAACAAGTTGTGATTGAACATTCATGTTTTTCATGTTCTTCATGTTCTTCAACTGAGAGAAACCCAGATTTTCCCGACTTCATTTTCTTGAATGTGGCCATCGGGACCACACCTTGGCAAGGAGGTGTGGGACCTCGGCCAAGACCTGGTTGGTACCCATTATGTTTTCCCGAGATGAGAAACAGTGTTTTGTTTTGGTCCGACTTAGTTTTGAAGGAATGCCGAGATCATTTGCATTCATATAAAGCTTGTTTGAGAGTGCATTCAATAGACTTTGCCATGTGTTTGTAGGACTTGGACTCTTGCTTTGACCCCGACGTTTGCAGAACTAAGTGAGCGGTATTTTTAATAAAGCTATGTTATAACGTTTTGATAAAGCTCTGCTTTGCTTTGTTTTGGAAAAGTATTTGTTAAAGCATGAATGATTATCCCTATTTTGTGTATCAAGTATTAGCTTTGTTTTGGATGACATTCTTGGAAAGTCCTCCCATGCTAGGGGACTCTAAGCCCATGTAGCATCATGTTTGAGAGATCTCTGCCATTGACGGTCTATGAACGGATGGCCCCACCGATGGTCTGGTGTACGGGTGGATTTGTCTAATCGATTCCAAGTCGATTATTCCCTTATTTTGTCCAGAATGTCATGACCCCAAGTATTATGTTGATGTTATTAAACATCCCAAGAAGCTTTGAAAGATTTGATTGATGAACTTGATTCATCCCATGTTTTGTTACAAGCTTTGATATGTATGGTTTTGATAAAGATCTCGGATATCATTCATTTAATCCTTTATTATTTATACCATTCACTGAGTATCCAAGCTCACCCTCTCCTTATATATATGTAGGTGCCAAGCAAGAAGGCGGTGATGCCTAGATGTGTGTGTTTTGCAAGATGTTTTGGATTCATGTTATGTCGGCGATATTTATGTCGACTTGATAAGCCTTTTGATCAAGATGTAATATGTACCTTACTTTATTTGTATTCAAGTTGTAATATTATGATTAAGATGTATGCCACTTCATTTGATCTATGCACAGCTCTTATGGACTACTTAGATTTAAATGTATTGCTTCCACACATGTAAGCCCCATATGTATACTCTGATTGTGTGTGAATCCTTGTAAGTTGGCCTTTGATAACCTCGGGTTACTGGCCATCATGGCACCATTCTACTAGGGGCGGAATGGGGTCGTGACATGGATCCTTTCAAAACCCCTTAGCCTCCGTTTGGGAAGTGGGTTGGCTTTTTGGCTTTTTGGTTTTTTTGGCTATTTTAGCCTAGGCTAAAAAGCTTGGTTTGGGAAGGGCTTTCTGGCTTTTGGCTTTTTTGACTTTTTTTGTGAGAGAATAGTGTAATGATTATGGGTTGGATGTGATATTTTGTTTTTTGTGGCTAAAATAACCTATTTTATCTTTTGTGACTAAAATAGCCACTTTAGCCCTTCCCAAACAATGCCTTAATGTTTTAAAACTTATTTCTTTTACTACAATACCCTCATATATATATGTGTGTGTGTGTGTGTTTGTATCAGATTGCAGTTACTCTCTCTCATCTCAATCTCTCTTCTCTCTGTTTCGCTCTTATCATTGTTGCTCTCCATCGGCGCCACCGCCACTCTCCACAGGCGCCACCGCCGTATACCATGGAATTCTTTCTCTACCGTTTTCATCGCTACCGTCACTCGTCGCATCCATAATCTCAGATCTAAGATCATTCACAGTCGTCGTTGCCAGAAAATGACGATTCCCAACAGTTCGCAAACCTAAGATTTGAGATCCTTCTCTCTCTCTCTCTCTCTCTCTCTCTCTCTCTCTCTCTCTCTCTTCTACTTTTTCTTCTTTTTCTTCTTCTTCTCATGATCATCTGTTTTTGAACTCTATCTCCCTATTTCTCTTTCTTCTTCTCATGATGCTATGTTCTTTGAACAGTAAAATTTTACTCTGGTTCATGATACATCACTCTTTTGTAAAACCATCCTCGTAACTTGTTTCAGAGTAAAATTTTACTTTGTATCAAAAAAAAAAAAGAGTAAAATTTTACTCTAAATCAGAGTGAAATTTACTATGATTCAAAGTAAAATTTTATTATCGCTAAGAAGATCAACATGTTGTTAAACACGAGAAAAATTTTACTGTTACAAAAAATAGAGTATATACTAAATAAACGAATCAGAGTCAAATTTTACTTCTAGATCAATGAGCAAACAAACAAAAAAAACTCTTGATTTTTCATTGTAATATTTCAATTTTTTATCATTTTTTATTATCAAATCTAAGTTTTTTAATCTCAGATCTAATGTTATTGAAAGTTCTAATTTTTTTTATTTTTTTATTTTTTGTCCTTTTAACAAGAAAAAAAAGTTAGGAGAAGTTTATGACCAATTTTCACATACTCTTAATTTCGTAACTTAATTTATGTAACTTAGGCCAAGTTTGGCATCCTCTAAAAAATCTAAAAAGTCAAAAAGTCACTATTCTATTTAAGTCACATCATCTTATTTAAGTCACATCACTTCTCTAACACATCACTTCAAACCCAACCCAAATCCAATCCATATTTCATAAAAAGTCAAAAAGTGCACTTATTTAGTCTTCCCAAACTTGACCTTAGTTTATAATGTAATATATATATATATACATATTCATATATAGTGAATCCAGATCCATATCCACCATTAACATTCAAATCCAAGAAAAGAAAGCACCAAAATCTTACATTACTTGGTTGATTATTTCATTGATTGATAGTTTTTTTCTAACATTAGATGTCTATTAGATCTAACATTAGTTTTTTAAAATATTTTTCACAAATTTTTTACTTTTTAGATATATCTAAGTAAGGTGTATCTAAAAAAATTTAAAAAAAAAAGTTTAAAATTTTAAAAATATTCACTAAAAACAAAAAAACACGAAAATCAAAGAACTCAATTTTCAAAAAATTTAATCCAAAAAACTCAAACTAAACACATTATGGGTTCACAATCAATGTAATTAACAATGCCTTCAAAATTCTATACAACGTTTCCTTTGCCAAATACAGTATTGAAGCTCTGCTAAATTGATTTCAACGGTGAAAAGTGGAAAAGTCACAAATAGATGGATGGAGTCGGTAAATTGTTTTGCCGAGAAGGTCGTTTTTGCCTCGGGTGTTATTTTTTTGGATAAATTATCAATAAGTATTAATAGTTGGACTTAATTCTCATCAAATCCTATTGAAAATAAGTCTTAGTGAAATTGTCGTTAAAAGTAATCTTTTTGTGATAATTTTTTATATATATCGCTAAAAATTGACAATTAGTGACTTTTTTTTATTATGATTTTTATAAATTATCGCTAAAACTTACAATTAATAACTTTTTTTATGATAAATTTTTTACATAAAACTTATTAGACAATAAATTCACTTATTAAAATTTATACGTAAGTACCTCTTTATTTTTTATATTGGAGCTCTTTGAGATGAAGCAAATCATCCATGCTGGTGGGCTCTCAAACATGGAGACCACACTCACGGAGGCATTGGGCGAGCGTGAGAGGGCAACCAGGGTGAGACCAAGCAGTGCGTAGGCTTACATTATGTCAATTTTTAATCTTTCGCATGATTATGTAAAAAGTGTCATTTCAAATCACATTATGCATGATTTCTTAGTATTTTACATGAACCATGCAAAAAGTGTCATTCCGAATCATAATATACTTAGGAGAGATCTTGAAATTGTTTTTTTATTTTTTTTGGGAATAACACTCATTACGGTATAATTTGAGAAAAATTAGATGTACGTAATTTTAATTTCATATACCAACTGACTATTTTTATAGTTTGAACCCACCACCAATAATTAGGTCGCCTTAGAATAAATTTGTTTCTATATTAATCAATGAATTATGTATTAAAAATGGAGAAACTAATAGTAAATTAATGCATTTTGTTTGAAAATTTCTCCACAAATGAAAGAAGAAAAAAAAAATAGCAATATGAAAAGCACAAAAATTAGAAACGCCCCCTTCTACCTAATGGCTTTTCCAATTTATTTTCATATTAATTCTATTAAATAAAAAATTCTAACAATAAAATATTTATAATTTTCAAAATTATAAGGACAACTTGTATTTTAAATAAATCTTATAATATTGTTATTTTTTTTATATTAAAATATATATTTCAGATTGCGGGGCTTGTTGTATTGAAATATATACATGTTTTGGTCTCTTTTAAAAGGGGGGTGTGGGGACGTATAAAATTACCTCCAACAATAGAATTTAATTATATATTTCTACAGTTACCAAGGATATATATGTTTTTTAGTAACCCCTAATTCAATTTGTTTGTGCCAAATTACCTCCAACAATAGAATTTTTTTATATATTTAAAAAAAAAAAAAAAAAAAAAGGTCATCGTCATTCAACTATTTCGGCTTGTCTGTCTACGCATTGTGGTTGACACAAGACAATACATACGTAACGGTGGTGTTACATGCACTAATTAGTGTATTAATTAATGATATGGCATAATTTAAGAGATTTTTGATATTTGTAATGTAATTAATGAGTGGAGTCAATAATAATATCATGACTAGTGTTGGTACACTAGTTAATTCACTAATTGGTGCACATAGCATTATTCCATATGTAAACCAATGAAGTTATTATCGGGCCCTAATAGTCAAATAATAATTATATATTTTGGATAAATTCTTATTAAATACGAATTCTTTCCCCATGTTCTAAAAATTATAAATATTTTTTTGTCAAAATTTTTCTAGTGAGTACTTGACAAAAAAATAAATAAATAAAATTACTGATGCTTCCCCTTTACATTCCTCTGCCTTCAAAGTAACCATTTTGTCTAACCCTTCCTCTATCCTTTCAAGTTCCAACTCTTTGCTTTCTTCTGGCAGCTCTAAAAGATGAATACCCCATGCCTATAGTTGATCTATTGGTAGACAGTTCAGCAGGGCACAGGATTTTGTCTACGATGGATAGGCATTCTGGTTACAATCAGATCTGCATTGCAGAGGAGGATGTTCACAAGATAGCATTTAGGTGTCCTGAAAATATTGACACCTTCAAATGGGTGAAAATGCCATTTGATCTAAAGAATGCTTGGGCAACATATCAGAGGGCAATGAATACTATCTTCCATAATCTTATTGGAGGATACCTAGAGTGTTACATTGATGATATTTTTGTAAAGTCCAAGTCTATGGAGGAACACTTAGTTCACTTGGTAGCAGGTTTCAAAAGAATGAGAAATGGTAGATTCTCAAACGGTAATTTCTCAATTTCAAAGTTTTTAGTTAATTTTGCATGATATTCATGCTGAGGCTATGGCTCTAAGCGAGTCTTTTCAAGTCGCTGCTTTAGTGGAAAAATTACCACTGGCTTGGAAAGATTTCAAAATTTATTTAAAACATAAATGCAAAGAGATGACCATAGATGAACTTATTCTAAGACTGAGAATTGAGGAAGATAACCGTAACGCTGCAAAGAGAAATGGGAAAAATCTCATTGAGTCTAAGGCTAATGTGGTTGAACAAGTGCTCAAATCACATAACAAAAAAAGAAAGTTTGCTGGAGATGATCCTAAACAAAGCGACAACAATGGCAATAAGAAGTTCAAAAGAAAATGCTATAATTGTGGCAAGACCGGACATCGAGCCTCTGATTGCCGCCGACCTAAAAAGGATCGCGGAAGTATCAGCAAGAAGACTACCAATCAAGCCAATGTGACACAATTAGATTACATCTCTGACGGGGTAAATGACATCAATCTCTCTACTGTGGTGTTTGAGGCTAATTTGATTGGAAATTCCAAGGAATGATGGGTTGACACAAGAGCAACGTATCACATTTGCGCGGACAAGAAGATGTTCACTACTTATAATGAGGCTGCAAATGGTGAGCAACTATTTATAGGAAATTCATCTACTTTTGTTGTGGCTGGACAAGGGAAAGTAGTTTTGAAGATAACATCGGGGAAGGAACTGACCCTCAACAACATGCTATATATACCAGACATCCGGAAGAATTTAGTTTCTGGTTCTTTGTTAAGTAAGAATGGTTTTAAGCTTGTATTTGAGTCTGATAAATTTGTATTAACAAAGACTGATATGTATGTTGGTAAGGGATACATGAATGATGGTCTTTTTAAGTTGAATGTAATGACTATTGTACCAAAACTTTCTATTAATAAGAATAACACATCTTTTGCTTATATTCTTGAGTCAAATTTATGACATGGTAGATTAGGACATGTAAATTTTGATGCTTTGCGTAGATTAATTGGTTTGGATTATATACCAAAGTTTGAAATTGATCCTAATCACAAATGTGAGATTTGTGTAAAAACGAAACTAACTAAGGCTCCATTTAAATTGGTTGAAAGAAAAACCGAACCTCTAGAATTAATTCATACTGATGTATGTGATCTTAAATTTGTTCAAACTAGAGGAGGCAAAAAGTATTTCATAACATTTATCGATGATTGCACAAGATATTGTTATGTATATTTACTTAGAAGTAAAGATGAAGCCTTAGAAATGTTTAAAGTCTACAAAACAGAAGTTGAAAATCAACTTGGTAAAATCATTAAAATGGTTAGAAGTGATAAGGGTGGTGAATATGATGCACCTTTAAATAAATTTTGTATACAACATGACATTATTCATCAAACTACAGCACCCTATTCTCCACAACAAAATGGAATTATTAAAAAGAAGAATAGAACCCTTAAAGAAATGATGAATGCCATGTTACTAAGTTCAAGCTTACCTCAGAACTTGTGAAGGGAAGCAATATTATCTGTTAATTATGTTCTTAACAGAATACCCACAAAAAAACCAACAACACTCCTTATGAATTATGAAAATGTCGACCACCTTAAAAGTGTGAGGGGTGTTTGGCAAAGGAAGAAGTTCCTGTTTCGAAAAAGGCTAAAATAGGACCAAAAACAGTGGATTGTGTGTTTATTAGTTATGCTCAGAATAGTAGTGCATATCGGTTTCTGACTTATAAATCAGAAATATTTGATATAAATGTGAACACTATTATAGAATCAAGAAATGCTGTGTTTTTTTAACACGTTTTTCCTTACAAAAAAAGATAGGAATTAAGTTCACATAAAAGAACTTATGATTGTATACAAAGTCAAGAGATTAATGACAATCAAACGCAAGAGACTGGTAATGGTCTTGACCAACATGATTTAACTGATGTTGAACCAAGACGAAGTAAGAGAGTGAGAATTGATTCAGATTTTCTAACATACCTGTTAGAAAATGAACCTCAAAGCTTTAAGGAAGCAATGACAGGTCTTGAAGTACCTTTGTGGAAAGAGGCTGATAATAATAAAATTAAATTCATTATGCACAATCATACATAGGAATTGGTGGATCTTCCACCTGGTTCTAAACCTCTTGGATATAAATGGATATTCAAGAGAAAAATGAAAGCAAATGGTTCAATAGACAAGTATAAAGCAAGACTTGTGGTAAAAGGTTACAAACAAAAAAAAGGTCTGGACTATTTTGACACATATTTCCCTGTGACAAGAATAACATCCATCCGCATGCTTATTGCTATAGCAGCATTGTATAATTTAGAAATACATCAAATGGATGTTAAGATAGCTTTCTTAAATGGTGATCTAAATGAAGAGGTCTATATGGAGCAACTTGAAGGAGTTGTAGTGCCAGGGCAAGAAAAGAAAGTTTGTCGGCTTGTAAAATTTCTTTATGGATTAAAACAAGCTCCTAAGCAATAGCATGAGAAATTTGATCATGCTATGCTTACTAATAGGTTTAAGATAAACGAATGTGACAAGTGCGTCTATGTTAAAAATACTGACAAAGGTTATGTCATCATTTGTCTTTATGTAGATGACATGCTTAGCATTGAAAGCAGTCAAAACATAATCAAATCAACTAAGCAAATGCTGAATAACAGATTTGATATGAAAGATATGGGAGTTGCAGATGTAATATTAGAAATGAAAATTACTAAAACATCTGATGGGTATGCACTATCTCAATCTCATTATATTGAAAAAATTATTGATAAATATATCAAGGATGATATGAATATAGCAAGAACACCTGTAGACATCAGTTTTTATTTATCGAAAAATAAAAGTGATATAGTGTCTCAGCTTAAATACTCCCAAATCATTGGAAGACTAATGTACCTAATGAATTGTACTCGTTCTGATATAGTTTATGCTGTCAGTAAATTGTGTAGGCACACTAGTAATCCCGGAGAAGGCCATTGAAAAGCAATCATTCGGGTTCTTAGATATTTAAGATTTACCTGTGATCATAGTTTGAACTTTACTTGATATCCTGCAGCACTAGAAGGCTATTGTGATGCCAAATGGATATCCAATACTAAAGATTCTAAATCCACTAGTGAATATGTCTTTACTCTAGGGGCACTGCTGTTTCTTGGAAATCCACAAAACAAACATGCATCACACGATCCACAATGGAATCTGAATTCATTGCTTTAGACAAAGCAGGATAAGAAGTAGAATGGCTTCGTCATTTCTTAGAAGACATTCCAGTGTAGCCAAAACCTGTGTCAGCTATTTGCATTCATTGTGATAGTCAATCTGCAATAGGCAAGGCACAAAATCATATGTACAATGGTAAGTCACGATATATTCGTCGCCGACATAATACCGTTAGGCAATTACTCTCAAATGGAATAATCTCAATAGATTATATAAAATTTAAAGAGAATATTATAGATCCGTTAACAAAATGTTTGACAAAAGAGTAAGTGTATAGTTCATCGGAGGGGATGGGATTAAAGCCTATTACATAAGAGTTATCGTAATGGTAACCCTACTTAAATGGCTGGAGATCCCAAGAACTAAGTTCAAAGGGACAACTAAGTTATATGTGGCTCGCTAGAAATCACCAAGGGATTAAAATTCCCTACCTATTCCAATAGTGAGAGTGATATCTGCAACATGTGTTGTACGCAGGGGTTTAAAGATAATCTTTGCTTTTAATGATTACTTATATCTTGATTTAGGTATAAAAATCAAAATGAGTATAAGAGATACTCATAATAAGAATCACCTATATGAGTGTCGAGCTGGGACCGAATGAAGAGACTAAATTCTCTAGAAACACTCATGAATAACCAAGAGCGTTCAAGGCCAAAATGAACACAACCGTGAGAACCACAATGTGTCAGAAGATATTTTGTGTGAAATCTATTGTCTTGGCTTAGACAAACGATTAAACAATTCAAGGCATCATATTCATTGGTTAGCTAGTAAGTCCGATAGGTTATCACTAGGGAATGTTCAAGGCTAAAAGTTACTTATCCTGATGCAAGATATTTTCGATTTATACTCTTTCGACAAATTCTGCATATTGTTTCATTTCTGTTGTCATCAACTTCCATTCATGTAGGGGATTGTTGGAAAAAACAGATTTTTCCTCAACTTTGATCTAATTTTTAGGTGAGACCCATGTGCCAAAGTTGGCGGGTCTAAGTGGTAACGCGTTCTATGTCGCATTGTGATTCACGTAGTGTATTTGGTTTCTCAAAACCATTATCGGGTGAATGAAAAATTGAAGCCAAAGTTAGCTACATGGAAATAGAGTTTTTGGTGAAATTTCCATGAAGGTTTAAATTAAGGGTTGTCCCATATTGGTTTGGTGGGCAAACTTTTGTGGGTTTATAAAGCTTGGATTTGGAACTTGGAGTAGGCCCCAATGGGGCACTCAAGTTTTGTAGAGGGGGAATGTTATGGGCAAAGTGAGTTAGACCCATTCGACCCAAAATAAACACGCGCGCGCGGCGTCGTCCGGTCGGTTCGGCGGGCGGGCTGAGCTTGGCTTGGGCGCGGGTGCGTGGTGTGAGGTTGGATTAGGCTTGTCCAGCCCAATACTAATTGTTTTTGGGCCAAAAACATTTGAATTTTTTTATTTTTTATTTGGAAAATAAATTCAATACAAGTTTTTATTTCAAATTTCGGTTGGAAAAAAAAAATTCAAATTTGGCTTGCGCCTCTTCAAACTTTTTGTACAGGTTCATATCTATCCGCACAGATTCAAATTTGTTCAAATTCAAAACCGAAACAGTGCCATATATGTTCATTCAAATCGAACAGGTTTTGTACCTGTTCTAACAAATTTGCTACCTGTTCATTCAAATCTGAACCTACCTTTGCACCGATAAATAGACAAGTCCCTCATTTGGATTTTCATTCAATTTTTGTCCTAAATTCTGCCATTGCTCTCTCTGCATTTTGCTGCATTATTTTCTTGTGGGAAAGAGTGTAAACATAAAGTGTGTTCGTTGTGCAAATAATTTATAGTGCTGTTATTATTCGTTGTTGATCATTTTATCCTGGGAGATAGACGTCCACATTCTGAAAGTACCGTGGAGAGGACAAATCTGTCTTAAGAGCACAGTGTTAAACACTGGACTTGATCAAAAATTTATTTGACAAATAAATAAGGCAAGTAATTAATTTACTTTCTGTTTTATTTATTTTTATCAGATTCTGATTTTGTTTTTGTAACAAAATAAGAATCAGTTGTTTTATTTTATTTTCTTTACAGGTTTGATTTTTGTAATCAAACAGTTTCTCTACTTTCTTTAATTCTTGGAATACAGTGAAGATTGTCCAACATATTTTATTTTATTTATAAATTGGCATTTAATATTTTGTTTTCTCAAACTCTAATACAAAAGTGGTGAATCTTATGATTTAGACCAATAATTACTAATTTGGAACACCACCTAGACTTGTTATTATTGTTGATTTCATAATTGAATAATGTGGGTGTTGATTTTTGACCTCACACAACCAAACAAATCTCTCTACCAAGATCTAGGAAATTTAGCAGGACAGCACGCGACAGCATAGTTTAAGCCAATTAATACACACAAGAAAGTAAGAAATACCACGGTAACTCGTCTACTCGAGAGCACTCTGACGATCAAGTCAATAACTTATCTCACAAGATATCAACACAATTACACAACTCACAAGTAAAAGCATACATTAGACAAGAATACCTTAGATCCACAGAGTGCCTACTTTTATAGTTAACATTGCCTTATCCCCTAGAAGTATCATTTCATAAGACTCAAGCATAACTCTTAGTTAAATAAGAATGATCTCACCTAAGAACCTCATCTTTATCCAAAACTCTAAAAATATGTCTCCACAAATAATATAAATTTATTAGTTTTTTTTTTTAAAAAGTATATATTAAAATTTTCCATTTGTTAACAATTTTTTTTTTTTGTTTTCACTACACTTATTTTAGACTCCTAAAATAAATTTCTGGCTTGTTCCTGGGAATCACATCAATATTTTTGGTTTTGGACTTTAGTTCATTGGCATTTTTAGAATTATCAGTACATTTGGTTTTGGATTTTAGTTCATTGGCATTTTAAGAATTAAGGTTTGCAACACTAAGGTTGAATGCCCAAGTGTTTGTTCAAACGAGAACGGGTTTTCCGGTTTTTTTCAAACAATTATTGTTCAAACGGGTTTTCATGTATGGGTCACCGCGCTTTGAATGAATAATTATTATTATTTTTAAAATTTAAATTGATTTTATACTCAATCAATAGTAAGGCTAGGGGATTGTTTGGGGTGTCCTAAATAAGTGTACTTTTTGTCTTTTTGGACTAAAAAATTGATGAAAAAAATATGGATGTTTGGGTTAATTTTTTGACTTTTATGGAAAAATGTGTATTAAAAAATTGTAAAAATTGGTTTGTAAGGGAAAATTAAGATTGGGAGTTGTGTAGCCGTAATTGTTAATTTTTGGTGAATAGTGTTAACTTTTTAACTTTTTGAATAACTTTTTGACTTTTTCTTATCTTCTCAAACTTGGCCTAAGTGACTTTAAAAACACGGAAATAATGGATAAATTATAAAATATTATGAATTATGTTAGGGATTCTAAATGAATTATCAAATTCTTTAATAAACCTCTCGTAGGATCCACACAAATCACATGTGTTTGGGTTTCACACCCATGTGAAAGATTTGGCGAAAATTTTGATAATTTATTTGGGCTCCATAGCATCTTTCAAATATTATTGGATATGTGGTATTTGAGATTTATGTGATAATTTTTACTTTGAACGTTTGACTTACTGTTTTATTTAATAAATTCAATCTCAATTAATACCTACTAATCTGTTCAAAAAAAAGAAAAAAAAAAAACACAATACCTACTAATAATTAATAGTACTAATTCGATTGGCCAGAACTCTTCTATTTCATCAGAAGAGTTTCTTTGTATTTGATTATATGTTATATTTAATATTTATTATTATAATTGTAATTCAATAAGTTCCACTTATATTTATATGATTTAAGTGTATTAAATACTTGAGAAATTGGTGCACTACATCATAAATTTCAATTATTTATTTATTTGTTTATTTATTTTTATTTTGTTTATAGCTACTCCATGGTTTACTGAAGTCAACCTAAAAGCATTGTTCTACACTTCCTTTTTAGAACTCATGTTTTGAAAAAAAAATATTTTTGTTTTTTATATAATAAACAAAACGGTGCCGTTGTGTTGTCAGCCCCATGCTGTGCAGCACCTGCCCCGTTGAAGGACACTTTTAAGTTGACTTTTTTTTCTTTTTTTTTATTCAAAACTTTTAAGTTGATTTTATTAAAATAAGGGAGATGCTATAAACAAAACAAAAATTAAAAAATAATAATTGAAAGATTTTTGGGAAATATATTCAACTGTACCCAAAAATAAAAACAAAAACAAAAATATCTCAATTAATTGACACAATTAAAATGTTAGGACCCCATCTAAATAATAACAATAAGAAGAAATGTTATGAACGAATTAAAACGAAATACAAATTTGAGAGGGACCAAAAGTATAATTAACCTTTTCTTTATTTTTGCTGATGTGTATTTTTTTTTTATCCCAAAAATAGCTCTATTTCTAGCATAAAATACTTTCTCATAGCACTAACTGAAAAATTGATAAATCCCCTTGATATTAATTTGTGATTATATATCAATTTTAATAAGTAAATAGCAATCTCAATCAAACAATCAAAGACAAATCAACACAACGATTTAACGTGAAAAAATCATAATTGGAGTGTCTCCAATTGTGATAAAAAAAAACCACGAGCAAAAACTACAGAATAATCCACTAAGAAGACATAAAAAAAATTACACAAGTGTACTCTCAATTACCTAGCGAATCCACGCCCGAATCGAACCGACCCCTATGTGCCTCTTCTAGCCCCGTCTTCACCTTGGAAATGTCTTGCCCAACATTGAATCCACAACACCGATATTGAATCATGACGATGAGCCACTCCGGAATTCACCAAAGCTTTAGTTCCGAATTCCACGAAATCCACTGAAGAACAACGCTCTCATTTGTATTGAACGAAACAAACAATCCTTTGATGTATACTTTTCACACCAAATTTAAACTCAAACAATCATCAAATAAATTAGCAAAGAAGCTCCAAATATAAACTCTAATATTCAAGAAGAAGATCTGGAAGCCGTAACCTAAAATATGACTAAACCGCACCTTTTATAGCAAACTATTCCGTGATCTCCACTCAAGCGCAAGGATGGCCGCTTGAGCGGACCTCGCTCAAGCGCAAGAAAGTTCACTCGAGTGTAGAATCCCAACTTCCAATACTTTTGCAGATAGGTCAAACTTCTAAAACCAAACATTCTCTGCTCGAGCAGACAAACAACTTTGACTACATTTTTGCTTCTGGCTTCGAGGGCGCTGCCCTTTGACCTCGCCTAGGCGCTGCCCTAGACCCGCCAAGGGACGCTATCCCCTGGACCCCCGCGAGTTGACCGAGCAGCTTGATCCCCGACATAGTCAGCGAAGTGGCAAACATGATAGGATAAGATCACAAACTCCTCTGCATAGGCACAATTTGGGTTGGATTCGCATTTAAAACTCATAGCCTCATTGAAATAAAAAGATCGAATAAAATTACAACTGAAAGGAGTTTTGTCAAACGGGATTGTCAAGAATAAAACCTAACAATCTCCCCCTTTGGCAATGCCGTGACAAAACCAATCTAACAAATAAAATTCTAATCATTCCAACCCATTACAACCAACAAAAATAAACTTTTTTTCTCAAGGTCATGATCTGCAAAATAGCTATTGGTGCCACAATCTCTAAAACAACTATGAGTACCACAAGAGTACATGAAAAAGCAATAGACATATGACAAGATTATCTTGAAGCATGAGATGAAAATATGAATAGATATAAATTGGAGATTTTAAAAACATGTAGCATGAAAACATGAAAACTCCGACATATGCACTCGACACATGACATGAATACATGAAATCCTAAAACATATGCACCTGACAACATTTCTCTCCCTTTTTGTCACGAATTGACAAAAGAAGATCAAACAACAAAAGCAAGATCAAAAACCACACAAGCAGGGACAAGATGATGGAAAAATTAATAACCTGCGAGAAGTAAGTAATAAACAAGCAGTAGATAGTAACCACAAACCAATCTACCTCTTTGGCAATGCCGTGACAAAACCAATCTAACAGTAACCAAACTCCCCCTCACTAAAAGCAACCATAAACACTGAAAACAGTGAACAAGAAGAAAAATACAAAAACAAAATATGGTGAAACAAGTAAGGAATTTCTGATTTGTACCTTAAAACACACAAGATTATCCAAGAAACACAATTACATGAAAACATAATGTGCTCAGCCTCTAGAAGATTCCTCATAAAAGAAAGTGATGCATTATGTGAAAAGCATAGATCTCATGATAAAAGTGTGTGTTTGTGACTCTTGGAGTTCGACAAACACAAGATTCAAATCCTAAGAGTGATTTGACAGCTGGACCCCCGGCAAGAGAATTTAAGCACAACTAAGGAAAGTCAAACCACTAGAAATCAAGGGGATATTTGGTGAGTAAAAGCGGAGACTCCCCCTTAATCAATGAATCTTTTTTTTTTCTCCATTTCTTTTGCACATTTTTTTTTTCTTTTTTTTCTTTTGCACATTTTTTTTTACCTTTTCTCTCTTTTGCACATTTTTTTCTTTCTTTTGCACATTCATTGGCAGCTAACATGCTTAAGAGTATGGAAACCAAACCAAAGAAGCATGGATATAATAAGGATAGCCGGGTTGGTGACTCTGATGTAGCTTTTCCTCATGGCTGGACTAGAAAGAATTGAGGGAAAAGCCGTGGAGATGCAAAAAGATAGAAGGTAGTTAAGAGACTCAACATCACCTATGATATGCTAGTATAGGTCAATTCCTCTAGAAAAGCAAAAGATACAATGCTAGAAGTCCATAGAGAAAAAAGATCACTAAGGCAGAAAACTCCGATATTTGCTAATTTAAGAGTATGTACAGAATGAGACATACTAATCAAAAAACACACACTCCGAAATGAGTAATGACCACAGAAAACACACACATATTAACATGTAATGGATATTCTCATCAATTCCAATATGTCACAAGAACTTCTCAAAAAATTCAAACTTGCAAAATCATACTAAGAAAATCTTTTTGATTTTTTTTTTCTCTTCCTAAAATAAAGCAAGACAAAAAATGAACAAGCACACACTAAATGATACCACACATTAAATGACCCCCCCCCCAAAAAAAAGAAACTGAATAAACAACTTAACACAAGTCAAGTTTTCTTTCCCAAACCGCTTTAGTATCAACAAAGTTATGAGAATTGCGATTCTTGGGTGGTGTCTTGACGTTGTGGTTCCCTTCCCTTTCAATGGGAACCCGTCTCGACGTGGTTTCCAACCTTCTATTCCTAGGTCTAGGCAAATGCAAACTCGCTCCATGTTTGGTCTTAAGCAAATCAAAATAGCAAGGTCTATTATGATCCTTAACCTCATTACGACCAATGAAGTGTCTCTTACCCCACGAGATGTTAGAATTTCTTCCATCTCTATGAGACACTCTCCCATGCAACTCATAATAATAAGGGCGAATATGACCATAGATACCTGTAGACGCGCCCCAAGGGCCTTATGCTACAGTTCGGACTCAAATGTCACGGTTCTGAATCTAGTCTCGCAAAGTGCAATGCGAGACCGATAAATCACCAAAGAATCCAAATCTGGCAAATCGTTTTGGAAAACTGATTTTTGTAAAAAAGTGCCAAACATTGACTGCTTTGCCAGATACAGAATCACCACCTAAATATTTTATTTTGGGGAAATTTAGGAAACCCTAACTCGTGTCTAAGGCCATGTGTTCGTCATCACCAAAGTTGCCTCAGCTCGAGAACTTGGGTACGATTGGGGAAGGTCATCTATGAGCACCCCCGCTCGCCCGATCAAAGATCGGCCTATACTAAGCATGATATCTAGTTTTTGAAAACACATGCGTTCTTATTCCAGTTAATTAGCTAGAATTACCATGTGATACGCACAGCAAAAACAAGTATAGACTAGATCGCCTAATTTGGAACAAAGCATTGTATATCCATTTGTTTGGAAAATGGTTTGAAGTTTGCTACTTGTAAGTAGGCTAAAATGCGGACTTCAATGAATTATTCCAATTCAAGCAATCCAACCTTCACCCACAGACATTCAGGCAGTTAAACACTTAAGCAAATAACCTCATGGCAAGTATGCTTTCATGGCAATCAATGACACACATGCAGTATGCTGAAGCATAAACACTCACAGTGTACTCCGAGCCAAAACAAAGAACTAGTTAGAAATCATGCATGATCTTAGTTCATGTTAAAATGGCTAATGCAACACATGCAAAATGTAACTAAAATAGGCTCGGCTATTCTAGAATGGTATGTGAAATGCAACTTAGTACATGTATTCAACTTGGAATTGAAATACAATGCAGTTAGTATGATGCGCCGAGCCCGGTGCATGCAAAACAGATGAATGAATGCACGCATGCGAAGCATAAGTATGCTAATTGAAAAATGACCTAGAACTAACCATCAAAAGCAGGTAAGTAAAAAGGAGAAAGAAATGGGGGTTGGAAGACATGCATCGCACACACGCACACTTATTACAAAATTCGCCCTCTCGACGGAAGGTCCGAATAAATAATACAAACCAACTAACTAACTAACTAACAAGCTAATTAATTATTACATAACCAAATGAATAACTAGTTACAACTAATTATTACAACACTTAATTAATTAACACATTAACTAATTAAATTACAAATTAAACCTAACTAACAAGTAAGCATTAAAAATGAGATTGCTAGGCCGCCTCAGCTCTGCCTTGAAGAAGTTGGAGATGCATGCTCAGGTCTCGTCCCGAAAGCTCTCCAAATGCTCTTTAGACGCTCTGTCTGCAGGGTGTCCTCAAGGAATTCCTGCTGAACCTTACCAAAACCAGTTTGGAGAGTGCATCAGTGGCCTGCCAGCCATGGGGAGATGCTACCGACCATCTGCCGACCAAAGATGGTACACTGCCGGCCAAGGATGAGGAGGTGCCGGCCATTTGTAGAGCACTGCCGGCCACTAGTGTGCTGTGACACCAAGCCTTGAAGATCAGTTTCGAAACCAGCAACCTCAGGGGCCAAAAAACTCACTTTCAGAGCTCAAGTAACCTTCCCAAGAACCTCAGTCCAATGGTGGTGGTGTATCTCTAAGTGTTGTAGTGTAAAAGTGCAAGAAAAATGGACTAAACCACAATAATATAGAGAGAGAGTAAGAAATATATAGAGAGAGAGAGCTATATCTCTTCTAAAATGGCTGAACCTCTGCTAAGAAGAGAGGCCCTCCCTTTATATAGAGGGAAAACAATGCAAAGCTTCATCAAGAAGTTTGGCAAGGGTTTCATCCCTCCATACACATGTATGGAGGGGAGATGAAAGGATTCCGGCTGGCTCAAAAGATCTGGAGTGAAACCTGCTGAGACAGGGGTTCTGCCAACCATCAGTGATAGCCGGCAGTGGCTCATTGATGGCCAACAGGCTCAATCAATGGCCGGCAGCAACAAAGTGAAGGCCGACAGGTCCAAAAGGTGGCCGGCAGTGCACCAAGACAAACATTCTGAAAGGACCAAGTCATGGTCCAAGAATGGGGCAGAAAGGATACAGGGTTTGGAAAGCTCAAACCTGTGACGTTCCGCCGCGAAAGTCGAATACCCGATAAGCAATCGAACTTGTGGCTGGATGTACCTGCAAGCACAACCGAGTCTTGAGGACGGTCAAAAATAGGGTGTCTACAATACCACAATGATGACAAATAAAAACAGGGTGTACCTTTTTTTCTTTGACCTTGCCAACTCTGGGAAGATTGAGAAGTCTTTTCTCTAGTTGAATCTTGTGCTCCCCCTGCCTGTGAGTTCTTGTATCATAAGATGTGGATGCACTCTGTTTTTGCTCTTTCTTACCACCAAAGCCAATGCCACTCTTGTCAAAACAAATTTGTTGAGACCCAATGATATTGTCCAAAGTCTTTGATCCTTTGTTCCAAAAACCAATGGTTGCCATAGCACACTTGAGCTCTTCCTCTTTCTTGATGATTAGCTCTTCTAGGGCACCTTGAGACATCTCTAAAGTTTCAATCTTTTCTTCATATGTTGCATAGATTTGCTGTAGCTCATTCCTCTCTATCTCACAAGTCAAGAGTTTTGCACAAAAGACTTATTGATCATTAGATATCTTGATGGCATCATTCCTAGCCTCGGAAATCTCCTCCTTTAGTTTGACATTCTCAGTTTCACATGCTTTGAGTTTCATAGTGAGTTTTTCATTCAATTTAGATAAGTTTAGAGATTCCTTATACAACTTTTCATAAACTTGCTGAAGCTCTTCATCATCACTCCCCAAGGATTCATCATCAGTGGCATTCTCAATCGGCTTCTTCGGATACTTTATCTGTCCTTCAATTTCAGAAGCTGCCACGAAAGCAAGGAATTATTCATGCCCCTCTTTGCCTTGTGCTTCGGTGTCATTTTTATCTTTATCAGACTTTGATTCATCATCCCAAGTGATAGTGAAAGCTTTCTTCTTCCTCAAACGAGTAGGGCATTCTTGATCAAAGTGGCCAAATCCTTGGCATTTATAGCATTAGACTCTTTTCAGATTTCCCTTGTATCTTTCCTACTTTTTTCTGGGTTATAGAATTAATTTTGAATTTATCTTTACCTTTGGATTTATGAGTTGACTCCAAAAGATTAGGATTCTTTTTCAAAAAAGACTTTTTAAATTGTTTTACGAAAGCATCAGTAATCTTGGAGTCAATCTCATAATCCTCATCAGAATCCTTTCCAACTGTATGAGCACTACTCAAAGCAATATCGTCTTTTTGTTTTGTTTTGAAATTTCTATGTGCCTCATAAGTTTGCAAATTTCCAACTAAATGATCCAGCTTGAGATTGTCAACATCTTGAGCCTCCTCAATAGCCGTAACTTTTGGTTGGAACCGATCGGGCAAGGACCTCAAAATTTTTCCCACAACCTTGGATTCAAAATTTTTCCCGCAACCTGGAATTTACAATGTCACTCAACTTCGCATAAAATTTATCAAAGGTCTCATTATTTTTCATTGAAAGGTTTTCGAAACTAGATGTGAGCCTTTGAAGTTTTGAGCGTTTAATCGAATGAGTGCCCTCATAAATAGTTTGTAAGATATCCCAAGCCTCTTTTGCGACTTCATAATTGCAAATACGACTAAACTTTTCAGGTGTGACGGCGCAAAAGAGAGAATCGATAGCTTTACTATTCTAGCTACTATTTTGGTAATCAATTGTGTCTCATTTATCAATTGGTTTGGGGAAAGATACTCCATCAATGGTAATCGTCGGTTCGGTTCACCCATACATGATAGATTGCCAAACTTTTTCATCAATAGATTTTAAAAACGATCTCATCCAAGCTTTCCAAAAAGAATAATTGGATCCGTTAAGTAGGGGTGGTCGAGCCATAGAATTTCCCTCACGAATTTAATCCATTATCACAAATCAAACAAGATCTCTCTCTAATAGATTTTAAAAAAAATAGAGTAACCTGCTCTGATACCAATTGAAAAATCTAGAAATCCCCTAGATATTGATTTGTGATTATGTATCAATTTTAATGAGCAAATAACAATCCCAATCAAAAAATCAAAGACAAATCAACACAACAATTTAACGAGGAAAAACCACAATTGGAGCGCCTCTAATTGTGATAAAAAAATCACGAGCAAAACCATAAAATAATCCACTAAGAAGACATAAAGAAATTACACAAGTGTACTCTCAATTACCTAGCGAATCTACGCCCGAATCGAACCGACCCTTATGTGCCTCTTCCAACCCCGTCTTCACCTCGGAATTGTCTTGCCCAACATTGAATCCACAACGCCGATGTCGAATCACGACAATAAGCCATTTCGGAATCCACTAAAGCTTCAGGCCTGAATTCCACGGAATCTACCGAAAAACAACACTCTCTTTTGTATTGAACGAAACAAACAATCATTTGATGTATACTTTTCAAACTAGATTTAAACTCAAACAATCATAAAAAAAACTAGCAAAGAAGCTCTAGATATAAACCCTAATATCCAAGAAGAAGATCTGGAAGTCGTAACCTAAAATCTGACTGAACCGCACGTTTTATAGCAAACTGTTCCGCGATCTCCGCTCGAGCGCAAGAATGACCGTTCGAGTGGACCTTGCTCAAGCGCAGGAAAGTTCACTCGAGCGTAAGATCCCAACTCCCAGTACTTTTGTAGACAGGTCAAACTTCTGAAACCAAACATTCTCCGCTCAAGCGCACAAATGGCCGCTCAAGCGGACAAGCAACTTCGACTGCATTTTTGCTTCTGGCTTTGGGGGTGCTACCTCTCGACCTCGCCCGAGCGTTGCCCCGAACCTGCCAAGGGGCACTGCCTCCTGGACCCCCGCGAGCTGACCGAGTAGCTCGATCCCCGACATAGTCAACGAAGTGGCAAACATGATAGGATAAGATCACAAACTCCTCTGCATAGGTATAATTCGGGTTGTATTCACATCTAAAACTCATAGCCTTATTGAAATAAAATGATCGAATAAAATTACAATTGAAAGGAGTTTTGTTAAATGGGATTGCCAAGAATAAAAACCTAACACTAACGACTTAAACCATAGGAACCACTTTACTGCACAATTAATTAATAATTTATGAAATTAATATAAGATTAGTTATCCAAGTAGATTAATCAGATATATAATTCTCTCTTCTCTATATTTGTTTTGTAATAGATATAAAAATATATAATATCAATTATATATATGTTTTATGTTATTAGTTATATGATTTAAAAATTTGTCAATTTTGTTAAATAAAATAGTCATTTGTATCTAATTCAAATAATAAAATTTATAATCAAACAATAGGACATGAGTCCCATGATTAATAATTACAATTCTAAATTATAATCTGTCTAATTAAACAGACCCAGAATACTGAAATAATACAAAACAAATATTTTAAAAGAGAAATATTATATGGTTTTTATCACATTTTTATATTAGTGTCTATCTATATAAATACTAATGATTGATTATTTTGTTTGAAGATGAAGATTAAAAAATTAATAGAAACAGACAAATGTTATTTGGCCAATACCTCGATAATATAAAAGGTGAAAAAAAAAATAGTAATGCATAGTAGTTGCCATTTTAAAAAGGGAAAGTCATAAATTAGTAGAAATTTCACAAAATATTTATAAATTTATATTAATAAAAAAAGTTTATAACTTTAATTATTAAAATTTATTATTAATTTAAAATTATTTTTAAAAATATATATATACTGATTTGCAATTTTTCGTTTTAAAAATAATGTATAATTACTCAATTATACCATAATATGGAAATCGGTGACTTTTTTCTACAATTCTTTGTCGTATAGTTCGTTTGGGTATGGATTGGGCTAATTTAGCTCCCAAAAAAAAAGTTAAAAAGTTAAAATAAAATAAAATATCATATTCAAATTATAATTATTTTATTTTTTCTCTCATAACAATCACATCTAAATATATAAAAAATCAAAAATTTATAACAAACAGAATTTTTTTAATTAGACTAAAAAAAATTTATCCCAAACAAAACCTAAAAATTGCTTATTATACATTTTGCGTGTCATCCTTGCATTGATTTATACAACATCATTTCTACACAAACTTGAGGTAATAAATATAGGACTCTTTTGGAAAGTGGGTTAAAATCCATTTTTTAGTTTTTAATCCATTTTGGATCAAATCATCTCTCATATTTTTTACACATTTTTAAAAAAAAAAAAAGTCAAAAAATTAATTTTTAATCATCTTCTTGAAACACTTCATAGTCATTATAATTGTGAGAGCCAAGAACATAAAGACCGAAAAAAGGCAGACAATAGCCCAACTCATTTCGATTAGGTCCAGTCCGAAAGTAGCTCATTGGGTTGAGCTAATGCTGAGTAAACGTCATGAAAAAAAGTGGTTGCCGAGCAACAGATACTTTAGCGTAGCCAAACCAAATATATAAAGGCACTTGGCATCGACCAATTAGGTGGCAACTGCCTGTTGTCCATGAAGCATAATGAGAAAGTATCCCAAATAGAAAACAATAATGTTTGAGAGCTCTAATTTAAGAGTTCTAATAGAGCTCTAATGATGGGTCTTACATAATGATGTGATGTTTTAGTTTTTAGTTTTTTTTTTTTTTTTGACACCTCACTAGAGCTCATGTTTGAGCTCCAGTATTAGAGCTCTCTATCACTACCCAATAGAAAAAAAAGGGCCCAAGGGGAAGAGAGATATAAAAAGATGGGAGAATACTCAAAGAGGAGGTACGTTCAAGAATATCTACTAGTACAAAAAATAGCAATAGTTCTCTCTTTAAAAAATTGACTTATTTATCGAAGTGCTAATTCCAACACCACCGACCAGAATTATTCTTCTATTTCAGGTAGCGTTCGAAGGATTTCTCAAAGGTCTATCTGGATAAAGGTGTATTTCAAATTCACTTAATCACAATAATATTATTAAAAAAAAACACACATCTACAAGATGGTAATTTTCATTTTCATTTTCATATATCGATATATGATTGTATTATTATTAAGTACGCAAATCGTATTCAAGGAGATTAAGAACCCCTATCAATAAGAAGTGATTCTGGTGTTGGAAGGATTGGTGGCTCTAAATTAGAGGTCATGGCAATTTGACTCTACAGGCAGATAGACTCTGCAGGCAGATAAGCTCTGCCGAAGATGGAGCTTTGAATGATTTGGAGATGCTTTTCCAGCGTATCCGACGTGAACCGGTCGTACCAGGGAGAACTACGTCTGCAACAGCTGGAAGATTTGGTGGTGTTGAATCTCTTGTCTCTTTCACATTAATACTACTACTAGTGCTGCTACTAGGGTTTCCTAACACCATGAATTGGTTCGGAATTCTTTGAAGGATTTGATGCCATTCCACTCTTGTTTTGTGTTGTTTAGACAATCTAAACTTGTAAACCATATATATAAATAGCTAAACCAAGAAAAGGACTTGTTTATACGGATATATAATTAGGGATGGCTATTTAAATCTGATTCGTGAGAGCCTGTCCATATCCACCCTTGTTAGGTTTTCGTTATTGGCAATCTCGTTTGACAAAACTCCTTTCAATTGTAATTTTATTCGTTCTTTTATTTCAGTGAGGCTGTGAGTATTTAGATGCGAATCCAACCTGAATTGTGCTTATATAGATGAATTTGTGATCTTAATCATATCATGTTTGCCACTTTGCTAACTATGTCGGGGATCGAGCTGCCCAGTCAACTCACGAGGGTCCAAGAGGCAACGTCCCTTAGCGGGTCTAGGGCAGTGCCACGGTGGGGTCGGGGGGCAGGACCCCTAAAGCAAAAAGCAAAAATGCAATAGAAGTTGCTTATCCGCTCGGGCGGCCATTTGTGCGCTCGAGCAAAGAATCTTTAGTTCCAGAAGTTTGAACTGTCTACAAAAGTACTAGGAGTTGTGTTTTTGCGCTCGAGTGCAGATCCATGTTTTGAAACACGCGTTTTAGCCAGTCCGCATGAACTGCCATCCTGCCCTCAAGTGGAGATCGTGATTCTGTTTTCTATAAATATGTGATTAATTCGTTTTCTAGGGAATGATTTCTATATCTTCTTCTTGGGTATTGGGGTTTTTATCTGGAGCTTCTTTGCTAGTTGCTTTGATACTTGTTTGAGTTTATCTCATGGTTGGAGAAATATACATCAAAGGATTGTTTGTTTCATTCAATATGCTAGAGAGAGTTTTTCTTCGATGGATTTCATAGAATTCAAGCCTAAAGCTTTGGTGGATTCTAGAGTAGCTCATCATCGTGATTCAACATCAGCGTTGTGGATTTAACGTTGGGTAAGACAATTCTGAGGTGAAAACGGGGCTGGAAGAGGCACATAGGGGTCGGTTCGATTCGGGCGTGGATTCATTAGGTAATTGAAAGTACACTTGTGTAATTCCTTTTATGTTTTCTTAGTGGATTGTTTTGTTGCTTTTGCCCGTGGTTTTTTTATCGCAATTGGAGGTGCTCAAATTGTGATTTTTCCACATAAAATCATAGTGTCGATTTATTTGTGACTGTTTGATTGGAATTGCTATTTACTGGTTAGAATTGAATATAAAATCATAGTGTCGATGAATTATTATTCTTTGGAATTTTTAGATTTTTTAGCCCTAATGGGACGGATTTTACCTGTTGGACACTAATTTGGGGACACTTATGTAGGGCGGGAGTGGATTATGTTTTGGTCACCCACAACAGGGGTAAAGCAGGGGCGAGTATCGTTTCCCTCGATCCAAACTCGACTAAATATAATTAATAATATATAAATAAATAATATATGTATATATATAATATAATTAGATATAAGAAAATAATATTAAAAATTTATGATTTTGTTTAAATAAAAATAAATAATAATCTTAAAAATCTCACTGTTTATAGATAATAAAAAAATTATTTAGTGTGCTAAGAATTTAAATGGTTCTTAATTTTTTTTTGACTATTTGAAATGTAGTCGGATATCCGCAGGTATCGGGTGTCCGCGGGGGCGAGGGTGGGGCTGAAAAATTTCACTTGTAGCGGGGGTGGAGTTTGTCGACGGGGGCAGAGGCGGGGAATGGTAAACCCATCCCAAACCCGTCTCGCGGCCATCCCTATATATAATCTTAAATTGTAAGAAACATAACCTACTCTTAGCTATAAACCAAACTAAGTCTTAAGTCCCATCAAATGGGATCAACTGTGTAAATCTTTCTTCGCATTACAACATATAAGAGTTTTAGAGACTAAATGTTTTGGTCTTTAAAAGTGAAAATTTTGTTGCAAAAGACATTTATGACCAATTTCTATCGTCATGAGGATAGTCACTAAAAGGTCGTCTCGAAAAATAAAAAACAAGGCTTTTAGCGACAAAATTTTGAAAATGTCACTAATAAATAGACTTTTAAGGACAAAATAATTTGGTCTCAAAATGGTTTTTTTTTTTTAATACAAAAAATTTGGTTCCAAAAAGATAATAATTCATCACTAATGTCCAATTTTTGTTACTAAAAATACAATAACGATACTTTTTGCAACAAAATTATTTGGTCCCTAAAAAATAATTTTGTCCCTAAATTTTGGTCTCTAAAACCTTAATTTTTTGTATTGTCTCCACTAAACTCTATCTAAGGCCATTTCGTTAGTCAAATTAAGAAGATTATCTCTATTTACTATATTAGTCCATCTCAATTTAGGTTTACCCCTTCCCCTAACTCTATCATCTATTGTCAGTGTATCGTATCTCTTCACTACTGTCTCTATTGGCTTCCATTGTATATGACTGAACCATTTCAATCTATTCTTTCTCAACTTATCTTCTACCAGTGCTACTCCTACCCATTCTCAAATATATTCATTTCTAACGCTATCTTTTCTAGTCTTGCCACATATCCACCCTATTATCCGTATCTCAGCAACACTCATTTTTTCTACATGTTATTTCTTAGTTGTCTAACATTCTGTCTCATACAGCATCATTGGTCTAATAGCCGTTCTATAGAACTTCTATTTTAATGTAATGGGTACTCGTTTAGCGCATAGTACTCCAGACACACGCCTTCACTTAAACCACCCCGTCTTAATTATGTAGATCACATCCGTTCCAATATCTCCAATCGTTGTGATAATCGATTCTAAATAACGAAAATGTTTACTCTTAGTTAGTTGATTTTTAATCTTCATTTTTCCTTTCCTCCCATTATAACTGTTATCAAAATTATACTCTATCTTACTCTTAGCTATACATTAGGATAATAATAATTGACCAAAGAGACGTTTAGTGTGAGTTGGTCCAAAGAATCGAAATCCTGCTCTCATAAACAAACTAGAACAAGGCACATATTGTATGGTAGATTAATAGTAATAAAAAAAATTCCAATCGATTGCCTACTATAGTTTTTTTGGAAAATCGATAGTTTTGGAATAATAATAATAAAAAAATTTGACCGATTGCCAATTATAATTTTGAAAATCATATCTTGTCTCTTGCAATTTTCAATCACATAATGTATTCACAAGATCCCTTGGAAGAAGTTAACCTAGGTGAAGGTTCAGGACAACAACCTACCTATATCAGTACTTGGTTAGATCCTAATGACACGGAACAGTTATTAGTTGTATTAAAACAATATAAGGATTGCTTTGCTTGGTCTTATAATGAGCTGCTTGGATTGGACATGTCATTAGTGGAACATAGGCTCCCTATGAAGCCTAACTTCAAGCCACATAAGCAGAAACCAAGACGGATAAGCGCTGAAGTGGTTCAAAAAGTAAAGGGGGAGATTTTCAGGCTCCTTAAAGTAGTCTTCATTAGAACAGCTAAGTATGTTGAATGGTTGTTTAACATTGTGTCTGTGGTTAAAAAGAATGGCAAAATGAGGGTATGCATCGATTTTAGAAATTTTTCTCCAAAGACTTCCAAAGTTCCTTTGCCATCTTGATAGAACTGTAGATGTTGTACAATGTGTTATCAAGTCCATTTAAGATGTAATTCCGGCAAAGGAAATTAGTATGTTTCCAGGCATTGACCACAGCAACCACTTGTTGGTCGGTTTCATCCTCTTTCAGAGTTGGAGCATCCTCACAGAGAAAACGTGCCAGGTTGAGAGTAGTAAGATAGAACAGCATTTTCTACTGCCTTCTTTTAAAATCAGTTCCTGAGAACTTCTCTAGCTTTTCACCGTGATTGACTTGCACAGTCACAACAGGAGATGGAGTTAGAGTAATTGCAACCACCATACCAGTACTTGTTTGAGCATTAGTTTGACCAGTTTCGGTAGCCATGATCTAAATTATAAAACAAAATTATAATTAAAATTTTATACTACACAGAAAATTTAAACCAAAACCATAGAATTAAATTCTGTAAAAATAAAAGAAACAAGAATTGTAACTTTTATTTCCAATTAATTTGAAAATAAAATAAAATTTTATTTAAACAAATTAATTCCACACAGAAAATTAAATTTTTGTAATACTTCAAAAATTATTTTTGAAAATTGAAATTAATTTCTGACCAACTTCACAAATAAATATTCTTAATTGTTAATGACTACCAGTATATTACTACTAGTTGTCAAAGAAAATAAACAGTATATTACTATTATTTTTCAAATAGTATATTACTACTATTTGTTTTTCCAACCAGAATATTATTTGTAAAACCATAGAAAATAATTTCTGTAAGAAAAGAAGAAATGAAACAAATAAAAAATTCTGTATAAACAAAATAATTCGAATCTATCTTAAGATTGTTGGAAAAATCTTCTGTGCAAAATAAATAACTTGAAACAAATCAAACAAAAAAAAAATTACTTACAGAATTTATTTTACTGAAATGTAAAAGTACAAAAAGAAATCAAGTCGAGTATGTGACACTCTATTCTTAAGACAGATTCGCTTTGCTTTGGTGCTTACGGATAAAAAGCGTCTATCTCCCAATATACAATGATCTACACAAATTGTAATAGCACTCTAAACAATTTGTATGGCAAACAAAACCTGTGTGCTATACTCTCTTAATTTTTCCTAAAAAGTAGTATGAAGAGAATTTATGCAAATGAGCAAAACCAAGAGGGAACCAAGAGAATTTCAAATTTTTCAGCTGCAGAAATCTGCTGGAAAGGCCTGATATTTATAACAGATTGGTGACCAAATAGATCTATCTGAACAGATGCAGTTTTGAATCGAACAGGTATGATATTTGAAAGAACATATACAGTTCAAATTTGAATAGATCTGCAGCAATTTGAATCTGTATAACTGCTGGCAGTTTTAAACCTGTTAAAAGACAGTTTATCTGTTGGGAATTTTGGACTGGAAGAGGCACAATTATGGACAGAAAATTTGAATTTAAATTTGGTGCAAATTTTGAATTAATTTCCCGTAAGAATTTTTTGAAAAAATTCAAAAAAAAAAATTGTGTCCAAAAAATTAATATTAGAACCGACCTGACACACAACCTACACCCGTGCCCGGCCCGGCTCGGTCGACTGGTCGGCAGCAACGCGCGCGTGTGGTGGTTTGAGCCAAGGTTTAATTTGTCCATAACTTCTCCCTTCTACAAACTTGGGATGCCCCTTAGGGCCCAACCTAAGTGTTGCTATCTAGAACTTATATATACACATAAATTTTTTTAAGTTTCCAATGTGGGATAACCATTTCAAGGAAACTAACATTTTATTTCTTTAATTGTTCATTCCACGAACCCGAAAACGACATCAATTTCCCATTTACTCATAAATGGTTTTGACTAACCGTTTTCACCGTGTGACTTACCTTGTGGCAAAGAACACGTCACCTCTTTGGTCCTACCTTAAAAGATGTGTGGGCCTCATCTAAATTTGGACTCAAAGTTAGCCAAAAATAAGCCTATAAAATCATATTTTTCCAACTGTACATGACCCCTATTTCTATACAGTATAAAAAGATGGACAATTTTAATGATGATGGTGATTATGATAATGATGACAATGTTGTTGGATCTTCACAACAACCAAATCACCCATATGGGAATCCCTACCTAATGGCAGCAGTAGTGGTAGGAACAATTGATGCAGAAAATTACCTAAATAAACAATCATGTAGGGCATCTGTGCATCTGCCCTCACAGGACATCAATGGATGTTAGAATTGCAACATGGTAATGCCACAAGAATATATGAAAACTTTAGAATGGATAGGGATGTTTTTTTATCGATTGTGCAATTTATTAGAGACTAACTATGAACTACAAAGTAGGAAAACAGTTAGGGTTCAACAAGAAGTTATTATTATTTTGTTTATTGTTGGTCAACATGCAAATAATAGAAATGCTCAAGAAAGATTTCAATTATCAGGTGAAACTATTTCAAAATACTTCCACTTTGTTTTAAAAGCGTATGTGAAAATGTCCATGGATTAGGTGAAGCCTTGGCAGAGAAATGGGGTTGATCCGTACATAAAGAATAGCCGAAAATATTACCCTCATTTTAAAAGAACTAGAAATACTCTCTCTCTCTCTCTCTCTCTCTTAAAAAAATATTTTATGATATTTTTTGTATGTAGAATTGCATTGGCGCAATTGATGGAACACATATCAAAGCTCATGTGGAAGCAGAATACTTACCCCGTTTTATAGATAGGAAGGGATACGCTACACAAAACATATTGCTAGTGTGTGACTTTGATATGTGTTTCACCTTTTGCTTGCCTAGTTGAGAGGGAAATGCCCATGACACGTGAATTTTTTGGGATACAATTAGGAATCCAAACAATAATTTTCCATATCCAGAAGGAGGTATGTATGTAACACAAATTAAGGTTTATTCATTTATTCTATATTAGTTATATTTGTAATGAGTTCATATTTTACTTTGTAGATGAGTATTATTTGGTTGATTTTGGCTATCCAAACACAAAAGATTATCTTGCACCGTACAAAGGGGAGATATATCATTTAACTCAATTTGACTATCGGCCTCCTCAAACTGCACATGAAAGATTCAACAAAACACATTCATTACACAAGAGCGTAATAGAAAGATCATTTGGTGTTTGGAAAGCAAGATGGCCTTTTATGAAAGATATTCCGTCCAATTACAATTTTGTTTGTCAACAGCAACTTGTTTGTGCTACCATGGCAATCCACAACTTCATTAGACAAAATAATTTAAGGGATAATGCATTTGATTGCTATGATAAACATATTGAGTATGTCCTTGTTGACGAGGAAGCAGTGGTAGAGGAAGACCGACATAGGCATCCGTTTCGTAATGATGATTATGAGATGGATTCGAGAAAATATGATATTTTAATGTCAATTTGTCAAGGAAATAATTATTAAAATATAATAAATTTATTTTTGTTTAATATTTATATTATTGTTATTATCTAAAAATAAAATCATTATGTTAATTTGGTGTTAGAATGATCTCTTAATATGTAATTAATAGTAGAAAGTCAAGATAAATTCAAGTTACAACTAACAAGGGTAAAAAAGATATTTACACAGCAAAAAGCTACTTCATAGCTTATTTAACAAACAATACTCAACAACTTAAATTTATAATCCAACAGTTACACCAAACAGATTAACAGCTTTTGATTAAAGTCATAATCTATAATTTGTTAAGCTATAATTTATAATCTATTTTAATAGTTACACTAAACGGGGCCATTGTTGCCACTATATATACTACCACCATAACCACAACCACAACCCTCCAACTCCACCATCATTAGCCATCTCAGCCATAGGCCACTACCATCATTTTACCATTGCTACTATCACTATCGCTTCTCTTTTTAGGTACATCAAAAAGAATTACCACTATCACTTCACCATTAGATTCCCCATCACCATAATCACTATCTTTTCACTTCGACCACCGTTATTATTGGCACCATAGCAACTACTACCTCCACTATTACCATAATATAAAATTTGGGGAAAAAAATAATAAATTTTAAATTTTATCTTGTATATATTAAACAATTTATTTTAATTCAGCACTTAAATTTTTACCAAATAATTTTTTAACTTAAAAGATGTAGCATTTAATTTTTAATATTTAGGAGTTATTTGGTGTGTCTTAAATAAGTACATTTTTTGACTTTTTGAACTAAAAAGTTGAGGAAAAAAATATAGTTGTTTGGATTAACTTTTTGACTTTTTATGGAAAAATGTATATTAAAATATTGTATAAATTAGTGTGTAGTTAGAGTGTAGGAGAAGATTAGAGGTTGACTTGTATGGCTGTCATGTCTGCAAAGTGGAATAGATGGTAAGAAGTAATTGTCTAATTTTTGGGCATTGCATTGGACGGTGTTATTCGGCTCGTGGGGGCCATCACGGGTCCCGTTTTGATAATCTGAACCGTTCAATATATAGAACTCGTCAAGTACTATATGCCTGTAAAAAATTACGTTAATCGGATATCGATAGCTATCTGATCAGATTTGTTTTTTTCCAACCATTAATTATAACATATTTATTTTTTTTATACAAAACTGATTTGATCATGTAGTTATCGATATCCGATCAATGTGATTTTTTACAAGCATATAGTACTCGATGAGTTCTACATCCTAAACGATTCAGATTATCAAAGCGGGACCCGTGATGGGTCCCTACAGGGCGAACAACAGTGTGGTAAAATTACACCCAACTATGCAACTTTTTGTCACACAACCGTAGCACAGATCTGATTTCGTCAGATTGATGTGTTGGTGAATAGTGATAAAATTAATTTTTTAATATTTTTTTTTGTGAATAGTGATAACTTTTTAACTTTTTGAGTAACTTTTTGACTTTTTAACTTTTTTGTGACATGCCAAACTTGGCCTTAATTTTGTCAAACACCACCTTAGATTTACAAAATTCATTTATTTTTTATTATATATTTTGTTATTGAGTATCTTTAAAGTACTTGTTAACATGTTTGAAATAATTATCTATTTTTTTACGAACATGTGTATTAAAAATGTATACAAATATTTTAATTTTTATAAATAAGTATCAACATTGTTGTATGAAATTTCAATTGTCAAACTCCCCAGAATGGGAAATAGAATTATTTTGGATAAATTACAAATAGACCCACTGAGGTATGCTTAAAATATATCCACATATATTGTTATTGTGTTATGAAAATTACAAATATCTCATTATTAGTATTTTTTATTTAATAGAATTAATAGAAACAAATAATTTTTTTGACTATTCTTTTATACAATAATAAAATTGCTTGAGTTGTTAATTAAAAATATATTTCTGACATAACTAAAAATTGTTAGTTAATTTTATAATTTATTAATAAAAAAAATCATTTGTTATACGAGTAGAAACTAATGGAGTGACATGCAATTTTTAAAATTATAAGGAATAATTTATATTTTAAAAGGTTGTTTGGAATGTTCTAAATCAGTGTACTTTTTGACTTTTTTACAAAAAGATGTATAAAAAAATAGAAAGATATTGTGATCCAAAAAACATAAAAAGGTATACTTATATAGCGTATCCCAAATACCCCCTCAGTAAATGTTAAGAGTCCATTTGTTTTGGGTTATAGGAGATGAGATTAGATTAGGATGGATGTCGAGTCTACTAATATTGTGTTTGTTTGCAAAATGGGGAAGGGATTCATAATACCCTAGGACTATGATATGCCTCCGTGGATGAGATTAGATGGTATTAGAAAAACAATCACGGGAGCTTCTATTTACACACACCAAATACCCTCTTTGCACATCCTTCTCACTACACACACCAAAAAAAATAATTCCTAATTCTTTTACTCACTGCACACACATTTGATTCCACATCTACCCTTACACTCACACTCACACACACACACACACACACCCTCAAACCCAGCTCACACACATTCTCAAACCTAGCTCTCCCGACGGTGCACACCCATTGAAGCTGCATCTCTCACATTGCTCTCCCAACGGTGTAAATACATCCATTGAAACTGTGCTGCATCTCTCACATTGCTCTCCCAACGGTGCAAATAGCTCCCTGCTTCACACAGTTGGGGTAACTTTTTTTCACCAATCTTTAATTTTTTTCATTTGCCAAATAGCTCCCAACGGCTAGCATACCCCATGTTCATTTGTAATGTAGAGTTTTTCATTTGTAACCGTCGTTCGGAACTGGTTTTCCGAAATATAACAATTTGTTCGGACGTAGAAATCCGAAAATAATCAATAATTTCATCAGTAGATTTCTGAAAAATGTTTCATTGTTTCGATAGTCAACTTCCGAAAAATTTGAATTTGGACAACACTCAACTTCCGAAATTATGTTTGTGTTTCGGATTTCAACTTCCAAACAGAATATGTATTTTCGGTTGTGAACTTTCAAACATGTTTCTTTTTTTTTTTCCCTTCTGTTGTATATTGTTGTTTGAAGGGAGCTTATATTTCCACATCCCCATTCCCCTCTTTACACACACTTAATAAACACACTTATTATAATTTAGTTAAAACACTTATTAGTAATTTCACTTGAATAAACACTTATTATAATTTCCCTACCATGGCCATGTATATTGTTGTTTGCATGGCCATTCTTTATTTACACACACTTATTATAATTTTACACACACTCTCATTACACACACTCATTACACACACTTATTATAATTTACACACACTCTCATTAATTTTACACACACTCTCTTTATTTACACACACTTGTTTGCATGGCCATTCTTTATTTATACACACTCATTACACACACTTATTATTTTTTGCAGATAATATGGATTCTGAATGTCAACAACGTGTCCCACCTACTGCTTCAAATAGACGACGTCGTGAATTGGATGTAGACCATGAACGGGGACGAGGGCGTGGGTGAGGACGAGGTCAAGGTCGTGGTCGAGGTCGTGATCCAGTTTCGGTAGAATATGATATCCCCAGTGCCAGTCAAAGTCGGAGCTGAAGCCAAAGAAGAGTTCAAGGTTATGATATGCCTGACATTGCTGTGGAGGATGCCTCTTTACTTGATTCTCCTCCTGTCCAGGAAGAGGACCTTACTCATGCTTTTCCAGGTGGACCGACTGATCCATCAATACTGCGGAGTTTCAATAGTCATGTCGCTGCAGCTGTTTGGCACGGGGAGGTAAACATTCCTGAGTAGAAGTGAAATTCATTTGTATATGAATTTTTTTTTTCCTGTGTGTGTTGTATGGTAGTTTCTAATGAGATATTATTTGTGTTATAGGAACGAGGGCCCCTAAAGTGTCATAATCACTCTTCGAAGATCCTTGCATAGCCATGGTGGTCAGTAGACAACAACACCAGATTCAAAGCCATTATTGAGCAGTCTGGGCTGTCACAGTTAGCTTGTTGCACTTATCAGTTCGTCAACAAGCTTCTAATCTCCAGTTTTGTTGAGAGATGGCAACCTGAGACGAACACATTTCACATGACAGTTGGTGAGATGACCTTGACCCTGGATGATGTTGGCACTATTCTTGGCCTTCCTATTGTAGGCAAATCAGTCAGCGTACCAGATGTGACAGATCATCATGGAGTTACACTACTCGTTTATGGCTTGGGGATTACTGAACGTGCAGCGTATGAAGAGGTTTCTACTGCTGGTGACAATTCAGTTAGGCTTGAGTGGTTGCGAAGTCAGTTTGTTGGTGTCACAGATTCAGACCCCAAGAAGGCTATACAGTGTGCTGCTAGAGCTTATTTGTTGTTTCTGTTGGGATGTACACTCTTCAGTGACAAGAGTGGCGGCAGGGTTCCTGTTGTTTACCTTGGCTTATTGATGGATTTGGGATCCATTCATACTTACGCCTGGGGTGCTGCTGCATTAGCATTTTTATACAGACAGTTAGGGTATGCTAGCCGGTCTGGGATTAAGCAGATGGGTGGTTATATGACTCTTTTGGAGGCGTGGATTTATGAGCACTTCCGAGCATTCCGACCTCACCAAAACTATGGGCTACAATGAAGACATGCCACACGTGTACCATTGGGCATCGCGCATTTCACATGCCATGTTTAGGGTTAGCCGAGCCTACTCTAGATTGCATCTATGCCCTGTGTTGCATTAGCCACTTAACATGAACTAGGTCATGCATGTTTGCTAACGGGTTATTGTTTTTGGCACGGAGTACGATGTAAGTTTTTTATGCTTTAGCATACCACATGCGTGTGAATGTTGCCATGACAGTATGCTTACCATGCGGCTAAATGCTTATGTGTTATAAACTGCTTGAATGCCTGTGGGTGAAGGTTGGATCGCCTGAGTTGGAACAACTCATTAAAGTCCGTATTTTAGCCCTACTTGCGAGTAGCAAAATCTAACACGTTTTTCGAGACAAAACGGATATGCAATATTTATTTCCAAGTTAGGCAATCTAGTCTATACTTTGTGTCATCCTGAGATAATTTTAACACTTTCCATTTATCTTATCCTTTATATACTTTAATTCAAAAACACTTTACGTTTACAAGTTATTTGGGATCCATACCACAGCTGCAGAGATCGGCATCCATGTAACCCGGTTACATTCTACTATGGATGCTTAAAGTGCTTAGACGTTGTCGAACCCTATCATCCAGATGGAGTTTTGAGTAGTTTGGCAGGGCTCAAACCATCCCAAATGCACCGCTAGCTCCCAGTCGTGGTGCTCGAGGCAACATATCTGCACGATATACAGTCATGTATAGATACTTGGATAGGATCTAGAAGGCTTAGGATAACCACGTGTTATCTGACCAACAGAGGAGCACACCAGTTCGTCAGCCTTGGGAATGTGTACCGGGTTACATGGATTGGTATAAGAATATCACGCACCTATATGTTGAGCACATTGATGAACCGCGTGTCCATGACCATCAGGATTTCATCGAGACATGCCGATGTAATATTATTATCCTCTCTTATGCATTTGTAACTTACTTTTTGTTTTCTGATATGTTCCCTAAAATGTGATATTCTTTTCAAATGCAGCGTATTGCATATGCATTGCAGATTTCACATCCTATTATTGACGCTGGTTATGAGGAGGGGATTCGACATCCTTATCGACTTTACCAGGCTATCGAGAGTATGACGCATGTCCTTCAAGGTCAGCACATTGACGAAGCTGGACCTAGTTCTGCTGGACCTAGTTATACTGGAGGTCGCTTTCCATCTTCGACATTGACATACATTCGTAGGCCTAGGCCTAGGCATAAAACTGATTCGTGACATGTTATTTGTTAGTTGATGAATTTTTTTTGCTGTTTTCTGTAAGATGATATTGTTGTAATGGTAACAGTGGTTAACATTTTCTTATTAGAATAGAATGGCAACAATGGTATTGTAATGACATTGTAATGACATTTTATTATTAGAATGGAATGGTAACAATGGTCGTTGATTTTGTAAATGATATTTTCTTATTACAATGGAATGGTAACAATGGTCGATAACATTCAATCCAGATTGCAAAACAGAACACATCAACATCAAAAACACATCCATTAATTACTTCCATAATTCTAACATTGTCAAATGCATACATGTGTCATGCGACATCAACAACATCAAATGTCTCTCAAGTAGCTACATTATCATGAATAATGTCCTTGAAATGTTGAATGCGACGCACATATACATCATCCCAGTCGACAGCACAACGGTGATGGTATTTTCGCCAATTAGTGGCTATAAGAGGAACTGGATGGCCTGGCTGCAACAAAACCTGCACCAAATATCAATTGAGTTAGTGGTCATACCTCATAACTTCTTGTACATGCACAAACCCAATTGATAAGTTTCTGTTTTACTTGGACGAAATGATTTCCGTTGACAAACCCAATGGCAATCTCACGTCTATCAAGTTGAGGTACTGGCACTGTTCTAAGAGGTAAAAAGGTGAGACATTGCTGTAATGACAAGTGGTATAACACAAGATTATAGCACGATGGAACAAGATGCCCTATGTCTGGCATAGTCATCCAATGTGAGTATCCAGGGCTGTTTTCAAAGTATGACAATATGCTTGTCAATTCTTCAAACCTTTCGTAGGACCCATAAAGTGTAATGTATTCCTCTTTGTGTGTGTGCAGCTCACCCAACAGATCACGCCTTACCTGAGCCCAATCATCTTCTGTATGACCAATTGAAGCAGCTATAGCCCTGAAACCACAATTCCCATCTGCAGCTACATCTTTGACAAACTTAATGTATGGCTTCAAACCAGAAGGGAAAGCATCAACATATGTACCAGGTTTCACTGTTCTAGTAATGTATACCTTCCTTTTCAGATTCACCTTCTCCTTTCTCTTAACAGGTCGTTTCTTCTTGGTTTGCAGAGTAGAAGCTAATGTAGTGATTTGAGTGTCCCTAGGTGAGAAGGAATCATGTCCAGATTGCACTAACTCAAATGTACACGGGTCACGACGGGTAGAAACATTGATCTTCTTATGATCCCGAGGACGTGTGTTGGGCTTCACCTCCGGCTCAACAAGAAAAGTGCTTCCCGGATATACAATCTCTTTCAACTTCTTCAAAAGCTCCAACCGCATGGTTCTATCACTTTCATTAAACTTGTTCACAAACAACTCTACTTCTGCATGACAACTCACCTCTGTTTCCTCTTCGTTCTTGCATATGGAGATATGAAGTTGCCTCCACTGTGAGTGTATGGTAGCAAGTGGTATAGGACGATCTTGTCTAATGTAGTCAGCAATCTCATGGGCACAAGATAAACCATGAGTGTGGTGAAGGACGCATCCACAAGCTTCAACATCAATACCAATGGAATTGGCTCTCTTACTCTCTACAAGCAAATACTCCAATGCAGAGATAGACACATTATCCCATAGCTCCCTAAACTGAGAAGGTTTAAATTGATGTTGCACAACAGTTAGACTTTTCTCAAATGAAGCCTTGATATCAGTGTGTTGCAACTCAAGCAGACTGTGTATTTTCTCAAATGATGCCTGAAATGAGACTTGACATGAACCCAATTGCCTTTTAAGTTTTGCATGTGCACTCTCGGCCCTGTTCAATTCAATGTAAGTCAAATTAAAATCAAGTACATGGCACTTATTAATAACATATTGAAGAAAAGTAATCTTACCGGTTCGTTGTAACATTGCCACAATGCATACACGTGTCTGTCCATGCCGCCACAAATTTGTCCATGTAAGGAACCAACCAAGTATCCATGACGTATTTGACTGCATCAGGATAACTACTGAATTCCTTAAGTAATGATTTAAGACGCTCATCGTATTGAATTTCAGAAGATGAATACACTAAAGAGTTCTACTCATGGTTGAACTTCTCCCATTTCTGCTGTGTCTCAAACATTTTCTTGCATTTGGTCAATACATTCTTATTGATATGCTAACGACATAATAAATGTCTGGCACTCGGGAATATCTTCTGTATGGCATTTATCAAGGCTAGCTCTCTGTCAGTAACAATAATTGTTGGCACAACAAAACCATCCATGACATCACGCAATGTACCTAACACCCACGCATAGTTATCGACCCTCTCATATTGTAAGTATGCGAAAGCTACGGAGAATGTCATTTCATTTGATGTGACTCCCACAATTTCAAGAAGAGGAAGACGATATCTGTTGGTTTTATATGTGTAATCCATAATTAATATACGTGGGAAAGACCGAAATAAGTCCAAACTGGTAGGATGTGCCCAAAACAAGTCCGTCACAGTCATCATGGACTTTTCAAACCGATGGCGCTCAATGTAATTATACTTGGCCAATTTACCCAATAAGTGTTGCATCTGTGATTTTCCAGCTCTCTGTACCACCCTGTTTCGATGGCGTACATTGTAAATGGTTTTAAGTGTGCTTACATATAGGGCATCTCGTTGTTTCAAGGTTATTAGGATTTCTTTTGGCCGAACCATGCTCTTTGACATATCCATTAACAATGCTTTCTCATCCTTTGATAGCCTCCCCGCATATAAATGTCCTTCAAGGTGCTCCACAGGTGGATGATTATGCAATCCACATACTACGGTCAATGTCCATTCATCATGTGTGGTAAACCTGTGAGCCCTCATATCAAAAGGACAACCACACTTCTTCGTACCGGTTATTCTTGATGTATTGTTGCCATCATGTTTTTACTTCTTTGTCGCTCTATATTGGCCACTCCTCTCACAAGCAAGATACATCCTGGGTCTTTTTTTCCCTCTACCATAGTCTGATGTTTTGATTACAATGACCAAACCATTTCTCTTTCCAACTTCACGTACCCAGTTGAGCAATTCATCCTTACTTTTGAATACCTACAAAGTCAAAATAAATATTATCAAACATTTACTTTTGGTGAGCAATTCGAAACATAAATCATTATAATTTCATAGAGTGAACCTGTTCAGTTGTGAATTGAGTAGTGTAATCCAACACAAAATCCGCCGCGCAAACTTAACTTCCTTGAGTTGACACATATTCTTACATGTTTTGTATAACATTACAAATTTTTAATGGCATTATAAAGATTAATTTGCAATTCGAAACTGTAAATTTGGTATGCAGTTTGCAAATTTGGAATATAAAATGGGAAATTTTTTTTTTACTTCATTCGAAAGTAGTTGTCCGAATTTATTTTAAAATTTCGGAAGTTGAATGTTGTAAAAGTTAACTTTGTTCGGACAACAACTTCCGAAATTAATTACTTTGTTCAGACAACAACTTCCGAAAATAAATACTTATTTCGATAGTAGATTTCCGAACCAAATAATACAATTCAACTCTAGTTATCCGAACGACGCTAGAAAAAAAGAAGAAGAGAGAAACTCACATTTCCTTTGCTATGTTTCTCATAAACATTTATTTGCTGATTTTTAGAAGGCAAATCCTCCATAACAATGATGCTTTCCCTACGAATGAGAAAGGTTGATGAATGAGTGCATTGAGAAGCTGCAGTGCATGTGCAATACGGAAATGCCAAAGCCCTTTGGTTTCACTTCTAGCTCAATGAACTTGGAAGAAGCTACGAATGAGTGAATACTTTGCTTTCACTTCTAGCTCAATGAAGCTACAAACTTGGAGACGTTTTGAATTGGATGGATGTGTACACGATGCAACAGATGTGAACTCTAGATGGATGTGTGCATTGAGATGTTTTGAATCACAATGATGTCTAAAATAGTAATTTCACTTAGGAATAAAATTGTAATAAAATTAAATATCATTAAGTGTGTGTATAGAGGGGATTTGGTGTGTATCGATAGAAGCTCCCAACAATCACTTGGGATTAGAGGAGGATTTACTATTTTGCCCTCTATTATCCTATCTAATTTACTTACTCTACTTAATTAGTATGATCTTTTCTCTATCATTTTTTTTTTTAATTATTTCACTATTTTTTAGGGGATTTTTTTGAAGGTCCTTTGTATTAAGATTTTATAGCATAAAGGACATCCAATATTTTCATAATGTCTAAGGTCCCTCATACATTGATCTAGAGAAATTTCAATCTAGAGAAATTCTCTGAACTTCCCAGAGAAATTCTCTCCAAAATTCTCTGGACTTTCAACTCTCTAGAGAAATTCTCTTCAAATTTCTCTGGGTTTTCTTTGGATTTCCCTTGCCCATTTTATTGTCAATAAGCAACATTTTGATAGATTTTGAAAAACTAGAACCCTACTTTTGCACTTACCAAGCTTAACATGTAAGTTTAGAATTGAATGGCTCATTTAGGTATGATAGAGGCAGCTACCAATGACAATCAACCACATATAAAAAACAAATGCATATTGTTGGCTTTTTGGCTTTCGAAGGGTGTTTTTGTAAATGCGAGCGTGCCAGCAAGGATCAATCAGTCCTTACAGAAATGTTAATTGCCAACCAATTATCAGACGATTGTGTTTTAGTTCTTTCAGCCTCAATGAAGGAGGACTTTTACTAGTGGCTTGACTTAGGAGAAATTAAGCAAAATAACAGTTAAATGAAGAGCAATTGAAGTATTTCATTAGAATGAAAACTTACAATGATCCAAACTCAGCCTCGTAGAGGTTTACAGCAACAATCTACTTGAAACTACTCCTATGAACGAAGTGCAGTGCAGGAATTTAAAGTACAGGAATGTAAAGAGCAGGAATTTAAAGAACAGTAAATGTAAAGACTGGAAATGTAAAACTGGAAAAGAAAATATGTAAAGTAAGACTGGTTTGTATAATCTGAGTCCGTGGGTCTTTTTATGGCGTCTTTCCCGCTATTTATACTTCTCAAAGATGACCATTGAACTGCATTTCAAACCGTCGAACTGCTCCTCTATGATCGCTGATCATGCTGCCTTATAAGTAGTTCCACTACGCCATCACTTGCAGTTAGGCTTCCCTTCTATATTTGAATTTGAATCTGAGTAACCGTTGAAGCCACGTCACCTTACACCTCTTTATTGATCCAATGCTACTCAGATCACGTGAGAACCAATACTAACTGCCACGTGTACGATCAGGATTGAAGACTTGAATAGTCTTCCTATATTACCCTTATTTTGCCACGTGTTGAATTGTAACTGGCTTGTACAAAATATGAAGCCAACATTATCCCCCCGCACTAATATACCCAATACTTGGTGATATTAGTGGATCAAAGCCCTTTTCCCTGCGTTTTTTAGAACGTGCCTGGGGTCTATATTCTGAAAACACAACCGTCATTTATTGATGATCATTTGCATTAATTCTCTTTCAATCTTTTGAACACCCCAATACCTTAGCACTCGTACAGACTGATACTTCTTCTATGGCCGAATCAACTTTTCTCCTCCACCAATCGAGCACACGAAGAGTCATATGATGATGTTGTTCCTCCCTCGAAAGAATTTTCATGCATTAATTAGCCACCTTTATCCACCTTTCCATATTCAAGTCATGGATGCCTTTGCAAATTATCGACCTTTGGATTACGAACATATTGCCCTTAATCTTTCGATTCAAAAACTGGCGAATATAGATACAAGAAGTTCTTCCTCTGACTCACCCTTGTGCTTCGAATAAACTGTTCCCAAATCTTTGATTCAGAAAGTTGCAAATATGGACTTGGGAAACTCTTCTTTACAACCCTCTGCATGGGATAAGGCTGCAACTTCTTCCTCTTCTAGGGCTTCTGATTGGACTAACTGGTCAAAACCTGAGGAATGTGATTTAAGGGAGCGAATCAACCATCATTTTGTTGAGTTCACTGACCCTTTAGAGTTTCCTTCCTACGCTCGAGGTTCAGTGGTCTATCCCTACGTGCCCATTGACCATCGACGTAGTTTGGAGGAGAATTTGCTTGTAGCATGGTACACATCCTCCATGCCTACAAAGATAGTGCACGCTGCCCGGTGCCTAGAAGAAGCACAAGGGTACAACCTATCATTCTTAGCCCAGAAGGCGAAGATCTGTTCTTCTGACTGGCTCAATTATATTAATGCCTTTGTTTCTTCTGCTCCCGTGCCATCTCCCACAATAGACGCATCCACACCTTCTTCTCCATCTCCTGAAATAGAAGCATCCACACCTTCTCCTCCGCCAACTCTTTGCTGGACAGAGAGATTGAGGCTTGCCCTTCCCATGGATAAAGTCTTTCCACCTTACAAACCTCCACATTCCCCTACTCCAGCTGAGCGGAAACAAGCTCAACTCCTGCTTGCAGCTTTCTCTCACTTGCCCTTCAATGTTCTTGAGGACAAAGTCCCTCTCAAGAACCTTCGATGGGCTTGTGATATTCTGACTAGGATTCATGTCCTTAATCCCCTTGCCCAAGCAGAACTTCATATGTTCCTGGACCAACTTCCATTGCTCCTCTACTGGCATCGAAATTCTATGGCCACTACACAATCTTTAGACCAACTTTCGTCTCTTCGAATTCAGGCCCAATACGAAGCAGAGAACTTCATCGAAGAATTCGATGATTTCAAGAATAAAGATTCTGCGTATTGGGATGACTTGGTCATAGACGAATTTGAACAAAGATCAAGAGAGGCAGCTTTCGAAATAAAGGCTGAAGAGCTCTACTACGAAGTGAGAGCACATCAGTTCATGCAGCCAATGTTAGAAGAAATAGAAGATATAATAAAGAAAGAACAAAAATTCATTGATCATTGTTGGACTAAATTTCATGATCTTGTTATTTATTCCATTCCTTATTTTTATGAGCTTGAGTTTATACCCAGATAGGGTCATTCGATGTAATTGCTCTGGCTTTAATATAAACAAAATTCTTCTTTATTTGGCATTGTTCGACCCTGTTTCCATTTGTCTTTAAAAGCCAATTCAGAACTTCAAACTGAACAATCTTATTCTTCGAACCTGGACTCAATTGTTATAAATGAAACACTACAAAGAACCGATTATGAACTTTTCCAATTAATGGACTAAAGTTGACAATTTTGGCTGTTTCTCAATTAGAATTAGTGCTTCGAATCTAGCAATCTCATACTTAAGGCTTGTTTCAACCATAACCAACATTTGATCATGGTTAGTATGATCAATTAGTTTTAAATTGACCATCTTTTGCCTTGAACAACAATTCATGATGTTTTAGCTTAACAGACAACCCCCTTTTTTTTAAAAAAAAAAAACCAACTATTGGTTTTTATGTTTTGAACTCCAATTCCCATCCTTAAGGAGTCTCAAGTTTTGCCTCGAAGGACATTACTTTCATTAAGAAACCTAAAATAGGTCTTTAAATCCTTTGAAGTAAAACAAGTACTTGAGTATTCTTCCATTTTAAGTACGAAAATGTGCTTCGAAGCCGACTTCTTTGTTTCAAAGCCGTTGTTTTTTTGGCTTTTGGCGCCAAAATCTGGTTTCGAAGCCAAATACTTTACTTCAAAGCTAGCCCTCAGCATCTGGGCTGTGTTTTTCCCTCCAAATACTATCAATATTTGAAGGAAACTCGTCGTATTCGTACTTTTAGTACTTAACGAACCAAGCGTTATATATCCCTCAAACACAAAAGCTTTTGAAACCCTTTTATTTCGTGTTCTGAAATCGTTTGCTTGCTCAACACACAAACCCCTCTTTCCATTGATTTTCCACTTCTCTCAGCTCCTTTGCTGCCAATGGATCCTTCTTCTCTAAAAGTACTTGCGGGCGACCGTATCAGCCCAACTATGGCTTTGAAAAGATGTATCGACGAAGAAATCGCCAAGCTAACATCTGGTGAGTCAAGCACCATAGATGGACGTCTCTTCATTCCTCGTCATAGTAACAAACAGGAGTACGTCCTAGGTCCTATTTTCCGAGAAGCTCCTGCTCAACTTCCGGCTCTATACCCTCGTTTGGAGGACCATTTTCTTCTTTACGAAGGAGGGCTTGATTGGGGGAATTGGAGGATGACCCAGCCTCATCGTTGTTGGCCGACATTGAGGACTGAATGGGAAGAATGGTATGACAGAGTTGTGCCTGCTGAGAGAAGATGACCTGCAGGAGCTCTGTATCCTCGATGCTCTTTGTCTTTCCAGGTTCATCATTCCTGAGGACCCCTTTTTAATTCCTGCTGCTCTATGTTTTTGGAATATGGCTTTTAATTTCTTCCAATTTCGGTGCGGCATGATGGCCCCCCACCGTTCTTGATATTTGCCATCTCTTAGGGCTTTCACCCCTTGGCTCTCATTTCACTTCCAACTACCCAGACCTTCCTGTCAAATTTTCCCTTCCAGCCTTAAACTCCTCTTACAGTGATTTCGTAAAGGCTGAAAATAAAAGGGAAGGCCCCAATGAAAGATAGAGAACTCTTTTCCTTCATTTTATACTGGTTATGCAAATTTCTCTTTTGCACATCATCTCAGAGGATTATGCCTGAGTTCGCTCCACTCGCAAAGGCACTTGTCTTGAAAAAACGTATAGCTGTTGCTCCTTATCTTTTAGGTCATGTTTACAGAGCTTGCTCTCAATTTTGTGAAAAACCTCTTGATGTTAACCAAGGAGGTCCCTTCTAGGTGCTTTAGCTCTGGCTCTTCGCCTATTTCATTGATCTGCATTCTAAATGCCTAAAATTCCTGGTTCAGGATCCTACCACCTATGGGGAGAAGTATGCCAGGATTGTTCTTATCCTGCTTCCTTTGCTTATTATCTTACTTTCTTTCACCAACTCCCTATTTCTCCATCTGCCTCCTTCTTTTGTCCTTTCGATGCCAATAAAGCACCTGCCTGGCTGCAAACTTTTCTGGCTGATAAAGAGTGCTCCACCTCACCTCATAAAGATATGTGGGCTTCTATACTGCTACAAAGGGAGTTGTTCATTGGCACTCTAAACCCTCAAGCTTATAAATGCATATCTGAGGCGTATTGCCCTTCTCAGTTTGCTAGACAATTTGGGCTCACTCAAGGGATACCTGTTCCACTTTACAGTCTTTCGAATGTCCACCTTACGGCTAGAGATTTGAGAATATCCAAATCAAAGCTAGATGTGGCAATATTCAAACTGCTGAAGGAACTGAATGAATTTCAATTTGTCCCCCTTCTTCCATCTGGCTTAGTTTTGAAAAGATTCCAAAACTGGTGGACAGCCAATATGGAAGTGCGCCTATCTGTACACCCTCATGACTTGCTAATAGGGTTAGGAGTGCCTTTGAAGGCTAAGCCAGAAACAGTTGAGAACATTCCCCCTCTTCCTGAAACTGCCAAAACTGCTCTTGCAGCTTCACCCCTTCCATCTAGAGTCACTAGAGCTGCCTCAAAAAAGGGTTAGTATTTTAATGTCCTTTTTTCTTTTTGAATCGTTTGGTTGTTTCCTTTACACTCATATTTTTTGGTGTAGAGTTCTCACAAGAGGAATCCCCTAAGAAAGCTAAAACTTTGGCCACTCTCAAAGAGAGACAACAACAAAAAAAGAAAATGAAGCTAATCCTCCCTCTTGAGGAATCTGAATCTGAGCAAGAGCAAGAAGTAGCTTTGCAAAGAACAAAGAGACAAAAGGTGGCTGTCTCCCCTTCTGATATAATTGAAAATCCTACTCACGAGGCAACTACCACAATAGTAGAGGAAGAACTTACCTCTGAAGAATCTGAACCCCAAGTTGAAGAGAGGGAGGTCGAAAAGGAGTCGGTAGTATCATTGCCAAGAAGGAAGAGAAAGAAAGTGACTATTCCTGCTATTGACTTGGTTGAAGACCTCATTCATGAAGCAGCTGCCAAGGCAGTAGAGCAGGAACATTCCAAGGCCATAATTGTCTTTGAGAGAGCTGAGAAGAGACGACAGCAACAATTTCTGAGAGATGAAGCTGCTGCGGCTGATGCACTACAAAGGGAAACTGCAAGAAAGCAACAAACTGCCAGACATTACTCTCTTCGTAGTTCTCCCATTATTGCCGACACTTCTGGAGCAGGTAATTTCTTTCATACTTCTGCTGTTTTTCCTTTGTTAGTTTTTGGTATTGAAGTTTGACATTGCTTTATATTTCTTCTTTTTGCAGCAACGACTACTGAGCCTATCCTTCCAATGAGGACTCCCTCAGTTTCAGTTGAAGTTGATGAAATGCAGCATGTGAAGGCTATCCAGATATTACTCCCACTTCCAAGGCCTGCACTTTCTGTACCTCCCCTAAGGCCAAACATTCTTGCATCTCCTTCTCTTGGCTTAAAGCCATACCTCCATTTCTTGTCTTTCGACTTTCCTCAATTTACTTCTCTTTCGAGCCTTGCTCCTCCTCCTCCTTCCAAGGAAATTCCAACTGCTATTCCATCTCTGATGGTAGTTGATTCCCCTATTGAGGGTGCTGGTAGCTTTCCAACCCGTGGTTTATCACCTTTACCTAGCTCGAGCCCTTCTTCACTTGATTCATTGGTGGCTAGGACCATGGAGACTGCTAAAGATGCTTCACCCATTTCTCCTATCCCTATGCATTCTTCTGTGTCTTCCACCACAACTCTTTCTGCGCCCCTTATGTCTACAGATGAGGTTGATGTCTTCAAAGCAAGACTAGCTAGTCTCTTCGACATACCTTCTACCTCTCCAACATTCAATGAGGAAGCTGAGCCATTAGTTTTGGCTGACTCTTTGCTGGAAATTTTTGAGAGCTCTTCTTCCTCCAGCAGCAAGCCTTCTGTACCTTTGATAGACTTAGACACCTGTCTGGAACTGCTAATCTCCTTTTCGAGGATTCCCTTCGAGGCTCTACAAAGGCCTATAATCAGAAATGGGTTTCTTCAGTGCTGCAAAATTGTTGAGCAGTCCGGCATGAATGCCTCAAGTCATCTATCCCAGGCAACAGCTACTATCGACTTCTACATCAGCATTTGTGATGCTGCCAAGGCTGCAGATGAGAAATTGGCTAGAGACCAAAGTTTTGTTCCCCAGGTGCATACTGAAGTGTCAAAGCTTAAGGAACAACACTCCTCTACCTCTCATTTTCGAATTCAGCTGCTGGAGAGGAAAGCTCAACTTGAAGAGGAGTTTTCTGCAGTGAACCAGGCCTTAGTCCGAACTGACACCAAACTACAAATCACCAATCAAGGACTGGCCGATCGAAAGGGAGAGATGGCTGCAGTTATTCAACTATTTTCATCATTTACCAATAGGAAATCTGTTGTACAAAAACAATTAAAACATTGTAATGATTTTTGGGCCAATTTGTGGCACGATGTACTTGACTCTTTATGAAAAAAAACAAATTCTTGTCTATCATCTGAGTAATCTTGTGTTCTTGTACTTAGTGTTTATTTTATTCCTTGTGTTCCCCAAATAATTGGAAAATAAGGCTTCAAATATCTGCCATTAATCTTTTTGGGATACACATAACCATTCAAATTTCTCAAATGGTATGCTTCAAAAGGCAAAACTCTATGAATTTGATATGGTCCTTCCCAGTTAGGTGACCATTTTCCAAACTTATGGCTTTTAATTCCTATCGGGAGTATTGTCTTCCACACCAAATCACCTTCATCAAAGCCAATGTGTTTGACTTTCTTATTATAATTTTTGGCTGTTTTTTCTTCTGAAAGAGAATGTTATTTAATGCCAGAATTCTAGCTTCATCTATACCTTCTAACTCCAAACACATACTCTGGTGGTACTGCTCAGGATCCAACTGGTCTTGGCATCTTACCCTCAAGGACTTAACATTGATCTCCACAGGTAACACTGCATCATGCCCATATACTAAGGCATAAGGAGTGACTCCTGTGCTTGACCTTGGGGAGGTTCTGTAAGCTCACAACACATCCAACAATAAGTTATGCCAATCCCTAGGATTGTCTTCCACAACCTTTTGTATTCCTTTTTTCAAGGACTTATTGGATGATTCAGCTTGACCATTGGCTTGTGCATAATATGGGGTGGAATTAATGAGACTAATTCCAAATTCTGCCACAAAGGATTTCACCATCTTCCCATCGAACACAGTCCCATTATCCACAGTTATAGTTTGTGGGATACCAAATCTATGGATTAGATCCTTAATAAATCCAATAACTTCAGTCTGGTCTACAGCCTTGTATGGCTTAGCTTCGACCCACTTAGTGAAGTAATTAGTGGCCACCAGAATGAAACAATGATGCTTCGAAGAAGGTGGGTGTATTTTCCCCATCATATCCATAGCCCATCCTTTGAATGGCCAAGGTTTTACTACTGCATGTAGGTCAGTTATGGGCACATGTCTTATTGTGCCATGCTTTTGGCATGCCTGGCAACCCTTTGCGTATTCTATGCAGTCTTTAAGGATAGTTGGCCAATAGTAGGAATGCCTTCGAAGCAACCATCTCATCTTCACACCAGGCTGATGAGCACCACAGATGCCTTCATGAACCTCAGCCATAGCTGTTAAGGCTTCTTTTGGGCATAAATATTCCAGCAATAAGGCATCTCCCCCCCCCCTTTTTGTAGAGAGCATTACCATATATCATATATTGCATAAACTGCAATTTAATTTTCCTGCTGGTCTTCGAAGATGGACCAGCCAAGTACTGCATTATTGGATGCCTCCAATCTTGTTCTTGTAAGTCATTATGATTGACTTCCAAGACCACATTCCTTTTATTCAAAGGTGGTATCAATTTCTGATATGTTGTTTGGTTTATGTTTCTTTGGGCATTATCCCTTCTCTTGAAGTTCGAAGCTTTCTGAGTCACATCATTAGCTCTATTATTCAAGAATCTTGGAACATGAGTTACATTTGCTATTTGAAATTAAGAAAGCAGATATAATGCAACAACATAGTATGGCAAAATGCTTATGCTTTGACACTTGAAAATCCCTTTCACTTGGTTAACCACCAATTGAGAATCTCCAAATATGTCAACTGCATGAACTTGTAATCTAATAAGAATTTCTAGTCCCACTATTAGGGCTTCATATTCAGCTTGGTTATTAGAACAGGTAGCTTCATCCACTCTGAAACCATGTGTGGTTTCTACCCCTTGTGGAGACCTAATTACAATACCAATTCCAGTTAAGCCATTGGCTTTCGACCCATCAAACCACATCTGCCATGGCTCAACACTAGCCATACCAAGTTCCATTATCTCTTGGCTCTCTGTTTGAGATGAATGGTCTGCTAGAAAATTGGCTAAAACTTGCCCTTTTACTGCCCTTTGAGGGACATATTCTAGATGAAATTCTGATAAGGCCAGTATCCACTTGCCAATTCTTCCCCTCAACATAGGTCTAGATAACATGTACTTAACCAAATCTGTGGTTGCAATTACCAAGATAGTTGTAGGTAAAAGATAGTATCTTAATTTCATTGCAGCAAAGTACAAAGCAAGACACAGCTTTTCAACCGCTGAATATTTACATTCACAAGAATTTAAAAACCTACTAAGGTAATAAATAGCTTGCTCCTTGCCTTCTTCATTATCTTGGGCCAAGAAAGCTCCCAATGAATCTTCTGCTGCAGCTATGCACAACTTCAAGGGCTTATCACCCTTTGGTGGCATCAGCACTGGGGGGTTGGCCAAGTAGGCTTTGATACCTTCGAAAACAATTTGATGCTCTGCTATTCACTCAAATTCCTCTTCATCTTTCAGCCTTAACAAGGAAGAAAATACTTTAGTTTTCCCTGCAGTGTTAGAAATGAACCTTCGAAGAAAGTTAACATGTCCAAGGAACCTTTGTAATTCTTTCTTACTTGATGGAGGCCTGGCTTCAATGATGGCTTTGGCTTTATTCTGATCAATCTGTATTCCTTTCTTGTGCACTACATAACCCAAGAAGTTTCCAGATGACACACCAAAAGCACACTTAAGGGGATTGAGTTTTAACTTGAACCTCCTCATTCTTTCAAAAGCTGTTTCTAAGTGAAACAGATGCTCCTCCATGGACTGGGATTTCACTACAATGTCATCAATATAACATTCTAAATACCCTCCAATGAGGTCATGAAAGATAGTGTTCATAGCCCTCTGATATGTAGCTCCAGTATTCTTCAGGCTAAATGGCATTTTAACCCATTCGAAAGTGCCAATATTTCCAGGACATCTGAATGCTGTCTTGTGGACATCCTCCTCTGCAATGCAGAACTGGTTATAACCAAAGTGCCCATCCATCATTGATAAAACTTGATGCCCTGCTGAACTATCTACCAACAGATCCACTATAGGCATAGGGTACTCATCTTTTGGAGTTGCTAAATTCAAGTTTCTGAAATCAATGCATACCTTCATTTTACCATTCTTCTTAACCACAGGCACAATATTAGATAGCCATTCTACATACCTGGCTGTCCTAATAAAGCCTGCTTTGAGTAGTCTAAGAATCTCCTCCTTGACTTTTTGAATTACTTTTGGACTCATTCTTCTTGGTTTTTGCTTGTATGGCTTGAAGTTAAGTTTCATAGGGAGCCTATGTTCCACTAATGACCTATCTAATCTGGTAGTTCATTATAAGACCATGCAAAGCATCTTTATATCTCTTTAGAACAACCAACAATTGGTCCCTGTCCAGAACATTCAGACAAGCACTTATGTAGGTGGGCTGCTGTATAGAACCTTCCCCTAAATTTATTTCTTCTAAGGGGTCTTGTGTCTGAGAACTTACTGAAGCTTCTTCTTTGATTTCTTTTATCTTCGAAGCAATCTCCCTGCTTTGTTCTGCTCCCAGGTTCTTTAATTCAACATCTTTGCCCTCCTCCTCATAGACAAAGTCTGTCCACAAGGCTTCCTCTTCCTGTATCTCCTGGACTTTTGTTTCAATGTCCAATGCACAGTATTTATCAAGGGTTAAAACTTTGACCTGTTGCTACTTCTGCTTGCAGCCAATTATCATGGCTTCTCTCTCTTGATCCTGTACTTTCTGGACTATTGATTTTACATCCAATATTGAGAATTTAATTAGAGTCAAAGACTTGGCTTCTTGTGTTTCATTTCTTTGCCTACAACTAGGCATCATTGTCATCCTTAACGACAACCTCCTCATCAGCACTTTCCTGGACTAAGTGCTTCAGGTGTGTCACTTCCTCATCAGCCGTCACTTCGGCTGAGCCATCAGGTTTCCTCAGTATACTGAGTGGTGTCACTCCCTCAATATACAGTTTAGCCTCTGCGAAGTCTGCACAGGCTATGAAAGGTTGAGGATCTGCATCAATTTCCTCTGTCTCTCCATTGCCTAAGGCCATCATAATTTTCTGATACAAAGAGGAAGGCACACATTTGTTAGTGTGAATCCAATCTCTCCCAAGTAAAGCATTGTATTTAGCATTACTGTCGATTACGAAGAATGCTGTCATGCAGTCCCTGGTTCCCACACTTAGGTTGATGGGTAGAATTCCCTGAGCCATCTGTTTGTCTCTAGCAAAGCCAACGATGGTTGTGCTAGTTGGGATTAACCTAGGATTCTTTTTCCCTAGTTTCTTCAAAGAAGATTTCGGTAGTAAATTCACTGCTGCCCCATTATCTATCAGGACTCGGTTCAATTGTATCCCGTCGAAGAAAGCCTTGATGTACAAAGGCTTGACATGTTGTGTCATAGAATTCGAGGGATACTCAAAGGGATATGAGAGGTTAATGCTCACCTCTTCTTCACTCTCATATTCAGTTTCCATCGGGGTAGCCATTCCAGAATCATCTTGTACCATACTCACTTGTGAGTCTTCACTAGAGATAGGAATAGGATCAATGTCTCGACCATCTTGGTCCTCATCTCCACCCTGGAACTCATGAGGCAGTATGTGTACCATATTGACTGATACTGGAGGAAATGAGCCAAATTGGATGGCTGGCTGCACCTATTTCCCCTCTTGGCCACCTTGTTCAGTTACTTCAGAAGCATCCTCCATGCTGCACTCTGGCACTTCGTTGCTAACTGATTCCTTCGAAGGATCTTTCTCAACTGGTTTTTCAACCAAAAATGTTTGCTCAGCCATGAAGGCTTCGAAGATTTCTTCCTCCACCATTTCTTTCTTTTGGTCTATGCCAATTTCTTCTTCTGTTTCTGTCACGCCCCCAAACCCGCCCCGAGGTTTGGTGACGAGACCGGCCAGTAATCCTAGATTACCACAGGCCTTCCTATACATTACATAAATAAACGGGGCTCGCGGAAGCGAAAACAAGCTATAATAGTCCAAAGAGCTGTGCATTTATATGAACATACATTACATGCCAAAATGAGTTAATTACCCACATTCATTACATAACATAATTATAAACATCCCATACGACTCTATCACAACTGTACAACAACACCAAACAAAAGCTCACAAAACGGCCTTCCAGGCCTAGCCCCAGCTCGGAGGCCCTCAAAACATCTGGTTAGGCTTCAAAACGGCGGCTCGACAAGACCCCGCCTAGGCTTGACTCCCTGAATGCTCACCTATAAATACATAAATACAAACAATGAGCTAGAGCTCAGCAAGTAACATTAACGTAAAGGGGTTAGTGAACGAACTCCAACATTTCATAAATCTGTAAAACATATCATTCATAATCATAATCATAATCATCATAAAACATACATAATGGCATACTCCATAGGACATAACATGTGTCGACTAACGACTAGAGTAACCGGTCCCGGACACCGATTAAACACATACCGAGATCTCGTAAATGGGTCATGGGTTTGTCCTTCCATGCCGTCCCCCATGACTAAGCGCATGGGCCTGCATGTTCTCGCCCCCACAACTGAACTAACTATGGATGCCATACTAGATTCGCAATTAGGACATTCGTTCACAGCTTAAAATCACCTTTCAAACATATCATATCATTTATCATTTTGAAACATAATTCATAATAACATATCTTTACAGAAATGTTACTTACAGTGGGTTTCCAAAACCGAGGGCACGGTCTTCACTTCTTAACCTGCAAATCATCAACAGTATAATACATTTCTTATCATTCATTATCATCAAATCATATAATTCATGTCATTCCATTCCGTCATTACAATCTTTCATATTCATTTCATGCTCATGAGATGTCAAAATATGCAATTAACATACTAAAATCATGTAAAGCAACTTCCCAAAATTTCCTGAAAATAGGTCCCCGCTCGAGCGCCCCATTGTCCGCTCGAGCGGACTGTACAATCTGCCAAAACTGCTGGGAGGCCGATTTCTCCGCTCGAGCGGGCTCCCCTCCGCTCGAGCGGACCCTGCGAAAGTCTGAAATTCTGGTTCTTCTTCTACACTTCATCCTTACTTTACAAAATCCATTTCAAATACATGAATACCAAGTTCCAAAACACTTGATTAACAACTTGATTACACCATTACATCTTCAATCAAAACAAGATCAAACCCATGAATCAAGGTGGAAATCCATAATCATGTACATACAAGCTTCATATTTCTATATCCATGGAGTTTTGAGGAAGAACCTTTTTTAAGCCAAATAAACATGAACCAAACCCTTCTAAACCATGATCTTAAGTTAAACATGCAAGAATCAACAATCCATTTCAAGAATTTAAAGAAAATCCTTACCTTTTTAGCTTGATTTCCCCTTTTCCTTTCTTTCTCTTCTTCTCCCTTGATCTCTCTCTCTCTCCCCGAATTCTCTCTTCTCTCTCTTTCTCTAGATTTTTCTTCTCTCTTTTGTTGAGTCAAATGAGGTCAAAGCCTCATCTTTATCTATATATATATCATATAAACATATTTGTACCAAAACACTTAAGCCAAACAAGCCTTACGAACCAGACGAAATTCAGTCTCAAATTAAATGTCCCAAATGATTCTAAAAATTCCCGGTATCACACAGGCATGTTCAATTTCGTTTTCTGAAGCCATTACGGTTGTCGATTTCAGTCCCGCAGTTGCAATTCCAACAGATATTTTGCTAATTCAAACAGATAATCTTCAATTACATCATATAAATGCATAATTAATTACTGCTAATTGTGACACACGATTCCGGGTCGTTACACTCTCCCCACCTTAAGAAGTTTGGTCCTCCAAACTTTATCTATCCTGACGAAATTCAATTCAGAAATCCCAGTCTCATTCTTATTCATGCCGCAGCTATTCAGGAGTTCATTAGGGATCAGTATTGGCATTCTGTCCAGTTATTCAACAGCATAAAGTAGTTCTTGGATTAGTTCCATAACGTTCAATGCAAAGGGAATAACATAACATAATAATCCATAGCAAAGGTAATAGCAAAGGGAATTTGTTCTATCATAGTCATAGTCAATTGTTCTAATATCATTTAAATATTCCCATGTTCAATATTCTCCATCGCATAGGTAATAATAGATAATTAAAATCATACCTGTCTTCGCTTTGCCAGTGTCCTGTGTCTTATCTGGGATTAAGCTGTAAACTCTGGCTTGTCTCAAAGTATTCCCCTCGGGGGTAGCTGTTGTGGTGGTTTTCGGTGTCATTGTTGATGTATTACCACTAATTACGGGTCTTTCATTTCTGGAGTAGAGTTGTGGGCAAGCTCTGGCCAAGTGTCCTTTCTGTCCACATTTGTAACAAACTCCGGTTCCACGGCGACAAACACCCCAATGCTGCTTTCCACAGTCTTTACAGGTAGGTACACCTCCCTTTGTATTATCATTAATGGTTAAGTTTGATTTGTCATTCACGGAGCCCACGGATTCACTAACTATTTCTATTTTCTGTTTCTTGAACTTCTTACTTTCTGCCTCAGTCATCGGTGATTGGGACATCTTCAAATTAGCAATATTTGTTTCGGACATTAGAGCTCTATCAAGTACATCAACATACTTTTCCAGTTTCAATACATTCACCCTGTCAAGGACTTCAACATGCAAGCCACCCTCAAATTTCCTTGCCTTTTTATATTCCGTGTCAACCATATGTGGGGCATAACGAGCTAATTCTGTAAATTTACTTTCATACTCTGCCACTGACATTGTACCTTGCTTTAGCTGTTCAAATTCCGATATTTTCCTGTCTCGCATGCATTGTGGGAAGTATTTTTCATAAAACACCTCCTTGAATCGGTCCCATGTCAAATCCCTATTTTCATTTCGAACAAGCATCCACCATCTTCGAGCTTCTTCTTTCAGAGTAAATGTTGCTAATAGGACTTTATAAACATCTGTACACGGAAACACCTCAAAAATTTTCTCAGTCTCAAGTACCCATGCCTCTGCTGTTAAGGGGTCAATTCCTCCTGCAAACTCTGGTGGTTTCAGTTTCTTATATTTCTGTGTCAAGGCGATAATGTCATCATTATTTAGCTGTTCTACTTGCACTGGTGGTGGTGGAGGAGGCGGAAATGGCTGTCTCTGTGGTGGTTGGCCTTGCTCTAGTTGTTGTCTAACCAACCCAGTCAAAACCTCTACCATTCTTTCTAACCGAGTCATTCTAGCATCAGAGGATTCTGTTTCATCTACATGCCTTGCATTTGCATCTTCCATTGGTCTATAGAACCATATCAAAGACAACATTTCATTCTTAACATCTTCATTCCTCTGTTGCCTCATCATTCTCTGTTCTCATTTCTCATAAACACACTCACACATGCATATGTTTATGCCATGCTCTATTTCTTTTCTAATGCACCTAATAGCTCATTGGACACGTGTGTGGGTAATTAACTCGTGCGCTCTGATACCACTCTGTCACGCCCCCAAACCCGCCCCGAGGTTTGGTGACGAGACCGGCCAGTAATCCTAGATTACCACAGGCCTTCCTATACATTACATAAATAAACGGGGCTCGCGGAAGCGAAAACAAGCTATAATAGTCCAAAGAGCTGTGCATTTATATGAACATACATTACATGCCAAAATGAGTTAATTACCCACATTCATTACATAACATAATTATAAACATCCCATACGACTCTATCACAACTGTACAACAACACCAAACAAAAGCTCACAAAACGGCCTTCCAGGCCTAGCCCCAGCTCGGAGGCCCTCAAAACATCTGGTTAGGCTTCAAAACGGCGGCTCGACAAGACCCCGCCTAGGCTTGACTCCCTGAATGCTCACCTATAAATACATAAATACAAACAATGAGCTAGAGCTCAGCAAGTAACATTAACGTAAAGGGGTTAGTGAACGAACTCCAACATTTCATAAATCTGTAAAACATATCATTCATAATCATAATCATAATCATCATAAAACATACATAATGGCATACTCCATAGGACATAACATGTGTCGACTAACGACTAGAGTAACCGGTCCCGGACACCGATTAAACACATACCGAGATCTCGTAAATGGGTCATGGGTTTGTCCTTCCATGCCGTCCCCCATGACTAAGCGCATGGGCCTGCATGTTCTCGCCCCCACAACTGAACTAACTATGGATGCCATACTAGATTCGCAATTAGGACATTCGTTCACAGCTTAAAATCACCTTTCAAACATATCATATCATTTATCATTTTGAAACATAATTCATAATAACATATCTTTACAGAAATGTTACTTACAGTGGGTTTCCAAAACCGAGGGCACGGTCTTCACTTCTTAACCTGCAAATCATCAACAGTATAATACATTTCTTATCATTCATTATCATCAAATCATATAATTCATGTCATTCCATTCCGTCATTACAATCTTTCATATTCATTTCATGCTCATGAGATGTCAAAATATGCAATTAACATACTAAAATCATGTAAAGCAACTTCCCAAAATTTCCTGAAAATAGGTCCCCGCTCGAGCGCCCCATTGTCCGCTCGAGCGGACTGTACAATCTGCCAAAACTGCTGGGAGGCCGATTTCTCCGCTCGAGCGGGCTCCCCTCCGCTCGAGCGGACCCTGCGAAAGTCTGAAATTCTGGTTCTTCTTCTACACTTCATCCTTACTTTACAAAATCCATTTCAAATACATGAATACCAAGTTCCAAAACACTTGATTAACAACTTGATTACACCATTACATCTTCAATCAAAACAAGATCAAACCCATGAATCAAGGTGGAAATCCATAATCATGTACATACAAGCTTCATATTTCTATATCCATGGAGTTTTGAGGAAGAACCTTTTTTAAGCCAAATAAACATGAACCAAACCCTTCTAAACCATGATCTTAAGTTAAACATGCAAGAATCAACAATCCATTTCAAGAATTTAAAGAAAATCCTTACCTTTTTAGCTTGATTTCCCCTTTTCCTTTCTTTCTCTTCTTCTCCCTTGATCTCTCTCTCTCTCCCCGAATTCTCTCTTCTCTCTCTTTCTCTAGATTTTTCTTCTCTCTTTTGTTGAGTCAAATGAGGTCAAAGCCTCATCTTTATCTATATATATATCATATAAACATATTTGTACCAAAACACTTAAGCCAAACAAGCCTTACGAACCAGACGAAATTCAGTCTCAAATTAAATGTCCCAAATGATTCTAAAAATTCCCGGTATCACACAGGCATGTTCAATTTCGTTTTCTGAAGCCATTACGGTTGTCGATTTCAGTCCCGCAGTTGCAATTCCAACAGATATTTTGCTAATTCAAACAGATAATCTTCAATTACATCATATAAATGCATAATTAATTACTGCTAATTGTGACACACGATTCCGGGTCGTTACAGTTTCGCTACCACTCTCCATCAGAGCTTTCTCTAATCCTGCTAAGCTAGATTTCTCTCTGGCTTTTAGTTCAGAATGAACCTTGGCCAACTATTCTCTGCTGCAACCCACCTTGCTTTGTAGAGTTGTCTTTGGAGTATAGTCTAACCTTGGAGTCTTCTTTCCTTCTGTCTGGACCAATGAAGAGCTCTCTCCATTTTCTTTCATATCTTTCTGGTACTGAGTGTACCTGCGCTGAATCTTTCTTCTTTGTGATCTCGAAATGACTGGGACTATATCTGGTTCCTTCGTCTTTGGGTGTTTAAGCAATACCCAATTGTTCGGAGTCACCAAAGGAGGTTTAACCATCCTTCCTTGGTTTCCAGCATCTCTCTGAGTAGGCACTTCCCTAGGTTTGTTCTGCATCACAAACCAATCTGGAACTCCAGGTACCCACGAACTTACTGACTCAGATGTTGAACTGCTTCTTTCTACCTTCGAAGCCATCTTCGAAGCTGGTTGTGAGGGCAATTGCTTGGTCCTGACCTCATGTTTCGAGCCTGATTCAGGCCTTCGATGAAAGTGGCCACTTTCTGTCCTACGTGAGGTTGGTCTAGGGGGCCAATCTCTAACTTTGATCCCATAACCTGAACTCTTCTCCAGTCTTCTTTCAGAATGACTGCTCTCTATTCTGTAATAGTTAGGTGGCCTAGACTCATACAAAGGCTTCTTGCCTTTAGCATGCATTCTATCGACTGCTGGTTCAACTACCAATGGCTGCTACCTAACACTAGCCCGATACGGCCTTTTGTTATAAGCATTAGTTGGTTTAGGACGTCTCTGCACATCCCTGTAGTATTGCTTCCTATCAATTAGAAGCCCCTTCAACCATTTATAACTCAGTCTTCACCTGGGACACATCCTTTGCATTACTGCTGCCTCTAAGGAATCATCATCCAGTGATTCTTCATCAGAGTGTTCCCTCTGGTGTGAGAAGCCTTGTTCAATAACTGGCAGATTTCTGGTGTCCTTTTTGATGGTTGTCTGGTTAGCAACATGCATCTGCACATTGACTTTTTCCAATTCTGTCAAGGACAAGTTTTGGAAGTCTGATATAATGACATTGGCTGCCACCTCTCCAATTTCTGAAAATGGATTACTGTCGATCCCCATGACCTTTTATGTTTTGGCTGGGAATTTCAAACTTCCTTTACGAATTTGTTCTTGGATCCTGTCTCGAAAAACAATGCAGTTTTTTAGTCGAGTGAGACCAAGAGTTATGCCATTTACAATATACTTTTCCATTAAGTTCATCTGGAGATGGCAGTTTTACTCCTTTAGGTAACTTAAAGAAGTTGGCCGCAAGCAAATGATCAAAAATGTCATCTGCCTTTGTTAAATCGAAAGAGTACTTTCTGTGAAGGTCTTTCTTTTTAAACTGCTGGTCAATTGTTGTATCCTTATGAATTAATGCCTCACAGATCACAGGTTCTTTGCCCACAATCTCTGCTGCATCGATCTCATAATTAGGATCCCTATAATATGTCTTGTATGATGCGTTATTTCGATCTTGTTCCTCCTCTAGTAATGCTTCATACCTAGACACCTTATAGGTTAGTTCCACTAAATCTCTGAATTCAGTTGAGTCAAACTTCTTTCGAAACCTGAACTCTAAACCATTTTGAGCCAATCTTACGAATTCTGGCTCTGGCAGGATGACTCTACATTTATTTCGAGCCCTTTTAAATCTAGCAATAAACTGAATAGCCTTTTTTTCAGGCCTTTGACTCAATCTTGCCAAGTCTGCCATGGAAACCTCTGGCTCCGATTGGAAGAATTGGGCATGAAATGCATCTTCCATTTGTTGCCAAGTTTGAATGGAGCCAGGTGTAAGATTGATGTACCATACAAATGCTCCCCCAGTTAGAGAATTTGGGAATAATCTTAGTTTCATATAGTCATGGTTAGTAAATTCACTGCATTGAGCAGCAAACCTAGCAATATGCTCTACTGTTGATTGGTTTCCACTCCCATAGAAAAGGGTAAAATCTGGTATCTTGAACCCCCTTGGGTATTCATGTACCCTATCTACCCATTCTGGGTATGGTTTTCTGTATACAGGAGTTTGGACCACTCGAGCCATTGATTCACACATCTCCCTAACGATATCAGCAATTTGGTCCCTAGGGACCATATTTTGTGCCTACTGAACCACTACTGGAGGGACAAACACAGGATTTGGTGGACAAACTTGTGCTTGTGGTCCTCTTGGTCCATAAGGTGGTACATTTGGGACTGGTTGTCCCTGTGGTGCAGGTTGCTGCTGGGGGTGTGGGTAATCCCTTTGAGTCTGTCCTACGAAAGGACCTGCGAAAGGTGCTGGAACAAGTGTTGTGTCTCTTCCATTTGCAGGCAAACCTTCCAACCCCCCGGGTATAAATTTGAATAAGGGATTAGTGAACCCCTTTGTACCAGGTATGGCTTCGAACATGGGATTTGTGACCATTCTTATGCCAGTTTCTTGTATTGGGTCAGATCCACCAATTTGCATGGCTTCATTGTTGAGTACTGAGGCATTTTGACCTGCTATAGCCCTCGAAACGGGTTCATACCAAGACTGAGGTGATGGTCTTTCATAGTTCTGATTACTAGTTTGATCATTAGAATGTCCATTAACTTGCATAGGCTGTTTATCTCTAGCCAATCTTTGTTGAGGGACATTTAAAACTTCCTCGATGTGTCTTGTGTTTGTTGGTCGGTGGTTATTCATTCGATCCAAAAAGGATGTTGCCCACCTTTCCATTGTGTTCATTAATTGCTGTCCCATGGCATCTACTAGGCCATCCCATGGATTTATTGGATGAGTAGATGGAACAGTGGATGGTCCAATTCCTTGGTTTCGTCCAATACTATGAACATGTGGTTCTTGTCCTGAAGTACTGGTCTGTTTGACCATAGATTCTGATAATATGGGAGTTTCCACAAGATGTGTTACCACATTATCCTCTGGATTAGGTATTTCTATCTCTCCTTCTACGCCTTCTTCCAAGCGTTCATTTTCTTCTTGTCTTCTTCGTCTAGCCATTTCAATGAGTCCCACCGGGCATGCCAAAAATATATGTTGGCTTTTTGGCTTTCGAAGGGTGTTTTTGTAAATGCGAGCGTGCCAGCAAGGATCAATCAGTCCTTACAGAAATGTTAATTGCCAACCAATTATCAGACGATTGTGTTTTAGTTCTTTCAGCCTCAATGAAGAGGACTTTTACTGGTGGCTTGACTTAGGAGAAATTAAGCAAAATAACAGTTAAATGAAGAGCAATTGAAGTATTTCATTAGAATGAAAACTTACAATGATCCAAACTCAGCCTCGTAGAGGTTTACAGCAACAATCTACTTGAAACTACTCCTATGAACGAAGTGCAGTGCAGGAATTTAAAGTACAGGAATGTAAAGAGCAGGAATTTAAAGAACAGTAAATGTAAAGACTGGAAATGTAAAATTGGAAAAGAAAATATGTAAAGTAAGACTGGTTTGTATGATCTGAGTCTGGGGGTCTTTTTTCTGGGGTTTTCCCCGCTATTTATACTTCTCAAGGATGACCATCGAACTACATTTCAAACCGTCGAACTGCTCCTCCATGATCGCTGATCATGCTACTTTATAAGTAGTTCCACTACGCCATCACTTGCAGTTAGGCTTCCCTCCTATATTTGAATTTGAATCTGAGTAACCGTTGAAGCCACGTCACCTTGCACCTCTTTATTGATCCAATGCTACTCAGATCACGTGAGAACCAATACTAACTGCCACGTGTACGATCAGGATCGAAGACTTGAATAGTCTTCCTATATTACCCTTATTCTGCCACGTGTTGAATTGTAACTGGCTTGTACAAAATATGAAGCCAACACATATACAAAAAGATTAGATATGGAAAAGCCTTGGGTCAGCTAGAAACCTGTTCTTTGCATTGGACTCTATTAAGGGACATTTAATTCTGATGCCTTAAATATATTACTGTCACACACTATTCACTAGTAATAGTTTGAATCATATCCAGAGAAATTCACTCTAAATTTTTCTGGACTTCCAACTCTCCAGAGAAATTCTCTCCAAATTTCTTTGAACGTTCTCTGGATTTCCCACTCTCAAGAGAAATTCTCTCCGAATTTCTCTAGACTTCCAACTCTCTAGAAAAATTCTCTCCAAATTTCTCTAGACTTTCTCTGAATTTCCCTTGCCCATTTTATTGTCAATAAGCAACATTTTGATAGATTTTGAAAAACTAGAACCTACTTTTGCACTTGCCAAGCTTAACATGTAAGTTTAGAATTGAATGGCTCATTACGGTATGACAGAGGCAGCTACCAATGACAATCAACCACATATAAAAGACAAATGCATATACAAAAAGATTAGATATAGAAAAGCCTTGGGTCAGCTAGAAACCTATTATTTGCATTGGACTCTATTAAGGGACATTTAATTCTGATGCCTTAAATATATTACTGCCATACACTATTCCCCAGTAATAGTTTCTGCTACTATTTTTAGATCATCTCATTCACCACTATTGCTTTTACCATATCCAGAGAAATTCTCTCCAATTTTTTTTTGGACTTTCAACTCTCCAGAGAAACTCTCTCCAAATTTCTCTGGACTTTCTCTAGATTTCTCACTCTCTAGAGAAATTCTCTTCAAATTTCTCTAGACTTCCCACTCTCCATTGGAGTCGAACTTGAGCAATGGACAAAAAGGTTTCTTGAGCCAGATGTTACGACCCAAACCCGCCCCTATGGGTTTGGCGTCGTGACCGGCCAGTAATCCTCTGATTACCAAAGGCCTCTGGCCTGAATAGCAAATTATAAAGGGCCAGCAGAAGCAAATATAGAAACATACATAGTCCATTGAGTTATGAAGACATACATGGAACAGAGATTTCAAAAAGAACTTAATATACTTACACGTGACGTCATAAAGTCTTACGTCACATTCATTACATATATAATTAAAAAGGGACTTAACCCACTGTACAAAACAAAGTCTTAAATGTTCGCAAAACATGACCATAAAATATTCAGAACCTCATCGGGAGACACAAAAGCTAGCTGGCAAAAATTCTCCAAGCAGTCATCACTGAGCCTGGTCACGCACCTGGTCACTTACATACATAAATAATATAGTGAGCGGAAGCCTAATGAATAATAACAGAGTAAAGATTTTACTGAATAATGTCCATAAAGAAATAGAGTCTTATCCATGATTAGATGTCAAAGTAGAAATAGATTCATATACGTAGTTGCATTCGTATTCAAAGTTGATATATTTCACATCATAGTACGTGGCACATTCATTAGCGTTAACAAATCCGATAACCCATGAAGGGACGGCTGTAAAGGCATTCCAATGACTCATGTGCACAGAGACGTTTCTGATGACCCATAAAGGGACGGCCATAAAGGCATTCCGATGACCCATAAAGAGACACATATCATATGATGCTAAGAGTGCCACGAATACATTTTAGAAATTTAGACAATCATTGATTCATGTAAAGCGTAATATTTCAGAAAACTGATCATTTCATATCATTAGGAAATAATTAAAGTCAAACATAACTTTATAGAGTTATTACTCACAGGGTATTGTACAGATAACTTTGATAGCCGCCAATAGATCAACAATTCACGACGTGTGACCTACACAAACGTAGCATGCACATATTGGAACACACACTCAGGTCATACTTAACTTATTTCATTTTGTTCTGTGTCTTTCTAGCCTTTACTCATTATTGTGTCTTAATCTTGGCCTAAGAATGTCTAGGATGCAATGAGAATGCCAAAATGCACTTAGAGACACTTAACAAAACTTGCTGAAAACAAGAGTCTCACTTGAGAGCAACTTCCCTTGCTCGAGCGGACATACAAACATGTGTGGGGCTGCTCGAGCGCAACTTCTTTCGCTCGAGCGGTCTGTAAACTTGAAAAAGTACTGCTTGTGTGATTTTCACACTCGACGGTCACTCGAGCGTAAGACTCAGGTCCTTGCTCGAGCGTAACTCTTGTAGCTCGAGCGGTCTGCAAAAACATGAAACTTCTAGGAGCTCGTAATTCATGCTCGAGCGGACTTCTAGTCGCTCGAGCGAAAATGTAAGATCACTGAGTGGTCGTTCGAGGGCAGATTTGGCCATTTGAGCGGAACTGCAGAATCTGGGATCGCCAGATTGCACTCCCAAGCTCCAAACTCGAAGTAAACACTTTGAAACTCATCCTTTTGGGCCAAAACTCCAGAAAACATTTAGAAACTTGTAGAATATCATAAATTGAATATCATTTTGCCAAATTAAGGTCCAAAAGTATGCCAATTGCTCAAAACTCAAACTTGAAATTAGAAAAACATGTCATTGCATACCATGCATGCAAAAATACAAGTTCAAGCTTTCAAAACATGACCAAATGAGGTAAATTGGTAGAAAACAAGATGAATTCTCAATACCAAGTTAAGATGGGCACATGCATGTATAACTTGAGTGTAATTCAAACTCAAAATGTTATGACATATGTATGTATGTATGATATGGTTCATTTCTCTTCATTTCTAACTCAATTCTTGCATTATCCAACATATTTCTCTAGAATTCATGTCCTACACATCATAATAGTACAATCTAAAGGTTGAATTCTTACTTAGGCTTGTCAATGATGCTCTAGATGATCAATTGTTGGAAGTTCTAAGCCAAAATCTCTAAGTTCTCTAGCAATCCTTTCAATTTGAGCTTAAACTCCTCTTTTCCCTCTCTCCCACGTTGGTTTGTGTGTGTGAGCTCAAGAATGTGTTGAAAATGAAGGAAAATGATGAATAGAGGCACAATAGGTGCTTATATAGGCTTGGGTTAAAGAATTCATTAATTAGGCTTAATTGAGCATCAATTATTTTAATTAAATTGTTCCAAATCAAATTCTAATTAAACCTGCCATAATGTTCTAAAAATTCCAACTAACACGTAATTCAAGTCAATTTCGCGATTAGATGCCGATAAGGCCTTCAATTCACATTACAACACAGAAATAGAAACAGATATTCGTACGATGGATAGATAGAAACTCATATAGCACATAACACATGTAATTAACTCAAGATTTCTTCTTGATTACTTATTAGGCATAATTAATCATGGTTAATCAGTTAATCACAGGTCGGGGTTGTTATATCTGAATAGAAGTAAGTTCAAACAAGTACTAAATGGATGGTTCAATAGCAGAATTATCAAAAGCTAACAAGGATATAAAACAGAATTCTAATAAATTCCTCATAAAATTCAGTGTATTGAACTCTAAAAAAGTGTTAGTTATCTTTATAAACATAGAAGAGTACCTGGAAACAAGGTTGTTAAGATCGAGATCCTATACAGGATCATTTTGGGGTCTGTCAGATCGGATTGGATCGAGGATCGTAAAATCCAACTAAAATCATAAAAAAATGCAATAATTTTTATATGACTAAGTAATACTATCAAAATATATATAGAATAAGCCCTAAAAAAAGAAATATAGTAATTCAAAGTAGCATTCAAACATTTAAAAAAAAAAAAAAAAAAGAAGTCAAAAACATAATAAAAGCAAATACCAACACTTGCACACCATTGTCATTGTTTCTTAATGAAAACAAGAAAAACTAAATAAAGGAAGAACAAATAAAAGACTAAAATAAGTCATCATTGCCGCCAAAATTATCATCATTATTGCCACAATCAACATTAATCATTGCCACATCATCATCATCATCACCACCCACGGTGCCATCCAAGTCCTCAATGTCTTTCATTAATAGTAGCATCTTCAAAGTCATGATCAAAATCCATTCGAGCATCCATGTTTTGATCCATAGCATCATTATCACTTACTTCATGAACTTCATCATGTTTTCCACCAATATGATCACGACCTAAGTTGGAGTAAACAAAAAAATTAAAAGTAAAATTAAAGTTATAATTTCTAATTAAAACTAAAAGATGTGTACATAAACTTACAAGCTTGTTCCAAATTCCTTGCAAGGGCCTCAACTTCATCTTCATGCGAATCACATTCATGTCGAGCATTCCTATCAAGCACACTCAACCAATTTCCTTCTCTTGGAAGAGTTGAAGCCTCTCTCTCTATTATCCATTCATCATTTGATGGGACATCATCCAAACATAATGGATTTACGATTGCTTGTCCATTTATGTGTCGTTGTCTTAATTTCAAATTGTACATGACAAATGCCAAGTCAAACGATTCCTCCGCTTTGAATGTACCATCTCAAAAGCACTCCAATTGCGCTCATACCCCGATGAATTGCATGTTAAACTTAATATTCTAATTGTAAACCTCTTTAACTCAAGGCATTCATCACCAAAAGAGTCCCACCAATTAGCTACATGAAATTTTAGTTATAAATTTAAAATTGATGAAATGAAAACAAATAATAAGATATTAAAAATGATACAAATCAGCTTATAGTAAAAATTTTAAAAATAAAAACACCTGGAGATTTTTTTTTTTCTAGTCATTATTGCATTTTGTATGCCAAAGAGTCCTCTTGCACTCTTGAATGCATCAATTTGCAAATCTATCTTCACCCTCTCATTAGCATCATGAACCATTCTTTCAAGACATTTGTACAGCACAATTTTAACCTCAGCATCGGGCTGAAAATTGGGACTGTAACTAAAAGTTCAAGAAGTATACTGCAGCATGCAATGGATGATGGAGTTGGGATTTCCAATGATAGTCCATATATGATCATAACTAACACCAATGAATAAAGAGTATTAATGAATAAATAAAATTTTAGGGAAATATAGTAGTAAAGTAAATAAGTTTAACTAAATAAAAGTTTACCATGAGAAAACATTATTGAAATTGCTTTGCATCTCCTCTTTGGCATGATCCATTGCCTCGTAAATGAATCCCATCGTTGGATGCTCATTTGAATCCACCAATCTAAGTACTTTAATGAGAGGTACTGCGACTTTCAAGCACATAAAAACGCCCTTCCAAAAAATACGATTATCTAAAACAATATCTTCAATTTTTTTACCCTTTTCAGACCTTGCAAATCGACTATTCCTCCACTTGAGTGATGTAAACAAAGAGAACAATGGACCCTTTTGCTCATGAAGGCGCATCAAGTTCAAGTAAGATGTGGCAAACCGAGTTATCGCAGGCCTAATAAGTTCAATACCTTTGGTGAACTCCTTCATCCAATGAATAAGATTTGTTCTTGAATAAATGTATACCACAATTCCTTTCCCTTTTTTAATTGTAACTCGATGAAGTTGGATTTGCTTCTCAAAATCCTCTAACATCAAATCTATACAATGAGCAGCACAAGGCGTCCAAAACAAGCTCTTCCTCTTATCCATTAACATTTCTCCTGCCAACTTATAATTAGAAGCATTGTCGATCACCACTTGCATAACATGCTCCACTCCAACCTTCTCAACAACCTTATCCAACGTCTCAAAAACATTTTCACCGATTTGAAATGTCGGATGTATCCAATGATGATAGAAAGATAGTTTCATTAGGGCTATTGACAAGAAAATTACAAATTGATCTTCTCTTTCTATTCGACCATCCATTGGACATAATTGTACACCCGGTCTTTTTCCATTGTTCCTTGAACTCGTCAAGTAATTGCAATGTCTCACGCACTTCTTTTTTTAAAAAAATGTCATCTTAATTTCATGGCAAGATGGTAGCACAGGGCCTTTTTCATAATCTCCAATTTTCTTAACCATAAGTGGAAATATAAGGTTGTTGACACAATTAAAAGGTATAGCACTAGTGTAAAAAAACTAGCAATTGTTTGACAAACATCATCTCTTTCTTCCCTCTTGAATAATTGATTGATAGTTTTTTGATTTTGGTGCCGAGACTTATTCACCACAAATTTATCCATATGCCCATAATGTTTTTGTTTGTTTTCATGGCCAGCATGCAATAATTCCAATTCTTCATCAGAATCATCATCAACAATATCAAGCATCCTTCTTTTCTTATTTTGAGACTCTAATGTTTGAGTCTTTAAAAGACTCATAAATTTTTCTCTAACATCTTCCAAAACTTGGGGACATGGTTCGACATTTTGATGAGTGCATGCTAAATGGTGTTTTAATCTATATATTCCTCTAGAACGAGTAACATTATAGTATTTGCATTTTACCTTTTTGCTTGCAGCATCCACTTCAATGTCGTGTTCCCAACCAGGATCAGATCTATAACCAGCAACATTTTTCCTATTCCTCCCTTTTCCTGAACCAGAGGCTGACATTGTGTTTGTGTGCTGCAAAATTGAAAATTGTGAAAATTAAAAGACATTTTTTCAGCAAAGTTTAGGAAAAAAGCAGCAACAAAGAACATTAGTAGATAGCATAGCAGCAAAGAAGAACAAGGAAAATTGAAGAAGAAAAAAGAAAAAGAAAAAGAAAAAAGAGAGACATAACAACAATATATATCAAATATAAATAAATAAGAGAAAAACAAAACAACAATATTTACAGAGTAAAAATAAATAAATATATATCTAATATATATCAACAAAACAACCATATTTACAGAGCAAAATATATATATATATATATAATATAATTTATATATAAGAGAAACATACAAAAATATATATCTAATATATAATTTCAGAAACAAAAATAAATAAATAAATAAATAAGAGCAAAAAAAAAAAAAAAACGAAGAGGTGAGGTATATATATAATACCGAAGAAAAAAGAAAAGATCAGCAAAGAAAAAAGAGTTGAGCAGCGAAGGGAAGAAAGAAGAAAAGATTGAAGAACAGCAGAGAGGAAGAACAACGAAGAAAAAAAAAAAAAAACAGAGCAAGCAGACTTGAAAAACAACAGCGAAGAAGAGAGAGAAAGAAGAAGAAGAAGAAGAAGAAGCGTACCTGGTTGTTTGTGGATGCAAATTCTGAAATTTGATGTTGAATCTCTCTTTTCCTAATCTGTATTGCCATAATCACAGGTAAGGCTTCTCTGGTTGCTTTGCTTCTTTACTTCTCTCCTTTTTTGCTTTCGATTTTGCTTTTAAGTTGCCAAAAAAACCCTTGAAATTTGGATCGCATGAAGTTGCAATCCAGATACGATCCTAATGATCCAAACGATCCCACTATGATCTTGATCTGGGGTCGATCCAAAGTTCGAGTCAGATTGAACGGTGTATATTGGATTGTAGGATCGTATGATCCTATGATCTGGATCACGATCTTGCCAACCTTGCTTGGAAATTGGTTTAAATACTGATAATTAGGTTCGATGATCGATAGTCAAAGAGGTTTCTTAAGTAGAGCTTGAGCAAATGATGAGTAGCTCTGCAAAGTCCTAATTTCATGCTCCACCGTAATCTCTCTCTCTTTCTCTCTATATACATATACATGTATTCTAGGGTTTGTTAATGTTGTATATCAACAATGCGTTCTAAGTTCTTATGGAAATTCATAAATTCATTACTTCGCTTTCAAGACTCTGCTAGTAACAAATTTTTTCTGTGATATATGAGAGTTGGATTGAGAGACTTTAGACATTATACAATAATATTGTGGATCTTTTCCATTATTAAAAATGTGAGAGGGACCTTAAACTAGTTTTCCTTATTTTTTATTCCACCATTCTTTATATCAAAATAATTTAATGTAAAAATATAATAGTATAATAACATTTATACCCAAAAAAATTATATTAAAAGAATAAAATAGTACCAAAAAAATATTTATGAAATATAATTTTTAATATTAAAATATTTAATGCATTTATTAGTTGGTATAAGGCTAAATTTGATAATAATACAATAAGAGTATTTATAAAATTTTAAATAGTTAATCCCACTCATACAACTTAAAATTAAAAAAAAACTATTACCACTATTTATTATCAAATAAATATAATTTTTTTATTAACAATTTTAGCTAACAATCTCACTCAACTTACCTTTGGAAACAAACATAAGGGTGTATTTGTAACTTACCTCTGGAAACAAACGTAAGGGTGTATTTGTAATGATAAAGGGTGTATTTGTAATGATAGGGATAGCTTTTTCGTTTTTTGAACGAAGATAGGGATGGCTTGCTACTGGTATGGAGAGACGGAACTCTTTTTGGGTGAGATGGAAAACACTTTTTCTTTTTTTGAACTAGTTGGAAAACACCAACTTGGCCAGTTCCTGTTTGCTTCCATCATTAGTTCTTTATTTCCATTTTTTCACATCAGTTTCTTTCGGGATAATTGTCTCTAGCTCTACTTTTTCAGATCAGCTCTGGTCTCACCCTCACACGGGTTTCAAAAGAGCCTGTGAGCTCTCAATCTTCTCTCGACAATTCTTTACATGGGTCTCTCACTTGTATATGCTCCATACAAGGACATATGTATAATTTATATAAGTTATCTCAAGAACATGTTCCCCAGAAAGGCTGCTCTGTTTTTGATTCTTGCACTGAGTCGCTTCTTGTTATTGAGGTTTGCGGAGTCCAAGTTGCCCCAGGAAGAAGGTAAGCAGATTTCCCATTTTGTATTGAATTTGTTTTTTTTTTTGGGTGCCGAGAAAATGTAGAAAAAGCTGTGGAAAATATAAATTTGGAGTCTTGGGTTTGTCGTAATCTGTTTTCACTTAAACTGGATCTCACATGGCGTTTTGTTTTGTTTTGTTTTGTTTTGTTTTTTTTTTTATGGTTGAGTTTAGTTGAGTTGAGTTTGTGAAAAATCAAGACAACAGGAAACAAAAGATTTAGAAATTCTATTTTATTTTCTCTGATTTGATCGAGAAATTCTGGAGGACTGTACGGTTGAGTTTAGGGATTTTCTTTTCTCTGATTTTGTTCCCTTTTCCAATTATAGAGATAATGGGTCGTGTGATTGGGAAGTGAAGGGTTTCGACTCAGAAACAAGAAGGGTTCATTTAGTTTATAAAATAACAGATTAACTTGGTAATTGATTTGGTTTTCTTGAATATACTAACATGTTTCAGGGCATGTTGATTGGTTTGGAACCTTTAAATTCTAACTAGTCTTAGTTTTTTGGATAGGTTTGGTCCAATTTGATCACCAATTTGCTGTGATTTACCTTTTGTGGCGTTTTATTAGTTTGGTTATGCTTTTCATTGCTTACTCAATGAAAGAATAAACAGAGAGAGAGGTTTTTTTCCCTCATTGATTTGGACTTTAACAGAATTTAGTTTGGTTATTCTGTTCGGATGGCCGTCACCGACTTCCTAACACTCCATTTGGATGTGAAAGTAAACTGGTTAAAAATGATTTGGTGGGAAATGATAAAAAATGATGAGAAAGTAAACTCTTTTCTCATGTTTGGTTTGTAAGTTGACTGAGAAATGGTGAGACAGGATGAGAAATGGTGAGAAAGAGGATTCTCTTACTAAGCATATTTCATTTCTCATCAAAAGTGGTGAGATTCGGTGAGAAACAAATTGATTGGTTGTAAAACATTTATAATACCAAGATTATCCCTTAAAATACAAAGGAAGAAAAATAAATCTCACTCATATCATATCCCTCTCTCACATGCTTTGCTTTTTTACCCATCCAAACATGATAGTGAGAAAACACAACCATTTCTTTTCTTTTTCACCAAGATGAGAAACCACAATAATTTCTTTTTCTTTTCTCACCTTCCGATCCAAATAGATAGTGGGATAGGCCTTCATTTAGCTCAGATGATTATAATGATAATACTGAACACAGTCACATATAAATTATAATTGGTCATTCTTAAATTATCTGTGAACTTCCTTGCATATTTTTAATGGTTTTTCCGAACTTTCCTAGTGGCTCACAATGCATCTATTATGTTTTTGTACTAAACCTTCACAGCAATAGTATGGTTTATTGTTTGCCGTAGTTAGATAGAATTAATTGAGATGAGATTTGAAGAATGGTGAAACTGATCTCTATTTTTCTGTGACTACTATGAATGAATTTTAACTAACAGATGTTTACTCAACTTATTATGACTTTTGGTATAAGTTTTTAACATACTGATATTCCTATTACTGATTTTTACGAGTTCATTTTTTACACTTACTTCTTTACATATGTCATTTAGTGGATGCTCTCCAGCAAATGGCCACTACAATGGGTGCAAATTATTGGGAGTTCAACAGTGATTCATGCCAAGTTAAAATGGTTGGGGTAGTAACACCACAGGCACCAATGGGATCCCAGAGCAATATTGAGTGCCAATGCAATTTTGTGAATGACACCTACTGTCATGTTGTAAGCATGTATAATTCCTACATTTTATTGCTAAAGCTAATGATGTTGCTTTAAGTCTTGCACACAATTATGTTTTCTGTGGTTCTACATCTCCTGCTCATATCCAGCCAAAAAAAATCTCCTGCTCATATGGCTTGTACAAAATATTTATTATCATACAAACAAAAGTTCCATTTGGAATCATATCTTAAATTATATTTTCCATGAGCAACCTCTGATAGAACCTCAAAGAAGGGTGTTATTATCCTATTATGTTTGACAAAAAATAAAAATATTTGAAATGAAGGAAACTCTTGTATGGGGTTGCCCAGTTACGTAACTTACATTCTATTCTCGCCATAAGATATTTTTCTCCCTTTTAAATTGTAAGTATGCAACGTGCCATCCAGATTGTCATTCTCAGTATGAATTTCAATACAACCATTGAGATAGTGCCTCCATCCTCAGTAGTCAATAGCTTATGGTTTTTAAAAAATTTTAGGTGAAAATGGATGTTATTCATGAATTAATTTTGAAATAAAGCAATGGAAAAAAGTGGTTCATAATAATGTTCGAGAAAGTTCCTTTCAGTTTTGTCTAAAACCCCGAATCTGCTGATATATATTATTGTTTACTAACTAATATCTCAATGGCAACCATGTATGAACTTTAACACTTCACTTTTCTTTTTCTTTTTTTTCCCAATTTGCAGTGTGCTTAAAGGTTATAGTCTTCCTGGTGTGCTTCCGCCTGAACTGGTGAAGCTTCATTACCTTCGAGATATGTGAGGATCTTTCAAATGCTATTGTCATGCTAGATGTTCAAAAGTTTTAGCACTAGTTTCATGTGTGATTCCTGAGATATGAAATGAAAATCTTGGTATACTGAATCTATTTCTGTTGTATCTCATTTGTAGTGATTTGGCTTACAATTACCTTAGTGGTACAATCCCAAATGAATGGGCTTCTATGCAATTAAATTTAATGTAAGCTCTCTCCCTTTCTCTCTCTCTGTAGTTGTAAGTTTCTTCTCACACAAAATTAAATGTGGAATTTTTATGCAGCTCTGTTCTTGTAAACCGCTTATCAGGGGAAATTCCCATGGAACTGGGAAATATTTCCACTCTCACATATCTGTACGTTTTCCAATTTTTGCTTATCAATTTTCTTTCTGAAGAGTAATGTGATAATTGAAGTCTGAAACTGTTGAGAACTGAAACTGGACCAAGCATGCCTTTTATCTCATTTTATGTGTTTTTATTTTTCTTAAACTCAAAAACATGGTATATATTTACATCCCAACAATAGTGGCATCATTTTTGCTCACACATTTTTAAGAAACTGTAGTAGTGATTTTATTTATTTATTTATTTATTATTATTTTCTTTTGGCAATCTCAATGGATATTTTAATCCAGGAGTCTTGAAGCAAACCAATTTTCTGGCAGTGTTCCTCCTGAACTTGGGAAACTAAGTAACTTAAAAACTTTGTAAGACATGTCATTCCTTGTTTACTTACACTTACTCCTTGAATCAAATTTGTCAAGGATGAAAGAATATCTTACTCATTTGTTTGGCTACATGTTTTGCAACTTCAGGATGTTGTCCTCGAATCGATTGAGTGGAAATCTGCCACCTTCATTTGCTGGGCTAATAAATTTGACTGATTTGTAAGCTTCTACAATATCTTATATGATTTCCTATAGTATTTCGATGACGGTGTCAGTTCAGCACCAGTTTCTTGCTCATTGCAGTAGGATAAATGATAACAACTTCAGCGGAGCAATACCTGATTTCATACAGAACTGGAAACAACTTACGAGATTGTAAGATTCTGACCTTCCAAAAAGTGCCTTTTCAGATCGGCTAAATACAGTGATGGTTTTTCCATTAGTTGTATATAACCATTCAATTCTAATTTGTGTCAATGAAGAGAAATGCATGGCAGTGGATTGGAGGGACCCATTCCATCAAATATATCCCTTTTGAATCAATTAACTGAATTGTGAGTACAAAACATTCTTATAGCAGCAAAGTAGTTTTAGGCGGTTTACTTATTTTGTTGATTTATTTGATTGATAGCATACTGTTGATGGAATTGCTCATGGCGTGATCTCTTTGACCAGGAGAATCAGTGACATAAATGGGACGGCTCAGGAATTTCCTACCTTGAGCAACACTACAGGGCTAGTAAGATTGTATGTTTGATGATTATATAATTTATAGTGTTCAATATTTGTAGTGTGTATAGGTGCGTTTCATCCTGAATTTAATTTTATTCATTTTTTTGGTATTTAGGGTTTTGAGAAACTGCAACATTTCTGGTGAAATCCCAAAATATATTTGGAAGATGATGAATCTGCAAATGTTGTAAGTAAAGCATGTTAAGCTTTGGTGAATGATTTTTATTTGACTTTCAGTATTTTCATCAATGTATAATTGATTACACGACCAAAGTGATTTTTTTTTTGGCTGCAATTAGAATGGTAATGCACTCATTACAAAACAAATGCTATATTTTTTTCTTATAATCTTCCGCTAGTGAGTTTAGCTGACCCCATTTCATGGGATTTAAGGCTTGGCTTGGTTTGGTAATCTTCCGCTAATGAGTTGAGTGTCTAGACCTTCAACTTGCTTCAAAGAAGAGAATCAAATAATGTACCCTCTTTAAGATTGAAAACACTTTTTTTTCATGGAAAAAGAAAGCAGAAACAGGAAGAGAATCAAATAATTCCTTGAAACATAGACAACGTAATAATCAATACAAATGAACATCAAAGTTGAGTCTAACATGATGCAGATGCAATTACCACCTATCTATCTGTCTGGTGCATGAAATAGATATGAATATGATACTTCTAATATACTTCTAATATGCTTTTAGTATGTTCTTTCCCTCATTCCTTTTTTCCCCCCTCATATTCCCTTTCATAATATCTAGTTTGCTAATATTTTTTTGGGGGGTAACAGTTTGCTGAAACAAATTATTTTATTCACCTAAATATATATGTATATATATTGTTTGGATTTGAATGAAGAAACTTATTTTCCCCTGAAAAGCAGATGCAGACAAAGTGGAAATTGGAGCTCTTCTCATATAACCTAACATCAGAAAATGAGAATAAAATAAAAATCTAATGTTCTTTCTCTTCAATTGGAGTAGTTTTAAACTATGTCATCCTAAATTTGAAAGTGTAATGTGTAAATTGGATTGACAAAGGCATTACATGTGGTACATGGAATTATTATAAGTTAGAACATGTTGAAGACTGAAGAGTTGTTTGATCTTTCTCAGAGTGTGCTCCAAACATGTTTTGGTTTCCTAGTTGGCCAATTCATATTGTAGTTTTTGGTGAAGAGGTTTATGCTCACTTTTAGCATTTTTGTAGAAGGTTAAAGTTCATCTCAGTTCTCTCTTTCAGTCTCAAGTACTTGGGAGGAATTACTGCATATGCTGGCCCATTCTTTCTTTTCTTTTCTTTTCTTTACTATTCCTTCATTTGCTTCTGTTGAGGACTTTTTCTCTTCTCACTCTTCCACATTTGTTCCTGCATCCATAAAGTTTCTGTCTTTGGAAATTGTATATAAACAAACGTTTTATCAAACACACTTGACCATTAATAGCCTTTATGGTACATGCTCTTTCTCCCTTTCTTGTTAACTATATCTTTGTATTGTGATTTGGACAGGGATGTCAGTTTTAACAGGTTAGTGGGAGAAATTCCAAATGACATAACTGGAAAGAATTTGAAGTTTGTGTAAGTATGAAACCCAAAATTTATGTTGCATTTGGTTATGTTTTAAACAGTACTTTGTTTTTTCTCCTATGGATCTAAAAGTTATTAAAACAAGGCAAAGTGGTTTCTGGAAACAGAATTTTTTGCATTTAATTTCCTATTGGCTTCCAACAGTTTTTTTATTAAATTATTTTGACCCAGAATTGTTAACCTCATGCATTATTTCACTGTCATCAATATCATACTCTGGTATGTAGTTTATTAACTATATGTTGCCTTGAATAGGTTTTTGAGTGGCAACATGCTAAGGGGAAATGTACCGGATTCAATCTTGAAGGATGGATTTAGTATGTATGTTTTTATCTTGAATGCTGATTTTCAGGAATTTGTGTGAGTGTGTAGTTCAGCAAGTTGAGTCGCAACTCATTGCATTTTTTTTTGTCTTTGTGATCTTGTTGAACAAAATTAGTAGTCGGCGTATAAATTTTAGCAAGTTAATCAACTACATTTGATAATAAAAAGAATAAAACCTTCCTGTAAAATCATCATTCACAATGCATTATCCCAAACCTCCCCCAGTTTCCCCTTCCAAAAATTATAAAACGGGTACCTGAATTGGTTTCTCTGAATTATCACACCTTGATATTCAATCCCAACTATCACCTTTGAGATCTATTTACTGTCGGTTTTCTTTATTGTGAGTAGCAAATATTATGAGGAAAATGTCAGAAACTGTCTAGATTTATTATTACTTTGTTATTGACAAAAGATTAAATTTTCTGTGACTGTTTTTTCTAGATTTTTCTTTACTCTGGCACTAAGCCACTGAAAAACTAGTTTTGTTCTTTGAAGTCCACGATCACGTCTTGAATTAAAAACCAAACCAAACCAAGCCTAGCCTTGTGTCCCAATCAATTGGGGTCAGCTACATGATTAATTTTTCTTCATTCTTCTCTATCAAGGGCCACATGCTTATTGTTTTCTACCCTGGAATTTATTCCTGTCTGTCATCCTAGCAGTATTGCTTTATTTTTTTTTCATTTTTTATAAGATGTTATCGTTACGTGCCCATTATATATTAATGGAGAAATTGAAAGTTGAGTTTCTTAATCGATGCCTCGTTTGGCAACTCTATGTTTTAGCCTAAAAGCCAAAAAGTCACTAAAAAAGCCAAAAAGCCAACAAATTATAATAAAAAAGTCAAAGATTCTATTTTCTTTCTATTTTTTGCACGTTTTTTCGTAAAAAGCCAAAAAGTCATCTCAAATGTACTAGTTTTTTTTACCTTATATTTTGGCAAAAGCCAAAAAGTTACTAAAATTGCATGAGCCTGAACGATTTGGGATCTAAAGCTTTTATATAAACTCTCATCTTTGTTCTCTTTTTTCAAATTGGTTTTCCTTTTATTATTAATTCATCATATCACAATAATTACCAACATGATGACACCTAGTGTTAATGATTGCAAGCAGTGATCTTTCCTACAATAACTTTACATGGCAAGCCCCTGATCAGCCTGCTTGTCAAGAGAACTTGTAAGAGTACTTCTCTATTTTAGTTTATTTCTTCCTCCTGCATACTTTCCATTTAAATGGCAATTTTTTTTAGTTCTGACAAATTTTCTTTATTTTTTCTTTTATTAGGAATCTATACATAAATTTGTTTAGAAGCTCTTCAATGGAGAACCCCTTGTAAGATGCTTTTGTTTTTATAATTTCATTTATTTTCCCTTGTTTTGTAAAGTTGCATAATTAGCTTATCTTTTGAAGACCTGAAGGAGAAGTAGATTTCAGCTTATGAGTATTTTTTCTGCTTAATGCTAATTATTGTTTTACTGATTCTGCAACAGAAAGAGAATTCTTCCATGCATGAAAGATTTCAATTGTCCAAGATGTAAGTATGCTCTTTTGGAGTACAGTTGTGTCAAATGCCCTAATTTTCTCCTTTGTAATGAACAAAATCTCCTCATACTGTAATGCATAGTTTTGGAACTGCCTTATTTTCAGAACATAGAAGATCCAAGCTCCAAGCTTTCAAAAACAAGATCTTCTGGGTGATCCCATACCTGATAAATGATGAATTGTTATAAAAAAGAAGTGGATTCACTTAATCCATGTTTCTGATACTAATTTGAACTTTAGTTTAACCTTTGCTATAGATTATAAAAATAATGCCGTGAATTTTTTAATCATGCTGGTGCTACTTTATATGCTCTCTAACTTGACACAACCTTTTCTGTTTTTTTTTTCATTGACTCCGAGAATCATTTAGATTAAATTAGAGATCTGAAATGTTATCAATAATACAACAGTCCGGTAGGAACTAAATACCATCGTACCATGTAACCAAAAGCTCAAGATCACAATTAAGGTCTCTCGGAAAAAATATAATACATAGTGCCATAGTGATTGAGCGTCAACTTTATGTCATTCTAACAATTATGAATTATTTTGTTTGTCTTTGTTAAATGCAGTAGATGAGCTTGTATGATGTTATTATTTACATTCTCCCTTCTTTTAATTATTTATGGCAGATGGGTGTTCTATACATGTTAATTGTGGTGGAAATGATTTAACCATGAAAGAAAATAATAGAAAGGTTGTGTATGAAGGAGATGCAAAAGTTGAAGGTGGTACAGCGAAATATTATAGAAGCATAAATAGTTACTGGGGTTTCAGTAGCACTGGGGACTTCATGGATGATAATGATTACCTAAATGCACGATTTATTAAAGCTGTGTCATCGACAAACGTCTCTGGATTGTATAGTACAGCGCGCCTTTCTCCGCTTTCACTCACTTACTTTGGGTACTGTTTAGAAAATGGGAATTACACTGTTACTCTGCACTTCGCGGAAGTAGAATTTACAAACAACAAGACATATAGCAGTCTTGGGAGGCGGATATTTGATATTCATATTCAGGTAATTTTGTTACGTCTATAATCATTTTATCAAGTTATATTGAATTCACAATCAAATTTCTTATTTTTTATTTTTGTTTTTGGTCAGGGAAAAATAGTTAGGAAGGATTTCAATATTGTAGATGAGGCTGGTGGGGCTCAAAAGCAAGTAGCAAAACAATTTAATGCCAGTGTGACAGATAATATTTTGGAGATTCAATTTAATTGGGCTGGCAAAGGGACTACACGTATTCCCAACAGAGGAGATTATGGCCCCTTAATATCAGCTATTTCGGTTAATCCTAGTAAGTAATTTTTTCTTTCTGTTTTCTTATATTGTGAGTTATATTCTCTATGTATAAATATATTGTTCAAAGTAAGGTTTCCTGGAATGCATTATTTTGAGGCACACTGGCAATTGTGTCATTATGGAACTAAGCAGCCAGTGCCTTTATGCAACACCAAACAATTAATCCATGTTTCTGATTTTACTTTGAACTTTCTAATGCTTTTTCTTGAATTCTCTATTCGAAGACAGTATGTTCTATGCATTTATATGACTATTATAGAGTATATCTTGGTGGCAGGAGGCCATGCAAGGAAAAAATATTTAAGAATTATGCCTAAATTATCACATGAATGTCTCCTTGTTAAATTTTTTGGTTGTGTTTATGTTGACTGTTTTTTCATTAGTGTATTTGCTTGGGTTCATTCTTTTGGGCAGATTTCAAATTTTGTTCAGATGGCAGAAAGAAGAAGGTTGCTGTTTATGTTGCTGTTGGAGTTGTGGCAATATCCGTTACATTTGTAATAGTCGGTATCCTTTGGTGGAAGGGCTATTTGAAAGGCAGAAATAGGAATGGAAAAGGTGAGCACTGGATGAAATCGTGTACTTACTGCTCAATGTTGCTTTGTTCTACTGTTAATAATACACCAGCAATACTTTTTTAACTTTCCAAGAACTTATTAAAGGTCATGAGATTCAAAACTTCTCATTTGATTCAATTATTAGATGCATGTGTTCATTTGTTTATATTGCAACCATTGCCTCAGAATACATGCGTTGAAAGTCAGACCCGGGTAAAAAACAGATTGTAAGATACATCTGGATTTTTGTACTAAGGTTGTTCAAATTAAAATTCTATTATGTTTTTCTTTTCACCCTTTCCCAAAACCAATTTTGATTGAGTTGAAATTTTTCTTTATTTCTAAAATTTTAGTGGATATATATTATACAAGTGAAAGTATTAGAGGCTGATAATATATATAATTCGTTCACAGATTTTGATGGTCTAGAGTTGCAAACGGGTACTTTTACTTTGAAGCAGATTAAAGATGCCACTGACAATTTTGATTCTTCAAACAAGATTGGAGAAGGTGGTTTTGGTCCTGTCTACAAGGTGTTTTAGCTGAGCCCATGACAAATCCATTTTATTTTTAAGATTGTATGCATGGATTCTGAGTAAATGTTGGATGCAGGGTCAATTGTCTGATGGTACTGTAATTGCAGTGAAGCAACTCTCCTCTAAATCAAAACAAGGAAATCGTGAATTTTTGAATGAAATGGGCATGATTTCCTGCTTACAACACCCAAATCTTGTTAAGCTTCATGGATGTTGTATTGAAGCGGACCAATTGTTATTGGTGTATGAATACATGGAAAACAATAGCCTCGCCCGTAGTTTATTCGGTAAGTTCTATTGTTTTCTTGGTTGCCAAACACCTAATATGAGAATTGCTGACAATGCTTTTATTAGCCTTAATTATATAGTTTTGTATCAATTTTGGAGTGTTCTGTAATGTTCAAATCCAGATGACAGCCAATTGATACTTGATTGGCCAACAAGGCTTAAGATCTGCATTGGGATTGCTAGAGGTTTAGCTTTTCTACATGAGGAATCAAGACTCAAGATTGTTCACAGAGACATTAAAGCTACTAATGTGTTGCTTGATGAAAACCTAAACCCAAAAATTTCCGACTTCGGATTGGCTAGGCTTAATGAAGATGAAAAAAGCCACATTAGCACTCGAGTTGCTGGAACTATGTAAGTCGCATTGTCCTTTCCAAATAGACTGTCTTTTATTTTGTACCCTAAACATGTTTAAATGCTATATATGAGGAACTTTTGGATGTTGAATAAGACATCAAAATCGTGACTTGCAGAGGATATATGGCCCCAGAATACGCACTTTGGGGTTACTTGACCGACAAGGCAGATGTTTACAGCTTTGGAGTTGTGACTCTGGAAATTGTTAGCGGAAAGAACAATAACAGTTACATCCCAAATAGCGATTGCTTCTGTCTGCTGGATTGGGTACTTAACTACTTTGGTTCCTCGATCATTTTGATATACATCTGTCTTCAATATTTTACTGTTTGCTAGGACAAAGGCTAGCTTGAACGTTTGCAGGACAGGCATTGAACTTTAGATACACTAGGCGCGGTCAGGGTTGGGAGCAAGGGCGGGAGAGTGAGGGCATATAGAAGTTTCTATGATTGTGAGCGCTTATGGGAGTGTGTATATATTTGATATATTAAATATATAAATATACTTTAACAAATATTTTTTTCTTTTTACTTGTAATATCTGTTAAAATATGAATAAATATTAAAGATTGATGTCAACTACAATTTGTCCAAGGATAAATAAATATTATGTAAATAGAAAGTATTAGAATAAATTTGAGTTGTTTTTCTTTTGTTCCTTTGAGATTTGCATGTTTGAGAATTGGGAGCGAGTTTCTTCCTAGGAGGGTAGAATCGAGTTTTTGAATAAGAATCATCACCCCAGTATGTGTTTCCTGCTACTAACCATTGAACATTCTTGTTAATCATTTATTTTTCTGAATTTTTTCTTTTCATTTTCTCTGTAAAGTGAAACATGTTACTTATACACAGGCTTGCCGCTTGCAACAAGATGGAAACTTGTTGGACCTTGTCGATCCAAAGCTGGGGCCCGAAGTCAACAAAGAAGAAGCGGAAAGGATGGTTAAAATAGCACTTTTGTGTACAGATGGATCTCCGACGCTTAGGCCTACAATGTCTGAGGTAGTGAGCATGTTTGAAGGCCGAATGAGTCTTCCTGACATAACCCCAAACCGGAATTCATATACTGAAGATTTGAGGTTTAAAGCCATGAGAGAATTTCATCAAGAAAAACAAAACCACAATGTCAGCAGAAGCCAAACACAGAATTCAACAACAGTCCGAACAGAGACTGGTTCTTCCTCCTCATCTGTGGGCGATCTCTTTGAAATCAACCCGGATTCAAGGTCCTAATGACAATGGTGTCAGTGATTTTCTTTGAAAGCATATAATGTAGATTATTGTTTTTATTATTTTTGTATTTTAAGCAATTTTGATTGTTTTAGTATTTTTTATTTTATTTTTTGTATTATTCTTGTTTAAACCTTTTGGAGAGAATTTGTTGTATAATCTCAAATATTTTGGTGACACATCAAATACATAGAATTCAAGATGCTAGTTTCAAAATTTCAATCTATACTTATGTTGTTGATTTTGTTTTATCATAGATAACCTCCTGGTGGGAATTGATTATATAATCTAAAAAATTTTTGTGACAGCAAACATAGGAATTAGAACACCAGATTCAACATTTCAATACATACTTTCTTTTATTATAAAAAAAATTCATTTGATCACTGAAGCCCCATGTTTGAGTTGGTCATATGTAATAAAAGAGCAAGTAATGCCTTGAATAATAATGTAGAGGATCTCCCAATTTTAGATGTTTTTCCTTCTAAAAATGTAAAACACTCCGTCACACCGGCCTGTTAGGTCCAAATTTGGGCCAAGTAGAGTGTGCCGGCCTAAACTTTAACTACTAAAAAAGATTTTGAATAATCATGCAATAACTTCCCAATTTTTGTAGATGATAATAAGAAAATATGACATTCAAGATATAGGATAGTTCTTAAACAAATGATGCAATTTGTTGGAATTTACTTTCAATTAAAACAAGAGATGAAATTGGTAAGAATAAACTAAAAAATAATAAGAAACTGGGTATTGAAAGAAAATTAGATTAACAAAACAAATATGAAAAGATAAAGATGAAATTCAAGATAAAGATATTGACGAAGTTATGAGAAATTATAAAGATATTATAATGAACATGTCCATATTTTAAGCAAGGAAAAATTATAAATTAGTGTAGAATATTAAAAAAAAAAAATTACAAACATATAAGGTATAACTTTTTCTATGCAAAATAAATAAATAAACACAGCAAAATTTGCACCCCATTTTTCAGTAAATAATTTTCTCACTTGTATTCTACATCAATAAGACCTCCCTCTCAGGAGAAATTTGGGCGTCAAATGGCTAGCTAGCTCCTTAGTTATAAAACACATTTTCTTTTAATATACAAAGTATAAAAGAGTAGTTCTACTTGCATCACTAGTTTATCTCTTTACACCTTCCATCTCATTACACCACTTAAAAAAAAATAAAATTGTGATTCTCATTACATTCATTATATTACCAAAACTAACCTTAAACTAAAAAATCTTCAAAACCCTTTTCAGTTTTATCTCTGTACACCGATAGTTTTTAGTAATACAATACTAAAGAATTTGAATTACTCCAATGTTGTGTTACTAGAAAATCTAATTTTTTTCCAACCATTTGTTATCGTTCGATTGGATGATTTTACTTTATTTTAACAAGAAATTAGTTGGAGCCCATTTGTAAGGTGCCTGTTCTGTGATACATTGCTATACAAATTAGATTACTTCAGTGTCATATTGTCTAACTAAAATAAATTTGTCCAGCCACCTGTCGTTGTACGTGCGTTGTAAATTGTTTTCATTATTGTCGCATTGAAGGTATCCTTTCATTTCAATGTAATCAATATCTCTTTTGATTTCACCATACTCTTTGACATGTTAACTAACAATGATCTTTCCTTCTCAGATAATCTACTAGTAAATGAGCGCCTTTCAAGATGTTCAGCAGTCGGATGATTATACTTGCATTGTTGCAATGAATAGAAGCATAATCCTTCCAAGAAAAAAAAAATATAGATATATATTAAAAAAAAATGAAATTGAAAATGTATGGTAATAAATAACTGAACAAATTAAAAATGTTTGGCCTTGGGTTACTGGAAATGTATCTTTTATTCTGTAGTGGGTTACTGGACATATATTTTTTGTTCGGCAATGTGATTTTCGACTATTTTATTTTGTTCAATTTTAACACATTGAACAAAAGTCGAATAACTCTCTCAAAAAATAATATGAAAACCTACTAAACAAACAAAAAAATTCGCCATTTCACTTTTTTGATGGTTCTTCACCAACTGTTTCTTCATCAATTGCTTTCTTTTATGATCAAAACATTATTCTCAATTTTTGAAAAGAGATATGTACTAGAGAAAAAAAGCTGAGAAGGGAAGAAGAGCAGTAGGGATTGAAGAGCAATGGGTGTAATGAGATAATAAAATATATTTAATTTTAGTCTTTTGTCCTTAAAAGTAATTTCATATATAAATAAAATTAGAAGAAAAAAAAAAAAAAAGAAGAGAAAAAAGCATCTCATATGGAGGGCATAAAGAGGTAGACTAATAGTGCAAGGAGAATCACTCATATAAAAACATAACATTATTTTCTTAGGGAGTTGGCAGATTAGAAAATCTCCACCTATATCCATTTGCCCATACTATCGAATTTGCCTAAAAGCTGGTGTGTTGGGCCGGGTTGGTTTTTTGACGGGTCAATTGAGTCTATGAACATCCTTAATTCTAATACATTTGTTTACATATTTCAAAATACTTTCACTCTCCCAATATTAATATTACTTTATATCATTCAAAAAAAAGAAAAAAAGAAAAAAAGAAAAGCTTTACATGTAATTTCATCTTTTAGTGCCCAAACATAGAGGTGGTTTGAGAATAACTAAATAAGTATATTTTCTAATTTTTATTAAAGGATAAATTATAAATACATCTTTTGAGATTTGCTTAAATATAGATTATCCCCTGTGATTTGAAAAATTACAAATACTCCATTGTTAAATTTTTTTATTTAACAGAATTAATTAAAAAAATAAAATTCATAATTGCTCTTCTATATAATAATAAAATTACCTAAATTATTAATTGAAACATATTTCTAACATCATTAAAAACTATTAATTGATTTGATGATTTATTAATAAAAGGGACGATTTGTTATGAAATTTAGAACTTCAGGGGGTGGAATGTAATTTTTAAAATCGTAGGAGCGATTCGTATTTTAATTAAACCTCATGAGGTATATTTGTAATTTACCCTTTATTAAAAGATGTACCAAAAAAATAAAATAAAATGATATAACAAAAAAAAATAAAGAAAGGAAAGATAAAAAAGTGTATTAATGTAATTCTTGCCAAACAACCAATCTTAAGCCAATTTACAACTATCATCACCTCCACCGTATTTCTCATCGGTGTTTGTCTCTCTAATAGAGGATTTACATCCCCATATTTTCTCATTTCTATTCTCATCGTGTTCATTTCTTGCAAATCCACTGTTCAAATTCCAAAAACCTAGAACACCCACTACTAATTTTACAATGGAGGGATAGTTAAACTTATTTGTGTTCGGAAGACATGAAGATTAGGGTTTTCAAATGTTAGTGTGCTTTAGTTGTCATTGAGAGGGTAATTTATAAGTAAATTGGGCCGAGCTAAAGGCTTCTTTGGAAGTTAGGCCACACGTTGGACCGAGATAAGAGCTGCTGTAGCTCGGTAGAAAAACTAACAAAATTGGGCCAGATGAAGTTCGGACCGAGCTGTGGGCGGGGATATTTGGGCTTCGCAAGTTAGACCTCGTCCTTGTTAACTCGGTTAGAGACGGCTGCAGTTAGCTCGGTTTAAATAAACAAAACCGAGGTACAAGAGAATAAGGGCCGAGCTAGGTGTTGCATATGAAAGCACCAGATTTGATTATGACAAAGGGCTAATGTTAGCCCGGTTGCTTTGTTATTCAATCGTGGTAAAAACCATCTCACTTGGTTTAAGCAGTGAGGAGGGTGTTGAAAGATAAGCATTATCTTTCAGGAGTGTGATTTCTAGAAGGACTCTACATGGATGAATAAGAGTTCTACTAGGATTATGCCAGGCAAAAACTATAAAAGCTCACAACAAAACCTATGTACAGGTAACACAACTTTGATTCTCGAATACACAAAGCTTTTGTCTATTTGTCTATTTTGCTGACTTAGGCATCGAAGAGGTATCCGGCACACACCCGCTGGCTAGCTCACGTTTGTGTTTTTAGGGAGTAAAGCGACGACGTTTGGAGGAGCGCTGACTTGATCAACAGGATTATACGAGAACATTATTTCATGCTTGTACAATTAGCGCCGTCTGTGGGAATTCCACAAAGAACAAAACCTCTTGATCAAGCTTTCCTCTCTAGTTAGAAGCAATGATGCATAATGAAGACTTGCCGCAATCAGCCATTGATGGGTAAACCCCAAAGGGGGGGTGGGAGGCGCGAAGGTTTGTCTTCTATCCCTCCCACGGTAGATTTAGAACCCCAGTGATAGAACCCCCGGAGGGATGCAAGGGGGAGACGGGGCGGCAGCCCTCATCACTCTCAAAGTCCTAATAGACAGAGGCGGATGTTAGATTCTCAAGTTTTGGAGGATCGCATAAGGGACCAAGACGAGTTGATACGAAGGATGGCGGCGGACATGGAGTCAATGAAATGCCAGATAAAGGGAAAAGGAGTGGCGACAGGAGAATGGCGCAAAGGCAACACGCCCCCTTGCCGCTCAGAAGATCGTGACAGGCATACCATACCATCGCAAGCAGAAAGTAGAAGCCTTAGAACATGCGACACTCAATCGAGGACCTCCAAGACTCGTTACTCCAGGTCTGAGAGAACGAGAACTGAGAGGTTGTATACTGAGGGAAGCACCTATCGGCCCTCGCACACGCACCAGACATCATCTAGGCACACGGAGCTGCCTAGATCATTTGACTTGCGAACTATGCTTGAAGAAAGGGCTCGGTGGAAGGAGGACACCAAGGCTTGCGACCCGTGCAAAGTTTCAGCCCTTCAGCGGTTGGCCCCTCGGACGCATGGGAGCGTCGAGGTAGGAATGCCAATGCCGCGCCTTGCTTACGAACCTGCAGACAAAATATTAGCAAGGTTACAGAGCTTGCCATTCGTTCCGGCAATTGAGAACGCACCACTACCCTCAGGCTTCCACCAGCCCAAATTCACTACTTATGAGGGGAAGTTCGACCCCTACATGCACCTGAGCCACTTCCGCCAGGTTATGGCAGTATACCGGCGAAACGAGGCTTTAATGTGCTTCCTATTTCCATCCAGCCTTGGCGACCTAGGTTTAACCTGGTTCGAAAAGCTACTAGAGGGCAGCATTGCCTCATGGGCGCAGCTGGCTGAAACGTTCGTGACTAGATTTAAGACGAACACCAAGACACCAGTGGAGATCGACCAGCTACTCTCCATTGACATGGGCGAAAAAGAGACGTTGAGGTCCTACAATAGTCACTACTGGGAAACCTTCAACCAGATTGGGGATTAACCTACGAACCTCGCCGTTGCGCAATACAAACAGGGCCTGCCAGTCGGTAACAAATTGAGGGACTCAATTACTATGACGCCACCCCTCACAAATAGAGGCCTTCATGGAGAGAGTGCACCAACATATTCGCGTAGAGGAAGATAGCGCTCGTGCTAAGGCAAAATCCAGCACAACAGCAATGCCAGATAAAAAGACTACAGTGAAAGTCAACACGGTAGAGCAACCTAACAGGAATGGGGGAGGCAGGCGGGCCAACAGAGAGGGGAGGACCCAGACAAAAGGAGGTTAAGAGTCCGCACTGCCATTACCATAGTGTTCAAAAAACCAATCTATTGAATTCTCAGTGAGATACGCAATGAACCTTTCGTCCGATGGCCAGCAAAGTTGGGAGAAACGCAAAAAGACTATGACGAGAGGTCCCGGTGCACCTTCCATGATGAAAAGGGGCACTGCACTAAAAATTGCACGCCGTTGAGGCAGCATTTGGAGGAGTTAGTGGCAGCTGGGCACCTGGACCAGTACATAGAAGGAGGAACACAGCCAGCCCCCCAGAACCACAACAACCCAAACGGGATACCGATCGACGCTCCACCTCAAGGCGTGATTAACGTAATACATGGGATATGCGAACCTGAGCGGGTATGTGAGCTCAGGGGGATGATCAAAAAGGCTGAGCACTTAAGGGAGGTATTAAGTGCACAACCTGCCATCAAAAAGGGGAGAACAGAGGCCACAAATGTCATATCTTTTTCAAACAAAGATTTAACAGGAATATATTACCCTCTCAATGATGCACTGGTTGTCACTCTACGCGTCAAGAATTTCGACATTAAACAGATTTTGATCGACCAAGGAAGCTCATGTGAGATAATGTATTACGAAACCTTCAAACAACTGAAACTGGAGGACAAAGACTTGGCACCTGCAACATCTCCTCTAATCGGATTCAACTCAATGCCAGGGTGGCCAGTGGGCAAGATAATCCTCTCAGTCAAGGCAGGAACCATGACGAAATAGGTGAAATTCTGGGTATTAAAAGTCCCTTCCACTTACAACATAATCTTGGGGAGGACATGGTTGCACACCATGCGTTCGGTAGTATCAACCTGCCATCAAGTATTGTGGTTTCCCAACGAAGCCGGAGTAATTGAAGAGGTCTTTGAAGACCAAATTATGGCCCTGTTTGGTAGAGCTGTGGGAAAGTACTTATAGCTTATACCTTAACAGCTTATAGCTTATAACTATGAGCATAAGCTGATTTCTGACTTATAAATTAAGCTTCTCTTGCCCCACTCAAAGAATAAGTTGATTTCTGACTTACAAAAAGCTATAAGCTATATTGTTAAGCTAAACCAAACACATCAAAATAGCTTAAATTAAGCTGAAAGCTGAAATAAGCTGAAATTAAGTTGTACCAAACAGGGCCTATGTCCAAACAGTGCTTCGTCACAGTAAATGGCAGCCGCGCTGCCAAAGGGTATATACAGATGGTGGAAGAGCCTGAGAGCAATGAACTATTTGCGGATGTTGGCAAGGCAGCTGAACAGAAGGTAGTGGAAGACTTGGTACAGGTAAGAATAGATGAAAAGGACCTAGAAAAGTTCTTTTTGCTCGGCTCGTTTTTGTCCAGCACTGAGAGAATAGAGGTCATGGAATTTTTAACCTCTAACATCGAAGTGTTTGCCTGGACACCGTATGACATGCCTGGCATTGACCCAAACTTTATCTGTCACCAACTGAACGTCCACCCAATTGCCAGACCAATTATACAGTGCATTCGCAGATCAGCACTCCACCATGTCGAGATAGTGGCAGAAGAATTGGGAAACTTGCTGGAGGCAGGAGCTATCAGAGAAGTGCACTATCCCAGGTGGATCTCCAATACCGTAGTAGTACCCAAGAAGAACGGAAAATGGCGTGTCTACGTGGACTACAAAACAGTCAACAAGGCATGCCCAAAGGACAATTTTCCCCTACCACGGATAGACCAACCGGTAGACCTAACGGCAGGACACAATCGACTTAGCTTCCTTGATGCGTACAGAGGTTACCATCAGATCGCTATGTATGAACCAGATCAGGAGGTCACATCCTTTACAACGCCTAGAGGATTGTATTGTTACAAGGTCATGCCCTTTGGCCTAAAAAACGTAGGGGCAACATTCCAACAGATGGTCACCAAGATATTTGAACCATTTTTAGGCAGAACAATGGAGGCTTACATAGATGACATGGTGGTCAAAAGCATGGATAAGAAGGAGCATCTCAAAGACCTAGGTGAAATGTTCCATATTCTGAAGAAGAACAAGTTGCGCCTAAATGCATCCAAGTGTGCATTCGGTGTAGGGTCAGGCAAATTCCTAGGCTTTCTGGTGACCAACCGAGGTATAGAAGCAGACCCTTCTCAGATCAAAGCAATCCAGGATCTTGAGAGGCTCAACATAGCCAAAGAGGTACAGCATCTCACCGGCCTAGCAGCCGCGCTCAATCGGTTCATAAGTCGGTCGTCAGACAGATGTCGACCATTCTTCCAAGCATTAAAGGCCAAGTTTGAGTGGGATGAAGAATGCGACCGCGACCTAGAAAGCTTGAAAGAGTACATGTCTTCTCCACCGTTGCTGGTAACTCCAATACCTGGAGAAGAGTTCTTTTTGTACTTAGCAGTTTCACAGCACGCAGTCAGCGCAGTGTTGGTTAGAGCGAAAGGAATCCAACACCTACCCATCTTTTATGTTAGCAAAACCTTGCTGGGCGCAGAAACCAGGTACCTACCATTGGAGAAACTGGCCTTAGCCTTGATGATGGCCTCAAGAAAGCTGTCGCATTATTTCCATGCCCATACCATAATTGTCCTAACAGCTTTTCCATTAAAAGCTTTGTTTGAGAGGGCGAACTTTTCTGGGCGAATCTTGAAGTGGGCAATGGAATTGGGACAATTTGATATCAAGTTTTAACCCAGAACCGCAATAAAAGCCCAAGCTTTGGCAGACTTTATGGCAGAGTCCATATCATGAAGTCATTACATCTACCCAATTGACTTGACTGGTACAACAGAAAAGGGGATGGAAAGTGCCGCAGGAATTACGCAGCCCCCAAAACAAGATGCCCAGCCACATCCCAAGGCATACCGGGTTGAAGAAAGGGAGGAAGAGGCAAACCAAGCCATTCCCAGTGAGGAGTCATCAAAAAGCAGAGATTGGAGGCAGTCTGACAGTGAAGATACAACACCTACAGCCGGCGTGGACTTGGAGGAAAACACCGATAACATTCATGATCCCAAAACATCATCCGATCCATCTACTTGCTGGAAACTATTCATTGGAGAGATGTGGAAACTCTTCGTGGATGGAGCATCCAACAGGCACGGTGCAGGACTTGGCATAGTCCTCATTTCACTAGATGGACTAATAGTGGAATAAGCAGTCAATATTGGCTTCCCAGCATCAAACAATGAAGCAGAGTATGAAGCGCTTTTAGCAGGCCTAAAATCAGCACTCTTCATGAAGGCCACCGAGCTAATGGTTTATAGTGACTCCCAGCTGGTAGTAAACCAGATTTCAGGCGACTATGAGGCGAAAGACGAGAGGATGGCTAAGTACCAAGAGTTAGTCAGAAAGGAAATCATGAAATTCGACGTAGTGCGGATAGAGCAGATTGGCCAAGAAGAAAACAGTAGAGCAGACGAACTAGCAGGCTTTGCTTCGATGGCAAATACATCCATCCCATATCCATTACTGATCGACTTCCTACCAAGACCAAGCATTGAAGAACCTGAAGTAGCTGAGGTATGTTGTGCCGAACTAGGCCTTTCATGGATGGATCCCATTATAGTATTCTTAAAAGACGGTGTCTTACCAGAGGAGAAGAAAAAGGCCAACAAAATAAGAACAAAGTCACAGTGATTTTGGCTCTCCCCATCAATGGCCTTGTACAAAAAATCCTTCACAGGACCTTACTTGAAATGTGTCCATCCTAGCAAGGTCGATGCATTCTTGTTTGAGATACATGAAGGTGTATACGGAAGCCACCAAGGGGGAAGATCATTGGCCTACAGAGCAATTTCACAAGGATATTGGTGGCCATACATGCAAGCAGATTCAGAAAAGTATGTCAAGAGATGTGAGAAATGCCAAAAGTTCGCACACCAAATACATCAGCTAGCCAGAGAGCTTCTACCATTAACTAGCCCATGGCCCTTCGCAATGTGGGGCTTGGACATAGTAGGACCACTTCCAACGGCACCTGGCAACAGAAAGTTCTTTCTTGCAGTAACAGACTACTTCACAAAATGAGTGGAAGCAGAAGCACTCGCCTCAATGAAGGAGAAAGATGTGAAGAAGTTCATCTGGCAGAATATCATCACTTGGTTCAGCATACCCAAGGCTCTAATATCTGACAACGACACTCAGTTCGATGGCAAAATTTTTAGAGGCTTTTGTGAGGAGTACAAGATAGAATTCTATAATTCTACACCAGCATACCCCCAAGCAAATGGCCAGGTGGAAGTATCAAACAAAGTCGTCTTAGATGGATTGAAGAAAAGGCTGGAGAAAGCAAAAGGCAAGTTGGCTGAGGAGCTTCCTCATGTTTTATGGGCTTACTGTACCACACCTCGGCGGTCAACTGGAGAAACACCTTTTTCCTTGGCTTATGGCATGGAAGCAGTAATTCCACTGGAAGTAGGCCTCCCCATTATTAGAAGTGAAAATTTTGATCCAAATTTAAATGGAGAAGCCATAGCCTTGGAACTCGACCTTGCAGAAGAGAGAAGAGAAAGAGCACTGGTTCACATCGCCTCATACCAGCAAGAGTTATCTAGAAAATATAACAAGACAGTGCATCCGAGACAATTCAAGATTGGAGATTGAGTGCTGCGCAAAGTAATGGGAAACACTCTGGTCCCCGGAGATGGCAAGTTAGGGCCTAATTGGGAAGGACCATACAAAGTGGTTGGCTTAGTAGGAAAATGGGCATATCACTTGGAAGACGGAGATAACAAGGCTATTCCTAGGCCATGGAACACTGCCAATCTCAAACTATTTTATTTTTAACTTTTCATTAGAGTACTTGTAATTTTTTCTTTTTTTAATAAAACAAGTAGTTTCCTTTTCAGCATAACTCTTTTCTTCTGTAAGAATTGTTTTAGTGAGCTAGTGGCAATGAACGCAGCGTTGGCCGGAAAAACCAACACTTGGCTCTTGTCACACCCCAAATCCAGGCATGACCGGCCGTGGCCCACAAGCACTTAGCCCAAGGCACACGTAAGCCTAAACATGAACCCAAAACCATAAAGAATAAATGTGATGATAGCCCAGAAATAAATAAATCAACACTTAATCCAGTGACATACCACAAGTGAAAAACAGGTCATAACCAACTTCCTAAAATTATATATATACTAAATGGGACACAAACCGCACACAAAATAAAATAATTCTAAATAAAACCCAACCACAATGTATGCACAAAATCCGACAAAGCAACCTAAAACAAATTAAATAAATGCCCTAGAGGTCCATGCAATTGAGTCCCCGCTACACCATGAGTCCACTCTAAGTCCTTCTAACACCTGGAAATGGTAAACAACTAAGTCAGCTGATAGCTCAATGAGTAGCAACATGGATAGTAAATACAGTTTTGAAAACAGGGTTCAATTCCAAAATAAGATATATATCACATAAACTAGATTGGCATACAGTTTGGTAAATACAATCTGTTTCAAAAAGAAGGTTCCACAGTTCAACACTTAAAATACTCATGTCTCGCAAGAACATGATAAACGACATTTTCCACTTAAAATAGATTATAACATGAATACCAATAATTTTTTGGGAACCAAGAAAAATGTCACACAGTTCTCAAGGCTATAAGCCCTGTTGGATCCAATACCGAACTAAAAGTCATCCTCAGGGTGGCACCTGGGCCTTTTCTCAAAGACAATCCGATTGAAGGTCACCTAGTTGTTTTTTAAGGTCTTTTCCTTACAATCGTTGAGCACTAGAGTCATCACGGCCCAACCCGGATCTGTTCCCTAGTGGCCAGAGTCACCACACATAGTGGAATAATTTCCCTGGACTAAATACACACATGGTCCCAATAATCAATACACATTAGTTTCGCAAAACATGGTAGCTCATCATTATAAACATGAGACCAAAACAAATAGTTTACAGTATGCCAAGTTCACACACGTTTCAGAAATAATTTGATTCCATTGATAATATAATAATTTATCAAAACAGTTTAGTCTTAAAACAACAATTTAATTTTCCAACAGTTCAGGGTAGGGGAACATTTATAAAAATATGTAGTATGAAACTACTCACCTGGAAACGAAATAATATAACCCTCGAATAGAGTATGAAAGTCCAACTAGTGCCCTGAACCAATATGAAAACTACACGTCACTACTAATTTAAAAATACTAAAGAATACGAACTAAGTAACCCCAAACTAAAGCGCACTAACACGGCTCAACCCAACTCACCGTTACTCTTAAATATTACCTAAGCTCATGTTCTTTAAGGTCTAAAATCACCCAAGACATAGGTTCCGATTAAAACTTAATTAAAAGTGACTTTAAGATAAAATAGAGTTTTTTTTCCAATCTATTCGCTAACTTTGAAAATTAAAAACCCACTCCACGTTGTTTGAAAAATTCTAAAACCCTCCAGATATCAACTAATATATTCTAAGTTTCAATCTCAATTGGTTTCACTTCATTTGCTTATCAAAATAATTATCTACAATTTATTATATCCAAACAAGTTGTTTTCTGCAGTACTTTAAAGAAATTGACGGTTCTATTAGTATACACAAGCAATCAATGCAAGGTCAAAAATGCAAGAAACTAGACTCGTAACCGGTTCTAATGATGCTGATTTAATAATTTTTGGATTTATACCCAAAGAGAACAACACTCCCGAATTTACTGTTAAAAACCAGTTTTTTTGGACAGATTTGAACGCATCAGTTTATATGGATTTTGACTCCCAAAAATTATGAAAAAAATTCAGATATGCAATTCAATATGTAATTGATCTACTGTAAAAATTTCAGTTCAAAATTCATTCGTTTGATATGGTTTCTTGATTTTTAAAATTTGTGACTTTGTACAGAATTTTTAGACTACAATCTACACCCTCTACGTTGCACTCTCACAATCCGACCCATTACCACCCAAACACACCTTTAGCCCTTCACCTTACCAAAGCCATACATGCTAGCCTCCAAATAACCTCTGCACACAAGCCATACACGATACCCAAAACAGTGGCACATCACAATGAAGAAAGAAGGGGAAAAAATGTAAAAAAAGAGACAAAACAATTAAAACATTGGTCTACCTTGAAGAATTTGCTTTAGATTCAGATGATTCCTAGAGACACCCAACGTAGCTTCTCTTCCCCTCTCTCCTTTCTTTCTCTCATGGCTACTATGTGTTGAAAGTTTTGTGGGGAAAAAAAAAATTATAATAAGGGTTAGGGCTTTTGTTAGGAAAACTAGGGTTGTTTTTTTTTTTTTTTTTTTTTTATATATATCTAAACAAAAGGTTTTAAATTATTATCTCTTTATATTATTTTAAATTTCTATCTCCATTAAAATACAAATATTATTAGATCAAAATATGCTTACTAATTTGGCACTTAAATTTATTTATTTATTTAAATAATAAATCTTGCCTCTAAATTAAACACTTTCACCATAAATTTATTTTAGGTTTAAAATTAATTAAAAGATCCTCCAAATATTTAATATGCACTTTAGGATTCACCACCAAAATATTTGAGATTGTAATATTATTATTATTTAATTATTTACTTAATTTTTATATTCGGGTTCTCACATTCTCCCCTCCTAAAAGAAAAGTTTCGTCCTCGAAACTAACCTGAGTAAATCATGAGAATAGATGTGGGTACTTCTCGCGCATCTCGTCCTCGCGTTCTCAAGTCGCCTCTTCAACTAGATGATTACGCCACAGTACCTTAACCAATTTAATGACCTTTGTACGCAACCTTTTCTCTTTCGAATCCAAAATCTGAACATGTATCTCCTCATACGAAAAATCCTCTCTAATCTGAAGCGGCTCATAATCTATCACATGCGACGGACTGTGCACATATTTCCTCAGCATAGACACGTGAAACACATTATGCACTCCTGCTAACCTAGGGGGTAAAGGAACACGGTACGCAACCTCACCAACCTTCTCCAATACCTTAAATGGACCAATGTATCTAGGATTCATCTTTCCTTTCTTTTCGAACCTGATGACTCCTTTCCATGGTAATACTTTCAAGAATACCATATCTCCCACATGAACTCTAAGTCTCTCCTACGATGATCAGCATAACTTTTTTTTTTGTCTTCTCTGAGCAGTCAATAATCTCTCTCTGATGGTGATAATTTTCCGTGTAGCATCCTCCACCAAATCAGGTCCCAACATTTGCCTTTCACCAACCTCATACCAACACAAAGGAGACCTACACTTCCTCCCATACAAAGCCTCATAAGGAGCTACTCCCAAACTAGAATGATAACTATTATTACAGGCAAACTCCATGAGCGGCAAATAATTATCCCAATTACCTCTCCACTCCAAAGCACAAGCCCTCAACATATCCTCAAGGGTTTGAATAGTCCTTTCTGATTGCCCATCTGTCTGAGGGTGATAAGCTGAACTAAAATTTAACCGAGTACCCATAGCTGATTGTAACGCACCCCAAAACTTAGACACAAAACGAGGGTCCCGATCTGACACTATTGACACTGGTGCACCATGCAATCTAACAATCTCCTTCACATACAACTGTGCAAATAGAGCTAGAGAATAGGTCATCCGTACTGCAATAAAATGTGCTAACTTGGTTAATCTATCAATAACTGCCCAAACTGCATCGTGATTACTACTAGTACGAGGTAATCCGCACACGAAGTCCATGGTAACATGATCCCACTTCCACTCTGGTATAGGTAAGGGTTGTAGTTTCTCCGCAGGTTTCTGATGTTCTACTTTAACCTATTGACACACCAAACACTGAGCCACAAATTCTGCAATATCTCCCTTCATACCATTCCACCAAAAATGTTCATGAAGATCCCAATACATCTTAGTGCTTCCAGGATGAATGCTATAACTAGAACTATGTGCCTCCGTCATAGTCTCCTTCCTCAAATCACCACTAGCAGGAACACAAATTCGGTTACGGAATCTAAGCAACCCATCATCACTAACCACAAAGTCTACATGCTTACCCTCTGCTATCTCTCCTTTAATACGATCACACTGGGGATCAATCTCTTGTGCTAAATGAATTCGTTCTCTCAAGATCGGTTGAACTGTCAATTGACTACAATAAGCCCTATCACCAGGCATAACAACCTCAAGCATCAAACGTCTCATGTCTTCCATCGGACAACTCTCAATAGACAAAGCAGCTACATCTCCAACTGCTACTTTCCTACTCAAGGCATCTACCACCACATTTGCCTTTCCCGGATGATACAAAATATTCACATCGTAATCTTTTAACAACTCAAGCCATCTTTTTTTTTCCCCCCCTCAAATTTAGTTCATTCTGTATGAAAATATACTTCAAACTCTTATGATCAATGTAAATCTCACATGACTCTCTATACAAATAATGCCGCCAGATCTTAAGAGCAAAAATCACTGCTGCTAACTCCAAGTCGTGCGTAGGATAGTTTCTCTCATGTATTTTCAACTGTCGTGACGTAAAAGTAATCTCCTTCCCATGTTGCATGAGCACACATCCAAAACCCTATCGTGAAGCATCACTATAAATCACAAAACTACCACCACCTGTACGTAAGGCAAGGATTGGAGCTGATGTCAATCTTTGTTCAAACTCTTGGAAACTACGCTCACAATCATCATTCCACTCAAACTTTACCGCTTTCCTGGTGAGATTGGTAAGTGGTAAAGCAATACGGGAGAATCCTTCCACAAACCGTCTGTAATACCCAGCAAGCCCTAGAAAGCAACGTACCTCCGTCACAGAAATAGGTTGTGGCCAATCAACAATTGCTGTCATCTTGGTACTATCCACAGATACCTTATCTTTACTCACTACATAACCCAAAAAGGATACACTGCTCAACCAGAATTCACACTTCTTAAATTTTTGCATACAGTCTCTTCTCTCTAAGGATCTACAATACTACCCTCAAATGCTGCTCATGCTCCTCCTTACTCCTTGAATAAATTAGGATGTCATCAATAAACACTACCACAAATTTATTCAGTTGGGGTTTGAATACTCTGTTCATCAAATCCATGAATGCGGCTGTTGCATTTGTGAGACCAAAAGGCATCGCCAAAAACTCATAATGCCCATAACGGATTCTAAAAGCTGTCTTAGGAACATCCTTATTCCTTACCTTCAACTAGTGATAGCCTAACCTCAAGTCAATCTTAGAGAATACTGGAACTCCCTACAATTGGTCAAATAGGTCATCAATACGTGGTAAAGGATACATATTCTTCACTATGACTTTGTTCGGTTCTCTATAATCAATACAAAACCTCATAGACCCATCATTCTTCTTCACAAACAACACAGGTGCTCTCCAAGGTGAAACACTAGGCTTAATAAAACATTTGTCTAACAACTCCTATAACTGAGTTTGTAACTGTAGACACCCCATTTTTGACCGTCCTCAAGACTTAGACGTCACCGTTTGAACACTCGGTGATCATCCATGTTTGTGTTCGTCCTGAGTTCCTGGAGGTCTCGGCCACGCGCCTTGCCTCAGGATCTCTCGACTCGACTGTTTTGTGCTTGGTTTTGCACCAAACACTTGTGTTTTGCCTTTGAGGGGCAGGGAATGGCTTGTTAACCATCCCCACACATTACCGGCCATGGCTTGAGGCCACTGGCCAAATGTTTGGCCGACCGGCACTCTTTGTAGTCGACCGGCCATATATTTTGGTCAAATTGCATTTTTGGCCGGCCGACCACTGTGCATCTGGTTTTGCAGATATTTTTATGCCAGCTGTGCTAGCTGGCATACGCCTTTGCTCCCCTCCATACACGTGTATGGAGGGATTTCCCTCTTGACTAGCTTACTTGAGAAGCTTTGCAAGAGGGATTGTCTATAAGAGGAGGCCTCTTCTCCCTCCATTAGGGTTAGACAAAAAATACAGAGGGAGCTCTGAGTTAGGGTTAGTTCATAGTTGTAGCTATTCTATCTCCATATCTCTCTCTCTTTTGCCTTTAGGTGTTTTAGTTTTGCTATTGCACACAAACACATAGAGTTACACCTTCCCTTGGTTTCTGAGGTGTTGAGGAGCTGTTCTTGGTGTTCTTGAGTGGATTCAAGCTTGAAGAACCAACTGGAGCATTGTTGTAACAAGCCCGCGGGGGACCTCGCTATAGCTCGGACTCGGTTATGCGTCACGGTTCTTAATCTTGAACCAAAGAGTCCAAATCCGGCAAATCGTTTTGAGAAAACAGATTTTTGAAAGAAGTGCCAAACATGGACTGCTTTGCCAGATACAGAGTCGCCACCTAAATATTTTATTTTGAAAAATTTAGGAAACCCTGACTCGTTTGCCTAAGGCCACGTGTCCGTCATCACCAAAGTTGCCTCGGCTCGGGAACTTGGGTACGATTGGGGAAGGTCACTTCGTGAGCACCCCCGCTCGCCCGATCAAAGATCGGCCTCTACTAACCATGATATCTAGTTTTGAAAACATTATGCGTTCTTATTCCGGTTATTAGCCTAGATTTACTATGTGATGCGCACAGCATACAAGTATAGACCGGGTCGCCTGAATTGGAACAAAGCATTTTATGTTTGTTTTTGAAAATGGTTTGCTACTCGCAAGTAGGCTTAAAATGCAGATTTTACCACCCTCGGGTGGGCTTTAGAAAACATGGTTTTGCCACTATCTAGTGGGCTTAAGACTCACAGTCAATGATTTGTTCCAATCTAAGTAACCCAACCTTCACCCACAGGCATTCAAGCAGGTATATCACATAAGCAAATAGCCTCATGGTAAGCATGCTATCATGGCAGTCACTCACACACATGCAAGGATGCTAAAGCATAAAAACTCACCGAGTACTCCAAGCCAAAACAGAAACTGATTAGAAATCCATGCATGATCCTAAGTATACAGAAATGCCTAATGCAACACATGCAAAAATGTAACTATAGCAAGCTCGGCTATCCTAAACATGGCATATGGAATGCTACAGTTAACAAGTATTCAATTTGGAATTGAAATACAGATGCAGTTAGTATGATGCGCCGAGCCCGGTGCATGCAAGACAGATGAATGAATGCAGACATGCTATCATACTGTATGCTAATTGAAACATGTCCTAATCTAACCATCATAAGCTGGTAAATAAAAGGGAGAAAGACGTGGGGTTGGAAGACATACATCACACACACACACACTTATTACAACATTGCCCTCGCTCGGAGGGTCCAAATAAATAATATACAGTCCCAAAATGAATAAATAATACAGTCCCGAAGAAATACAAAAATCCTAATTAATTTACAAATTAAACTAGGAAAGCAATAAACTAGCATGCAAGCTAGGGACTGCCTCGACTCTGCTTCGGATGATGGATGATGCATGTTTTGAGCTGCCTTGCGCGGAAATCCACTGCGATGTCCCGATTAGCCTCTGTTTGCAATTGTTCTTGGAATGCGTGCCAAGCTCCGGAAGGCTACTGATTCTTGATTTGCTGCAACAGAGAGCAAGAAAGGGGCATGACAATGTATTTTCACATATGTATGCATGCCTCGATCTTCGTGCCACCAATCACGCATCTCGATGCATGATGGCCGAGGAGTCGAATCGCACAACTCAATATGGAATGAATGCACACGAAAACACAACAAAACCTAAACTCCATCATGGGTAATCCGGAGTGTCGGCGACTGGGGAATTGAGACACGTTCCGTCACTCGGAGTACGAAACGTACCTCGTTTCCCGTGCCCGGGCTAACTCCTATCCCAAACACAATGCAATATGCATGACATGCATGAAATGCAACTAAGATACAACCTAACATGCACAATGCTATGGAATGGCATACACGATGCACGAGATAACATGACATACACGATGCGCTAACATACAGCCTAGCATACACAATGCTATGGAATGAAATGGCATACACAATGCATAATGGACTTACACTAACACAAGTGGACCTCGGCCACACTCGTATAAGAGGCCATTAGATGAAAATGAGACAACTCGAGATGCGTGCACGCGCGCACGCAAACCGAGGACCGACCCTAAGGCACGAAATGCCACTCTAACAAGACATGGCAAAACATGGAATATGGCATACTAGCATGCAAATTTCAGCAACAAAAAGTGATGCAAAACAGCCCCGAAACATGAAAGCATGGCACCCGAAGCATGGAATGAGACCCGAAATATGAAATTAGGCGCATGGAATGACCTATGGCTATGCAACGCATGCATTATTTGAACATGAAGTGCGAAGAAAGAATCAAGGCAACCCCAAAAAAAGCATATTTACAGTTTTAAGGAAGGCCAAACAGTGAACACAAATGGGGCTAAGCTAGCATGCAAAAATGGACCCGAAAGCGAGATAATGAAGAAAGTAGCAGCTTCTGACCTCAAACAGAGAAGGGCCCTTCTACAATGTTGAAGAGGGGCCCAACATTTGGTATTTTACAGTTTACAACAAGCCACAAAAACAAACACAAGTATGGCTAAGCTCTCATGCAAGAAATGGGCCAAAAGAGGGACAAAGAAGCAAGTGATTGTTTCTGGCCTCAAAAACAGAAGGGCCCTTCAACAATGTTGAAGAGGGGCCCAAAATATGGCATTTTACAGTTGATGACCAGACCCAAAACAGTGCACAAGCATGCTTAAAATACTATGCAAAATAAGGCCTAAAAAGAGGTTTAAACACAAAGTATAAAAAGGATGCCTCAAACAGTAAAATACCCTTAATGAATAATTAAGAGGAGGTCAAAATAAGGCCATTTATAGTTCGGACCAAAGCCCAAAAACAGAAGCACAAGAGGCTAACAAATCGTGCAAAAATAAGGCCAAAAGGGGGATATAAAGGCAAGTGGCAAAAGGAGGCCCCAAAAAGTGATGAGCCCTTCAATAATGTTGAATAAAGGCTCAAAATAAGCCACTTTACAATTTACAACATGCCTCAAAACAGTTTACATATAGGCCTAAAATACTATGCAAGAAAGAGGCATACAAGAGAGGTAAAGAAGCAAGTGCAAAAAGGGAGCCTCAAACAGTGAGAGGCCCTTAAACAAATATGAAAAGGAGCTCAAAAAAATTCTATTTTCAGTTCGGGTCGGAGCCCAAATATGCAAGAAAATATGGCTTAGAAAGTATGCAAAATAAGCTTAAAAAGAGGGGAAATGTGGCTCACCCTTGAAAACCAAACTTTAGCAACCTCTTGGCTTGAGAAATGATGCCTCCTAAGCTCTAAAAAGATCCTCCAAGCTGCTGGAATGGAGTGGTGGTGTGGTGCTAGGTGGTGGTATAGAAATGGTGTAGGGTTTGGGAGGTTTTGGTGCTTGAAGTGAAGGAAAGAGAGAGATGTAATGCAAGGCTCCAAAAGCAATTTTTCTAACCCCTAAAACCAGAGCTAGGGTGCTGTTTATATAGGCAAAAGAGGGGGAGAAAGAGGGGGAAAAAATGGGGGAAAAACAATTCAAGTTTCCCCCCAAAAGTTGGCCCCCCGGATACAAAATCTGGGGGGAAAAGGAGGGTATTTTTGTAATGTACCAACAGTGAGGATCATGGCCGGCCAGCTTGCTAGGGTTTAGGTGGCCGGCCGGCCCTCCCCATGGCCGGTCGGCCAAGGGTCAAAAGGGTCAGGTGAGATTAGTGGCCGGCCACCACATATTGGTGGCCTCCCATGTGTGCTCAACACAGCCATGTGGTCAAAAATTGGAGAAAGTGAACCAGGAGAGAGAACAACCCACTTTTCAAAGGGGTTCAAAAGGTTCAATCACAATTACTGGCCGGCCATATGATATTGGTGGCCTCCCAGGTGTCTACAACACAAATATGTGGTTTAGGGTTCAAGAAAGTGGTCCCGGGGTGGTCAACATTGGCTTTGAAGTGAGAAAAACAGGCGACGGAGGGCGATGAAGGAATAAAACTGGTTGTCAGAACAATTACTGGCCTCCCACCCCTCTACAACCTTTCTAACAATGAAACAGAGGTCTCCACCAAAAATGAACCAAAACCGATGCAAAATGAAGGTTCGGGGGCCAAAACGCGCAGCCCGGGGCCCCGAAAACTGACTATTAGACACCGAAAGGGGTATTCGACCACGAAGTTGATCTCTAGGACCACAGTGTCCCTCAAAAGGGAGGAAATAAGGTGCATGCCAAAAACCGGAGCAAACGGAGGTGGTTAAGCGATCCCGAACCGAGGCACAAGGCCAACGGCTCCGAAAAAAACCGGAAACCGGGCTCCAAACGGGCAAAATGGCCTACGACCACGAAACGTAGCCTATGGCCACTGAGAGATGATCTACGAGACCTCTCCCGCCCTTGTGGAAGAGAAACAGAGAAAACCGAGCCTGGTTCGCAAACTGAGGCAAAGCATGAAAGAGTCTGGAAGTCCGAAGGCAAGGCTCGCAGCCGAGACTCTGAAACCTCTGAACGAGCACGATATGCAACATCACCAAGTGCTCAATCGGTGACGTCTGAGTCTTAAGGTCGGTCAAAAATGAGGTGTCTACAATTGTTTGTGAAGAGGGTCATCAAGGGTAAGAACTTCCCCCTTTATTCCCCATTTTTGCATAGCTTTTTAACCTATCTTGCAACTGTTTTTAGACTTTGTATATAACTAATAAAAGTCCTTTTTTTGAGTTCTTAACATAGTTGTTTAAGAGTGTTTTGTTGTTTGGGGTTTTTTGACCCCTCTTAGGCCTTGTTTGGCCTCTTTTTTGTGCTATTTTGGTGAGCTTCGGGACCACCTTGTTTGGGCCTCCTCACCACTGAAATCTTGAGGGATTTCAGTGGTGAGGATGGTGCCTTAAGGTCCTAAGAAGGAGAGGGCCACCCCCTCTCCTTGTTGTCCTTGAAAAGGGTCATTTTTGCCTCATGTGTGAGCATCTTGTTTAAGTGTATGATGACCATGCCTTAGCTATTTTTTGTGCTTATTATGTCATAATATAGCTCTGTTTTTACTTGGTTTAGACACACCTTGCATACCTTGCATACTTGTCTTGTAATGCCATGAACTGCCTTAACATGCCTTGTGCTTTGAGCCTTGTTTCTAGCATGTTTTTGGCTTAGCTTTGTGAAGCTTTTATGCTTGTTTTGATATGCTTGAGGTCTGTTTTTGGTCATTTGAGTCATCCATGCTTTGCTTTGTATAGCTACCATGCAAACCCTCTTGTATGCCTCAAGCATTGACCCCTCTAGCAGGCTAGCCTTGCATCATTTCAGTGGTTTGGAACCACTTGTCATGTCATTTCAGTCCTCATGGTATGCTTGTATGCTTGCATTTGATGCCCCTTTAATGTTTTACAAGGTTGTCATCCTATGCTCCATGTGTGGCCTCTTTTGTATGCTTGTATGTTTAGACCACTTAGATGCCATCTAGGCATGTCCTTAGCTTTGTTTAGGTCTGCCTTGGACCTGTTTTAAGTTCTTTTAGCTTTGTGAGGCTTGTTTGACTTAGCCATGGTTTAAGCCCCTTAGGCTTTCCTTGAATCTTGGACCATTGTTGCATGTTTAGCTTATCTTGTTTACTTGGTTTGGCACCTTTATAACATGATTTTCAGAGCTTTCTATGCATGCTATTTGTCCATGTTTGCATCCTCTTAAGTGTGCTTGAGGGTTGCTTCTATATGCCTAAGTGTTGGTCCTTGTTGCATACTAGCTCACATGTCTAGGATGCATTGCATTGACATGCATGCTTAGCCTCTTGAATTGAGTATGATAGAGGTTGAGATCATTGTTTGTTTATGTGCATTTCATTTGAAATCAAAGTGCATAACTTGGTTTCTTAGGCCATCACGCATTGAAATGCGCGATTGGTGATCCGAGAACCGAGAATCATGTCCCTTTGAGTCATAAACATGATAAGGGATGTGTTGGTGCACACATTTGCTTGAAATGCATTGATATGCCTTGTTTTGCCCTCTGTTGCTATCAAAACAGGATTCTGCAGGAAGATTTGGCCGGCCGGCCATCTTTAGTGCCGACCGACCAACAATTGATGGCCGGTGATCATTTCCAGTGGCCGGTGATCATTTCCTTTGACCGGTGACCATTCACCTTGGCCGGTGGCATCCCACAGGGTTCATGTAGTGCATCTTGGGATTTGTGCAATGATCAGAGGAGCAGAGCAGGAAAAACAGAGGCAACTTGTGCATGGCAGTGGACTTCTGAGCGGAGCCGAGCACGCATTGCATTGGGCCCTCTTCCCGAGGCTGTTTACGATTTCATTAGATTAGTTAATTTGCCTAACTAGTTTAATTGGTCTGTAATATTTAATTAGCTTGTAGGCTAGTTAAATCTGTATTATTCTTACGGTCCCTCCGAGTGAGGGCTAATTTGTAATAAGTGTGGGTGCGTGTGTGCATGTCTTCCAACCCCCACTTCTTTCTCCCTTTTACTTACCTGCTTTTGATGGTTAGTATTAGGGCATGTTTAAATTAGCATACCTTACGCTATGCATGCGTGCATCATTTATCAGTATTGCATGCACCGGGCTCGGCGTATCATGCTAACTGCATTGTATTTCAATTCCAAGTTGAATACGTGATAGCTGTAGCATCATCATATGCCATATTAGGATAGCCGAGCCTATTCTAGTGACATTCTGTATGTGTTGCATTAGCCATCTTGACATGAACTAGGATCATGCATATGATTACTAACTAGTTTCTGTTTTGGCTTGGAGTATTCGGTAAGCTTTTATGCTTTAGGATATCGCATGCGTGTGAGTGTTGCCATAATAGCATGATTACAATGTGGCTAAATGCTTATTTGATTAATTGCTTGAATGCCTGTGGGTGAAGGTTGGATTGTTTGAGTTGGAACAACTCGTTGAAAGCCGTGTTTTAGCCTACTTGCGAGTAGCAAATTTCAAACCATTTTCTAAACGAAACGGATATGCAATGCTTTGTTCCAAATTAGGCGATCTAGTCTATACTTTTGTGTTGTGCGCATCACATAGTAATTCTAGTTAATTAATCGGAAAAAGAACGCATGTGTTTTCAAAAATGAGATATCACGGTTAGTAGAGGCCGATCTTCGGACCGGGCAAGAGGGGGTGCTCATAGCTGACCTTCTCCAATCGTACCCAAGTTCCCGAGCCGAGGTAACTTTGGTGATGACGGACACGTGGCCTTAGGCAAACGAGTCAGGGTTTCCTAAATTCCCCCATTAAAAAAATATTTAGGTGGCGACTCTGTATCTGGCAAAGCAGTCCATGTTTGGCACTTCTTTTCTAAAAATCTGTTTTCTCAAAATAATTTGCCGGATTTAGACTTTTTGGTTCAGATTAAGAACCGTGACAAATCGAGTCCGAACTGTAGGGTGAGGCCCTCACGCGGGGCGCGTCCACAGTAACTCCCTCAACTTAAATGGTGCCATTATATAGGGCACTTTAGAAATAAGTGTTGTGTTGGGGACCAAGTTAATGGAAATTCTACCTCACGATCTAGAGGAAGTCCAGGTAGATCATTTGGAAAAACATCAACACAATCACTCACTACAGGCAACTCCTCTAACTTCTATTCTGGCAGTTCAATACTCACCACACAAGCTAAATAATCATGACACCCTTCTCTCAACATTCGGTTAGCCTGAAGGGAAGAAATAAAACAAATAGAAGACCCTTTCACATCTCCCTGAAAGAAAAACTCATGTTGCCCCGGCATAGCAAAAACTACCCGCTTTCTAAAACAGTCAATAGAGGCATGATGCTTCGTTAACAAATCCGTCTCCAAAATCACATCAAAATCCTTCATCTCTAAAGAAATCAAATCCACTGGAAAAATTCTGCCATCTAAGTCTATCTCACAAGATCTACAAACATCCCCTAACACTACTAATTCTCGTAATGAAGTAGACAAGGTAATACATGCATCCAAAGGTGCACAAGGAATAGACAATCCACGTAGAAATCTAGATGCTAACTCTTAACCTTCAAACTGAAATCAATAGAGATTCAACACAAGTTTAAATAAAACTGACTCAACCACACACTACTAAGGACTATAAGGACTCGGACCTCGTCTAAATGATGAAATGCAAGATATGTAACTCGATAAACTATAGCTCTAATACAACAATTGTCACACCTCAAATCCGAGCATGACCGGCCATGGCCCACAAGGACTTACCCCAAGGCACACGTAAGCCTAAACATGAACCCAAAACCATAAAGAATAAATGTGATGATAGCCCAGAAATAAATAAATCAACACTCAATCCAGTGACATACCACAAGTGAAAAACAGGTCATAACCAACTTCCTAAAATTATATATATACTAAATGGGACACAAACCGCCCACAAAATAAAATAATTCTAAATAAAACCCAACCACAATGTATGCACAAAACTCGACAAAGCAACCTAAAACAAATTAAATAAATGCCCTAGAGGTCCATGCAATTGAGTCCCCGCTACGCCATGAGTCCACTCTAAGTCCTTCTAACACCTAGAAATGGTAAACAACTAAGTCAGTTGATAGCTCAGTGAGTAGCAACATGGATAGTAAATACAGTTTTGAAAACATGGTTCAATTCCAAAATAAGATATATATCACATAAACTAGATTGACATACAGTTTGGTAAATACAATCTGTTTCAAAAAGAAGGTTCCACAGTTCAACACTTAAAATACTCATGTCTCGCAAGAACATGATAAATGACATTTTCCACTTAAAATAGATTATAACATGAACACCAATAATTTTCTGGGTACCAAGAAAAACAAATAATATGCCACACAGTTCTCAAGGCTATAAGCCCCGTTGGATCCAATACCGAACTAAGAGTCATCCTCAGGGTGGCACCTGAGCCTTTTCTCAAAGACGATCCGATTGAAGGTCACCTAGTTGTTTTTAAAGGTCTTTTCCTTACAATCGTTGAGCACTAGAGTCATCACGGCCCAACCCGGATCTGTTCCCTAGTGGCCAGAGTCACCACACACAGTGGAATAATTTCCCTGGACTAAATACACACATGGTCCCAATAATCAATACACATCAGTTTCGCAAAACATGGTAGTTCATCATTATAAACATGAGACCAAAACAAATAGTTTACAGTATGCCAAGTTCACACATGTTTCAGAAATAATTTGATTCCATTGATAGTATAATAATTTATCAAAACAGTTTAGTCTTAAAACAACAATTTAATTTTCCAACAGTTCAGGGTAGGGGAACATTTATAAAAATATGTAGCATGAAACTACTCACCTGGAAACGAAATAATATAATCCTCGAATAAAGTATGAAAGTCCAACTAGTGCCCTGAACCAATATGAAAACTACACGTCACTACTAATTTAAAAATACTAAAGAATACGAACTAAGTAACCCCAAACTAAAGCGCACTAACACGGCTCAACCCAACTCACCGTTACTCTTAAATATTACCTAAGCTCATGTTCTTCAAGGTATAAAATCACCCAAGACATAGGTTCCGATCGAAACTTAATTAAAAGTGACTTTAAGATAAAATAGAGTTTTTTTTTTCCAATCTATTCGCTAACTTTGAAAATTAAAAACCCACTCCACGTTGTTCGAAAAATTCTAAAACCCTCCAGATATCAACTAATATATTCTAAGTTTCAATCCCAATTAGTTTCACTTCATTTGCTTATCAAAATAATTATCTACAATTTATTATATCCAAACAGGTTGTTTGCTGCAGTACTTTAAAGAAATTGACGGTTCTATTAGTATACAGGAGCAATCAACACAAGGTCAAAAATGCAAGAAACTAGACTCGTAACCGGTTCTAATGACGTTGATTTGATAATTTTTGGATTTATACCCAAAGAGAACAACACTCCCGAATTTACTGTTAAAAACCAGTTTTTCTGGACAGATTTGAACGCATCAGTTTATATGGATTTTGACTCCCAAAAATTATGAAAAAAATTTAGATATGCAATTCAATATGTAATTGATCTACTATAAAAATTTCAGTTCAAAATTCATTCGTTTGATATGGTTTCTTGATTTTTAAAATTTGTGACTTTGTACAGAATTTTTAGACTACAATCTACACCCTCTACGTTGCACTCTCACAATCCGACCCATTACCACCCAAACACACCTTCAGCCCTTCACCTTACCAAAGCCATACATGCTAGCCTCCAAATAACCTCTGCACACAAGCCATACACTATACCCAAAAGAGTACTCAAGAATACCCAAAACAGTGGCACATCACAATGAAGAAAGAAGAGGAAAAAATGTAAAAAAAGAGACAAAACAATTAAAACACTGGTCTACCTTGAAGAATTTGCTTTAGATTCAGATGATTCCTAGAGACACCCAACGTAGCTTCTCTTTCCCTCTCTCCTTTCTTTCTCTCACGGCTGCTATGTGTTGAAAGTTTTGTGAAAAAAAAGAAAATTATAATAAGGGTTAGGGCTTTTGTTAGGAAAACCAGGGTTGTTTTTTTTTTTTTTTTTAATACCTAAACAAAAGGTTTTAAATTATTATCTCTTTATATTATTTTAAATTTCTATCTCCATTAAAATACAAATATTATTAGATCAAAATATGCTTACTAATTTGGTACTTAAATTTATTTATTTATTTAAATAATAAATCTTGCCTCTAAATTAAAGACTTTCACCATAAATTTATTTTAGGTTTAAAATTAATTAAAAGATCCTCCAAATATTTAATTTGCACTTTAGGATTCATCACCAAAATATTTGAGATTGTAATATTATTATTATTTAATTATTTACTTAATTTTTATATTCGGGTTCTCATAGCTCTAGGTTGGCAGGAATAACTAACTTTGAGCTCTCTTCAGCTGAGATCAGGATCTAGGCTGAAGAAGTTTGGCAGGGATAACCAAACACCTGGCTCTAGGTTAGTAAGAATAACCACCTTTGAGCTCTCTTCAGCGAAGATGAAGATCTAGGCTGAAAAAGTTTGGCAGGAATAACCAAGCACCTGGCTCTAGGTTGGCAGGAATAACTAACTTTGAGCTCTCTTCAGTCGAGATCAGGATCTAGGCTGAAGAAGTTTGGCAAGAATAACCAAACACTTGGCTCTAGGTTGGTAGGAATAACCAACATTGAGCTCTCTTCAGCCGAGACCAGGATCTAGGCTAAAGAGGTTGGCAGGAATAACCAACATTTGTTTCTCTTCAGCCGAGATAAGGATCTAGATTGAAGAGGTTGGCTGGAATAACCAACTTTGAGTACTCTTCAACCGAGATAAGGATCTAGGCTGAAGAGTGGTTGGCAGGAATAACCAACATTTGTTTCTCTTCAGCTGAGATAAGGATCTAAGCTGAAGAGGTTGGCTGGAATAACCAACTTTGAGTACTCTTCAGCCGAGATAAGGATCTAGGCTGAAGAGGTTGGCAGGTATGACCAAATAGATTACAAGGCTAAGACCAAGATAGGTATCTCGGCCAGAAAATGTTATACTTCATGCAAATCATAGTAAAAAATAAATACAGGTATGGGATAAACCGAGTAAAAAGAAGAAGATTTCATTCAAGATTCAAATTGAAGTTACAAGAAGTGGGACTTCAGCCCGGTTACAAATTCTTTCCAAAAGTAAAAAGAAGAAATTACATGACTATGCAAACAGGTCATCCAGATCGGCATCCAAGTCAACCCGAGCTTCACCACTCGATAGCTCGGTGTTGGCAGGTAGGTCGGTTATTGCCACATCATCAACAGTAATGGGCACCGGTGGATCAACCCGAGCTGATTGAGTAGTCTGAAGACCAGGGTTACTTGTGGCAGCTGGGGCATCTTCCGGTTCTGGGGATGCCTCATCTTCCTCCTCTACTTGCAGCAATTTCTCCTGAATAGCATTGGCGTAGTCCGCTATATAGCTCGGAATGAAGTGGGGCGGGGGTGTTCTGGAAGACCTAGGTTTCCTGGCCGAAACCGAGGCTTGAGACAGTTGCCTTCCATCTGCATTTGAAAAATATGTCCTTCGCAACCTCGTACTGTAGGATGTAGGTGGCTTCCCCATCCTTGTAACCGCGGTCTTCAGCGTCTTCCGCGCTCTTTTTCAGCTCGGCTATTTCGGTGTCTTTCTTTTTCTCGAGCTTGACCAGCTCACGTAGGTACTTGTCTTTCCGCTCGGCCAAAGCTTTTTGCTTATCTACTTCAGCCGAGCTAAGCATCCCGGTGAGTCAGGAGACTTCAGATTCAAGCTTGGTCATTTTCTGCTTCGCCTCGTTTAGCTCGGCCGTTTTGCAGTTGGGCTCTGCCACGGCCTGCCTTGTTGTCTTGCGCAGTTCCAACACGAGCTTGTGAGCAATGTGGTTCTTCTGCATGGCCTGCAAAAGGAGAGATAGCTATTATGAATAAAAACCAAGCAAATAGATGATATAAAATGCAAGACGATTAGAAGGAGCACTTACCAGCACCATTGACTTCGTCGCTAACGGGATGGCCTTCAGCTTTGTCAAGTGGTCATGGTGTTCCATGTCAGAGGGCAAGCACACGCTCCTAGCCAGGTTAAAAGCGAGCGCATGGTCTTTTTCTGCTACCACTGAATCTGTGTTTTTTATAGCTCGGTTCCTATATGTTAGTTTTGGGGCCCACTTAGAAGAGCTAGCCCGGTCAGAATGCTCAGGTTCTGGGCTCGGTGGCATGGTTTGGGGAAGTATGGTGTCTTCTTCATCAACAAGGCGTGGCTCGGTCGAGGAAGTGTGAGCACGCTTATTGGGCCGAGATGATGAGGGCCGGGCTGTTGGAAGGGCTACCACGGCCTCATGTGTTTGGCCAGCTTGTGGTATCTCGGTCTGGTCTCCGACGGCTGGAGCCGTTGTTTCGATGATGAGTGCTTTGACTGCTCTCTTCTTAGTCATTTCTTGCTCCTCTGTTAATGGGATCAGATTGATCTGAGGTAGTGTTGGATCTGGTTCTGGTGAAGGTTCCAGAAAGAAATCTGTCACCCTGGTCTTCCTTCTACTGCTGTATCTGTATGTCGGTTCAAAATTGAGTAGCTCGGCCCAACCTCGATCGCGGTACCGGAGTGCGGCGCGAAGTGCGTCAAGATTGGGGTATTGGTACTGCAACTTTAGTTGGTTCAAGTCTGCATAAAATAAAAGGGAAATGGTTAGCACGCTGCAAAACTTATAAACAGAGTAAAAGACACACAAAGTGAAGCCGAGGTATTCATACCGGCTACTCCTTTATTCCAATTAATTCGGTCGCTCGGTATATGGGCTTCCTGGTCTTCGAAGTTGCCTGAGACCCAAAAAAAGTCATCGTTATTTACGTCATTGTCCGGTGTGTTTTTTATTATTTTCTCTCGGCGTCTTCTTATTCTTAAATAGTATACCCAACCATCTTCATTCTGGCCAAGTGAATATTGGTGAAAAAGCTCGGCTAAACCGAGGTTGAGGCCAAGCCGGCGATTTAGCTCGGCGATGCCGTTTATTATTCTGTATGAATTGGTGCTAAGTTGGGTTGCGCATATTCTAGTTTGCCTAAGGAATTCTCATAGGAGTGGTTGAACTGGGAATCGGAGATCGGCTTCAACAATGGATAGCACGGTAAATGGAACACAACCTTGTTTTCCCCAGGGTGTGGTATCTAGTTTGGCTAGGGAAAGATGGACGTTGTGTGGAATTGGGTAATCCTTTCGGAACTCAGCTATGGCTCGGGTGAGTTTACTAAGAATCAATATTTTCCCATGTGGACTTAATTTATGTATAAATTAGCTCGGAGTACTAGCTCGGTGTGGGGCTGACGTTGAGTATCTCGGTTGAGCGTTCAAAGGAGTGCCTGGCCAACCTAGTCAGAGTCTGCAAAGTGGAGATGAAAAGTGTTCAGCCCAGATTGTTGGACCGTGCTAAGTATAAAGGCAAAAATAAATGTAAGCCTAGCTCGGCTACGTGGGATACTATCCGTTCTTAGTTCGGTTGGAGTGAAGGACTTTAGCTCGACTAAATGAAACGAAAGGTTCTTAGTTCGGCTGAAACTTAAGGTGTGGCGTGAAGTTTTAGTTCGGTTATTAGGGGAGTTATCTAGTTTGGCTGAGTGCACACCTAACTACAAACAAGTTCCTAGTTCGATTGAAGTATTATTTTGGATCAAAATGATTTTCATAACAGATTGTGAATTTGGTGAAAGATCTATCACATGGTTTCTGGGACTAAGAGGTTCATCCCCATTGTTATGAGAACTATATTAATATGTGTTTTGAAGAACATATATATATTATGCTATGTATTGCTACACTATACAGAACAAACGAGGAGGAAACAAGCTTAGAGTACTTACAGTTTTAAGATCAAGGGATAAAGATCAAAATGGTGAAGATGCCAGGTTAGAGCACGAGCGTTGCAAGTGCTGTGGTTGTGAAAATGGAGGTTCAGAGGAAGAGAGTGAAGTTGAACAGTAGAAGTGCCGAGTTCAAAAACTAAGGTTTTTGTATAAGGCAGAGAAAAGGCAAGACTGTTCAAAATTTTCGGAGTACGAGGGCGGCGGTGACAGTTGTACTTGACCAGTAAGAGCCAGCCACGTGTCCACATGAATAGGAAATGATTCAGGTGTACAGAAGTGAAAGGACGTTTATGAACCAGACTAATTGGTAGCCCGATAGAAGGTGACCTCGGTTTGCTTGAATGTTTTTAGCTCGGCTAGAGAAGAGTAATCCCAAATCATGCTGTGCAGATGGAATTAAGGGGCAATTGAGAGGGTAATTTATAAGTAAATTAGGCCGAGCTAAAGGCTTCTTTGGAAGTTAGGCCATACATTGGACTGAGATAAGAGCTGCTATAGCTCGGTAGAAAAACTAACGAAGTTGGGCCAGATGAAGTTCGGACTGAGCTGTGGGCCGGGGTATTTGAGCTTCGTAAGTTAGACCTCGTCCTTGTTAACTCGGTTAGAGACGGCTGCAGTTAGCTCGGTTTAAACAAACAAAATCGAGGTACAAGAGAATAAGGGCCGAGCTAGGTGTTGCGTATGAAAGCACCAGATTTGATTATGACAAAGGGCTAATGTTAGCCCGGTTGTTTTGTTATCCAACCGTGGTAAAAACTATCTCACTTGGTTTAAGCAGTGAGGAGGGTGTTGAAGGATAAGCATTATCTTTCAGGAGTGTGATTCCTAGGAGGACTCTACATGGAGGAATAAGAGTCTTACTAGGATTATGCCAGGCAAAAACTATAAAAGCTCACAACAGAACCTATGTACAGGTAACACAACTTTGATTCTCGAATACACAGAACTTTTGTCTATTTGTCTATCTTGCTGACTTAGGCATTGGAGAGGTATCTGGCACACACCCGCCGACTAGCTCACGTTTGTGTTTTCAAGGAGTAAAGCGACGACGTTTGGAGGAGCGTAGACTTGATCAACAGGATTACATGAGAACATTATTTCGTGCTCGTACAATGATGGATAAATGGTAAAAAAAATTGGAATTAGATTAAATCGGTCTGATCCAGACACAATTATATGATTTGGTTATATTGATGTTATAGTTAGGATTGTTGTTTGGAGCTGAACCGTTGAAATACATATAATTTGTTACCTAGTCCTAACATCTCCTAATATTGTCAATTACTTTTAAACAATCATCTAACTAATTTTTTGTTTCAAAAGTGATATTCATATTACTTGATGTAAGTAAGTTGTGAGTAAATGTAAAGATGAGATATTAGAAATTATAGTTTTAAACCAAATCAAATCGTGTTTTATTTGCTTTAAAGATTTTTATAATTTAAATAATTTTAAATTCTATGAACCCATAAATAGTGATTTGATTATTAGTTATACATATGAACCATGCTCACCATTAGTTATACATATCATGAGAGAAAGGCAAAGAGAGAGACTGCATTAGCTAAAAGAAGTTTTTGGGCATAATTGTGTGATAGAGTCAACCATTACGTCGAGTATTGAGATTGGATGAGTTTAGGTTTACAGTTAAAGTTGTTATAGTTTGAACCATTGTTCTCAGACCCGGACCGGACCGGACCGGCCGGGTCGGACCGGGAACCGGGCCTTGTTCCGGTCCGGTCAACCCTCTGAACCCGGACTGGGGCTAAAACCGGGGAAAACCGGTGACTCATTGGTCGAACTGGTAAAACTGGTGACCCATTGGTCGAACCGGCCAAAACCGGTCCTATTTTTTTTTTTTTTTTTTTTTTGGGTTTTACTTTTTTTTATCTTCTTTCTTTCTTTCTTATATATATATATATATATATTTCAAAATTTTGACTAAAAATTCTTATTTCAAGAGTCTCCTCTCATAAGGAAGAGTCTCATTGAAACTTGAAAGCTTGAGGAGATTATGAAAGTCTATTCCTATTTATAGGAAAAGATTTTTCAAAGAGAACCTACAAAATTCTATGTGGGATTCAATCAAATTATTTGAAACATATTGATTGGAGGGAGAGTTGAAAATTTCATTTCCCTTCAAAATTAAATCTAGCAATCAATCAATTTATTTGGAGGGAATGTTTAAAAAATTTAATTTCTTTGAAATAAGTGACTTTTTTTTTTATCAATTATGACTTTATTAAATATTATTAATAAATACTATATAACAATTTTTATTTTTATTTGATTATTTATATATATTTTTATTTATTTATAATTTATAATTATATTTTTTAATTATATAATATTAATTATGACGTCACGGTTCGATCGCTTTGACCCGACGGTTGAACCGGTGACCCGTCCACCCGATCCCTTTTCCGGTTCGCTCACCGGTCCGGTTTTGAAAACATTGGTTTGAAGTATGGGATTGGATGTATGATTTAGTATAAGAGTTAATCACCATGTCATATATATGATGAAATAGGTAAGGTTTTATCATTTCAGCATGATCGAAATTTCCTATAAAGAAACCTAGCAATTTTTTTTTACTTTTATTTTTGCTTTTGCTTTTCAAGACAAAACCTAGCAAAATCTTGGAATCTGCATAATTGCAGACCCAAGTGTTATCAAGCTGGCAATTAGAGCATTTTCAACGGTGAACTAAATCTGGCATCAGATTTAAATTTTGGTGAAAAAGTCACTTTTTGGAATTTCAATGGTTTCAGCAAATTGGTATCAAAATGAGAATTCACCAAAAAAAATTATCAAAATGAGAACAGGGTACAGATTTCACTACTTTACTGTGCGTGACCGTTGAAGGAGACCAACCGGTCAACCTGCCGGTTGACCGGCCGGTTGGCCAACTGCTCTACCGGTTCCCTTTCAAATAGGTAGGTTCAAACCGGTCAAAAATGTTCAAACAAGTAAAAAAAAAAAAAAAAATTTGCCTTACCGGTCGATCGGCCGGTCGACCCTCCCCTTTTGATACACGATTGGAAGAAAAAATTAACTTTCTTTAACTCAAATTTAATAACAAATTTAATTCATTGTTGGAGATGGTCTTACCAAGAATGTGGTAAACAAAGGTGTGCTTGATTTGACTATACGAGTCAGGACCATCTCCATTGGAATTCTTGCTTTAATACATAATTTTTTTTCAAGTCTCTCTAGTGTCCTTGGAAGTCAATAGCATGGGGTAGCCCACTCTTTGGAAGTCAACAGCATGGTGTAACCCAGTCTATTTATGTAGGCCTATTTTAAAGTAGAAAAAAAAAAAAGAAGTAAATTTTTTAGTTTTTTTCTATTGTTTTTTTGAAAAAGATATGTAAAAAAATAAGGAGGCTATATGAGGCTTCGTTTGGCAAGGAGATTTAGGATTATTTTAGTCATAAAAGACAAAATAGGCTATTTTAGCCACAACAAACAAAACATCATATCCAACTCATAATCATTATACTTTTCTTTCGCAAAAAAAGCTAAAAGAGTTAAAAAGTCCTTCCCAAATCAAACTTTTTAGCCTAGGCTAAAATAGCCAAAAAAATTAAAAAGCCAAAAAGCCAACCCACTTCTCAAACGGAGGCTCAAGTAAATTAATAAATCAATAAATTAACTTTTTTTTAGTTATCAAAATTGGCCGTAGTCTCTTTGGATATTAATGGGATAAGCATTGCTATTCAAGTAAAAAGATTAGACTTATTTTTCAAATTCAAAATTGTGTTAATTAATTAGAATATCTAAGGTAATCCTTTCTCTCTTATCTTTTCTAATAATCAACTAATCATTTCACTTATACATAATTAAATTTAGAAAGTGAGC